>CM074726.1:10135521-10735521 GCA_037306005.1 Rhinophrynus dorsalis
TGGCTTCTGAGCTGGTAGGAGCACGTGGAAGGGGCCCTAAGCGTGTATGAGGGACCAGTGGGGCTTCTGAGCTGGTAGGAGCACGTGGAAGGGGCCCTGAGCGTGTATGAGGGACCAGTGGGGCTTCTGAGCTGGTAGGAGCACGTGGAAGGGGCCCTGAGCGTGTATGAGGGACCAGTGGGGCTTTTGAGCGAGTGGAAGGGGCCCTGAGCGTGTATGAGGGACCAGTGGGGCTTCTGAGCTGGTAGGAGCACGTGGAAGGGGCCCTGAGCGTGTATGAGGGACCAGTGGGGCTTCTGAGCTGGTAGGAGCACGTGGAAGGGGCCCTGAGCGTGTATGAGGGACCAGTGGGGCTTCTGAGCTGGTAGGAGCACGTGGAAGGGGCCCTGAGCGTGTATGAGGGACCAGTGGGGCTTCTGAGCGAGTGGAAGGGGCCCTGAGCGTGTATGAGGGTCCAGTGGGGCTTCTAAGCAGGTAGGAGCGCGTTGAAGGGGCCCTGAGCGTGCATGAGGGTCCAGTGGGGCTTCTGAGCGGGTAGGAGCGCGTGGAAGGGGCCCTGAGCGTGTATGAGGGTCCAGTGGGGCTTCTGAGCAGGTAGGAGCGCGTGGAAGGGGCCCTGAGCGTGCATGAGGGTCCAGTGGGGCTTCTGAGCGGGTAGGAGCGCGTGGAAGGGGCCCTGAGCGTGTATGAGGGACCAGTGGGGCTTCTGAGCTGGTAGGAGCACGTGGAAGGGGCCCTGAGCGTGTATGAGGGTCCAGTGGGGCTTCTGAGCGAGTGGAAGGGGCCCTGAGCGTGTATGAGGGTCCAGTGGGGCTTCTGAGCGAGTGGAAGGGGCCCTGAGCGTGTATGAGGGTCCAGTGGGGCTTCTGAGCTGGTAGGAGTGCGTGGAAGGGGCCCTGAGCATGTTTGAGGGACCAGTGGGGCTTCTGAGCGGGTAGGAGCACGTGGAAGGGGCCCTGAGCGTGTATGAGGGTCCAGTGGGGCTTCTGAGCGAGTGGAAGGGGCCCTGAGCGTGTATGAGGGTCCAGTGGGGTTTCTGAGCGGGTAGGAGTGCGTGGAAGGGGCCCTGAGCGTGTATGAGGGACCAGTGGGGCTTCTGAGCGAGTGGAAGGGGCCCTGAGCGTGTATGAGGGACCAGTGGGGCTTCTGAGCGAGTGGAAGGGGCCCTGAGCGTGTATGAGGGTCCATTGGGGCTTCTGAGCGAGTGGAAGGGGCCCTGAGCGTGTATGAGGGACCAGTGGGCTTCTGAGCTGGTAGGAGCGCGTGGAAGGGGCCCCTGAGCGTGTATGAGGGACCAGTGGGGCTTCTGAGCGGGTAGGAGCACGTGGAAGGGGCCCTGAGCGTGTATGAGGGACCAGTGGGGCTTCTGAGCTGGTAGGAGCACGTGGAAGGGGCCCTGAGCGTGTATGAGGGACCAGTGGGGCTTCTGAGCTGGTAGGAGCACGTGGAAGGGGCCCTGAGCGTGTATGAGGGTCCAGTGGGGCTTCTAAGCGGGTAGGAGTGCGTGGAAGGGGCCCTGAGAGTGCATGAGGGTCCAGTGGGGCTTCTGAGCGGGTAGGAGCGCATGGAAGGGGCCCTGAGCGTGTATGAGGGACCAGTGGGGCTTCTGAGCGGGTAGGAGCACGTGGAAGGGGCCCTGAGCGTGTATGAGGGACCAGTGGGGCTTCTGAGCTGGTAAGAGCACGTGGAAGGGGCCCTGAGCATGTATGAGGGTCCAGTGGGGCTTCTGAGCGAGTGGAAGGGGCCCTGAGCGTCTATGAGGGTCCAGTGGGGCTTCTGAGCGCGTGGAAGGGGCCCTGAGCGTGTATGAGGGACCAGTGGGGCTTCTGAGCGAGTGGAAGGGGCCCTGAGCGTGTATGAGGGTCCAGTGGGGCTTCTGAGCGAGTGGAAGGGGCCCTGAGCATGTATGAGGGTCCAGTGGGGCTTCTGAGCGGGTAGGAGCGCGTGGAAGGGCCCTGAGCGTGTATGAGGGACCAGTGGGGCTTCTGAGCTGGTAGGAGCACGTGGAAGGGGCCCTGAGCGTGTATGAGGGACCAGTGGGGCTTCTGAGCGGGTAGGAGCACATGGAAGGGGCCCTGAGCGTGTATGAGGGACCAGTGGGGCTTCTGAGCGGGTAGGAGCACGTGGAAGGGGCCCTGAGCGTGTATGAGGGACCAGTGGGGCTTCTGAGCTGGTAGGAGCACGTGGAAGGGGCCCTGAGCGTGTATGAGGGACCAGTGGGGCTTCTGAGCGAGTAGGAGAGTGTGAAAGGGGTTCTGAGCAAGTATGAGGGTGAGATATAGCTTATGAGTGAGTATTAGCGTGTGAAAGGGGTTCTGAGCAAGTATGAAAGTGAGATACAGCTTATGAGTGAGTAGGAGCGTGTGAAAGGGGTTCTGAGCAAGTATGAGGGGTTCAGTGTAGCTTATGAGGAAGTAGGATGGCGTGAAAGGTGTTCTGAGCAAGTATGAGGGTGAGATACAGCTTATGAGTGAGTAGGAGCATGTGAAAGGGGTTCTGAGCAACTATGAGGGAGTATGTGGGTGTGAAATTGGGTTCTGAGCATGTAGGATGGTGTAAAAAGTGTTCTGAGCAAGTATGATGGTGCAATGTGGCTTATGAGGGAGTAGGTGGGTGTGAAAGGGGGTTCTGAGCAAGTATTAGGGGTGAGATACAGCTTATGAGCGGGTAGGAGCGTTTGAAAGGTGTTCTGAGCAAGTATGAGGGTTCAATGTGGCTTATGAGGAAGAAGGATGGCGTAAAAGGGGTTCTGAGCAAGTATGAGGGTGAGATACAGCTTATGAGTGAGTAGGAGCATGTGAAAGGGGTTCTGAGCAAGTATGAGGGTGAGATACAGCTTATGAGTGAGTAGAAGCGTGTGAAAGGGGTTTTAAGCAAGTATGAGGGTGAGATACAGCTTATGAGTGAGTAGGAGCGTGTGAAAGGGGTTCTGCGCAAGTATGAGGGTGCAATGGAGTCTTATGAGGGAGTAGGTGGGTGTGAAGGTGATTCTGAGCATGTAGGATGGTGTGAAGGGGGTTCTGAGCAAGTATTAGGGTTCAATGTGGCTTATGAGGGAGTAGGATGGTGTAAAAAGTGTTCTGAGCAAGTATTAGGGTGCAATGTGGCTTATGAGGGACTAGGACGGTGTGAAAAGGTTTCTGAGTAAGTATGAGGGTTCAATGTGGCTTATCAGGAAGTAAGATGGCGTGAAAGGGGTTCTGAGCAAGTATGAGGGTGACATACAGCTTATGAGTGAGTAGGACTGTGTGAAAGGGGTTCTGAACAAGTATGAGGGTGGAGTGATGTTTTCTGAGGGAGTAGGTGGGTGTGAAATGGGGTTCTGAGCATGTAGGATGGTGTGAAAGGCATTCTGAGCAAGTATGTGTGTGCAATGTGGCTTATGAGGGAGTAGGAGGGTGTAAAAAGGGTTCTGAGTGAGTTTGAGGGTGTGATGTGGCTTCTGAGTGAGAAGGAGGGTGTGAAGCGGGTACTGAATGAGATTGAGAGTGTGGATTCGGAGGGGAAGCAGAATGTTCTGCATCTGTTTCTATGTCTCTGCATATCAGATTACCTTCTGTTTACCTGCAGACTTGCTTGAAATGCACTGCTCATGATATGATATGATTGCGGGGAACCAAGCAGATCATTATTGACAGGTGAATGTAGAACATGCCCAGGTACAAGGCTATTGATATTAGCAATAGTGCCAGGATGCAGGCCACCAGACGAAACTGCTCACACATCTATAAAACAGAGAGATGACACGTCAAGGGTCTGTTAGAAGTAAAGTGAACAAATATCCTTCTAAATCAAGTGCCTCTGCGTCTGCATCTGCATGTTTGCGTCTGTGCCTCTCTGCGACTGTCTCTCTGCATCTGCCTCTCTGTGACCACCTCTCTGCACCTGTCCACCTCTCTATGTCCCCTCTCTGTCTGTCTCTCTGTGTTTCTGCGCCTGTCTCTCTGCTTCTCTCTCTCTGCATCTATGACTCATGTCTGTGTCTCTGTCTCTCTGTGTCTGTATCTGCTTCTCTGCGTCCCAGCGTCTGTGTGTCTCTGTCTCTGCATCTGTGTCTCTCTGTGTTTGTCTCTCTACATCTGTGCATGTGCCTCTGCATCTCTTCATCTGTCTCCCTGGCTCTCTAAGTTTATGTCTCTGAGCCTCTGTCTCTCTCTGCATCTGTGCCTCTGCATTTGTGGTCTCTCTCTCGGCGTCTGTCTCTCGGTGTCTTTTCATGATGTGATCATGGTGACTCGAGCGGGTTAGTATTGACAGGTGAATGTAGAGCATGCTCAGGTACAAGGCTGTCGGTATTAGCAGTAGCGCCAGGATGCGGGACACCAGATGAAACAGCACACTCATCTATAAAACAGAGAGATGACACGTCAAGGGTCTGTTAGAAGTAAAGTGAACAAATATCCTTCTAAATCAAGTGCCTCTGCGTCTGCATCTGCATGTTTGCGTCTGTGCCTCTCTGCGACTGTCTCTCTGCATCTGCCTCTCTGTGACCACCTCTCTGCACCTGTCCACCTCTCTGTCCCCTCTCTGTCTGTCTCTCTGTGTTTCTGCGCCTGTCTCTCTGCTTCTCTCTCTCTGCATCTATGACTCATGTCTGTGTCTCTGTCTCTCTGTGTCTCTGTGTCTGTATCTGCTTCTCTGCGTCCCAGCGTCTGTGTGTCTCTGTCTCTGCATCTGTGTCTCTCTGTGTTTGTCTCTCTACATCTGTGCATGTGCCTCTGCATCTCTTCATCTGTCTCCCTGGCTCTCTAAGTTTATGTCTCTGAGCCTCTGTCTCTCTCTGCATCTGTGCCTCTGCATTTGTGGTCTCTCTCTCGGCGTCTGTCTCTCGGCGTCTTTTCATGATGTGATCATGGTGACTCGAGCGGGTTAGTATTGACAGGTGAATGTAGAGCATGCTCAGGTACAAGGCTGTCGGTATTAGCAGTAGCGCCAGGATGCGGGACACCAGATGAAACAGCACACTCATCTATAATACAGAGAGATGACAGGTCAAAGGTCTGTTGGAAGTAAAGTGACCACATATACTTCTAATCAAGTGTCTCTGCATCTGTGTGCATCTACGTGCCAAAGTCTGCATGTCTGCTTCTTTGTGCATCTGTATGCATCTGCGTGCATCTGACTGCGTGCGTCTGTGTGCATCTGACTATGTGTGTGTTTTTGCATTTGCGTGCATCTGTCTGTCTGAGTCCCTCTCTCTCTGCTTCTCTGCGTGTTTCTCTCTCTCTCTCTCCGTCTCTGTCTTCTTGTCTCAATGCGTCTCTGTCTCCCTGTCTCTCTGCGTCTGTGTCTTCCTGTGTCTGTGTCTCCCTGCATCTGTTTCTCTCTCCCTGCCAGTGTCTCTCTGCGTCTGTGGCTCCGTCTCTGTGCCTCTGAGTTTGTGGTCTCTCAGCCTGCCTCTGCTTTTCGCTCTTTGCGTCTCTCTGCATTTCTTTGTGTCTGTCCCTCTGCGTCTCTCCTTGCATCTGTCCATCTGCGTCTGTCTCTCTAAATCTCTGCCTCTGCATCTAACTCTCTCTCTCTCTCTCTGTGCCTCTATCTCCGCATTTGCATGTCTGCATCACTGTGTCTCTCTCTCTGTTTTGGTGTCTCTGCATTTGTGTCGATGCATCTGCCTCTCTGGATCTCTGCCCTTCAGTCTCTCTGCATCAGTCTCTCTGTGTGATGGGGAGGGGGTCTGAGTGAGTAGGAGAGGGAGCAGTGGGTTCTGAGCAAGTAGAGAGGGGAAGAAGTGGGTTCTGAGAGAGTAGGAGGGTGGGAAGGGCTTCAGAGCGAGAAGGAGGGGGCAGTAGGTTGTGAGCACATAGGAGGGTGTGTAGGCGGTTCTGAGAGAGTCAGAGTGTGTGATGTGGGTTCTGAGGGACTAGGAGGGTGTGAAGTGGGTTTTGAGAGGGGGTGCAGTGGGTTCTGAGTGGAGGAGGAGGGGGAGCAGAGTGTGCTGAGTAAGGAGGGGGAGAAGTGTGTTCTGAGTGATGAGGTTGGAAAGCAGTTGTTTCTGAGCGATGAGGAGGGGGTGCAGAGTGTTCTAAGTTAAGAGGAGGGGTAGTAGAGTGTTCTGAGTGATGAGGATGGAGAGTATTGGGTTCTCATGATGAGGAGGGGGTGCAGTGGGTTCTTAGTAATGATTTGTGAGAGCAGTAGGTTCTGAGCAATGAGGAGGGTGAGCGGTGGGTTCTGAGCAAGAAGGAGGGGGAGCAGTGGGTTTTGAGAGAAGAGGAGGGAGAGCAGAGTGTGCTGAGTGAAAAGGAGGGGGAGCAAAGTGTGCTGAGTGAAGAGGAGGGGGAGCAGAGTATTCTGAGAGATGAGGAGGGAAAGCAATTGTTTCTGAGCGATGAGGATAGGGTTCTGAGCGAGGATGAGGGGGAGCAGTGGGTTCTGAGCGAGGAGGAAGGGGAGCAGTGGGTTTTGAGCGAAGAGGAGGGAGAGCAGAGTGTTCTGAGTGACGAGGAGGGGAACAGAGTGTTCTGAGTGACGAGGAGGGGGAGCAGAGTGTGCTGAGTGAAGAGGAGGGGGAGCAGAGTGTGCTGAGTGAAGAGGAGGGGGAGCAGAGTGTGCTGAGTGAAGAGGAGGGGAAGCAGAGTGTGCTGAGAGATGAGGAGGGGGGAAGTGTGTTTTGAGCGGGGAGGAGGGGGAGCAGTGGGTTCTGAGTGAAGAGGATGAGAAGCAGTGGGTTCTTAGCAAGGAGGAGGCGAAGAAGTTGGTTCTGAGCGAGAAGGAGGGGAGCAATGAGTTCTGAGTGAAGAGGAGGGGAGCAGTGGGTTATGATTCAGGAGGAGGGGGAGCAGTGGGTTCTGAGTGTGTAGGAAGTGGAGCAGAGTGTTATGAGCAAGCAGGAGGGGGAGCACTGTAAACTGAGTGATGAGGAGGGGGTGAAGAGCATTCTGAGCGATGAGGAGGAGCAGCAGAGTATTCTGAGCATGGAGGAAGGCGAGCAGTGGGTTCTGAGCGAGTAGGAAAGGGAGCAGAGTATTCTGAGTGAAGAGGATGGGATGCAGAGGAGGGAGAGCAGTGGTTTCTGAGTGAGAAGGAGGGGAAGAAGTTGCTTCTGAGCAAGGTGGAGGGGTAGCAGTGGGTTCTGAGTGTGTAGGAAGTGGAGCAGAGTGTTCTGAGTGAAGAGGAGGGGGAGCAGTGGGTCCTGAGAGATGAGGAGGGGGTGAAGTGAGTTATGAGCGAGTAGGGGGGGATAAGTGAGATCTGAGCGAGTAGGAGAGGAGAAGTGGGTTCTGAGCGGAGAGGAGTGGAGCAGTGGGTTATGAGAGATGAGTAGATGGAGCAGTGGATTCAGAGCATTGAGGAGAGGGAGAAGTGGGTTCTGATCAATGAGGAGGAGGAGAAGTGGGTCTGAGCAAGTACGATGGGGAGAAGTGGATTTTGAGCAATGAGGAGGGGGTGAAGTGGGTATTGAGCGATGAGGAGGTGAAGATGGTATTGAACAATGAGGAGGGGGGGTGCAGTGTGATGAGGAGGAGGAGCAGCAGAGTGTTCTGAGTGATGAGGAGGGGGGCCGTGGGTTCTGGGAGAGTAGAGAGGGGGAGAAGAGGATTCTGAGTAAGTAGGAGGGTGGGAAGTGGGTTCTGAGTGAGTAGGATGGTTGGCTTTGGGTTCTGTGATGAGGAAGAGGAGAAGTGGTTTCTGAATGAGAAGGAGGTGGAGAAGTAGGTTCTGAGTGATGAGGAGGGGCAACAGTGTGTTCTGAGTGATGAGGAGGGGCAACAGTGTGTTCTGAGAGATGTGGAGGGGGTGACGTGGGTTGTGAGAGAGTATGAGGGGGAGAAGGGGGTTCTGAGCGAAGATGAGGGAGAGTATTGGAAATTCTTTAAAGTGCTACAGAAAATAAAGTGTGCACAGTCTTATCTTTTCTAAAACATGGCTGCAGCCTTCCATGCAGTTTTTATTAAAGACAAACAAGAAAATACCATAAAGACAGTGAACAGTGAATCTAAAACAGCACCACCTACTGACAGAGCAGTATATAACACAAACATTATACACAATAGTTGTTGTAATAGAACACAAGTACACAATATTCCAACATCCCCACGCTACAACTTCTCCTTATATTAATCCCATTTTGGATCTTAGTTCAACAAATCTGTTTCTGGTGACCGGCTTTGTCATAGCATCAGTGATCACCTTATCAGTCTCACAGTATGTAAGCACAATCACATTTTACTCAACCTAATCATGAATGTAATGATGCCTGACATCAATATGCTTGGATCGTCTCAATGTTTGCAAGTTTATGCATCCTTGATTGTCGCATACAAGACTGTGGGGTGGGACACTGTCTCTTCAAGATCTTCAAGCAACTGACGCAACCAAACAACTTCTTAACTGGTATAGGCAGCTGAGATATAGTCTGCCTCTGTAGAAAACAAAGCCGTGAAGATCTGCTTCATGCTAGACCAGGATACAGGACTGTTTCCTAATTTAAACAAGTATCTACTTGTAGATTTGCGAGTATTAAGGTCACCTGCCAAATCAGAGTCCACATATCCTATGAGTTTCAGGTCACCTACTGCAGACAGTTTCATACTCAATCTTTTGTTTGTTTGAGATACCTCATGACTCTTTATTGAAGCCAGTCCCTTTGACGTGGTTCACTTATGTGTCTACAGAGAAGCGACATGGAAGCTGCAATGTCTGAACATGTAGTGGTTGCAATATATAGCAGTGCCCTCACTGCTTGTCTGTACTGATCATTCATAGTGAGAAGATGTTCTCCTCCTCCAAACTTTACATATGTTGTGTCCATGGGAAGTGCTCACTTCTTTGTCTTCGGTCATGCCAAACTGCTGAAGTATTGCATCAATTTTTGATTCCTGGTTCAACAGGAAGCTGCCATCCTCCATACGCTGTATGTTTATTCCTACCTGAATATGTCACGTCTCCAAGGTGTTTAGTCTCAAAGTGCTGGTTGAGCACTGAGGTCAGCTTTGCAATTTCCACATTCCTTTTATGTGTGATAATCAAGTCATCCACATAGAGTAATATATACATACTAGCAGTTTTAAACAGCATTGACCATCATTTTTTTTTTGTTTAGCCTTGTATTTAGTGATGTAAAGTGTAACTGTAAAGTAGCAGAAAAAGGTTGGCGTTCACTGAGGCCAGGTCCGGGCCAAGAATGAAATGCTGCTCCTCCTTGTCTATTTGGTTCTAGTGTGTGGATGAGTTGGGGGGGGGGGGGGTTGCGGGGCATGTGTGTGGCGTGTGTATGGTGGGGGATTTGGATATTTGTCTGTGTGGGAGGATGTGTGTGTATGGTGGAGGGGTGTATATTGGTGGTGTGGGTGTATTATATATATATATATATATATATATATATATATATATATATATATAGTATAGTTGTGGTAAAAGAAAGTTAAACCAGCTCGGACTGAAGCACTCACAGGACTTGTCAAGATTATTTAAAATTTAAGGTTTTTATTGTTCAACGTTTCGGCTCACACATGAGCCTTTCTCAAGACCTTGAGAAAGGCTCATGTGTGAGCCGAAACGTTGAACAATAAAAACTAGTGTTGAGCGAGCGTGCTCGGCCGATGCTCGGATCGGCTCGAGCATCACTCTGCTCGGCACATGGCGGTACTCGTCGAGTACCGCCATGTGCTCGCCCGCCATGTTCGGGTGGCGGGGATCTGTGCCGAAGGAGGCACAGATCTGAAGACGCTCCGCTGGACCACCAGGGACTGGAGGTACGGGGGCATTGCGGAGATGAAGGGGGACATTGCGGCGATGAAGGGGGACATTGCGGCGATGAAGGGGGACATTGCGGCGATGAAGGGGGACAGTGCGGAGATGAAGGGGGACAGTGTGGAGATGAAGGGGGACAGTGTGGAGATGAAGGGGGACAGTGTGGAGATGAAGGGGGACAGTGTGGAGATGAAGGGGGACAGTGTGGAGATGAAGGGGGACATTGCGGAGATGAAGGGGGACATTGCGGAGATGAAGGGGGACAGTGTGGAGATGAAGGGGGACATTGTGGAAGGGGGACATTGCGGAGATGAAGGGGGCATTGCGGAGATGAAGGGGGACATTGTGGAGATGAAGGGGGCATTGACCAGGCACCCTCCCCTCATCAGAGCAGGGGGTGCCTGGTGTAATGCTCGTGTCGCCCCATTGAAGTCAATGGGGCTCGGGGGCTCGGCCGAGCACTCGAGCCTCCGGCGGTGCTCGGTCAGAGCACCCGAGCATCGGGGTGCTCGCTCAACACTAATAAAAACCTTAAATTTTAAATAATCTTTGCAAGTCCTGTGAGTGCTTCAGTCCGAGCTGGTTTAAGTTTCTTTTACCACAACTATACTATAAATTTAAATGGACATAGCACCGAGGCACGTCAATACTAAGCACAAAGGTATCGGAGTGCCCATTTCCAGAGATCTATTATATATATATATATATATATATATATATATATATATATATATATATATATATATATATATATATATATATATATATATATATATATATATATATATATATGCAGGTCTTATAATTTGAAGTCCTTTGCTACTAGCCAGACCTGAAAAGTTACTTGCCACTGCAAGTCAAAACATATCCACCAGGGCTGAATTTCTCCTAGCCAGGACTAAATTCTCACTCGCCATTGGCTAGTGGAAATTTTGAGCCATGTATATATGTTTGGGAGGGGGGTGTGTATGTGTGTGTGTGTATATATATATGTATATATATATATATATATGTTAATGTGGGTGAGTGTGTATATATATGTGTGGGGTGTGTGTGTGTGTATATATGTGTGGCGGGGCTGGGTGTGTGTATGTGTGTGTAGGTAGCCATATAGAAGGTCGCACGCGAAAAAGCATGCAACCATAAAAGAAGATTTTAGTCTTACCTGTTAAATCCTTTTCTCTTAGTTCATAGAGGTTACTGGTAACTCTGGGAGGCGAGCCGCCCCTTTAAGTAGGCAGGATCATTTCTCTAAATGTATGCAGGGGGTGGAGCCTCCCTTCCCTCCTCAGCTGCATCCTAGCCAGCTAGCTCCAGAATGATTTGAGACACTAATAACTGACCTGAATAGAAGAGAAGACGACTTCTGTGATCCTGTACCGAAGGACTCCCACGTATTGCCAAAGGAGAGCCAAGCATGGTCTCTTGACAGGGTGGGAGACCAGTAACCTGTATGGACTAAGATAAAGGATTTAACAGGTAATACTAAAATTTTCTTTTCTCTGTCGTCCAATACAGGTTACTGGTAATTCTGGGATGTCCAACCATTGAGTTTCTCAGAGGCGGGAAGAAGGCAAGAACCAGGTGCAGGCCCCCAAAGTCACCAGAACCTCTATGAACCAAACAGTCAGAAATAGGATATGATCAAGTATGAGGTTGGGATATGTCTTATGAGGGATTAAGAGGATGTGAAAGGGGTTCTGAGCAAGTATGAGGATGTGAAATGAGTTCTGAGCAAGTATGAGGGAGTGATAGTGTCTTCTGAGGGAGGACGAGGGTGTGAAAAGGGTTCTGAGCAACTGTGAGGGTGCGATGATGTCTTCTGAGGGAGTAGGTGGGTGTGAAATGGGGATCTGAGCATGTAGGATGGTGTGAAGGGGGTTGTGAGCAAGTATGAGTGTGCAATGTGGCTTATGAGGGAGAAGGATGGTGTAAAAAGTGTTCTGAGCAAGTATGAGGGTGCAGTGTGGCTTATGAGGGACTAGGATGGAATGAAAAGGTTTCAGAGCAAGTAGGAGGGTTCAATGTGGCTTATGAGGAAGTAGGAGGAGTGAAAGAGGTTCTGAGCAAGTATGAGGGTGAGATACAGCTTTTCAGTGAGTAGGAGCGTGTGAAAGGGGTTCTGAGCAAGTATGACGGTGAGATACAGCTTATGAGTGAGTAGGAGCGTGTGAAAGGGGTTCTGTGCAAGTATTAGGGTGCAATGTGACTTATGAGATTGTAGGTGGGTGTGAATGGGGTTCTTAGGAAGTATGAGGGTTCAATGCGGCTTATGAGGGAGTAGGATGGTGTAAAAAGTGTTCTGAGCAAGTATGAAGGTGCAATGTGTCTTATGAGGGAGTAGGTGGGTGTGAAAGGGGGTTCTGAGCATGTAGGATGGTGTAAATGGGGTTCTGAGCAAGTATTAGGGTGCAATGTAGCTTGTGAGGGAGTAGTATGGTGTGAAGGGGGTGTTCTGAGCAAGTAGGAGGGTGAGATACAGCTTCTGAGTGAGTAGGAGTGTGTGAAAGGGGTTCTGAGCAAGTATGAGGGTTCAGTGTGGCTTATGAGGAAGTAGGATGGTGTGAAAGGGGTTCTGAGCAAGTATGAGGGTGAGATACAGCTTCTGAGTGAGTAGGAGCGTGTGAAAGGGGTTCTGAGCAAGTATGAGGGTGAGATACAGCTTACGAGTGAGTAGGAGCGTGTGAAAAGGGTTCTGAGCAAGTATGAGGGTGAGATACAGCTTATGAGTGAGTAGGAGCGTGTGAAAGGGGTTCTGAGCAAGTATGAGGGTGCAATGTGGCTTATGAGGGAGTAGGATGGTGTAAAAAGTGTTCTGAGCAAGTATTAGGGTACAATGTGGCTCATGATGGAGTAGGATGGTGTACCCCCACAAGCAATCCAGTACCACCACAAGACATCCAATACTTACACAAGCCATCCATACCCCCACAAGCCATCCAGTACCCCCACAAGCCATCTAAAACCTCTACAAGCCATTCATTTTCCCCACAAGCCATGCATGACCCCCACAAGACATCCAGAACCCCCACAAGCCATCCAGTACACAATCAAGCCATCCAGTACACAATCAAGCCATCCAGTACACAATCAAGCCATCCAGTACACAATCAAGCCATCCAGTACACAATCAAGCCATCCAGTACACAATCAAGCCATCCAGTACCCCATCAAGCCATCCAGTTCCCCCACATGCTATCCAGTACCCCACTGAGCCATCCAAAACCTCAACAAGACATCCAGTACCCCATAAAGCCATCCAGAACCCCTCACAAGCCATCCAAAACATCTAGAGGACATCCAGTACCCCCACAACCCATGCAGTACCCCATCAAGCCATCCAGAACCCCCACAAGCAATCCAGTACCACCACAAGACATCCAAAACTTCCACAAGCCATCCAGTACCCCATCAAGCCATCCAGTATTCCCACAAGCCATCCAAAACCTTTACAAGCCATCCAAAATGTCTACAAACAATCCAATACCCTCACAAGCCATCCAGTACCCCATAGAGACATCCAAAGCCTCTACAATCCATAAAAAAACTCTACAAGCCATCCAGAACCTCTCACAAGCCATCCAGAACCCCCACAAGCCATCCAGCACCCCCACAAGCCATCCAGCACCCCCACAAGCCATCCAGCACCTCTACAAGCCATCCAGTACCCCCACAAGCCATCCAGTACCCCCACAAGCCATCCAGTACCCCCACAAGCCATCCAGAACCACCACAAGCCATCCAGAACCACCACAAGCCATACAAAACCTCTACAAGCCATACAAAACCTCTACATGCCATCTAGAACCCCCACAAGTCATCCAAAACCTCTACAAGCCATCCAGTTCCCCCACAGGCCATCCAGTACCATATCGAGCCATCCAAAACCTCTGCAAGTCATCCAAAACCTCTACAAGCCATCCAGTACCCCATAAAGTCATCCAGAACCCCTCACAAGCCATACAAAACATCTAGAAGTCATGCAGTACCCCCACAACCCATGCAGGACCCCATCAAGCCATCCAGTACCACCATAAGACATCCAAAACTTCCACAAGCCATCCAGTACCCCCACAAGCCATCCAAAACCTCTAAAAGCCATCCAGTACCCCACAAGCCATCCAGTACCCCCACAAGCCATCTAAAACCTCTACAAGACATCCAGTACCCCCACAAGCCATTCAGTACCCCATAGAGCAATCCAAAATCTCTACAAGCCATCCAGTACCACCACAAGCCATCCAGTACCCCCACAAGCCATCCAGTACCCCCACAAGCCATCCAGTACCCCCACAAGCCATCCAGTACCCCCACAAGCCATCCAGTACCCCCACAAGCCATCCAGTACCCCCACAAGCCATCCAGTACCCCCACAAGCCATCTAAAACCTCTACAAGACATCCAGTACCCCCACAAGACATCCAGTACCCCCACAAGACATCCAGTACCCCCACAAGACATCCAGTATCCCCACAACCCATCCAGCACCCCCACAAGCCATCCAGCACCCCCACAAGCCATCCAGCACCCACACAAGCCATCCAGCACCCACACAAGCCATCCAGCACCCACACAAGCCATCCAGCACTCTATCAAGCCATCTAAAATCTCTACAAGATATCCAATACCCCCACAAGCCATCCAGTACCCCAATGAGCTATGCAAAACCTCTATAAGCCATCCAAAAGTCTACAAGCAATCCAATACCCTCACAAGCCATCCAGTACCCCATAGAGCTATTCAAAACCTCTACAAGCCATCCAGTACCCCATAAAGCCATCCAGTACCCCATAAAGCCATCCAGAACCCCTCACAAGTCATCCAAAACATCTACAAGCTATTCAGTACCCCCACGAGCCGTCCAGTACCCCCACGAGCCGTCCAGTACCCCCACGAGCCGTCCAGTACCCCATCGAGCCGTCCAGTACCCCATCGAGCCGTCCAGTACCCCATCGAGCCGTCCAGTACCCCATCGAGCCGTCCAGTACCCCATCGAGCCGTCCAGTACCCCATCAAGCCGTCCAGTACCCCATCAAGCCGTCCAGTACCCCATCAAGCCGTCCAGTACCCCATCAAGCCGTCCAGTACCCCATCAAGCCGTCCAGTACCCCATCAAGCCGTCCAGTACCCCATCAAGCCGTCCAGTACCCCATCAAGCCGTCCAGTACCCCATCAAGCCGTCCAGTACCCCATCAAGCCGTCCAGTACCCCATCAAGCCGTCCAGTACCCCATCAAGCCGTCCAGTACCCCATCAAGCCGTCCAGTACCCCATCAAGCCGTCCAGTACCCCATCAAGCCGTCCAGTACCCCATCAAGCCGTCCAGTACCCCATCAAGCCGTCCAGTACCCCATCAAGCCGTCCAGTACCCCATCAAGCCGTCCAGTACCCCATCAAGCCGTCCAGTACCCCATCAAGCCGTCCAGTACCCCATCAAGCCGTCCAGTACCCCATCAAGCCGTCCAGTACCCCATCAAGCCGTCCAGCACCCCATCAAGCCGTCCAGCACCCCCACAAGCCGTCCAGCACCCCCACAAGCCGTCCAGCACCCCCACAAGCCGTCCAGTACCCTATCAAGCCATCCAAAATCTCTACAAGCCATCCAGTACCCCCACAAGCCATCCAGTACCCCCATAAGCCATCCAGTACCCCCATAAGCCATCCAGTACCCCAATGAGAAATCCAAAACCTCTACAAGCCATCCAAAACATCTACAAGCAATCCAATACCCTCACAAGCCATTCAGTACCCCATAGAGCAATCCAAAACCTCTACAAGCCATCCAGTACCACCACAAGCCATCCAAAACCTCTACAAGCCATCCAGTACCCCCACAAGCCATCCAAAACCTCTACAAGCCATCCAGTATGTATAATTAAGGGGGGGTTCCTCAGCGCACTAAGTATATCTATTTGCTATTACTAAATTGGTTCAGCCGTATATATTATATCTGCTATCACAGATTTGAACCAAAGAAAAGAAACAAATATCTACGCCGCTCCAATATAACAATACAACGTGAAAGTACCTCTTTCACTTGAATCTTCTCATACACAATTCTCAATATATAATCACATACATTCCAAATATGTCAGTCTCTTTGGAATCTTTATAGTTAGCAAAAGATAAGGTAGTTCTCAGTTTATACGTCAAGTCCTCTTCTCTCAGATCTTAGTCAAGTTCCAGCGATATATTCCACATAATATAGAAAAGAGCAAATAGAACGCTATCAGTAAATTATTTGGTGAAAGCTATAAAGTATAACATCTCACACTTAGGTAAGCTTTATCCAGCTCCTTCAGGTGCAGAGTTCCGTAATCTCTTAATGTATCTTCTCCGACTGTAACAGTCTCCCATATAGATATACACTGGGTCGATCTCTTTTATCTCGCTCTTCCACATGGATCTGTTCCCTCTTCCTCACTCGTCTGTATGGGAGAGAACACAGAGTTTCCTTTTAAACAGTGTGGTATTAACAAATATAAAGTAATATCTCACACTTACCCGTAGGTAATCCTTTTCAACTTTCTATCCAAATCTATAGGACGTCCCGTTGATGTAATTGGGTCTCCCGTCAATTCTGGAGCTCACCGCTTCATATTGATGACAAATAATGATGCTTCCAGAGGCTATTAGATTAACAAATTTAAGCAAATAAATAAAAAAACTCTGTAAAAACAAATAAATAAAACTGCTCTGCAAATAAAGTCAATTCCTCCTATTACGAGGTGCACTCCACCAACTATGTGTACTAACCCGCGTCAGTTACCCTATATATCAGTTCCAAACTTGGCCAAAGTTTGGGACGATATTGGTGTTTAACACTTTAACAATACGGGATATGGTAACAAAATAAAAAGCCTAATCAAGTCATCCAGTACCCCCACAAGCCATCCAGTACCACCACAAGCCATCCAGTGCCCCATAAAGCCATCCAGAACCCCTCACAAGCCATCCAAAACATCTAGAAGACATCCAGTTCCCCCACAACCCATGCAGTAACCCATCAAGTATCCCCACAAGCAATCCAGTACCACTACAAGACATCCAAAACTTCCACAAGCCTTCCAATACCCCCATCAAGCCATCCAGTACCCCCACAAGCCATCCAGTACCCCCACAAGCCATCCAGTACCCCCACAAGCCATCTAAAACTTCTGTAAGCGATCTAGTACCCACACAAGGCATCAAGTACCCCAATGAGACATCCAAAACCTCTACAAGCCATCCAGTACCTCGACAAGCCACCCAGTGCCCCATCAAGCCAAACAGCACCCCCACAAGCCAAACAGCACCCCCACAAGCCACCCAGTACCCCAACAAGCCATCCAGTACCCCCACAAGCCATCCAGTACCCCCACAAGCCATCCAGTACCCCCACAAGCCATCCAGTACCCCCACAAGCCATCCAGTACCCCCACAAGCCATCCAGTACTCCCACAAGCCATCCAAAACCTCTACACGATATCCAGTTCCACCACAAGCCATCCAGTACCCCACTGAGCCATCCAAAACCTCTACAAGCCATCCAAAACCTCTACAAGCCATCCAGTACCACCACATGCCATCCAGTACCACCACATGCCATCCAGTACCACCACATGCCATCCAGTACCACCACATGCCATCCAGTACCACCACAAGCCATCCAGAACCACATCAAGCCATCCAATACCCCCATCAAGCCATCCAGTACCCACACAAGCCATCCAGTACCCACACAAGCCATCCAGTACCCACACAAGCCATCCAGTACCCACACAAGACATCCAGTACCCACACAAGACATCCAGTACCCACACAAGACATCCAGTACCACCAAAAGCCATCAAAAACGTATACAAACCATCCAGTACCTCCACAAGCCATCCAGTACCTCCACAAGCCATCCAGTACCACCACAAGCCATCCAGTGCCCCATAAAGACATCCAGAACCCCTCACAAGCCATCCAAAACATCTAGAAGACATCCAGTTCCCCCACAACCCATGCAGTAACCCATCAAGTATCCCCACAAGCAATCCAGTACCACTACAAGACATCCAAAACTTCCACAAGCCATCCAGTATCCCATAAAGCCTTCCAATACCCCCATCAAACCATCCACTACCACCACAAGCCATCCAGTACCCCCACAAGCCATCTAAAACTTCTGCAAGGGATCTAGTACCCACACAAGGCATCAAGTACCCCATTGAGACATCCAAAACCTGTACAAGCCATCCAGTACCCCCACAAGCCATCCAGTACCCCCACAAGCCATCCAGTACCCCCACAAGCCATCCAGTACCCCCACAAGTCATCCAGTACCCCCACAAGTCATCCAGTACCCCCACAAGTCATCCAGTACCCCCACAAGTCATCCAGTACCCCCACAAGTCATCCAGTATCCCCACAAGTCATCCAGTATCCCCACAAGTCATCCAGTATCCCCACAAGCCATCCAAAACCTCTACAAGCCATCCAAAACCCCATAAATCCATCCAGAACCCCTCACAAACACTCCAAAACATCTAGAAGACATCCAGTACCCCCACAACCCATGCATTACCCCATCAAGCCATCCAGTACCCCCACAAGCAATCCAGTACCACCAGAAATCCAAAATTTCCACAAGCCATCCAGCACCCCCACAAGCCATCCAGCACCCCCACAAGCCATCTAAAACCTCTACAAGCCATCCAGCACCCCCCACAAGCCATCCAGCACCCCCCACAAGCCATCCAGCACCCCCCACAAGCCATCCAGCACCCCCCACAAGCCATCCAGCACCCCCCACAAGCCATCCAGCACCCCCACAAGCCATCCAGCACCCCCACAAGCCATCCAAAACCTGTACAAGAAATCCAGTACCCCACAAGCCATCCAGTACCCCACTGAGCCATCCAAAACCTCTACAAGCCATCCAGTACCCCATAAAGCCATCCAGAACCCCTCACAAGCCATCCACAACATCTAGAAGACATCCAGTACCCCCACAATCCATTCAGTACCACCACAAGCCATCTAAAACCTCTACAAGCCATGCAGTACCCCCACAAGCCATCTAGAACCTCCACAAGCCATACAGTATCACCATGAGCCGTCCAGTACCCAATCAAACCATCCAGTACCCAATCAAACCATCCAGTACCCCCACAAGCCATCCAGTACCCCCACAAGCCATCCAGTACCCCCACAAGCCATCCAGTACCCCCACGTCATCCAAAACCTCTACAAGCCATCCAGAACCCCCACATGCCGTCCAGTACCCAATCAAGACCCCCCCAAGCCATCCAGTACCCCTCCAAGCCATCCAGTACCCCCCCAAGCCATCCAGTACCCCTCACAAGCCAACCAGTACCCCTCACAAGCCAACCAGTACCCCTCACAAGCCAACCAGTACCCCTCACAAGCCAACCAGTACCCCCACAAGCCAACCAGTACCCCCACAAGCCACCCAATAACCCCAAAAGCACTCCAAAACCTCTACAAGCAATCCAGTACCCCCACAAGCAATCCAGAATCACCACAAACCATCCAGTACCCCCACAAGCCATCCAGTACCCCCACAAGCCATCCAGTACCCCCACAAGCCATCCAGTACCCCCACAAGCCATCCAGCACCCACACAAGCCATCCAGCACCCACACAAGCCATCCAGCACCCACACAAGCCATCCAGCACCCTATCAAGCCATCTAAAACCTCTACAAGATATCCAGTATCCCCACAAGCCATCCAGTACCCCAATGAGCTATGCAAAACCTCTATAAGCCATCCAAAAGTCTACAAGCAATCCAATACCCTCACAAGCCATCCAGTACCCCATAGAGCTATTCAAAACATCTACAAGCCATCCAAAACCTCTACAAGCCATCCAGTACCCCATAAAGCCATCCAGAACCCCTCACAAGCCATCCAAAACAGCTACAAGCTATTCAGTACCCCCACAAGCCATCCAGTACCCCATTGAGCCATCCAAAACCTCTACAAGCCATCCAGTACAACCACAAGCCATCCAGAACCACCACAAGACAACCAGTATCCCATCAAGCCATCCAATACCCCTACAAGCCATCCAATACCCCTACAAGCCATCCAGTACTCCATCAAGCCATCCAGTACTCCATCAAGCCATCCAGTACTCCATCAAGCCATCCAGTACCCCCACAAGCCATCCAGTACCCCCACAAGCCATCCAGTACTCCATCAAGCCGTCCAGCACCCCCACAAGCCGTCCAGCACCCTATCAAGCCATCCAGTACCCCCACAAGCCATCCAGTACCCCCATAAGCCATCCAGTACCCCAATGAGAAATCCAAAACCTCTACAAGCCATCCAAAACATCTACAAGCAATCCAATACCCTCACAAGCCATTCAGTACCCCATAGAGCAATCCAAAATCTCTACAAGCCATCCAGTACCACCACAAGCCATCCCAAACCTCTATAAGCCATCCAGTACCCCCACAAGCCATCCAGTACCCCCACAAGCCATCCAGTACCCCCACAAGCCATCCAGTACCACAAAACCTCTACAAGCCATCCAGTATGTATAATTAAGGGGGGGTTCCTCAGCGCACTAAGTATATCTATTTGCTATTACTAAATTGGTTCAGCCGTATATATTATATCTGCTATCACAGATTTGAACCAAAGAAAAGAAACAAATATCTACGCCGCTCCAATATAACAATACAACGTGAAAGTACCTCTCACTTGAATCTTCTCATACACAATTCTCAATATATAATCACATACATTACAAATATGTCAGTCTCTTTGGAATCTTTATAGTTAGCAAAGGTAAGGTAGTTCTCAGTTTATACGTCAAGTCCTCTTCTCTCAGATCTTAGTCAAGTTCCAGCGATATATTCCACACAATATAGAAAAGAGCAAATAGAACGCTATCAGTAAATTATTTGGTGAAAGCTATAAAGTATAACATCTCACACTTAGGTAAGCTTTATCCAGCTCCTTCAGGTGCAGAGTTCCGTAATCTCTTAATGTATCTTCTCCGACTGTAACAGTCTCCCATCCAAGATCTCTTATCTCGCTCTTCCATATGGATCTGTTCCCTCTTCCTCACTCGTCTGTATGGGAGAGAACACAGAGTTTCCTTTTAAACAGTGTGGTATTAACAAATATAAAGTAATATCTCACACTTACCCGTAGGTAATCCTTTTCAACTTTCTATCCAAATCTATAGGACGTCCCGTTGATGTAATTGGGTCTCCCGTCAATTCTGGAGCTCACCGCTTCATATTGATGACAAATAATGATGCTTCCAGAGGCTATTAGATTAACAAATTTAAGCAAATAAATAAAAAAACTCTGTAAAAACAAATAAATAAAACTGCTCTGCAAATAAAGTCAATTCCTCCTATTACGAGGTGCACTCCACCAACTATGTGTACTAAACCGCGTCAGTTACCCTATATATCAGTTCCAAACTTGGCCAAAGTTTGGGACGATATTGGTGTTTAACACTTTAACAATACGGGATATGGTAACAAAATAAAAAGCCTAATCAAGTCATCCAGTACCTCCACAAGCCATCCTGTACCACCACAAGCCATCCAGTGCCCCATAAAGACATCCAGAACCCCTCACAAGCCATCCAAAACATCTAGAAGACATCCAGTTCCCCCACAACCCATGCAGTAACCCATCAAGTATCCCCACAAGCAATCCAGTACCACTACAAGACATCCAAAACTTCCACAAGCCATCCAGTATCCCATAAAGCCTTCCAATACCCCCATCAAGCCATCCACTACCACCACAAGCCATCCAGTACCCCCACAAGCTATCTAAAACTTCTGCAAGGGATCTAGTACCCACACAAGACATCAAGTACCCCATTGAGACATCCAAAACCTCTACAAGCCATCCAGTACCCCCACAAGTCATCCAAAACCTCTACAAGCCATCCAAAACCCCATAAATCCATCCAGAACCCCTCACAAACATTCCAAAACATCTAGAAGACATCCAGTACCCCCACAACCCATGCATTACCCCATCAAGCCATCCAGTACCCCCACAAGCAATCCACTACCACCAGAAGACATCCAAAATTTCCACAAGCCATCCAGTACCCCATCAAGCCATCCAGCACCCCCACAAGCAATATAAAACCTCTACAAGCCATCCAGTACCCCCACAACCCATCCAGCACCCCCACAACCCATCCAGCACCCCCAGAAGCCATCCAGCACCCCCAGAAGCCATCCAGTACCCTAATCAAGCCATCCATAACCTCTACAAACCATCCAGTAACCCCACAAGCCATCCAGTACCCCACTGAGCCATCCAAAACCTCTACAAGCCATCCAAAACCTCTACAAGCCATCCAGTACCCCATAAAGCCATCCAGAACCCCTCACAAGCCATCCACATCTAGAGGACATCCAGTACCCCCACAATCCATGAAGTAACCCCACAAGCCATCCAGTACCCACACAAGCCATCCAGTACCCACACAAGCCATCCAAAACCTCTAAAAGACATCCAGTATCCCCACAAGCCATTCAGTACCCCCACAAGCCATCTAGAACCTCCACAAGCCATACAGTACCACCACGAGCCATCCACAACCTCTACAAGCCGTCCAGTACCCAATCAAACCATCCAGTACCCAATCAAGCCATCCAGTACCCAATCAAGCCATCCAGTACCCCCACAAGCCATCCAGTACCCCCACAAGCCATCCAGTACCCCCACAAGCCATCCAGTACCCCCACGTCATCCAAAACCTCTACAAGCCATCCAGAACCCCCACATGCCATCCAGTACCCAATCAAGACCCCCCCAAGCCATCCAGTACCCCTCCAAACCATCCAGTACCCCCCAAGCCAACCAGTACCCCTCACAAGCCAACCAGTACCCCCACAAGCCATCCATTACCACCTCAAGCCACCCAATAGCCCCACACGCCATCCAGTAACCCCAAAAGCACTCCAAAACCTCTACACGCCATCCAGTACCCCCACAAGCAATCCAGAATCACCACAAACCATCCAGAATCACCACAAACCATCCAGAATCACCACAAACCATCCAATACCCCATCAAGCCATCCAGTACCCCCACAAGACATCCAGTACCCCCACAAGCCACCTAAAACTTCTGCAAGCGATCCAGTACCCACATAAGGAATCAAGTACCCCATTGAGCCATCCAAAACCTCTACAAGCCATCCATAACCTCTACAAGCCATCTAGTACCCCCACAAGTCATCCAAAATCTCTACAAGCCATCCAGTTCCCCATCGAGCCATCCAAAACTTATACAAGCCATCCAAAACCTCTACAAGCCATCCAGTACCCCACAAAGCCATCCCAAACCCCTCACAAGCCATCCAAAATATCTAGAAGACATCCAGTACCCCCACAACCCATGCAGTATCCCCACAAGCCATCCAGCACCCCATCAAGCCATCCAGCACCACCCATCAAGCCATCCAGCATCCCCACAAGCCATCCAAAACATCTACAAGCTATCCAGTACCCCCACAAGCCATCCAGTACCCCCACAAGCCATCCAGTACCCCATTGAGCCATCCAAATCCTCTACAAGCCATCCAGTACCCCCACAAGCCATCCAGTACCACCACAAGCCATCCAAAACCACCACAAGCCAACCAGTATCCCATCAAGCCATCCAATACCCCCACAAGATATCCAATACCCCCACAAGACATCCAGTACCCCCACAAGACATCCAGTACCACCACAAGCCATCCAAAACCACCACAAGCCAACCAGTATCCCATCAAGCCATCCAATACCCCCACAAGACATCCAGTACCCCCACAAGACATCCAGTACCCCCACAAGACATCCAGTACCCCCACAAGACATCCAGTACCCCCACAAGACATCTAAAACTTCTGCAAGCCATCCAGTTCCCCCACAGGCCATCCAGTACCCCACTGAGTCATCCAAAACCTCTACAAGCCATCCAAAATCTCTACAAGCCTTCCAGTACACCATAAAGCCATCCAGTACCCTCACAAGCCATCCAAAACATCTACAAGCTATCCAGTACCCCCACAACCCATTCAGTACCCCCACAACCCATTCAGTACCCCCACAAGCCATCTAAAACCTCTACAAGCCATCCAGCACCCCCACAAGCCATCCAGCACCCCCACAAGCCATCCAGCACCCCCACAAGCCATCCAGCACCCCCACAAGCCTTCCAAAACTTCTACAAGCCATCCAGTACCCCCACAAGCCATCCAGTACCCCCACAAGCCATCCAGTAGCCCATCGAGCCATCCAAAACCTCTACAAGCCATCCAAAACCTCTACATGCCATCCAGTACCCCATAAAGCCATCCAGAACCCCTCACAAGCCATCCACAACATCTAGAAGACATCCAGTACCCCCACAATCCATGCAGTAACCCTACAAGCCATGCAGTACCCACACAAGCCATGCAGTACCCACACAAGCCATGCAGTACCCACACAAGCCATCCAAAACCTCTAAAAGAAATCCAATACCACCACAAGCCATCCAGCACCCCTACAAGCCATCCAGCACCCCCACAAGCCATCATGTACCCCCACAAGCCATCATGTACCCCCACAAGCCATCCAGCACCCCCACAAGCCATCCAGCACCCCCACAAGCCATCCAGTACCCCCACAAGCCATCCAGAACCACCACAAGACAACCAGTACCCCATCAAGCCATCCAGTACCACCACACGCCATCCAGTACCACCACACGCCATCCAGTACCACCACACGCCATCCAGTACCACCACACGCCATCTAAAACCTCTACAAGCCATCCAGCACCTCCACAAGTCATCCCGTACCACGACAAGCCATCCAGTACCCTATCAAGCTATCCAAAACCTCTACAAGACATGATGTACCCCCACAAGCCATGAAGTACCCCACTGAGCCATCCAAAACCTGTACAAGCCATCCAGGACCCATTGAGCCATTCAAAACCCCCACAAGCCATCTAGTACCCCCACAAGTCATCCAAAACCTCTTCAAGCCATCCAGTTCCCCCACAGGCCATCCAGTACCCCATTGAGCCATCCAAAACATCTAAAAGAAATCCAGTACCACCACAAGCCATCCAGTACCACCACGAGCCATCCAGTACCACCACGAGCCATTCAAAACCACTACATGCCGTCCAGTACCCCATCAAGCCGTCCAGTACCCCATCAAGCCGTCCAGTACCCCATCAAGCCGTCCAGTACCCCATCAAGCCGTCCAGTACCCCATCAAGCCGTCCAGTACCCCATCAAGCCGTCCAGTACCCCATCAAGCCGTCCAGTACCCCATCAAGCCGTCCAGTACCCCATCAAGCCGTCCAGTACCCCATCAAGCCGTCCAGTACCCCATCAAGCCGTCCAGTACCCCATCAAGCCGTCCAGTACCCCATCAAGCCGTCCAGTACCCCATCAAGCCGTCCAGTACCCCATCAAGCCGTCCAGTACCCCATCAAGCCGTCCAGTACCCCATCAAGCCGTCCAGTACCCCATCAAGCCGTCCAGTACCCCATCAAGCCGTCCAGTACCCCATCAAGCCGTCCAGTACCCCATCAAGCCGTCCAGTACCCCATCAAGCCGTCCAGTACCCCATCAAGCCGTCCAGTACCCCATCAAGCCGTCCAGTACCCCATCAAGCCGTCCAGTACCCCATCAAGCCGTCCAGTACCCCATCAAGCCGTCCAGTACCCCATCAAGCCGTCCAGTACCCCATCAAGCCGTCCAGTACCCCATCAAGCCGTCCAGTACCCCATCAAGCCGTCCAGTACCCCATCAAGCCGTCCAGTACCCCATCAAGCCGTCCAGTACCCAATCAAGCCGTCCAGTACCCCCACAAGCCATCCAAAACCTCTACTAGCCATCCAGTACCCCATCAGGCCATCCACTACCACCACAAGCCGTCCAGTTCCACCACAAGCCGTCCAGTACCTCACAACCCATCCAAAACCTCTACAATACTCCCACAAGCCATCCAGTACCTCCACAAGCCATCCAAAACCTCTACTAGCCATCCAGTACCCCATCAGGCCATCCACTACCACCACAAGCCGTCCAGTACCCCACAACCCATCCAAAACCTCTACAAGCCATCCAGTACCCCCACAAGCCATCCAGTACCCCCACAAGCCATCCAGTACCCCCACAAGCCATCCAGTACCCCCACAAGCCATCCAGTACCTCCACAAGCCATCCAGTACCTCCACAAGCCATCCAGTACCTCCACAAGCCATCCAGTACCCCACAAGCCATCCACAACCTCTACAAGCCATCCAGTACCCCCACAAGCCA
The DNA here is from genome assembly GCA_037306005.1 of Rhinophrynus dorsalis. Lineage (NCBI taxonomy): Eukaryota > Metazoa > Chordata > Amphibia > Anura > Rhinophrynidae > Rhinophrynus > Rhinophrynus dorsalis. Next base: position 10,161,510 of record CM074726.1, read on the forward strand.
TCCAAAATCTCTACTAGCCAAAACCTCTATAAGCCATCCAGTTCCCCATCAAGCCATCCAGTTCCCCATCAAGCCATCCAGTTCCCCATCAAGCCATCCAGTTCCCCATCAAGCCATCCAGTTCCCCATCAAGCCATCCAGTTCCCCATCAAGCCATCTATTACCCCACCAAGCCATCGAATACTCTCCCCACAAACCATCCAGTAACTCCCTCCATGCCATTCAGTGCCACCCATCCACTCAGGCCATACCTACCCATGCCATCCAGTACCCCCAGCCCTGGCCATCCAAAACCCCCCTACCTATGCTGTGTGCACTGCGTGGTGGTGGGTCTTCTTCTGCTGACTGCTTCTGTCTGTCACTCTGTCTCAGTGTCACTGTCTTTCACTGCTGCTCTCCCCAGTCTGACTCCTGCTGCATACTCCTTGGCGAGTTGGTGGGCTAGATGGTTATGTGAGTGACATCTGGACCCCTGTGGCATGCTGGCTCCGAGTCCCACTCTCCCCCCCACCCCGTAGTATCATCAGGTGCCTGGGCCCGAATGGTCAATCCGCCACTGATCCCTTTAATACCAAATAAGAGAAATGAACATCTTGCCTACAAACAGATTGGAAATTTCAATTGCACAATAGTCAACCAAGCAAAGGACTTATTAACCCTTTGAGTGCCAGAGTAGGTGTGCAATGCAATGCTTTGCGTACAGCTCTGGCATTCAAAAGGTTACGTTAAATGCCACTTATCCCCTTCCATGCCAGAAGCTCGGGCCATATCCTGTACCCTGTAGGCCAGACACATTTTCAGCATTTTTGCTATCCTTTTGTTTAGGCTTGATTTCCACTGTGAAATTTCTAGTTATATATGGAAAACTATATATATTTTTTTTTATTATTATTTTTTTTTTTTTAACGAATTGAGCTTTTTCGTGGTACCTTACGTGAAGAGAATTTTTGTATCGTGGACAAAAAAAAAAAAGTGAAAATGTACTTAGTTTGCTAAAAACACATACTATGTATCAAAAACATTTACCTTAATTGCGAAACTTTCAATTATTTGAAAAAGCCCCGAGCAAAAAAAAAAAAAAAACAAAAACAAAACAAATTTGTATAGTTATACTTACGTCCGTGGCTAGTGCAAAGCCCTAATCACCAGGAGAGCAAAATGGCATTTTCAACTTTATGAACTAATATGCGCTTTCTAGTGGTTTTCTGGTAATGCTACCCTAAAAACAGTGAAATAGCTATGTAAAACTATATATTTCTGGAAAGTAGACATCCTGCTGCATCTAATAAGGGCCAACTTGTCTTCTTACCCCTAGCCTGGTGTGTCCAAATGTTTCCAGAAGGTGGCACTTCAGGAAGAAATTGGCATTTTCTTACATTACTGCCCGTTCAAATGTACTGAAATCTGTAAAAAAAAAAAAACATGGCATTTCCAACTGTATTAATTAGCTAGTGGTCTTAGTAGAAAAATGACACCCCATTGGTATGAGTTGACCTACCTCAGGGTGCACACAAAGTGCAAAATGACACCTACTGCAACCGCTGATTTTTCTCAAACATTACTTGTCTGTTCAAAAATGGTTATAACAAGTTGGAAAGCATACAGTTGAATACACACTGTACTGGGCCTTAGTACATATGTCCTATTCCTAATTGTAGGCCCCAACAGCTGGGAAGCCCATGGTTGGATACATCCGGATTCTGAAATTGGCCGTATGTACAAAGACCCCAAGTCAGGACGTATGTAACTGGGGGGGGGGCACCTCTCCAGCTTTTGGTAGATATGACTCCCAGATATTCACTTCTTTAGCAGAGGATACTGGGAGTTGTAGACCACAACAGATGGGGAGTCCAAGGATGATTTTCCCAATGACGTAAGAATAGGCCCTACGTATGAAGGGACCAATACTGAATGTGTTCAAATGGGATTCACAGCACCTCGAGCTAGCTATTGTCTGTTTGGGGATGATCGGAGTCATGGATCCCAACAGCACACAGCTGACTACACTCTGTATTACAGCCTGTTGCATAATCAGCTGACAGTTCATCAATGGAGCTTTTAAACTATTGAATGATAGAGATATCCACAGTGCATTGCAAACCTAACATTTAAGGGTTTAAAATATGCATTTACTGCAATGATAAGTACATTGTAGTAGCCTTGTTTCATGAGCTGAATATGAGAGAAATCGCTCTTCTAAGTAAAATAGGATTTTAAAGTTCTTTTGTGTTAAATCCATGGGGTTGAGACCCCCTCTTGGAGGGCAGGGCCCATCACAAAATACAGGGTCTTTGGGGTGGAGATTCCCTCCTTTTCCTCCAGCTTAAACCCCCACATTTCCCATAATTAATATGACAACAGCCATAGCAAAAGAAATAAGCAGTTAAGAAGAAAAAATCTCCCAGGATTAAGATCCTCAGAGGACTCCTCTGCCCGGAGGAAGCAACATAAGTGAGGTTTTTCTCTGGGTCGGAGACCTGCGTTCAATATGGACTATAGAGAAAAGGATTTAACAGGAAAGAAGACATTCTATTTTCCTCTTACATCCAATATGGAACACAGTTACCATGGGCATATAAAGCATCCCAGATTCCAGAATAGAATGCCCACACTTCCCCATGATATTAGAATTCCCTAGGACCATTCTGGATCTAAATAACCGTCGGTGTCAAAGGACACAGTAAACAAGCCAGTGGGGCTCAAAAACCACTGAACAACAATCAACAGTAGAGAAAAGAAAAAGATCCCTAAACAGGCAAGACTTCCTGAAGGACCTTTCTGCCAAACCTAAAACATTGACCCGGTAGTATTTCGTGAAATTATGCAAGAAGGACCAAGTCGCAGTCTTGCACAGCTGTTCAGTCAAGGCCTGGTTCTTGTAGGGCCAAGACGCGCGCACTGATCTGGTGGTATGCACAGTGATCTTGAAGGGAACCAGTTTCTTCCTTCTCTCATATGCTTGGCATATGGTAGCCTTAATCCAAGAGGCAATGGTTACCTTGGATGCAGCCTGACTCACCCGAGGACCTTCAGTGATAACCAAAGAGTCAGCCTTACAAAAAGGCTTAATGTGATGCACGTACAACTTAAAGTGTCAGTAATGTGTTAATAACCTGACGTATTTGATGTCCGGTGGTAATTACAGATAATCGCCTAATTTCTGATTTTGGTTCGCTAGATATGAAGATACTAGCTTATAAAACTGCTAGGGCAAGTGAAGTTCGGTGACCATCTTTGAAACTCCCGTAATCAAGTCAGCTCCCATCTACCAGTCCTTCTGCTGGAGCACTCTCAGCAAATACCCGATTGGAAGGGGTGAGCAATTTCCTACGTCACAACTTTGAGTCCCATGATCCGGCTCTGCAGAACAGCCAGCGCATCACTGCAAAGAGGCTGGCTTTGACGTAGGATGACTGAAGTTTGTGCCTCAGCGAAATCCATCGAGTCTTGCGACTCAAAGCCAGATCTGACTGATGTACAAGTGAGTTGATGAAAAGGGGCGGGAGGGGAAGACTTCAGGAGCCAATCGGTCACAAAGTTGGAAGTACAGACAAAAAAAAACGCTATACGGTATAAAAAAAAAAAAAAAGAGTAAGCAATTAAATAATGCATAGTTTTTTGGGGACATTTCTATCCCTATAAGGCGGGACAATGGGTCAAGGCAAAAAAAGGGCACAACAATCTGATGGTTTTGGAACTCTGAGATAACCTTGATAAGAAACTCCTGAGAATTATGAAGGACCGCCTCATGCTGGTGAAACGCCGGGAAAGGGAGGCTTGCAAGACCGAGCTTTCAGCTCAGCTACCCTCCAAAACAGGGACACTTTCCATTTTCAATGTCAACTGACGCAAGTAGGTGGATGCTAGAGGCTCAAAGGGAGGTCTCTGAAGAATGGCCTAGACTAGACTGAGATAGCACAGAGGCATGGGGTCCTGAAAGTGCCTCCTGTAGAAAAGTTTTAACGTTTGGCATGACAGAGATTTGTCTCTGAAAAAGAACAGAGAGGGCTGAAATCTATAACTTGACAGGACGGAGGTCCCTCTTGACTCCATCCTGAAGGAAGGACAGCATCATGGGAAGGTCAAAGACATGTGGGGACATATTCTTGTCTGCACACCACCAGTGAAAATGGATCAGACCCATTGGTATGCCTTAAAGTAGAGCTGTCAAAGTTCAGTCCTTAAAGGGATAGTAATGTTTCACAATAACAGCAGCTCCAATTAATCTTTGTAGTATTTGGGCCATGGAGAGTTATTTCAATACTGTCAGAGTTGTAGTTCAAGAGTAATTGAATGATAAAATATCCCCCTCCTGTCCCTTTTACCTAGTGTAAGCCACCTACCCTCAGATGTGGAATCTGGTCTCTTGATCAGATAGATCACAGCAAGGAATGATCTTCTTACTGTGAACATAAGGAAAACATTGCCCCTTTTAAACAGGTTTTTCCTTATGCTCACTGAAGCAGTCTTGCTACTCTGAGGTGAGCAGTGTTACATCAGTAAAAGGGGCCCGAGGGGGATATTTTATCATTCAATTACTCTTGAACTACAACGCGGGCGGTATTGAAATAACACTCTCCATGGCCCTAATACTATGAAGATTAATTGGAGCTGCTTTTATTGTGAAACATCACTATCCCTTTAAGGGCCAGGATTTAACCCTTTGGCACTCAAAGGGTTAAGGATTTGCCTGTTTAAGAACGGGTGAATGTCAAAATTAATGAGCCACCGATTATCTCACTGTGCTTAATCAGGAAATCCGTACATCCTAGCCTGTTGGTGGTCCTTGATGACTGAACTTGGACAGTCCTGCCTTAGAGTAAGCCAGCTTCTGAGTCTGGATCATGGTGGAGATGACATTGTAGGAATGGTGACCTCAAGAGCCATGCCTTCAAGGCCAGTCTTTCCACATACCATAAGGAGCCCTTGAGCAACACATCCAGTATGGGCAGAAGGCGAATCGGATACTGGATGGTGGGGCTGACCAGGTCTGCAAACCATGCCCTCCTTGACCAGAATCGAGCTATAAGGATAAACATCTCCCTGTCCTCTACCTTTCCAGACCACCCTGCGGATGAGAGGAATTGGGGGGAACATATAGGACAGGTGAAAACTCCACTGGATGGACATTTCATCCTTTCCAAAAGCTAGAGGAACTCTCACGCAAGCAAAGAACATTGGATCCTTCCTGTTCTCCCTGGTCATCATGATGTCTATCACTGGGACCCCCCTCAGTATTGTACCATCGGGTAGAAAGCTATGTGCTTTCCTTGCAAGAAAGAAACGATTGTTGGAAAGTTGAGACAACAAAGTGCTTTTGCCACCAGTAGTATCATTAATGATCTGTTTCAGGTCAGGCCTTAAAAGGGCAAGGACACTAGTGACTTCTTAGAACATTGTGGCCTAAGATTTGGTCTTTGGACCAAAGTGCGGAGCACAAAAACAGAAAAGGCTGATGATTTGGCAGAAAACCTAGCAGCATCAAACAACACCTCAGTAATATTGGCATAGCGTCCATGATGTTTGGTACCAAGACCAACATGTCTTCTTTAGGCACGCATAACTTCTGGACAGCTGTTCATCCCAGATGGCAATGGCCAGGCAGAGGAAAAATAGGCCTCAGTGGCCGTAAAATTGGCCTTGAACATCAGCCTGGTCCTTGAGAGCCACAGCATCCAGCAGGGCAAGGGCAGTGTTCTTCCCCAAGGGGCGAGATGGGAGGGTGGGGTCAGGTCTGTGGCAGGGCAGGAGAGAAGCCCACTGCTCCAGAGCCTCAGCTTTGAGAAGTGTTTGATAAGGTAAAGTCTCCGATCAGGAGTTTTCCGCTTATCCATAAGGATCTGATCAAGAGTCTTGGGGGGGATTCTTTCTGCACCTCTCAAAAATGTCCAAACAGGTAGATCCCCCTATCTGCTGGGTCATAGACTGGAAAGGTCTCCAATACCACCTTAATGAGTCCCTCAATGGCGGGGGCAGGATCAGCCTCATCGGAATCTCCATAAGAAAAAGAATAATCCTCATCCACAGAATCCAACTCTTCCTCAGAGGACACGCCAAAAACTTGAGTATACCCTCAAATACAGTGTCAGCTTGGTTGAAGGTGGGCAGGTTTCCAAAAATGGAGAACCCCCTGAACTGCAGAATAGTGTTTTAACACATGCAGACTCTGGTTCAGTGTTGGAGGGGCCTGGAAGGGGGGGGGGGTCAAGGCCAGAGCAAAAGAGGGGCATGGAGACGCAAAGCACTCTCTTGGAAGCCCAGAACGACAAGGGGAACAGTGGGTAAGGGAAGTGAGGGAAACCTCCAAATCTTTAGCCTAGGTACTTCCGCATATGCCCCATAGTGTCAGACTTGTCCCTGAGAGAGTATCTAAATCTAATAAACTAGAATCAATGTCCCCAGACTAAAGTTAGAAACCCAGAACTACAAAAAAAGTGCACTTATGTGGTATGCAAAGGGTTAATCTGGAGAAAGAGAGTAAGGACGGTCAGGTTCTGTGCAGGACAAGCAAGGCAGAAATAAGATGGCCACCAGTAAGTGTATGTCAGCCAATCGGAAGAAAGACTGGGGAACAGGGCATTATGGGAACTGTAGTCTTCTCCCTTGCTTGTTGCCTAGCAATGCATGTTACTGTGGCCATGAGCCGCAGTGTGGTCCATGCACACTGACTGTTGTAGCCCAAATGGTTGCAGAGGTATGTCACAGATTCGTTTTCCCCATATAATTCAATGGACCAAAGATGGCTGCGGGCGGGCTCCCATTCTAAAGGAACCACTACACAAATCGATCCCAATGAAAACGGGAAAAGCCTTAAAAACCCCAGGGAAAAAAGTCCTAGTAGTGGGGGAGCAGACATAAGCCCTCCAAAGCACCCAATACAAGTCCAAAAGAGCAGTGAAAGGGTTAACTTTCAGAAAAAAAGACAGCAGCCATCTGTAATTCAAGACCCTGCTGAGAGAACATAGAGTCATATTGCGTTCAAAATCATAGCATAAGTACACAGGGGGTAAAGATAGCTCAGAATGTGGCACAGTGGACCAAGGCACTCAAATGGTTACTCACTGATCCTCTTTCTTCAGGTTACCTTCATAGGAGAGGGCAGAATCTCACAGAGACTCAGCCATGAGGAACAGACTTGTCATAAAGTCAACCTCCACAGGGCAAGAAAAGCCCACAAAGCACTTGTGAACTGGGCAATCCAACTCAAGGGAAGCCCAGGGATGGTATCCCACCTAATGGGGTTACTAAACAGCCCCATATCCAAAGAAAAAACTTAATAAAAACTAACAGGATGGCCACTGCATCTCCAAATACTTTTCAGGACACATGAATTCTGGTAAATGTGCAGGGGGTTGAGCTGGAGGAAGAGGAGGGAGTTTTCAGCCACCAAAGACCCTTTTAGTGATGTGCCCTGCCCTCGAGGACAAGGGATTCAACCCTATAGTACTCGCGTTTCACATGGGATAAAAGAGAAAGTCGTAACTGAACACTCAATATTATCAACACACAATGGTGGAATGTTGCATACATCCATTCTGGCATTGTTATGAATGCAGCGTCTTAAAGGGATAGTAATACTTAAAATGTAAAAAAAAAAAAAAATATGTTGTAGGGTTTATCCCCCTGAGTAAAACAAGAGTACTCCCACTGCTGAAAGGCGTTTCATTCAAAAGTTATTAATTTTGAAAGTTTATTTTTTTAGGTGTACTATCACAGTGGCCTGAAATTGTACAGTGGCGCTGTTGCTACACCATCCTATGGAGATTTATGGTCCCGGGACCAGAGCTGTCCATAGGATCGTGTAGCAACAGCACCATTGTACAATTTCAGGCCACTGTGATATTGCACCTAAAAAATTCAACTTTTAAAATGAATAACTTTTGAATGAAACACCTTTCAGCAGTGGGAGTACCCTTGTTTTACTCAGGGGGATAAATCCTACAACATATTTTTTTTACATTTTAAGTATTACTATCCCTTTAATGAATAAAGGCACGTGGTCTGGATTCCATTGCACTGTGTAATTGTATCAAAGATTGTATTTAGAGATTCCTTAATGGTCTTAACTGACAGGTGTTATTACTGGATACATTTCAAATGTAATCTAGGCCACGTGTTAATCAAAACCGCCTCCAGAGAGACCAAGAATCCAGGGTCATGATCGATAATGTAAACAGGAACCACTCAATCGCAAGTCAACTGTAGTGTAGGAGGAAAATTAGACTGCGCAACTCTTAAAGTGGAACGCTCACTCAGCTTAGAGTGACCCCCAATTAATTATTCATATAGTAATTTGCTTACCAATACTTGTATGATCCTGAATAACTCAGGCATTATCGAGAAATCCATCTTGTTCAGAAACTGACGGGCAGGCTTCTTGCTGTAGCTGCATCTGTGCTGTCAGTCACTTCCTGTTACCTTAAGGCACAATGCAACTCCCCCTCACCAGGCCTGGAGGAGACCGGAATGGACAGCGCAGACTCACAGATGCCTCTTCAGCAAGATGTCTGCAATGATGCCTGCCAGTGAGTCTTTCTGAACAAGTTGGATTTCTCAATAATGCCGGACTTATTCAAGATAATACTAGTACTGATATGCGTATCGCTATGTGAATAATGATTATGGGGGCACTTTAATTTGAATGAAAGTTCCGCTTTAAATGCAATAAAATACAAGGTAATTCAGATTTCAGTGGCATTCTAGAGCTTTCAAGTAACACTTTAGGCTGTGTACATTTTGCAATATGCTATTTCTCTCCTAGGCTACACTAGGCAGACTTGTTCCTTATTAGACTAACACATATGGCCCAAAGTGCCTACCATGCATCTCAGAAAAAGGAAAATATTACCTCTTATCCTGGGCTTTGAAAGAAGAAGATCTGCAGCAAGAACCATAGTCATGGAGGTGGTGCATCCCTCATCTGGCCGTGATGGTAAGGATGGGGGAGAGGGACAAGCAGCAGCAGATGTGGAGGAGGTCAGCTGGTGGGCATCATGTAGTGGTAGGGCAATCTGCAGTTTCCGTGTATGTCACTGGTGTGGCTGGGGAGGCTGCGACTGCTGGTGGAGACTTTATGGAGGAGGCCGATGTGGGCTCAAGAGAAAGCATTGTCACCTTCTGTGCCACCACCTCTTCAGCGGAGTGCCATCTGAGTGAGGCTGCTGGGCCCGTCGAGATGTCGAGGCTATCTGGAGAAGAGAGGACATATAAATCAGTCACGGGTCTGTGGCAGCAAAGTTGTAACAGAGTGGTACTTCTCAGACAGGTCCAGCAAAGCTCGCTAACAACTGTGTTAATCACAATGGCTGAGCCTCTGATCAACCTGCTTTTGCTCAAGTTGAGAGAGCCTCAAGTCCTGGCCTGTTAGTGGGCCCAAAGGTTACAGGGTGAGAACCATGGATATCGGGGACAAAATATGTTTTTAAACTCTTGAATGCTTGAGATGTGTACTACTTAGGGTAAAGCAATGCTTTGAAGACCTATTTAGCATTCATGGAGTTGAAAACAATAGTTTACACTTTGAGTGGCAGTGCTCTATGCAACGCAATGTGTTGCATACCCCCCTGGCACTCAAAGGGTTGAGATAGGGGGTTTGTTTTTGAAATTGGGATCTGACCTCTAGAGTGCATTTGGTTTGCCAGACACAGGGTTGGGCAACTTGGGGCCTTCCAGTTGTTGTGAACTACCACTTCAATCATCACTGGCCGCGGGCAGAGGCCACAGCAACTGGAGGACCTCAGGTTGTCTAACCTCAGCCTAAACCAAGGGGACATTCTTGTGACCCTTAGGCCGTTGTCCTGCCTAAGGGGTGTCCAAATCATTGCTTTGCTAATACCTTGCTGATACATTGTATATTCCTATGGTACTTGTGGGGTAAAGGGTAGGTTTGAATTAACATTTTGGGATGGATACTTAGGAAATTGGGGCAAAATGTACAAATTTCTCAATTTGAGAATCAGAGTAGGGCCCAACTCTTTGATCTGTAACTGGAGGCTTTTGTACCCCCAGCATTTTTACTGTCTCTTTGCCCGCCCCCCAATAGTAGAGGAGCTTCTGATCCTCTTCCCGGTCTGACAGGAAGCTGCTCATTGTGCTGGGCGAGCAGCTTCCTGTCAGACTGGGGTAGAGGATACAAAAACTCCTCTACCTGCGGTCCGCTCTGCTCGGCCACACTACAAGGTGGTGACCGGCAGGAGGGAGCACCGTGCAGTGCACTCCCTTCCTGCTGGTCACCCAGAGCCTGTGCTCCCCTGACCAGTGTGCCTAGTGCCTGGGGGGGGGGGGATTTCTACATTATCTGTCCCAGCATGATTTCCTGCAGGGGATGCGTCTCCCCCCCATCCCCCCCGGTTCCTACTCCCCTGTCTGGTCATGAACCCTCTGAGTGCCAGAGGGGTATGGAATGCATTGCCTTGCAATGCCTTCCGTACCCCACTGGCACTCAAAGGAATAAGGTGCTGAACAACTTGCAACAACTGTGAAGATGCTTTTCTTGCCACCAGACTACACAAGGTCCAGGCAAGAGTGGTGTCAAACCTTCGTGACAATGTAGTGAAAAGTTTGGTCACCATGGACAGTCTCAGCATGTCCATCCAGGGGTTTAAGGTTCATGACCACTGTTTGTCCTGCACAAGTGCATCTCCTAGACTTGTCCTCCATGGTCACCTTCACTTACGCCTAGCAGACGTCATTGGCGTTTCCAGTGCTCCTTACGTACATGTGATCCTATGTCTGACTCTGCTGCTTGGCACTAGGGTGCTGTAGGTGACTCTTCCAGTCAAGGTTTTGGTAAGCACACCCTAAGAAAAAAAAAACCACACATTTAAAATTGCTGGAGTGCAACCAATTTTGACCAAAATAGCTAAAAGCAAATATACAAAGTACTGGTGCACATACATCCAAATTTTTATCACCATTAACCCTTTACTCTGCGGCATTGTGCCTGCATATCACTACTATATTTAAAGATGAGGATTTAGTTACATTATATGGGCATAGAATGCTAAGCTTGCCACCAACGCCAAGTTACCTCATTTTGGCAAGTACCTAACCTTAACATGCTTTGTCTTATGAGCTGAATCTCTCCTACTTTAGACATTTACTAACCTTAATTTACTTTATCCTGAGAGCTGAGTCTTGGTCAGCTTTACTCATTAATGGAGAGAGACTCTCTGACAGATATTATATAGTGTCCTAGAGACAATGAGCATTGCACCTGGGGGTGGTAGGGGTGCTTAAACCAATAGAAGCTGGTCAAAGCTTCCAAAAGTACAATTCCAGTCCAGGTTTTGGTAAGCACACCCAAAGGGAAAAAAACACACATTTAAAGTTGCTGGAATCCAACCAATTTTGACCAAAATAGCTAAAAGCAAATATACAAAGTATTGGTGCACAACAACATATACAAAGTATTGGTGCACATCCAAATTTTCACCCCCATTAACCCTTTACTCTGTGGCATTGTGCCTGCATATCACTACTATATTTAAAGACAAGGATTTAGTTACATTATATGGCCATAGAATGCTAAGCTTGCCACCAACGCCAAGGTACCTCATTTTGGCAAGTACCTAACCTTAATATGCTTTGTCTTTTGAGCTGAATCTCTCCTGCTATAGGCATTTACTAACCTTAATTTACTTTATCCTGAGAGCTGAGTCTTGGTCAGCTTTACTCATTAATGGAGAGAGACTCTCTAACAGACATTATATAGTGTCCTAGAAACAATGAGCATTGCACCTGGGGGTGGGAGGGGTGCTTAAACCAATAGAAGCTGGTCAAAGCTTCCAAAAGTACAATTCCAGTCCAGGTTTTGGTAAGCACACCCAAAGGGAAAAAAAAAAAAACACACACATTTAAAATTGCTGGAATCCAACCAATTTTGACCAAAATAGCTAAAAGCAAATATACAAAGTATTGGTGCACATCCAAATTTTCACCCCCATTAACCCTTTACTCTGCGGCATTGTGCCTGCATATCACTACTATATTTAAAGATGAGGATTTAGTTACATTATATGGCCATAGAATGCTAAGCTTGCCACCAACGCCAAGGTACCTAATTTTTGGCAAGTACCTAACCTTAAAATGCTTTGTCTTATGAACGAACTCTCTGCCACTTTAGGCATTTACTAACCTTAATTAACCTGAGAGCTGAGTCTTGGTCAGCTTTACTCATTAATGGAGAGAGACTCTCTGACAGACATTATATAGTGTCCTAGAGACAATGAGCATTGCACCTGGGGGTGGTAGGGGTGCTTAAACCAATAGAAGCTGGTCAAAGCTTCCAAAAGTACAATTCCAGTCCAGGTTTTGGTAAGCACACCCAAAGGAAAAAAAAAACACATTTAAAGTTGCTGGAATCCAACCAATTTTGACCAAAATAGCTAAAAGCAAATATACAAAGTATTGGTGCACATCCACATATACAAAGTATTGGTGCACATCCAAATTTTCACCCCCATTAACCCTTTACTCTGCGGCATTGTGCCTGCATATCACTACTATATTTAAAGACAAGGATTTAGTTACATTATATGGCCATAGAATGCTAAGCTTGCCACCAATGCCAAGGTACCTCATTTTTGGCAAGTACCTAACCTTAATATGCTTTGTCTTTTGAGCTGAATCTCTCCTGCTATAGGCATTTACTAACCTTAATTTACTTTATCCCGAGAGCTGAGTCTTGGTCAGCTTTACTCATTAATGGAGAGAGACTCTCTGACAGACATTATATAGTGTCCTAGAAACAATGAGCATTGCACCTGGGGGTGTGAGGGGTGCTTAAACCAATAGAAGCTGGTCAAAGCTTCCAAAAGTACAATTCCAGTCCAGGTTTTGGTAAGCACACCCAAAGGAAAAAAAAAACACACACACACATTTAAAATTGCTGGAATCCAACCAATTTTGACCAAAATAGCTAAAAGCAAATATACAAAGTATTGGTGCACATCCAAATTTTCACCCCCATTAACCCTTTACTCTGCGGCATTGTGCCTGCATATCACTACTATATTTAAAGACAAGGATTTAGTTACATTATATGGCCATAGAATGCTAAGCTTGCCACCAATGCCAAGGCACCTCATTTTTGGCAAGTACCTAACCTTAATATGCTTTGTCTTTTGAGCTGAATCTCTCCTGCTATAGGCATTTACTAACCTTAATTTACTTTATCCTGAGAGCTGAGTCTTGGTCAGCTTTACTCATTAATGGAGAGAGACTCTCTGACAGACATTATATAGTGTCCTAGAAACAATGAGCATTGCACCTGGGGGTGGGAGGGGTGCTTAAACCAATAGAAGCTGGTCAAAGCTTCCAAAAGTACAATTCCAGTCCAGGTTTTGGTAAGCACATCCAAAGGAAAAAAAAAAACACACACACACTTAAAATTGCTGGAATCCAACCAATTTTGACCAAAATAGCTAAAAGCAAATATACAAAGTATTGGTGCACATCCAAATTTTCACCCCCATTAACCCTTTACTCTGCGGCATTGTGCCTGCATATCACTACTATATTTAAAGATGAGGATTTAGTTACATTATATGGCCATAGAATGCTAAGCTTGCCACCAACGCCAAGGTACCTAATTTTTGGCAAGTACCTAACCTTAAAATGCTTTGTCTTATGAACGAACTCGCTGCCACTTTAGGCATTTACTAACCTTAATTAACCTGAGAGCTGAGTCTTGGTCAGCTTTACTCATTAATGGAGAGAGACTCTCTGACAGACATTATATAGTGTCCTAGAAACAATGAGCATTGCACCTGGGGGTGGGAGGGGTGCTTAAACCAATAGAAGCTGGTCAAAGCTTCCAAAAGTACAATTCCAGTCCAGGTTTTGGTAAGAACACCCAAAGGAAAAAAAACACATTTAAAATTGCTGGAATGCAACCAATTTTGACCAAAATAGCTAAAAGCAAATACACAAAGTATTGGTGCACATCCAAATTTTCATCACCATTAACACTTTACTCTGCGGCATTGTGCCTGCATATCACTACTATATTTAAAGATGAGGATTTAGTTACATTATACGGCCAGAATACATTGGTGTTTCCAGTGCTCCTCACTGCGCACATGTGATCTTATGTCTGACTCTGCTGCTTGGCACTAGGGTGCTGTAGGTATCTGGTCCAAGTTGAAAAAGAGAATGGCACTGGTTATATAATACTACAGTTCAGTATGTCATTCTCCATGGGACTGAATCTCTGCTTCCTGGGATGCTGGGGCAGTAGTAGGAGACCCTGTAATTTCTTTCTCCCCACCGCTCCACCCCAAGTGTCCCTGGGATAGACACACCATCTCTCTCTAGGGGCCACGTGACTATCTACCTGCCCTTCCTTCTTTCACACTACTCCCTCCCTCTGTGTTTCCCTTTCCCCCTCGGTTTCGGTGGTTGCCCAGGACCACCATCATCCTCTGGGCTAGCTGGTTTCATGCCCTGCCATCTTCCTCATGCTCCTTACACCCTGCACCAGCAGACACCCCCCTTTTAACACACCTATTCCATACCTCCCAAGTGTCCCTCTTTAGGAGGGACAGTCCCTCTTTTAGACCCAAATTCCTCTGTCCCTCTTTTTAGGAAATCAGACTGTGTGGTGTGTATATAAGTGTAACATTGCTCCGCAGCAATAAAACTCACATTAATCTTCATTACATGGGTTTATAAATTAGTCTGTGTAAACAGAAAACCTTTGGTCTTCTTAGAAGTCATTTATTAGGCATCAATAGGTCATGAAATAGCCTAAACATTATCGGTAATGCCCCGCTCACCAGCCATGCCCACAGCAACACCCCTTAAAACAAGTGTCCCTCTTTGGCAATTTGAAATGTTGGGAGGTATGCTATTCTCTTACACTACCCAAATACATACTCCCCACAGGAAAAGAGAAAATTAACCAATGAAGAAGTGTAAAACAAAAGATACCCAAATGAAAACGTAACAACTAAATATACTGCAAACAGGAAAAAAAAAAAAAAAAAAAAAAAAAAAAAAAAAAATCAACGAGAGATGGAGACATGGGGATCTGTGAATGTGTATAGAAGCTACACATGTGGTGCGTTAGTGATGTGTGTGTAGATGTATATGTGTAGAAATACAAAGCTGTAAATCAACTCTCATGTCTCTGCACCTTCAGTGCCTGTGCATTGTGTCCCAACGAGACAAAGCTCAGAACAGAGATAAAAATATATATTTAGAGATTGTCCTTGTTTGAACACCCTTGATCTACACCAGGGCTGCCCAAGTCCAGTCCTCAGGGCCACCAACAGGCCAGAATGTAAGGATTTCCCTGGTTACACAAAGGTGAGTCAGTCACAATGAATGATCCACTGATTATCTCACCTGTGTAATCAGGGAAATCCTTACATCCTGGCCTGTTGGTGGCTCTGGAGGACTGGACTTGGACAGCACTGCTATAGACCAAGGGGATTTTCTCTGTGAAGGAAACAGTGGGTGGGGCTGGGGTCATGTCAGGAGTGTGGGTGTGGCTATGGGTGGAGCTTCAAGCACAACCAACAGGCCAGGATGTGAGGATTTCCCTGATTACACACAGGTGAGTCAGTCACAATGAATGATCCACTGATTATCTCACCTGTGTGTAATCAGGGAAATCCTTACATCCTGGCCTGTTGGTGGCGCTGGAGAACTGAACTTGGACAGCTCTGGTCTAGACCAGTGGTTCCTATCCTCAGGGATCGCAAACAGGCCAGGTTTTTTAGGATTTCCCTACTTGTACCAACATCTCCTAATAAGAACCCCCACTTACATTACTATAACCAGAAAAGACCAATGACCCCTTATGTCCTTATTCACGGAAATAACTTTGTCAATCTGTTCTGGAGGTCATGGAGGCGGACATGACAGTAGGATCACAGGACCTCATACTCCTAACAGTCTTGCTTCTTTAACTATTTGAGTGCCAGAGGGTAAGGGTTAAGGAGAAGTGCGGCATGCAAAGCAGATCACCCCCCTCGGGTACCTAAAAGGTTACGTTCAGTATGAAATAACAGCCAGCAACTGTCCTGTCACGTCAGAGACCTGACATTTGGGAGTGACTGAAGATCTGATCTCTAACACAGACTTTCACAGGGGGACGTTATTTCCTGGTCTTAGTACTGTATGTTACAGTATTAACAGGAGATGATAGATCTCCTTTAACCCTTTGAGTGCCAAAGCTTCAATGCGTTGATTACCCCCTCTGGCACTCAAAGGGTTAATTCGCCTGTACTCAAGTAGGGAACTCCGGAATACACTGCCAGTTATGGGTCTCTGACGACTGGGCTGGGAACATCTACTCTGTGTTGTCTCACTTGGACTTTACCTAGATCACGCTGTTTGTTTTAAGACCACTAGAGGTCAGGGTAGGACAAGGAACACATTTAGAGGCATACTCAATTGAGTAAAATACATTGCAAGTATTATACAGTAGAAGTTCATAGATGGATCTTAAATAAGAATTTACAAACCCATTTCCTACACATTGCGAAGTAATGATTTGCAGTTATTGCTGGCGTTCAAGGAATGAACCATGACAGTGAATTTTGAATGCATCCTTATTTTAACACATTAATTCTAATTCGTTAAATGCTGAAGTGGGCTTTTGGTGTACATATATTACTTAAAGAGATAGTAATGTTTCAAAATAAAAGCAGCTCCAAATAATCTTCATAGTATTTGGGCCATGGAGAGTGTTATTTCAATACTGTCAGAGTTGTAGTACAAGAGTAATTGAATGATAAAATATACCCCCCCCCCCGCCCCTTTTACCTAGTGTAAGTCACCTCCCCTCAAATGTGGAATCTGGTCCCTTGACCGGACAGATCACAGCAAGGGACAATCTTCTTACTGTGATCATAAGGAAATCCCTGCCCCCCTTGACAGGTTTTTCCCTTATGTTCACTGAAGATTGTCCCTCTCTGTGATCCATCTGGACAGTCTTGTTGTTTTGAGGTGAGCAGTGTTACATCAGTAAAAGGGGCTGGAGAGGGATACTTTATCATTCAATTACTCTTGTACTACAACTCTGAGAGCATTGAAATAACACTCTCCATGGCCCAAATACTATGAACATTAATTGGAGCTGCTTTTATTTTGAAACATTACTTTCCCTTGAATGTGATGTCATAATATAGGGGTTCATTTACATAACTGTGAATTTATCAGATTTCATTATGGAGAATGCACCAATCACAAGGCTCATTCTAATTTCAGTAGAGAACTCTGCTTAGTTTACAAAAGCATGGAGGGTCTAGTGAAACCTATCCTGTAGTCCAGTGGTTCTCAACCCGTGGTTTGGGACCCCTTAGGGGTCGAATGACAATTTGCCAGGGGTCGCCTGAAACCATCAGATATTTATATTTCGATTCATAACAGTAGCAAAATTACAGCGATGAAGGAGCAACGAAAATAATTTTACTGTTAGGGGTCACCACAACTTGGGAAATTTTATCAAAGTGTCGAAGCACTAGAAAGGTTGAGAACCGCTGCTGTAGTCGGTGCTGGGCAACCTGCGGCCACTACAATTTTCAACATGCCCTGTATTAGGCCAGCATCTCAGGAATCAACCAAAAACTACATAAACTACCAAGAAAATCTTAATTCAACTGGCCCTATAGCTGACTGTGCCCCTATTTTGTCCCTGCTGCACTAATGGTTAGTTAGTTTAAAAGCAGAACTTTCATCTTGTATAAAGTCACCCTCAGATAATTAAACATATGGCAATAAGAGGATTTTAGTCTTACCTGTTAAATCCTTCTCTCTTAGTCCATACAGGTTACTGGTAACTCTGGGAGGCGATCTGCCCCTTTAAGTAGGCAAGAACATTACTCTAAATGTATGCAGGGGGTGAAGCCTCCCTTTCCTCTTCAGCTACATCCTAGCCAGCTAGCGCCAAAATGATTTGAGACACTAATAACTGACCAGAAATAGGAGAGAAGACGACTCCTGTGAGCATGCCCTGAAGGACTCCCACGTATTGCCAAAGGAGAGCCATGCATGGTCTCTTGACAGGGTGGGAGACCAGTAACCTGTATGGACTAAGAGAAAAGGATTTAACAGGTAAGACTAAAATCCTCTTTTCTCTGTCGTCCAATACAGGTTACTGGTAACTCTGGGATGTCCAACCACTGAGTTTCCCAGAGGTGGGAAGAAGGCAAGGACCAGGCACAAGGCCCCCAAAGTCACCAGAACCTCTAGGAACCAAACGCTCAGAGATCCCAACAAAACTGAAGTGTCAACGGACACGAAACAGGGGTAAAAACACCCCAGGAACTGTTACACAGCACACTGAACTAGAGTCAACAGGGCTCAACAGCAAGTAAGCACTAAGAACCTGAGAAGAAGATCCTAGACAGGCAAGACTGCCTCCAGGACCTTCCTTCCAAAGCTGGCATCAGCCGAAGCCAGCACATCCACACGGTAGTGCTTCAAAAAGGTGTGCACAGAGGACCAAGTGGTCGCCCTGCAGAGCTGATCAGCAGAAGCTTGATTCTTATAGGCCCAAGAGACACCAATAGACCTGGTGGAATAAGCCATTACCTGAAAGGGAACATGCTTATTCCTCAACTCGTAAGCCCTACGAATAGTGGGCTTGATCCATGACGCAATAGTCACTTTGGATGCAGGTCTTCCTGCCCTAGGACCCTCAGGAATGACGAACAGAGCATCAGACTTTCTGATAGAGTCAGTGCGATGGACATAAAACTTGAGACAATGCACCACATCCAACAAGTGGAGACCTCTTTCCTTGTCAGAAGAGGGATTAGGGCAGAAAGAAGGCACTACAATCTCCTGATTGATGTGAAACTCGGAGACCACTTTAGGTAAGAACTCCTTAGAGGTGCGAAGCACTGCCTTATCCTTATGAAACACCAGATAAGGTGGTTTACAGGATAGAGCTTGCAACTCCACAACTCAGAGAACAGACACAATCTCCAAAAGGAAGGCCATCTTCCACGTCAAGAGACGTAAAGGAATAGTAGTAGTGTTGAGCGAGCATGCTCGGCCGATGCTCGGATCGGCTCGAGCATCGCTCTGCTCGGCACATGGCGGTACTCGTACGAGTACCGCATGTGCTCGCCCGCCATGTTCGGGTCTCCTCCCCGCACGTTTTGCGGCTGCTGCGCAGCCAATAAACGTGCAGGGAGGCTCTGACATCGGTGTAATGCCAGCAGCCATGTTGGCTGCTGGCATTACACTGATTGGCTGGCCAGAACCCGTGATCAGGTGCTGTATAGCACCTGACCATCGAGTTCGGCTCAGTCTGAGCCAGGGAGAGCTGAGGATAGGAAGGGAAAGGCAGTGTAGGGAGGAAAAAAAAAATTGTGACAAAAAAGAACCAAAAGTCCTTTTTAGGACTACTGTGTGTGGGGGCAGCAGGTTATTTTCTGTGGGGGGAAAAAAACAAAAAAAAAAAAAAAAAAAAATATTCTGTTTAGTGTGAAAAGTTGCAGATTAGAGCACATTCTGTTTAGTGTGCACAGTTGCAGATTAGAGCACATTCTGTTTAGTGTGCAAAGTTGCAGATTAGAGCACATTCTGTTTAGTGTGCAAAGTTGCAGATTAGAGCACATTCTGTTTAGTGTGCAAAGTTGCAGATTAGAGCACATTCTGTTAAGTCTTCAAACTAAAATATCAAAGTCACGTATTCCATTCAGTGTGCGTCGCCGCAGTTTAGCAGCACATTCTGAGTACTGTGCAGAGTTGCAGAATAGGAAGAAATACTGTTAAGTCTTCAAACTAAAATATCAAAGTCACATATTCCATTCAGTGTGCTTCGCCGCAGTTTAGCAGCACATTCTGTGTACTGTGCAGAGTTGCAGAATAGGAAGAAATACTGTTAAGTCTTCAAACTAAAATATCAAAGTCACATATTCCATTCAGTGTGTTTCACCGCCGTTTAGCAGCCTATTCTGTGTACTGTGCAGAGTTGCAGAATAATAAGAAATACTGTTAAGTTTTCAAACTCAAATATTAAAGTCACATATTCCATTCAGTGTGTTTCACCGCCGTTTAACAGCCTATTCTGTGTACTCTGTACAGTTGCAGAATAATAAGAAATACTGTTAAGTTTTCAAACTCAAATATTAAAGTCACATATTCCATTCAGTGTGTTTCACCGCCGTTTAACAGCCTATTCTGTGTACTGTGCAGAGTTGCAGAATAATAAGAAATACTGTTAAGTTTTCAAACTCAAATATTAAAGTCACATATTCCATTCAGTGTGTTTCACCGCAGTTTAGCAGCCTATTCTGTGTACTGTGCAGAGTTGCAGAATAATAAGAAATACTGTTAAGTTTTCAAACTCAAATATTAAAGTCACATATTCCATTCAGTGTGTTTCACCGCAGTTTAGCAGCCTATTCTGTGTACTCTGTACAGTTGCAGAATAATAAGAAATACTGTTAAGTTTTCAAACTCAAATATTAAAGTCACATATTCTGTGTAAGATGAAGGCGGCGGGTAAAAAGGGACGGGGAAGTGGACGTGATCCTGAAAGTTCAGGGCGCGGGTCAGGACGCGGAGAAACTGTGCCTGGTGCCAGAGCACAAGAAAGAAAGACATCCACCATACCTAGCTTCATGTGTAATTTTACAGGGCGTCGCAGGACATCACTCTCGAGGTCCGACCACTGCGAACAGGTGGTCGGTTGGATGACAGCTGATACTGCTTCCAGTCGGTTAAGCACCACCCTGTCTTCCACCAAGTCCACTCTCAGTAGCCAAGAGTCTGGTCAACATAATCCTCACTCTGATCATCCTTCCTCCCACCATACACGGTCTGGTCAAAGAAGTGATCCCACACTGGGATATAGTGAGGAGCTCGTCTCATCACCAATCCTTCATTTGACCCTCTCTCCAAGCACGCTTGCAGAGGAACATGACATCTTGTGCCCTGATTCACAACCTCTAGAGGCTACCCAATCTCAAGAAGATGACAGATGTGAACGGCATTTAAGGTCAAAGGAAGTAGTGGATGATGATGATGATGATGAGACACAGTTGCCATTAAATCAACCACTATTTCCGTCTCAAGACCTTGTTGAGGAGAATGTTATACAGTTGTCAATGACTGAGTATGTGGTGGGATCAAGACTTGAGGAGGATGATCAGAGTGAGGAAGTGGAGGAGGACTTGGTGGACGATGAGGTGACTGACCCCACCTGGGAAGGTGTAGAGCCAAGCGATGACAGCAGTCCTGAGGGTGAGCCATCTGCAGCACCGCAACAGGCTGGAAGAGGCAGTGGTGTGGCTACAGAAAGAAGGCGGACCGCACCAAACCGGCCCGCAAATGTTCCACGGAGCACCCCCTTGCGTAAATCTACCTTGCCAAGGGGTAGGTGTTCCGCGGTATGGCGTTTTTTTAAGGAAAGTGCGGACGACAAAAGAATTGTAGTTTGCAACCTGTGCCACACCAGAATGAGCCGAGGCATGAACACTAGAAACCTCACCACCACCAGCATGATCCGACACATGGCATCCAAGCACCGTAGTAAGTGGGAGGAACGCCTGGATCGCCCATCTGTGTCTGCAGGCCACACCACTGCCTCCTCTTCCCCTGTTTTCGGTGCCGGCCAATCGCCTGTCGAAGGCGCAGGCCCGCATACCTCCCGCCCTGCACCTGTAGCATCTGAAGCACCATCAGCGACCACATCCACTTCCCTGTCCCAGCACAGCGTCCAAATGTCGTTACCCCAGGCATTTGAGCGCAAGAGAAAGTACCCAGCCACCCACCCACAGGCCATAGCACTAACCTCACACCTTTCAAAATTACTGGCCATCGAAATGCTGCCATTTAGGCTTGTGGACACTGAGTCCTTCCGCAGCCTGATGGCAGCAGCTGTCCCTCGGTACGCGGTCCCCAGCCGCCACTACTTTTCCCGGTGTGCCATCCCCGCATTACACCACCATGTGTCCCGTAACATCACCCGTGCCCTGACCAACGCAGTTACTGGGAAGGTCCACTTAACGACTGACACATGGACAAGTGCTTGTGGCCAGGGACGCTACATTTCCCTGACGGCACACTGGGTGAATGTCGTGGAGGCTGGGAGCGACTCGGACCCTGGGATGGCACGGGTGCTACCCACGCCGAGGATTGCGGGCCCTACCTCCATCAGGGTTTCCACCAGCACCTACGTTATTGGCTCCTCCTCCTCCGTTTCCACCTCCGAATTCTCTACACACACCGCCACTCCCCCATCAGCCAGTAGCTGGAAGCAGTGTAGCACTGCAGTGGGGAAGCGTCAACAGGCCGTGCTGAAGCTGATCTGCCTTGGGGACAAACAGCACACGGCCTCAGAGCTGTTGCAGGGGATTAGTCACCAGACCGAGCAGTGGCTCTCGCCACTCAACCTGCAAGCAGGCATGGTTGTGTGTGATAATGGGCGTAACTTGGTGACGGCTTTGGAGCTCGGCAAGCTCACACACGTACCATGCCTAGCGCATGTATTTAATTTAGTGGTGCAGCGATTTCTAAAAACCTACCCCAATGTGCATGATCTCTTGACCAAGGTGCGCCGCGTGTGTGCACATTTCCGTAAGTCATCAACAGCTTCAGCCGGCCTGTTGAAGCTGCAGCAGCGCTTACAATTGCCAGCTCACCGGCTGCTGTGTGACGTGAGCACGCGCTGGAACTCCACCTTCCACATGTTGGCCCGGCTTTGTGAGCAGCAGAGGGCAGTAGTGGAGTACCAGCTGTTACACGGTCGTCGCCTCTCCGTTCAACTTCCTGTAATCAGAAGTGAGGAGTGGGAATGGATGTCAGACCTCTGCGAGGTTTTACGCAATTTTGAGGAATCGACACAGATGGTGAGCGGCGATAACGCTATTATCAGTGTAACCATCCCACTTCTGTGTCTACTGAAACGCTCGCTGCTCACAATTAAAACCGACGCTTTGCATGTGGAAGAGGTGGAAATGGGGGAGGAAGAGCTTACACAAGGTGATAGCCAGAGCACCCTCACTTCGTCTTCTCAGCGACAATTGGAGGAGGCGGAGGAGGAGGAGGAGGAGGAAGACACGGTTGCCTCCGCTACAGAGGGTAGCCATGGAACTTTAGTTCCATCTCTTCAGCGTGGGTGGGCAGAAGAGGAGGAAGAGGATGAGGAGATTGAGAGTCATCCTCCTGGCGAGGACAGCGAAATCTTGACTGTTGGTACTCTGGCACACATGGCTGACTTTATGTTAGGCTGCCTTTCCCGTGACCCACGCGTTGTACGCATTTTAGACAACACGGATTACTGGGTGTTCACCCTTCTGGACCCCCGCTACAAAGAGAATTTCTCATCTCTCATTCCTCCGGTGGAGAGGACAAGCAAAATGTTGCAATACCAGAAGGTTCTTGTCGAAAAATTGCTCCAAAATTTTCCATCTGACAACGCTGGCGGCAGAGTACGTGCTACCTTGGCCAACCGAGAAGGGGAGAAAAGGGGAGCACACAGCAGTTCCGAGAAAGGCAGGGCAACACTCTCCAAGGCGTGGGACACCTTCATGACACCCCGCCAGCACCCTCACCCTGATGCGCAGCCTAGTGTCACAAGGAGGGAAAAGTTTTGGAAGATGGTGAAGGAGTACGTAGCAGACCGTGTCAGCGTCCTCAATGATCCCTCTGTGCCTTACAACTACTGGGTGTCCAAGCTGGACACGTGGTATGAACTGGCACTCTACGCCTTGGAGGTGCTGGCCTGCCCTGCCGCCAGCGTTCTGTCTGAGCGGGTATTTAGTGCTGCTGGTGGCATCATAACAGATAAGCGTATCCGCCTTTCCACCGACAATGCTGATAGGTTGACACTTATAAAAATGAACAAGGCCTGGATTTCCCCTGACTTCTCCACTCCACTGGAGGAAAGCCCAGGGGGAACATAAACTCACTTTATATATGTTATTTACAATGATGTGAATACTCTGTATTCCCATTCACCCCTTCCACCCAAAAAACGGGTATATGGTTGACTCTTAATCTTCTCATCCTCCTCCTCCTCTTCCATATGCCCTGTGCTATAATTTTTATATAGGGCCAGCTCACCAGCGGGCCCTGTGATATAATTTTTATATAGGGCCAGCTCACCAGCGGGCCCTGTTTGCCAATTTTTATATAGGTCAGCTCACCAGCGGGCCTTCTCATATAATGTTTTATTGGGTCAGCTCTCTAGCGGGCCCTCTCATATAATGTTTTATAGCGTCAGCTCACTAGCGGGCCTTCGCATATAATGTTTAGGATGGTCAGCTCTGCAGCAGACCCTCACCCATAATGTTTTAGATGGTCGGCTCAGCGCACGTTTCCCTCTTAATCATGGCCTCAGTTCAATAAAATCAAGGAAATTTTTGGGAGAATTTGCCTCTGTGCACGTTTCCCTCTTAATCATGGCCTCAGTTCTGAAAATCAAGGAAATTTTTGGGAGAATTTGCCTCTGCGCACGTTTCCCTCTTAATCATGGCCTCACTTCCGAAAACCAAGGAAATTTTTGGGAGAATTTGCAGATGATATACAAGTAAATATACAGCAAATATTGTTTGGTAACAATTTTTCGCCTAAAGTCGTTTTTATTTTCCTTTTTGTGTGTTTTATGGTCAGTCTGTAAAAATGGCGTACTACGGGCGAAAGATCGTTCCCAGCAGCGATGTTGGAGTCCAAGATGCATCCAGACATCCTCCCTATGCTGTCCCTGAACCATTTCTGTGGTGTTTCCATCCTTTTCTGCCATTTTCCTATGGACCAGGCACCCTCCCCTCATCAGAGCAGGGGGTGCCTGGTGTAATGCTCGAGTCCTCCCATTGACTTCAATGGGGCTCGGGTGCTCGGCCGAGCACTCGAGCCTCAGGGGGTGCTCGGTCAGAGCACCCGAACACCCGAGCATTGGGGTGCTCGCTCATCACTAAATAGTAGCCAAAGACTCAAAAGGAGGACGTTGGAGAACTCCCAATACCAAATTAAGGTCCCACTGAGGAGCCGGACTCAAAGGCAGGACGCACATGAGCAACGCCCTGGAAGGAAACCCTGACATCAGAAAGGATAGCAATGCATTTTTGGAAAAAGACAGAAAGCGCCAAACTCTGAACCTTAAGAGAACTCAGACTGAGTCCCTTGTCCACACCGTCCTGCAAAAAGGCCAGGACAGTGGGAAGATCAAAGTCATGAGACAGATCTCTGTCAGCACACCAACACACAAATATCAACCAGACACGGTGATAGATCTTGGAAGAAACAGGCTTACAGGCACTAAGCATAGTAGACACCACAGCAGAAGAAAACCCTTTCTTCCTTAAAATCGAGGATTCAACCTCCAGGCCGTCAAATTGAGCCAATGAACATCTTCCTTCCACAGGTAACCCTGCAGAAGAAGATCTGGATGAGAGGGGAGCAGAAAAGGCTCCGCCGCTGATAGGGCCAGAAGCTCCGGATACCAGGACTGACTAGGCCAATTCGGAGCGATCAGAATTACTGGACAACTTTCCACTTTCAATTTCTGTAACACCCTTATCAACATTGGGAGAGGAGGAAAAACGTAGGCCAGGGAGAAGGTCCAGGGAATGGACATTGCGTCGGTAGCCAGAGCTAGAGAGTCTCTCCACCGAGAGCAAAACGCCGGAACCTTCCTGTTGTGTCTCGTAGCCATTAGATCCACTAGGGGCATCCCCCATCTCTGAGTTAGGAGTTGAAACACCTCAGGATGTAGCTCCCACTCTCCACTGTCGACTGTGTGACCACTGATGAAGTCTGCCATGACGTTGTCTACGCCTGGAATGTGCACTGCGGAAATGACAGGAACATGAACCTCTGCCCAGGACAGAATGGCCTTGACCTCTAACCAAGCGGCGAGACTTCTTGTTCCACCTTGTCTGTTGATGTAAGTCACTGCCGTGGCTTTGTCGGACTCCATTCGGACTGGACAGTCCTCCAGTTGAGACGCCCAACGACGGAGAGCATGAAATATTGCTCGAAGTTCCAGGATGTTGATAGGGACCACTTCCCCTGAGCGCTGAAGCGACCCAGAACAGCTCCCCAGCCCAAGAGGCTGGCATCTGTCGTGACCTTGGCCCAGTAGGGAATCGGGAAGGATCTCCCCTTTAGGAGATTGGAAAGGTCCATCCACCACTCCAAGCTCAGCTCTACATGAGGAAGAAGTAAGATCGACAGCTTCTGATGATCTGGTCGATCCCTGCATGTCTGTATCACAAACCTCTGAAGTTCCCTGTTGTGTGCCATGGCAAATGGAACCGCCTCTATCATGGAAATGAACTTCCCCACCAGAGAAGACACCTTCGGTACTGGGATCCGATCCTGGGATAGAATCGTTGAGACCCTGTGGGCAATATGATGCGCTACCTCGTCTGGTAAAAACACCATGCACTTCTGAGTATCGAACAGAAGACCCAGGAAGATCAGTTGCTGGGATGGGACAAGGTCTGACTTGTCCAGGTTGACAATCCAACCGTGATGGGTAAAGATTTGAATGCAGGTCTGGACCTGCTGATGAACAATGTCCACAGCAGAGGCTTTGAAAAGCTAACTGTCCTTGTAGGGAGTCACTCTGATGCCGTCCCGATGGAGTACAGATATCAAGGCCCCCAGAACCCATTGGAAAACCTGAGGGGCCGTTGTCAGACCAAATGGAAGAGCTGAGAACTGAAAATGACCCCTGTCGCAGGCAAACCTCAGGTACCGCCTGCTCTCTAGATGGATTGGGATGTGCAAATACACATCCTGAAGGTTCAGAGAAGCAAGGAACTCCCACGGAGATATGGCAGCGATCACTGTGCGCAGTGATTCCTGACGATAGTGAGTCTTGACCACAAAGCAATTGAGATCTTTAAAATCCAAAATAGGGCTGCATCCACCATCCTTTTTGGTCACCACAAAGAAGTTTGAGTAAAACCCTGAACCCCTGTCTGAAGGTGGCACTGGCTCCAGGACATCCTTGTCCAGAAGAGCCTGAATAGCACCTTCGAATAGATGGCTTCTCTCGACTTCCTGAGGACAGCGAGGAAGATGAAAGTGAAAAGGGGAAAGAGAAAAGAGAGGGATCTGGTATCCCTCTGACACCACCTGTAAAACCCATGGGTCCAACACTGAATCCTCCCAAATCCCGCAAAAGAGGCAGAGACGACCACCCACAGTGGGATGCAGACCCGTGTTCGGTGAGTCATGCCGAAGCAGTCTTGGGAGCCTTGCTTGGATGTGGTCCTAGGCTTCCATTGCGGCTTGGGCTTGGAGGAGGGACGCGGAGCTGATGGAACCACCTGGTTCGTCGAACTTGTCTCACTTTGAGAGGAACCAAAGGACCGGTTACGCTTAAACGGCAACTTTTTCTGAAAGACCAAGGGTAGAAGTGTACCCCCTGTGGCCTCACTAATAAGTTCCTTAAGTTCAGACCCTGAAGTACCCTGAAAAGGCAAGGAAAGCAAGACTTTCTTGGAAGCAGACCAAATCTTAAGCCAAAGCGCGCGTCTGGCAACCACAGAGGTAGTGGAGGCCCTTGTCATCATGCAGACGGCATCAAAGGCAGCAGCAGAAACATAGTGTTGCGCTTCAGAGATATTAGCAAGAAGATACAATTTCTCCGAAGTAGGCGCATCCTGACGGACAGCCGTAGTGAGTTGTTCAGTCCAGACTTCAATAGTCCGGTTAACCCACGCAACAGCAAAAGCTGGATGCATAGCGGTGCCAATAGAAGCGAAAATGGACTTGAGGGAAACTTCAAGTTTCTTGCCAGTCCAGTCATGCAGAGCAGAAGCATCAGAAACAGGTACGGAGGTAGATTTAGACAGTCTAGATACGGGTGTGTCCACCTTGGGGGAGGTCAAGTTCTTCATTAAGACCTATAGGAGTCATAGTATCCATCTTATATATCCAATAGCTTTCCTTCTAGGCAAGTTTGGTGTATCTGTTGCCCCCTCTTGGTTGTGGTTTAATGTGGTCAATTACTGTAATGCGCAGTTTGGTGCTGTCGCCTTCGTGTTTCTCCCAGAAATGCCTTGCTACACTATGTTTTAGGTTTCCTCGGATAATATTTCCTCTATGTTCAAGGAATCGTTCCTTCACCTTCCTGATAGTACGTCCTATATATTGTTTCTGGCATGGGCATTCTAGGAGGTATATTGCATAGGTGGTGTTGCAATTATAAAAGCCTTTGATTTGATGGATTTCCTTAGCGCTTGTGGAACAAAAGTCAGATCTGCGATGCATCGTGTGGCGACAAGTAGTACAAATTGTATGACCACATTTGAAGTTGCCAACGGCAGTCATACCATTAGCTTTATTTATAGGTCCCTTGTTTATTGGTCCCTTTTCTGGTCGAAGGGTACTTGGTGCTAGGTACTGTTTGAGGTTCCTAGCCTTTTTGAAAATCACAGTTGGACGTGGTGGAAGTATATTCTTTAGGAATCTATCGCCTAATAAGATGGGCCAATGTTTCTTTATGATGTTTTAAATTTTGTTGCTGGCGCAACTATAACGTGTGATAAATGGAGTTTTATAGGTCTTCTTGATCTTTTCCTCATCTGCTTTCACCTTTTCGTGTGTCAAGAGTTGGTTTCTTGGAATCTTCCTTGTTTTTTGTAGTGCAGAGGCTATTATCCCTTGAGGGTATCCTTTTTCTTTAAATTTGTCTATGAGAGTGTTAGCTTGTTGTTTGAAAGTGCATTCTTTGGTACAGTTTCTTTTTAATCTTTGGAATTGTCCATAGGGAATATTATTCAGCCATCCCGGATGATGTGCACTAGTTGCCTGAATGTAACTGTTCGCATCTACTTCTTTATAATGTGTCTTACTAATAATCAAGTTGTCTTCTGTACTTAGATGTAGATCCAGGAATACAACCGATACTTGACTGTAATTGACCGTAAAGTGTAGGCCAAAGGTGTTTTCATTGAGTTGTTCTTCCAAAGTAATTAAGGAGTCCTCATCACCTTCCCAAATCAGTAGTAGGTCATCTATGTAGCGTGAATAGAGTACGTGGTTTGTCCCACAGATCTTATCCAGATAGTTCTCCTCCCAAAAACCCATAAATAGGTTTGCGTAGCTGGGCGCAAACTGCGTACCCATTGTTGTACCGCACTTTTGGATGTAGTGCATGTTATTGAACATGAAGTTATTGTTTTCCAATATGAATTTCATAGCCTGTATTATGAATACTTGTTGTTTTTCTGGCATATTGGTTTTGGTCCTTAGAAAATGACTTGTAGCCGCAAGTCCTTTATTGTGTTCAATCACTGTGTACAAAGAAGTGACATCACATGCGACCCACCAGTAATTAGGTTTCCAGTGAATATCCTGCAATTTTCGCAAGATATGCGTCGAATCTCTAGTGTAAGATGGTAATTGTTGGACCAAAGGCTGAAGGAAGAAATCAATGAACTGTGAGAGGTTACTTGTTAAGGAGTTGATACCTGATATTATGGGGCGACCTGGTGGTTGTTTAGAATTCTTGTGAAGTTTCAGCAGATGGTAATAGATAGGTGTATCTGGATGTCTGATGTTAAGAAAATCAAATTCATCTTTATTAAGGATATTATTGTTGAAAGCTTCTTTGATGAGTATGGAATATTCCTCATGAAATTGAATGGTAGGGTTATAGCTTAATTGATGGTAGAATCTACGGTCTCCCAAAATCCGATCAGCTTCTTTTAAATAACCTGTTCTGGATTGGATCACGATTCCACCACCTTTGTCTGCTTCCTTTATTACTAGGTTATTGTTTTCCATCAATGTTTTTAGACTTTTTTGTTCTCCTGGTGTCAGATTTTTCTTCCAAACCTTGTTGTTATGAAACATTTGTTGTAGATCTTTCATTAGCATTTCACTAAACGCTTCAATGAAAGGACCTCTTGACTGTTGGGGATAGAACACTGACTGCGGCACAAAGTTGCTGTGTTGTACAAGTGCTAATGGATTGCTTTCATCAATAGAAATGTTGGATAAATCCATTCGTAAACTAGTGCATTCTTCCTGCAGGCCTTCTAATATTTGTAGTATCTCTGAATCTTTTTGCGTAATGTTACTCGTACCAGTATCTCGTGGAGTAAGGTTATTTAGATCCTTGATACTGAAATGCCTTTGAAGTGTTAATTTGTGGATTTTATTAATGAACATCCATGAAGAGTTCAAACTGATTTGGAGCACTGGTAGGAGCAAATTTTAAACCCTTATTGAGTAGTGATAATTCACTGTGTGTCAGTTGATGATCTGATAGGTTAAATATGCCTTGATTTATTGTGGATCTTGGTGTCTTTTGTTTTGTCTTAGTTCCTGCTCGTCTCCCTCTTGTTTTTCTTCCTTTCTCTTTCTTCTTTGCGGTGGCCGATTTGCATTTTGATTGGTGTGGTTTTTCCATTCCTCTCGGACCCATCGATGTAGGGGGGCCTGCGGGTTCCTCCCTAAAAAAGGAGGTAGGTGTGGGGTTGAATGCTGTTATTAGTATGATCTAGTTTGGGTGGATCGAGTTTTGACTTTCTTCCAGATGTATAGTTGGTAGTTCCAGTGTGTGTGGATAGGTAATTGGTGATCTTCGAGACATTAGTATGTCTATTTTGTAGGATTTTTGGTCTAGTGCCAATCCGTATAGATGCCTCCTTGGGATTAGGATAATGTCCCTGTCCACTTTTATTATGTTGGTTATTCTTAGTGGGCTGTAGAAAATGACTGTCTGTCTGAGGGGCAATGGGCTTCAACTCCAAAGGTGTAGGGGTGTTTTTGGAAGCAGTAGTTTGTATTTGAATGTCGTCTACGGCAGCTATGTCTGATGTAGTTGCAAAGGATGTATATTCAGTATTTCTGTCTGAAGTATTGGAATTCTTCGCACTATTTTCTGACAATGGTTCAAATCTATTATGTAGAGCAATTTCAGAGGTATGGTCAATGTTATGAGATTGGTTGTGTCCTGAGATAACTTTAGTAGGGTCTCAATGTTCTGGTCTATTGGCTTGATGAGATAGGGCAGAAGTATTGCCATATAAGGTGTTTCTTGGTAAGGTAGCGTCTTCCTTACGTGCTCTTTTTTTAGGCCAATTTCTCACTCGATTATTTTTGTAGTCATTATCATCTCTTTCAAATTTCCGTTTCTTTCTGTTGACTAGATCTTGTTCATGTTTTTCAACATTTAGATTAACTTGCTTATCTAGATTAATAAATTCTGGATGTTCCTTGTGTTCTTCCAAAATTTTTTGTAATAATTAAATTTCAGTCTTAATGGAAATAAGATTGTCTTCTCGATGTGCGATAATATGGCGCATGAGATTAAAAGAGCAAATATCTAGTATGTGTAGCCATTCATTATAGAAACTACTATTATCAAGACCAAATGCAGGTTCTTTGATTATGCGTAGACCTCTTGGGATTTGCTGGTTGTCTATGTATTTTTGTAGTGAGATGCTCTCCCACCAATAATTAATTTCCTTCTTAAGTAATTTTTCCAAATTAAGAAATGTTTTCTTAATATCTATCTCATTATTCTGTTTAATAAGGCTAGGTGACTCTTGTAGGAAAGAGTGTCTAAGGGTGTTTCTACGGTCTTCCCTATTGATACAAGTGAGTATATGAGTATTAGGCATACCAGATGTGGAGTGTATAGAGTGTGTGACACAAAACAGGAGATAGCTGCTGGCAAAAGAGGGATCAAGAATAGTTGGACAAATAAAACCTAGTCGCAACTATACACAAATAAAGAAATATGAAAAATAGCCTGCGCACAGCTCCTGTCTATATGCTTTAAATAGTAAAAGGGAATAGTGTGAAGAAATAGAAAAAAGTGTAGGAAGCACCCTGTATGAGACAAGAGAAATATGAAGGGTTCCTATTAATGCTGCTGCTGCTCCCAAGTACTCAGATCCATCGGTGAGTATGCAGACAAAGTAGGGGTGAGGAGTGGACCAGTGAAATCAAAAAATAGGAAAAAGCACAAAAAAGAAAAGTGACAGACTAAGTGTAGTATTGCGATAGACCAATAGTATACAAAGAAAGTACACTGAAAAAATAAAGTATATATGACTATGTGCAGTGGGGAATTGAATAAATAAAAATATACAAAAGTATATAGTAAACGTCAAAAATTAATAATAAAACAGGTCTATAGGAAAAAGCTACTAGACCTATATCCAAACACATGTGGTGGACACGGGTGATTATTAAGTACAGTACAACATATCAATGGTCAGCACATGTATTAAATAAAGTGCAAAGCATATAAATGTGGTAGTAAAACAGATGTATCCTTACAAGAGAAACAAATATAGGTTTGCCAAGGAGTAAATATAGAGGTGGTACAGATGTACCCTTACTTGGTCAAGAACTCTTAGAGAGTGGAAGGTCAGACTTTGTATCCGATGTCAATACAAATGACGATCTCCCGTCTGGGACTTGATGCGTCTAAGTCCTCCTCCTGTGTACCTGTCTTGGTGATGACGCCGGATGCCCAAAACACCACAGTCACAAAGGAGGATTGCACGCTGCAAAGCACCGGTTGTTTGCAGCAGTAGCCCGCGTGGAGAGATACGGACACCGTACCGCCATCCACATAGTACCAACTTCTTCTCAGCACTCCTGTTTATTGCGAAGCATCACTCCGAGGGACTAAAGTAGTGTGCAATCCTCCTTTGTGACTGTGGTGTTTTGGGCATCCGGCGTCATCACCAAGACGGGTACACAGGAGGAGGACTTAGACGCATCAAGTCCCAGACGGGAGATCGTCATTTGTATTGACATCGGATACAAAGTCTGACCTTCCACTCTCTAAGAGTTCTTGACCAAGTAAGGGTACATCTGTACCACCTCTATATTTACTCCTTGGCAAACCTATATTTGTTTCTCTTGTAAGGATACATCTGTTTTACTACCACATTTATATGCTTTGCACTTTATTTAATACATGTGTGACCATTGATATGTTGTACTGTACTTATTAATCACCCGTGTCCACCACATGTTATATTTGGATATAGGTCTAGTAGCTTTTTCCTATAGACCTGTTTTATTATTAATTTTTGACGTTTACTATATACTTTTGTATATTTTTATTTATTCAATTCCCCACTGCACATAGTCATATATACTTTATTTTTTCAGTGTACTTTCTTTGTATACTAGTGGTCTATCGCAATACTACACTTAGTCTGTCACTTTTCTTTTTTGTGCTTTTTCCTATTTTTTGATTGCGCTGGTCCACTCCTCACCCCTATAATTGAAAAGCCCCCTGTACCTGGGATGGAAAGAGTTGTAGAGTGAACCTAAGGTCCCTAGTCGCAGCCTTAAACTCTTGCACCCAAGCTGGCTCAATAGCATGGCAGGAAGGCCCTGGGTTGCCGTCAGGAACTTCAGAACATGCTGGGCATAAACGACCAGAGAACTCTCTAGGTAGCCCTGTGTGACAGGAAGAGTAATGAGCAATGGGGGATACTGATACCCCAAGCCTCCTTAGTCTTAGGTCTAGCCCCCAGCTCCAGTGGTATAGACATTCTCACAGTGTCAAAATAACCAACTGTACAATAAATCACCCAATTGTAGTGTTAGATTAATATTTCACACCAGAAACACTAAATATAGACGTATCTGGCAGGCGAAGGGTTAATCTGCAGAGGAGAGGAGAGAAGGAGAGTCCAAGCCCTACGTAGGATGCTCGCTGAGAAAAGCTCACAAGATGGCTGCCGCGACGGGAGCCAATCATAAAAAAGGCACGAAACAAGCACTCATGGGAAATGTCGTTTTTCCCAAAAAGTACCCCAAAGCAGTGCCTGAACCCCCACCAAGCCCCCAACACACTTGAACTATAAACCGGATGATAGAGCAAGGGTAGACAATTAAAATGAGCCCACTCTGAAGTTGAAGTTTGAAGCAGTTGCAGAGATACGTCCCAAACAGTGTTGTCCCATAGAAAGTAAATGGAGCAATGGCGTCTATCCGGTAAAGTGCTCCTTAAAGGCACGGTACACAAATTTAATAAAAGTTAAAATAGGAGGTAAACACATGAGAAACATACAGGGAACATGTGTGCATATTAAGAAAACACTAACCCAGTAAGGAAAGTGTCAGAAATCCCCACAAAACGTGTCAAACCAGCGGACAAAGGGTTAAGTTACCACATAAACCTGCTCCAAATACCCAACAGACGTACACATATGTACCCAATGGGTGCAGGAGTGCGCAATGAGAACTCCCAAATACAAGCCCAGCGAAGGGGCACTGTGGGACAAGTGGACCTGCAGCACTCAAAGGGTAGCTCACCTTTCCTGCATATGTTCTGTCTTCAGGTTACCATGTAGTAAGAATTACCTCAGTGAGTAATCCATGGGGAAGCACTTGTAACCAAAATTTTCCCCCTCGGGGCTTAAGGTCCACCAAAAAAGCACCTGGATACTGAGCTAGCCACATTGAAGGGCATTTGTCAGTCATGGTAACCCGCCTAATGGTGGTATTCCATATCTGACAGAAAAATAAAAAAGAAACTAAAACTAACGAGAGATGTTCTCCACCTGGTGTCGTCACACCCAGGAACAAATCATTCTGGAGCTAGCTGGCTAGGATGCAGCTAAGGAGGGAAGGGAGGCTCCACCCCCTGCGTACATTTAGAGAAATGTTCCTGCCTACTTAAAGGGGCAGATCGCCTCCCAGAGTTACCAGTAACCTGTGTTGGACGACAGAGAAATCACATTAAGCATGTCGCCATACTGAAAATGGTGAAATAAGAATCCTGCACTGCATGAAAGAGCGAGATTCTCATGTCGCCTTCTGTAAGGTTGCATACCAGTCATGCTGCCCAGCTCTATCGGTCACATCCCACTTGCTGCCCGACTGTCACGGTTTTTAGATGAACACTCAGACCAGATTGGTAAGGTTAAAACTGACTTTATTGAAAATAAGGTAACACATGTAATAGGCCTTAGGCCTAACCAACAGTATATCGGTATTGGCAAGTATGTGCAAGTTCATAACAATACAATTGCATATAGAGAAAATCACAGGCTAGTAAGTTCTGACGGTAATTGGAACAGGCAGCAAGTAACAGTGCAACACTGACCACAGGACCTTGGCACCGGTGGCACAAAAGGATGTGACGGTCACCACCCAGACGCCTGGGAGGAAGAGAACCCAGCGGAGCGAGGCAACACAGCAGGCACAGCTCAGATGCCTGAGCAACACTGAACCCAACAGGACTAGGCAACACTGACTCTGACACAGAATGCAGGTGGAACGGGTGGCACAGCTCAGATGCCTGAGCGACACTGAACCCAACGGAACTAGGCAACACTGACCATGGCACAGAATGCCAGTGGACCGGAACTCAAAGGCAAACCCTAGAACACTAGGGGTGGATAATCACACTGTATTATACAGGTAGGCAACCAGTGTCCCCGCCATAATGGATGGTAATAGCGCAACGCTGGCTCTTGAGCCCAAGGCTACTGCAGAACAGATGTAACACGATATACCTGGAGGAACCAGGCAAGCAAGGGTAAATAGGAAACTCCCAAGTATCTGCAACTCCCAAAGGGAGTGAGCCCAGCGTAGTAGGTAGGTGGACACAGAGAGATCAGAGTAACTCAGTCAGTGCAGAACACTGTACCGGTACTTTGCGTGTGCACACCGCCAACAGCGGTGAAGAGTAGCAAAGCACAAATGCTAGCTGCTGGTCAACAAGAAACAGCGCCACGCGGTGCAACAACCAACGATAATGCCACAGGAAGTCTAGCGTACGTAACGGAGGCAACCAAGCGACTGTATAGAATCAATGACACTCTGCTAGACACTGATAGCTCTGAAGCACCTAGACAGCCAGAACAGGTCAGTTCTCAGCCAGCCACAGTCAGCTACGGAAGCGGGGTTCTCTGCCAGATGCGATCAGCAACGGAAGCGGGTCCTCAGCCAGCTATGGTCAGCAATGGAAACAGGTTCTCATCCAGATACGATCAGCAACAGAAGCGGGTCCTCAGCCAGATACTGTCAGCAACAGAAGCGGATCCTCAGTCAGATACGGTCAGCAATGGGAAACAGATAAGTACAGCAACTACAGGAACGTTGCCAGGCAGGCCATAAATACACGAACAGCAACACGGAGCATAGATCAGGAACTAGTACACCACGAAAGGGCAACATCATGATGGCATAGCAGGGGTTATAAAGGCAACTGCTGGGCAGCGACATGGAACTGATCAATCAAGCAGCAGAACAGGCAGTCAGAATGTTGCCGCCTCCCAGCAGGAGCACTTCATATCATTTTTGGTGAGTGCTGCAGAGAAAACAGCACTGTTTTTAGGGGAAAAAAGAATGTGGTGATGGGTGACATTTTTGTCCCCAAGAGGAGAGTGTCAGCCATTTTTTTGGTTTCTGTGAGGGGTGTGGAAATGTAAATGGCTGTGTGTAGAATATATGCTAATCTCCTCCAAGCTGCACCCTGGGGTGTGTATGTTGGGCTATGGCAGTCTATAGGAGAGCTGCATATGTGCTCTTATGTGCCAGCCTTGGGGTCTGTGTATTATAATTTAGTGTGTAATACTGGGCTCACGCAATAGAGGACATATGCAAATCCCCTCCTAGATGCCTCGCTGTGGGGTGTATGTGGCACAGACATAGAATTTATGGTCAGCTGACCACTTCTTTTATAGTATAAGATACTCCGAATCTCACACTTTGAACATACACATGGGTCAGCTTTGCTTTGTGTGAATCCTTCATCAAGCAGAACTTTGTTTATTTTTAAATTACATGCTCGAGCTGATTGCTTATGTCCATATAGGGATTTTTGAAATTTACACACAAGAAGCTCTTCTCCATCTTTCACATATCCTTCTGGCTGCGTCATATATATTTCCTCTTCTATATCACCATTAAGAAATGCTGTTGTGATATCATGATTTTTCACAAACATATTCCGTACAGCTGCCACTGACATCAGTGTTCTGAAAGTACTTTGTTTTGCAATTGGAGCAAAAGTAGCATCATAATACTCACCATATTTTTGCGAGTACCCTTTTGCCACTAAACGTGCTTTGTACCTACAGACTTTGCCTTTAAAGACCCATTTACATCCTATTGCACGTTTAACTTGAGGTAGCTCTGAAAGTGTCCATTTCTTGAGTTCACTAAGAGAGGTCATCTCTTCATCAGCAGCTCTGATCTACTTTTGCTTCTCATTGGTTGGCAGTCTTTGCATCTCATCCTATGAACCTGGCTCTGGCTATAATGCATCGTGAGCCATACAAGACAGACATTTGGCTGGAATATCTATTTTACTTCTGGTGGATTTCCTATATGAAGTCACTTGGGTCTCAGTTTCTTCTTTTTCAGCATTTGGATTGTCTGAATTAACTTCTGTTTGTTTCACTTTGTTCCTTGTTTTCCTGTAGCGCTGATATGGAGTTTCCCTCAGTTGGAACTGTTTGTGTCAGTTCATGTAACTTTGAACACAGATTTCATCAACAATCACCCTCCCGCTGACTGTTACCTTATTTGTATCTTGGTGTAGAATCCTGTATCCCTTTTGGGACTCACTGTAAGCCACAAGTACACCTTCTTTTGCACAAGAATCCCATTTTGTGAGTTTTTCCTTTGGAATGTGCACGTAGGCATTGCTTCCAAAAAATGTTGTCTCAAATCCAGCGCTTTGCCATTCTACAGTTCATTTGGTGTTTTCTCGATTCATTCTCTCTGCAATTCCGTTTTGTTCTGGATTATATGGAACAGTAGTTTGGAACATAATTCCATGCTTTCTGACAATAGCTTGTGTGATACCACTTGTATACTTAGTTCCGCTGTCTGTACGCGATATACCTGGCATTTTGCCACGTTTGTTATTTACTTCAGCCAGGTATTGTTCAAGTTTCTCTGGTACTTCATTTTTGTTGTGCAACAAATACAGTTTAGTATACCTGGACTAATCATCAATGAAAGTGAGAAAATACCTCTTCTTTCCCGGAGTCAAGGTTTTCATTGGTCCACAAAGATCCGAATAAATTAAGTCCAGAGGCTTTTGAGCTCTGCTGTTGCTCTGCTTTGGAAAAGCTTTTCTAGTCATTTTTCCTTTAATGCAGCTGGTACATTTCATCAGTTGATCACATGGACTAATTTTTAGATCACTTGCACATCCATTCTCAACTATCTTCTTTATTGTGTCAGGACATCTGTGTCTATGTCACCTGTGCCAAGTGTGGATGCAATTTGAATGAGCTTCTTTACTGATAAAACATTATTTTCAAGAGCAAGCACATACAGAACATTCTTCAAGAGTATCTTTCTGGTGACACTATGGGAGATAGTTTTATCCCTTCTGATTCTATTAATTGCCCATTAGCTGTGGTGATTTGTTCTGTTTTACTTTGATCAAGTTGAGTAAAGACATTTCTGTCATTGGTCATGTGGCTCGTAGATTCTGAATCAACACACCATGTATTCAAGGATGAGGGGCCACATTTGGATTGAAAAATATATTCAGTTTCACCTGTTTCCTCCTTCACACTTTTGGCCTTCTGTAATTTACCTTGTTTTTGCATTCTAGCTTTCCAAATTCTGCAATCTGCTTTTAAGTGACCTGATTACTTGCAGACAAATCATTCCCGTGTTTCTAACTGCATATTGATGTTTTTGATCCTATGTTACATCTTTAATGCAGATTCTACACTGGAAGCACTTTCACAGTTCATACTTCCTGTTTTGCACTTATATTCATTCACAAACTTGCTTTTAGCATATTCCAATGTCAGTTCATCATCATCTGGCTGTGCATCAAGTGCTGTAACTAGTGTTTCATAACATTCAGGTAAACCACTAAGTAACAGTGCTGCAGCATGAAAGTCTTTTATTTCTTCTCCTATACCTTTCAGTTGTTCAACCATTTCCAATGTATGCCTTATATAATCTTGCATATACTGGTTTTTCATCAGCTTGGTCTGGTATAACTTTCTAATTAAATACAGTTTATTGCCGAGATTAGCTCTTTCATGCACCTGTTGTAGTTCTTCCCACATTTCTTTAGAAGTTTCACAATTTCATATATTTATTTAATCATTTAACCCCTAGAGTGCCAAATGGGTACAATGTACAAGCTTGGACAGCTGTACCAAGCTCGTACGTTGTACAGCTTAAACGCGGTAGTCCAAAGCAGATCCCCCTTCCTGAGGCACACACAGGACTTTTATTTTTTTACTATTGCTTTATATTCAAAGCTTGTTGGGGGGCCCTCATGCTCCCCCGACAAGCTATGAGTTAAAAAAATAATAATTAACCCTCTGTGTGCCACAGGGAGTTCAATACATTGCTTTGTAATGCACTGGACACCCCTGTGGAGACAAAGGATTTTTTTCCCCCATTTTTATTTGATTTAGACCTCATTGGGGTGGCATCAGTGGTCCACAGTGCTTTCCAATGAGTTGGACCCCCCCCCCCCGTGGCACACACATTTATTTTTTTATTCTGCCCTTGTTAAGGGGTCATCAGGAGTGGAGAGGTCTTGATGCCCCCCAAAAAGGTATGAATAAAAAAATAATAAAAGAAAAAAAAAAATGACCCTCTGTGTGTCACAGGAGGTCCAATGCATTGTACACCCCCAGACCTCATTAAGGGACATAAGATGGAGTTCTGATGCCCTGTAATGAGGTCTACACAAAATATTGGGGTAGGGAAATACCAAAAAACCTGCATGTGCCACAGGTGGGTCCAACACATGTGCTTTGTAATGCGCTGGACCCCCTGTGGCGCGTGCACACACACACATTTTGTTCCCATTATTTTTTATTCAGACATTGATGGGGGCATCAGAAGTGGTACTGATGCCCCCCATGAGGTATGAATAAAAAACGGCTACAAAAATTAACTCTTTGTAACAGGGTGTCCAAAGAATTGTTTTGCAATGCATTGGACACCCCTGTGGCAGGCACATAAAATGCATCCAGCCCCCCACACACACACATGTACCCTTCCCACCAGCCTAGTTCTACAGACCACTGACAGTCCCATTCTCCCAGTCTGAACTCCCAGCCTGGTTCTACTACCTGCTGGTAGACCCAAGTGCCAGTTCTCACTGGATTCAGACTGGGAATCAAAAGTGTATAAGGGGACTTACAGTGCATACTGGTAGTCACAGATCCCCCATATGCACTCTCTTTCCTCCCCCACCACCAAACTTACTCACTGTCCACTGGTAGATATACCCACATACACTGCCTGACCTCTGGTCCCTCTCCCCACCTGGTTTCAGTGGCAGTCACAGGTCCTCACGTACACTGACCACTGATAGCCATAGAATCACACTTACACTGTTTGTTTCCCATCCTTGTTCCACTGTTAGCCATGCTCCTGGCACCCAGTATGGTATGTCAACCCAAAGCGATGGGGTATCATTTTTCTTAGGCTGGCAGGAGGTCCTCCTAGGAAATTCCATGGTGTTGAACCATTTTTGTATCTATGAAGTGACTGATTTGTAAAACAAAACAAAACAAAACAAAACAAAACAAAAAAAAAAAAACACCTTTTTTTCTGTAGCATTACATTCTGGAAATAGCTGTGCACACTTACCTAGGGGTAGAAAGGAAAGTGACCCTTCATTAGATGTGGCAGGTTATCTTCTTTCCAAAGTGGCATGGCTACTCTACCTTTTCTTCACTTCTGTAGCTGTTATAACCATTTTCCTATTTGAGAAAATGTTAGAGAAATCAGAGATTGTAGTAGGTGTAGTTTTGTACTTCTAGCACCCCCTACGGAAGGGCTTAAAATTTCCACTCGCCCTAGCCAATGGCGAGTGAAAATTTAGCCCTGGCGAGTAGAAATTCAGCCCTGGTGGGTATGTTTTGGCTTGCAGTGGAGAGTAACTTTTCAGATCTGGCTAGTAGAAAAGGACTTAAAATTATAAGCCCTGCCCTACAGTATGTCACCTCATACCAATGGGGTGCCATTCTTCTCCTAAGAGCACTAGCTAACAAATACAGTTGGAAATCCCATCATTTTCACAGATTACAGTACATCTGAAGTGACAGAAATGTAAAACAAATTCAATTTTTTTTCCTTTTTCACCTCCTTCTGGAAACATTTACACACAAAATGATTAGGTTAAAAAGGCAAGAGACCACTCATTAGATGCAGCAGGTTATCTTCTTTTCAAAATTGTATGGTTTCTCTACCCTTTCTTCACTTCTGAAGGTGTTATAGACATTTTCGCACAGGCAAGTCAGGTTTGAGAAAATGTTAGGAAAAAAGTTTTTAGTAGGTTTAGTTTTGTACTTCTAGCACCCCCTAAGGTAGGTCAACTCATACCAATAGGGTGTCATTTGTCTTCTAAGAGCACTAGCTAATGAATACAGTTGGAAGTGCCATGGTTTTCACAGATTTCTGTACATTTGAAGAGGCAGAAATGTTAGAAAATGCCTTTTTTCTCAGTAGTGCCACCTTCTGGAAGCATTTGTGCACACCAGATTTTGGATAAGAAGGCAACTAACCCCTCATTAGATGTGGCAGTTGTTTTCTTTCCAAAATGGCATGGTTTCTCTACCTTTCCTGCATATCTATTATGGTTATAATAACCATTTTAGTGCAGGCAGATAATTTCAAAAGCAAAAGTGTCATGTTTAGGTAAGTGTTCCTAGCACCCACATATTGTATGTTATCCTACACCAATGGGCTACCATTTTTCTCATGTTGGTATCAGGAAGTGAATACAGCAAGAAATGTTATGGTTTTCAAAGATTTTAGTATCTTTGAAGTGGTGGAAATATAAAAAAGGTGAAATTTACTCACCGATATTTGGTTTTCCTCTGTGTCCATCCACAGCAAAAACAAGCTAGGTTAGCTCTGCCTTCTAGCTGGTAGGACCAATTGACAAACTTCTTAAAAGGGCCCTCTGGGAGAGAGGATTCAGTTAGACTTTTGTCCATTCTGTAAAAGAGATAAGGTTAGTATCTCATGAATTATTATCATTACTGCCCCTAAAATACTCTCCCCCAGAACAAAGGTATAGGATCTAAATAATCATACATACATGGGAGGGAGTGCTGTGGACGGGCACACAGGAAAACCAGATATTGGTGAGTAAATTTCACCTTTTCCTCTGTGTCCTTACCATGGCAAAAACAAGTGGGGACCTCCCCAAGCAGTACCAAAAAAGGGGTGGGGAAGGAGGACAGAATTTACCTAGTCAGGTATTACTGTCTGTAGGACCTTCCTGCCACATTTGTAGTGCTTTATAAAAGTTAATAGTGAGGACTAGTGTTGAGCGAGCATGCTCGGCCGATGCTCGGATCGGCTCGAGCATCGCTCTGCTCGGCACATGGCGGTACTCGTACGAGTACCGCATGTGCTCGCCCGCCATGTTCGGGTCTCCTCCCCGCACGTTTTGTGGCTGCTGCGCAGCCAATAAACGTGCAGGGAGGCTCTGACATCAGTGTAATGCCAGCAGCCATGTTGGCTGCTGGCATTACACTGATTGGCTGGCCAGAACCCGTGGTCGGGTGCTGTATAGCACCTGACCAGCGAGTTCAGCTCAGTCTTAGCCAGGGAGAGCTGAGGATAGGAAGGGAAAGTCAGTGTAGGGAGGAAAAAAAGCAAAATTGTGAAAAAAAAGAACCAAAAGTGCTTTTTAGGACTACTGTGTGTGGGGGCAGCAGGTTATTTTGTGTGGGGGGGAAAAAAAAAAAAAAAAAAAAAAAAAACATATTCTGTTTAGTGTGCAAAGTTGCAGATTAGAGCACATTCTGTTTAGTGTGCACAGTTGCAGATTAGAGCACATTCTGTTTAGTGTGCAAAGTTGCAGATTAGAGCACATTCTGTTTAGTGTGCAAAGTTGCAGATTAGAGCACATTCTGTTTAGTGTGCAAAGTTGCAGATTAGAGCACATTCTGTTAAGTCTTCAAACTAAAATATCAAAGTCACATATTCCATTCAGTGTGCGTCGCCGCAGTTTAGCAGCACATTCTGTGTACTGTGCAGAGTTGCAGAATAGGAAGAAATACTGTTAAGTCTTCAAACTAAAATATCAAAGTCACATATTCCATTCAGTGTGCTTCGCCGCAGTTTAGCAGCACATTCTGTGTACTGTGCAGAGTTGCAGAATAGGAAGAAATACTGTTAAGTCTTCAAACTAAAATATCAAAGTCACATATTCCATTCAGTGTGCTTCGCCGCAGTTTAGCAGCACATTCTGTGTACTGTGCAGAGTTGCAGAATAGGAAGAAATACTGTTAAGTTTTCAAACTCAAATATTAAAGTCACATATTCCATTCAGTGTGTGTCACCGCAGTTTAGCAGCCTATTCTGTGTACTCTGCACAGTTGCAGAATAGGAAGAAATACTGTTAAGTTTTCAAACTCAAATATTAAAGTCACATATTCCATTCAGTGTGTGTCACCGCAGTTTAGCAGCCTATTCTGTGTACTCTGCACAGTTGCAGAATAGGAAGAAATACTGTTAAGTTTTCAAACTCAAATATTAAAGTCACATATTCCGTGTAAGATGAAGAAGGCGGGTAAAAAGGGACGGGGAAGTGGACGTGATCCTGATAGTTCAGGGCGCGGGTCAGGACGCGGAGAAACTGTGCCTGGTGCCAGAGCACAAGAAAGAAAGACATCCACCATACCTAGCTTCATGTCTCATTTCACAGGGCGTCGCAGGACATCACTCTCGAGGTCCGACCACTGCGAACAGGTGGTCGGTTGGATGTCAGCTGATACTGCTTCCAGTCGGTTAAGCACCACCCTGTCTTCCACCAAGTCC
This sequence comes from Rhinophrynus dorsalis, assembly GCA_037306005.1. Taxonomy (NCBI): domain Eukaryota; kingdom Metazoa; phylum Chordata; class Amphibia; order Anura; family Rhinophrynidae; genus Rhinophrynus; species Rhinophrynus dorsalis. The sequence continues at coordinate 10,205,196 of CM074726.1, forward strand.
ACTCTCAGTAGCCAAGAGTCTGGTCAACATAATCCTCACTCTGATCATCCTTCCTCCCACCATACACGGTCTGGTCAAAGAAGTGATCCCACACTGGGATATAGTGAGGAGCTCGTCTCATCACCAATCCTTCATTTGACCCTCTCTCCAAGCACGCTTGCAGAGGAACATGACATCTTGTGCCCTGATTCACAACCTCTAGAGGGTACCCAATCACAAGAAGATGACAGATGTGAACGGCATTTAAGGTCAAAGGAAGTAGTGGATGATGATGATGATGATGAGACACAGTTGCCATTAAATCAACCACTATTTCCGTCTCAAGACCTTGTTGAGGATAATGTTATACAGTTGTCAATGACCGAGTATGTGGTGGGATCAAGACATGAGGAGGATGATCAGAGTGAGGAAGTGGAGGAGGACTTGGTGGACGATGAGGTGACTGACCCCACCTGGGAAGGTGTAGAGCCGAGCGATGACAGCAGTCCTGAGGGTGAGCCATCTGCAGCACCGCAACAGGCTGGAAGAGGCAGTGGTGTGGCTACAGAAAGAAGGCGGACCGCACCAAACCGGCCCGCAAATGTTCCACGGAGCACCCCCTTGCGTAAATCTACCTTGCCAAAGGGTAGGTGTTCCGCGGTATGGCGTTTTTTTAAGGAAAGTGCGGACGACAAAAGAATTGTAGTTTGCAACCTGTGCCACACCAGAATGAGCCGAGGCATGAACACTAGAAACCTCACCACCACCAGCATGATCCGACACATGGCATCCAAGCACCGTAGTAAGTGGGAGGAACGCCTGGATCGCCCATCTGTGTCTGCAGGCCACACCACTGCCTCCTCTTCCCCTGTTTTCGGTGCCGGCCAATCGCCTGTCGAAGGCGCAGGCCCGCATACCTCCCGCCCTGCACCTGTACCATCTGAAGCACCATCAGCGACCACATCCACTTCCCTGTCCCAGCACAGCGTCCAAATGTCGTTACCCCAGGCATTTGAGCGCAAGAGAAAATACCCAGCCACCCACCCACAGGCCATAGCACTAACCTCACACCTTTCCAAATTACTGGCCATCGAAATGCTGCCATTTAGGCTTGTGGACACTGAGTCCTTCCGCAGCCTGATGGCAGCAGCTGTCCCTCGGTACGCGGTCCCCAGCCGCCACTACTTTTCCCGGTGTGCCATCCCCGCATTACACCACCATGTGTCCCGTAACATCACCCGTGCCCTGACCAACGCAGTTACTGGGAAGGTCCACTTAACGACTGACACATGGACAAGTGCTTGTGGCCAGGGACGCTACATTTCCCTGACGGCACACTGGGTGAATGTCGTGGAGGCTGGGAGCGACTCGGACCCTGGGATGGCACGGGTGCTACCCACGCCGAGGATTGCGGGCCCTACCTCCATCAGGGTTTCCGCCAGCACCTACGTTATTGGCTCCTCCTCCTCCGTTTCCACCTCCGAATTCTCTACACGCAGCGCCACTCCCCCATCAGCCAGTAGCTGGAAGCAGTGTAGCACTGCAGTGGGGAAGCGTCAACAGGCCGTGCTGAAGCTGATCTGCCTTGGGGACAAACAGCACACGGCCTCAGAGCTGTTGCAGGGGATTAGTCACCAGACCGAGCAGTGGCTCTCGCCACTCAACCTGCAACCAGGCATGGTTGTGTGTGATAATGGGCGTAACTTGGTGGCGGCTTTGGAGCTCGGCAAGCTCACACACGTACCATGCCTAGCGCATGTATTTAATTTAGTGGTTCAGCGATTTCTAAAAACCTACCCCAATGTGCATGATCTCTTGACCAAGGTGCGCCGCGTGTGTGCACATTTCCGTAAGTCATCTACAGCTTCGGCCGGCCTGTTGAAGCTGCAGCAGCGCTTACAATTGCCAGCTCACCGGCTGCTGTGTGACGTGAGCACGCGCTGGAACTCCACCTTCCACATGTTGGCCCGGCTTTGTGAGCAGCAGAGGGCAGTAGTGGAGTACCAGCTGTTACACGGTCGTCGCCTCTCCGTTCAACTTCCTGTAATCAGAAGTGAGGAGTGGGAATGGATGTCAGACCTCTGCAAGGTTTTACGCAATTTTGAGGAATCGACACAGATGGTGAGCGGCGATAACGCTATTATCAGTGTAACCATCCCACTTCTGTGTCTACTGAAACACTCGCTGCTCACAATTAAAACCGACGCTTTGCATGTGGAAGAGGTGGAAATGGGGGAGGAAGAGCTTACACAAGGTGATAGCCAGAGCACCCTCACTTCGTCTTCTCAACGACAATTGGAGGAGGCGGAGGAGGAGGAGGAGGAAGACACGGTTGCCTCCGCTACAGAGGGTAGCCATGGAACTTTAGTTCCATCTCTTCAGCGTGGGTGGGCAGAAGAGGAGGAAGAGGATGAGGATATTGAGAGTCATCCTCCTGGTGAGGACAGCGAAATCTTGCCTGTTGGTACTCTGGCACACATGGCTGACTTTATGTTAGGCTGCCTTTCCCGTGACCCACGCGTTGTACGCATTTTAGACAACACGGATTACTGGGTGTTCACCCTTCTGGACCCCCGCTACAAAGAGAATTTCTCATCTCTCATTCCTCCGGTGGAGAGGACAAGCAAAATGGTGCAATACCAGAAGGTTCTTGTTGAAAAATTGCTCCAAAATTTTCCATCTGACAACGCTGGCGGCAGAGTACGTGCTACCTTGGCCAACCGAGAAGGGGAGAAAAGGGGAGCACACAGCAGTTCCGACAAAGGCAGGGCAACACTCTCCAAGGCGTGGGACACCTTCATGACACCCCGCCAGCACCCTCACCCTGATGCGCAGCCTAGTGTCACAAGGAGGGAAAAGTTTTGGAAGATGGTGAAGGAGTACGTAGCAGACCGTGTCAGCGTCCTCAATGATCCCTCTGTGCCTTACAACTACTGGGTGTCCAAGCTGGACACGTGGTATGAACTGGCACTCTACGCCTTGGAGGTGCTGGCCTGCCCTGCCGCCAGCGTTCTGTCTGAGCGGGTATTTAGTGCTGCTGGTGGCATCATAACAGATAAGCGTATCCGCCTTTCCACCGACAATGCTGATAGGTTGACACTTATAAAAATGAACAAGGCCTGGATTTCCCCTGACTTCTCCACTCCACTGGAGGAAAGCCCCGGGGGAACATAAACTCACTTTATATATGTTATTTACAATGATGGGAATACTCTGTATTCCCATTCACCCCTTCCACCCAAAAAACGGGTATATGGTTGACTCTTAATCTTCTCATCCTCCTCCTCCTCTTCCATATGCCCTGTGCTATAATTTTTATATAGGGCCAGCTAACCAGCGGGCCCTGTGATATAATTTTTATATAGGGCCAGCTCACCAGCGTGCCCTGTTTGACAATTTTTATATAGGTCAGCTCACCAGCGGGCCTTCTCATATAATGTTTTATTGGGTCAGCTCTCTAACGGGCCCTCTCATATAATGTTTTATAGCGTCAGCTCACTAGCGGGCCTTCGCATATAATGTTTAGGATGGTCAGCTCTGCAGCAGACCCTCACCCATAATGTTTTAGATGGTCAGCTCAGCGCACGTTTCCCTCTTAATCATGGCCTCAGTTCAATAAAATCAAGGAAATTTTTGGGAGAATTTGCCTCTGCGCACGTTTCCCTCTTAATCATGGCCTCACTTCAGAAAATCAAGGAAATTTTTGGGATAATTTGCCTCTGCGCACGTTTCCCTCTTAATCATGGCCTCACTTCAGAAAATCAAGGACATTTTTGGGATAATTTGCAGATAATATACAAGTAAATATACAGCAAATATTGTTTGGTAACAATTTTTCGCCTAAAGTAGTTTTTATTTTCCTTTTTGTGTGTTTTATTGGTCAGTCTGTAAAAATGGCGTACTACGGGCGAAAGATCGTTCCCAGCAGCGATGTTGGAGTCCAAGATGCATCCAGACATCCTCCCTATGCTGTCCCTGAACCATTTCTGTGGTGTTTCCATCTTTTTCTGCCCTCTTCCTATGGACCAGGCACCCTCCCCTCATCAGAGCAGGGGGTGCCTGGTGTAATGCTCGAGTCCTCCCATTGACTTCAATGGGGCTCGGGTGCTCGGCCGAGCACTCGAGCCTCCGGGGGCGCTCGGTCAGAGCACCCGAACACCCGAGCATTGGGGTGCTCGCTCATCACTAGTGAGGACCAAGTTGTGGCTTTGCAGATTTCTTCTGGTGAAGCGACTGCTTTGTGAACACAAGATGTGGATACAGCTCTAGTGGAATGTGCTTTAATTCCTAAGGGAGGATTTTGACCAGCAGAAATGTATATTGAGATTGCCGCAATATACCTGTTAACAACATATCCTCCCGAAAATGGAGTAGCTAAGACTGCGGATAAAGCTAACAGTTGCACTTTCAGGGAAGAGGATTTTAGTCCCTTCTTAAAAACCTCCTGACGAAAATCTAGAATTATACTTGGAGAGATATCTTTCCATGAGATAGAATGGACATCTAGGAAATATGTAAGCCAACTGGAACTTCCATGGGAACTTGAGGGCATGCTGTCCCAGTGCTTTGCTGTTCTTCCATCTGGAGTTAAATAGGAGACACTTGGCATTGGTCTTGGATGCCATCAGGTTAGGACATTTAGAGACTGACTTCTTGCGCCGCCTTGATGGAGGATGTATTTCACAGCGATTGAGTTGTCTGATCTGATCCAAACTGCCTGACCCTTTAAGTCTATGCTGAAATGTTTTAGCCTTGTTCAAATGGCTTCCAGTTCCAGGATGTTGATGTGGAGAACTGCTTCATTTTGGGTCCAATTACCCTGCACAACTTTTTGCTTGTAAACCCCTCCCTATCCTGTGCTGCTGGTATCTGAGGTGACTATCTGCCATATGGGTTCTAACATGGACTTTCCTTTAGAAATATTTTGAAACCTCAGCCACCAGGCTAGTTCCCGTTTTGTGGATCCTTTCATTGAGATCATCTTGGAGAAGTCTCCTGAATGTCTCTTCCAGCTCCGCAGAAAATTGTCTTGGGTTTTCCTGATGTGGGACTTGGTCCAGGGCACGATGTGGACTGCTGAAGATAGATTACCTAGAAATTTTGAAGACTGCCTGGCTGTGTGTTGTTTGTTTGATGAAAAGCACAAACTCTAGACCTGATTCTGGACTTTCTGCCCTCATATAGAAAAGCCATGCTTTTCTGAGTGTCCAATTGGATTCCTAGGAATACTAATTTCTGTGATGGAAACAGTTGACTTTTTTGGTGGTTGATAATCCAATTGAAGGCAAAATGAAGTGCTTTAAACTGCTTTTTCCCTGGTTTCTTCCACCAGAAGAAAATCATTGCGGTAGGGAATCATCTTCATACCCTTTTCTCTCAGAGCTGTCATTACTGGAGCCAGAACCTTGGTGAAGACCCTGGGGGCTGAAGAGAGCATGAAGGGTAGAGTCCTGTACTAGTTATGTTTTTTAAAAATCGCAAATCTCAAGAATCTTCTGTGGATATGATAGTAAGCATCCTTCAGATCTATTTTGGTGAGGAATGCCTGAGGAGGTACTGCCCAAATCACAGTGGAGGGAGTTTCCATCTTGAACTTTCTTGTTTTTTGATGGAGTTGATCCACTTGAGGTCCAGAATCATTCTTAAACCACCTGAAGATTTCTTCTCACTGGAAAAAGTATGGAATAAATTCCAGAATCTCTCTGGTCCTCTGGAACCTCCTCTATGACCCTGGCAGCCAGAAAATTGTTCATCATAGTGAAGACCTTGGGTATGAGACTCTTGCTCGATATTCGAGATGTCACAAATCTGTAATTCTTTGGGACAGTCTTGAACTCCAAGGGATATCCCATCTCTATGATGTTCAGGACCCACTTGTCAGGATGAATGGCCCCCCCACCATGGATCCAGAAATTCTCCCAGCAGGGCCCCGGTCCCTTCATTGGGGACCCTTTGAAAGCTGGCCTTTTCTGGGGAATTCCCTTCTGGTTCCTCCCCTGTTTGGCTGGACAGCCCCTCTCTTCTTTTGGTCATAACACCTAGGGGGTCTATACTTGCTTGCTTCCTGAAAGGACTGCCAGCGATAAGTAGATGATCTGGAAGGAGAGGATCCGTTCTTCCTGTCCTGAGGTAAGAATGTACTCTTCCTTCCTGAAGACCTTTTGATACTATCTTGAAGTTAGTCTCCGAAAAGCATGCGACCTAAAAATGGGAGGGAGACTAGTCTGTTTTTAGATGAGGCATCCGCTTCCCAGGCACTAATCCAGAGAGCCCTGCAGGCAGTGACTGTTAAAGTTGATGACCTGGCTAGCAACTTAATTACATCAAGAGTCATCACTTGAATAATTAACAGCCTCCTCGATGGAGGCTACTTCCTTCAGGAGTCAGGAGCGAGAAACAGAAAAGTCTATTTTTTCTTTTAATTCCTTAACCCAGATCCTAAGGGTACAGCTAGGGCTGTTGTGGACTTAAGGTTATAATTGCTTTTTAAGAGCGCTTTCAGCCCTCTTCTCCGTGACATCCCGAAGTGTAGCACCATTCTCTAGAAGAATAGTGGTTCTTCTTGAAATCTGTGCAATAGCTGCATCTCTCTTAGGTGGTGAGGTCCAAGAGGCAGTGTCATCTTCAGAGAAGGGGAACATTTTGGAGAAGCGCCTAGAAATTGCTGATCTTCTGTCGGTAAGGCTCCATACATTCTTAATGGTGTCCTGAATAGGGATGGGCAAAAATTTTCACTTCAAACTGAAATCGGTGAATAATGGCACTTTCCTCTTAGCGAATAATTTCCTGCAAAAAGTACCGATTTTCCACTTTGTCCTGCCTTTTCTGCCCATTGAAATCAATGGGAAGAAAAGTTTTCTACAGCCATATAAAAGGCTTCCAGGCTTTCACAGCTTGCCATTTTGTGTTTGTGAAAGGAGAGAGCAGCACCTTGTTTGAGCTAGACAAGATAGAGAGGGGAATTGAGGGGGTCTGAAACACTTTAGGTGTGTTCTGTTTGTTCACCTTAGTACTTCTTTGGAGACAAGATTTTATTGTATTCATAATAAAGGAGATTTTTATATACTTCAGAAGGAGCAGTGTTGCTGTTTTTTGCATGTTTTCATTTGCATTTTGGAAGTGGACTCTTCTTGATACGGTGCACCTATTCCTGGCGAAGTTGCTGGACTGAATTGTTCAAGAGCGGGTACCGGTGAGTGAAGCACCCATTTGGAGGTCTGTGTCAGCTTTTTTTGTTTTTTCCCTCTTTGTGTGTAGAGCAGTTATATTTAACACCTGAGCGGTTTACTTTGAATTTTGTTTTTTTAAGTTTCTCAAACTTGACTTGTTTCTGTTTTTCCATTAGACTTTTGTTTTGGATACACTGTGATAAGACAACAGGGTGGACAACTTAAAAAAAAAATAAATAAAAAAGAATAAAGAACTAAATATATTAGACGACAGTGACAGACAGTTGACTGGGCTTAGGCAAGGCATCATATAACACCATCAATTGTGTTGTGTACCCGTACAGTAAAAAAAAAAAAAAAAAAAAAAAAACACGTAATGTCCAGCAAACACACAAGGGGAAGGGGGAGGGGTGGAGCAGTGCAGGGATGTGAGAGTAAGTAGTAGTTCAAAAACAGACTGCAGCAATGGTTGCTGAAGCATGTGCAATCAGCGATGATGAGGATCCCTCTACTCCAAGGGAGGATGCAGTTTGTCAAGGTCTCAGCAAAACTAGTCCCAGCACCACCAGTGCCAGTAGAAATAAAGAAGCAAATAAGAACAACACTGAAGATGACAACAAATCGCATTCAAGTGTTGATGATGCTGGCAATAGCATAATAGAGGAAGGTGTAGCAGCTGGAGCGCCTGCTGCATCAGATAGTGAGACAAACAAGTACCAAAACACCCATCCTCAAAGTAGCAGTACTAGTGAACTTTGTTACAGTAAAAGTAAAAAGAAATTGTTTGAGATCTCCAAAGGCTTAGGGGAATATAAGGGTAGTTGTGGGCAAACTGGGCAAGAAGTGGCAGGTGATACCGATGCTGCTGAGGAGGACCTAATGATGACTGATGATGATGCAGATATAGAATGTTTCCCTCCAGCATCCTTGTCTTGTTCAGATACAGATGAAGTTGAGAGGGAGGATGATGACCAGGCTATAAGGTTAGCAGAAAGTCAAAGTCTGAATCTTCCACCACTTTTAAGGAGCACTGTGCCTGTCTATAAACTGTTTGAGAAAGCCATTGGAAAGTCTGACCTTGGACAAGCACAGATGGCAAAAAGCACACAGTCACCCTATCAGTCATCATCATCTCCTCTTCAAAGCCCAAGTCCCACTGAGCCACACACACCTGTTTTGAGTACCCAGCAACAACAACACAGGTTAACATTCACAAAGTTAGATATGACGAGTGCCTCTCCTGCTGCTGCAAGTGCTGCACCTTTGACATCTAGTAGTAGTGGCAGTAGAATTGCATCAACATTTAGCCGTAGTAGTAGTAGTAGTAGTAGTAGTAGTAGTAGTAGTAGTAGTAGCAGCAGCAGCATCACCTCAGGAATCCCTCATTCCATGAAGTCCACAGTATGGAGATACTTCACTCAGGATCCTCAAGCTAAGCATGTTGCTATCTGTTGCCTATGCAAAAAGCCCATGAGCAGGGGGAAAGCAGGTTCACACCTAGGCACCTCCTCTATAAGATCCCACCTGAAGCACAAGCACAGGTCTGACTGGGAGACAAACTGTCAGCAGGCCAAAGGCGCCACAACTAGCAGTAACAGAAGTACTTTAAAATGTTCCCAGGGCTCTAGGGCAGAAAAAAGAAGTAGTGAAGTTATTTATGTGTCAGAGATTGTGCTACTGCCAGTGCCAACAGTTAGTTCAGCCCAAATAACTGGATCCTTCTGCAGAGGAGTATGACGACTCCGGCTTTGCTGTATTAGATGGCAAGAGTCATAGACAGCCCACACATGCTGCATCTACCGCCACCACCTCCTCTAGTAATGTTAAAGCACTAAAGTTTCAGGGTTCTTGTGCCATGTCCTGCCAACCCACACTGATTGAGTTCCTGGGAAGGAGACAAAAACTTCACAAAAACAATCCGAAAGTATGCCTTTGTAATGGCAAGGTTGCCAAAATGTTGGCAATGGACATGCTGCCTTATTCTTTTGTAGAAAACCGAGGTTTCAGAGAACTAATGTCATGTGTAGCTCCATGCTGGAATATCCCAAGCCGCAGTTATTTTTCCAGGACAGCTGTGCCTGAATTGTACAAGCAGGTGGTTAGTGTGGTGGGAAAAGGACTTAAAAGTGCATATGGCAAGAAAATCCACCTGACAACAAATATGTGGACAAGTGGGCAGAGCACAGACTATATGACTGACTGCTCACTGGGTTTCCCTCCCAGAACCAACAGTGGACAAGGCTAGCTTAGAGCATCAGGTGAAAGCCAATAATGGTGTTTCTGGTTGTGGCACTGTGATTAAAAGGCGGCGGCAGCAGCAGCAGGATGGCCCATACCATCGTCAAGCCACCTCGTGCATGCAGAGTTTTGAGAGACAATCCCACAAAGCTGTAGATGTTCTGAGTAAGCTAGAGCAGGTGATAGAGGAACGGCTTGTACCAAGCTCCTTAAAAGCTGGTTTTGTGCCTGCTGATAACGGCTCCAACATAATTGCTGCTTTGAGACTTGGTGGTATGGTGCATGTGCCCTGTTTTGCCTGTTTTGCCCATGTGCCAACTTTAGTTGTGATCAGATTCCTGGCAGAATCTGAGACCCTCAAAGAGATGCTTAATATTGCCCGCAAAATTGGTGCCCATTTTAGTCGCTTCTACAGTGCATGCAACGCTCTATATTCCATACAAGGGCGTAACAACCTTCCCCATCACCAGCTGAAAATGGAGGTCCCTACCAGGTGGAATTCCACCATGTACATGCTAGAGAGTTTGTACGAGTAGAATAAGGCCATTATTGAGTACAACATGCAAAACTGGAAGGCTTTGGAGGGAGCTTCTTTGTCACCTGGCCAATAGCAACTAATGTGCGATGTATGTGAGCTGCTGAAACCCTTTGAGGAGGCAACCATGCTGATGAGTCGCATTAGGGCAGGAATTAGTGAAATTCTCCCACTAATATTTTTATTGCAAAAAAAAAAAAAAAAAAATGGGGAGCATGGCTGAGGATTCTTACAAGAATGACAACACAGACATGCACCAGCTGGTAAAGGACACGTTAGAGTGCTTTGAACAAGATCCTCGCATAGTGTCCATTAAAAGCAATGAGGAATACATTCTTGCCACTTTGCTGGATCCCGGCTTTAAACACAAAATTTCAGAATTTTTGCCAAAGGGCCATCAGCAGTTTGTCACAACAAGGAGTCATGGCGATCAGCAGCAACTCTGAGGAATCAGATTCTGTCAAGGAATATCGTGGCATGCTTATTGATCAAGTGGAGGGTTACATTGTGGAGGATGAGCGGGAGGAAGTGAGGGCACAACAAACATCTAGTCAGTATAGTGAAAAAGGAAGGCAGCAAAGCATTTGAACCAGCAGGAGCAGCTACATAAACCAGAATATTCCATTCGGAGCACAGGGCAATTCATGGGTCTCAGCAGAGGCAGCAAAAATCCAGCACTGGTGGTAGTGGTGGTGGAACATCTTTTTGGGACTTGCTCCCTGAACATGGGTTGGTAACTGACACACAGGAACACTGTGTAGCTCCTAGAAGTGGTCCCAATGCATGTGAGATGGTTTCTGCATACTTGCAGGATTGCTATGTTTTAGGCAGAAACAATGACCCTATGGATTACTGGCAAACAAAGCAGTGTGTGTGTGTGGCCAGCATTGACACTTACTGCAGTGGAAAGCCTCAGCTGTCCTCTAGCAAGCGTTGAGTCTGAGAGGGTTTTCAGTACGGCTGGTTATATTATCAATGACAGCAGGACATGGCTATCAAGCAGCAATGATGGGACTAACATTCTTAAAAATTAACCAACATCTTGTACCATCTGTTACCGTTGGCAAGCAAAACCAGGAGACAGACGGTATAGTTAATAGAACCTTTATTACGAGAGTATGACGGTAATGCAATATATAAATAAACACACAGTGGGTGATCGAAACGGCGAGCACTGTATCAGGAATAGCAGTCTCCCAATCTCTGCAACACACTGTCCGAGACTAGGCCTCAGCCCACTGGAGTCTCATGGTAAGGTAACACCCAAGAGATACTGACGCAGCCTGCAGTCAGTAGCTAGGAGTCTGCTAGAGCCCCAGGTCAGTACTAGGAAGGATGTCTGAACCAACAAACCGAGCGAGCAGACAGAGCCTTCTAGTAAGCACCAGATAGGATAGTCAGACAAGCCAAAGTCATACACGGAGCAGGTAGCCAGCCAGAGCCACAGGTTTGCACCAGATATGATATCAACTGGAGCGTATGTATGCTGGATGCTCTGTGGATAGAGACCCAGGTCAACACCAGAGTGGGTAGTCAGACAAGCCTAGGGCATACACGGAGTGGGTAGTCAGCCAGAGCAACAGATTTGCTCCAGAAAGGATATCTGAGCCAAATCGGAACGCCAAGGAGAATAGTCAGACAGAGCCACAGGTCAACACCAAAATATATGGACAGACAAGCCGGATCATACACAGGAATCAGGAATACTAGAAAATGAACTGCTCAGAACAACAAAGTAAGGGTGACTGAGTCAGGACTCAGTCTGCCCTTTAAACCAGTAGGTAGGAGGAGCCGCTAGAGGGAGGAAGTAGGTAGGAGGAGACTACAGGAAACAAACAAACATAAAACAGAGGCCTACAGCATGCTTGAAGCCTCTTGTGTGCAGATGACGCGTGGAAAGACGCCGAGCGTCGCTGAAGCGGCGGCTCTGGAAACAAGGTACTGTGACACCATCTGAGTATCAGGTAGCAGAAACCACATATGATGACAGACAAAGCCAGGACAAATATATTAACAGCAGCACAGATGAGGAGGTGGACGAGGAATGTGAAGAAGGGTTGCCACTATCTTCCACACTTGAGACCAGTCCACTGCTATGACCGATAAGTTATGTGCGTCAATAAACTGAGGAGGATACCATGTGACAATGGTAAAATACATACACAAATCACACCATGCCAGTCCCCCACCACCACCACACTACCACATTGTAGGTTGTATTTTATTTATTTTTTATTACTTGACATCATGAATATGTGCCAGTGTCACTTAAGGAGGAAGTTAGTGTTGTGGGCAAAGGACAAATGCATTCTTCATGCTAATACATTTTTCAAGGCATATTTTGCTGTAGGACTCACAAGTTTGACTTTCAGCCACTTATTTCTAAACTTCAGCCCTCACAAGAAGTAATATTACAATAGAAAATGTAGTACCGATTGGAAATATAGGTGAAACGTGTTAAAATAGACAGAACGTTTGTGAAAATAGCCGAAAAGGAGGACATTTTTGCATAGGCAGAAAGGCTTAAGTTTTCGCGGGAAAAGCAAAATTTTTCACACTTTTCACCCACCCCTAGTCCTGAATAGATTTATGAACCGGAAATACTAAAGAGGGTTTCTTGTGTCCTATAAAGGCTGCGTCCATGATGTCCAATTCTTTTTGGGTATCAGAAAAACCTAAAGTTTTTCTCATGGACCTGAGGAAACCATCTAACTTGTCTAGACTAAAAGACCCACTCTCCTCAGTTAACTCACCTTCAGCCAATAAAGGTGCAGAATCCAGGACCATGAGGCTACTCTTTTCCTCCATATAAAGCATGGTGGAGGTTCCTTCCTCAGGGTCAGACGTTCTCTGTTTTTTCCTGGAGTTATCTTGCATGGCGGAGAAGGTCTCCTGCGTGGAAGACCTCATCCAACCCAGAAAGTCCTGAAAGAGAGGGTATTTCTGTATTAGCAATGTTTTTCATGCAATTGACACATAATTTGGCTGAATCAGCAGATGATAACTTAGCATCACAGTCTGAACAAGTTTTAGGTTTAGAAGCAGGCTTTTCTTCCTTGGGAGTCACAGATTCAGATGCAGGCTTAGGGCTCGATCCAAATGTTGGCATAAAAACCAACTGTATGAAAAAAAAGGCCGTCGCGACTTAACCAAGACTGGGTAACGAGAGGTTCATATCTCCGTTCCCCAGAATGGCTAAGGAATGACGGCCAACAAAATACATGTACACTTCAAAACCTGCCTCGCATAAAATTCTGACTTCATCGCCGTCTTAAAACACACGATAAATAATGTGCTATACGTCCCTCATCAGAGGAAGAAGTGAATGTCTGACGTTACCTAGTGCCTCAGCCAATCACAGCACACCAAAGTATCAAGTCTATTCAAAAGACCTATATATAGACCCAAAATAACTGACACACCTTTGTACGTGTATCTCATTCCATGAGCTACCGCACAGGACCCAGGCGTGGAGGGTAGTGATGGAGAGACAGGTAGAAAGGAGCATACATACAGTTAGGAGTTGGAGAGTATTGGTACACCATAAAGCAACACATAATACACTTATGCACATATCCATAACACTTGTGGTCGGGGCTTCCAGCGACTGGAAATGCGGAGAGGTTTGCCATAATCCAGAGTTTACCGGAAGCTCGGGTGAATGTCGACGTGGTAGACCTGAATTGAGGGCCACCTGAGATAAACAATGAAGTAATGGGTGATGGAGGGGGACACAATTGACGATGCACCCCGTGGGAGAGGCTGCAGATGGTATTTATGGCCTGCAGCCCCTTCCACAAATACAGGCCCAGCCTTCCACTTGTGGTCGGGGCTTCCAGCGACTGCCATAATCCAGAGCTTACCGGAAGCTCGAGTGAATGTCGACGTGGTAGGCCTGAATTGAGGGCAAAAAGAGCAAATTATTAAGATGTTAATGTACTTGCAAAGATTATATAACTTAGATAAGTTTGTAAAGCTTGCTGAAATGTACCTGAAGGTTTTGGGAAGTAACGTGAGAAACCTTAATGTTTCCGTCTGCCAAGTTAAATAAGATATTACTGGTAATCTACTTAGAAGAGGAGAATGCCGCTCCTATACTAAATGCATGACTGGAGAATTGGATATGACCTAGATGTGAGGCTGATTAGGATTTACTAAGTTAAATAAGTAGTTGAGGAGACCTGATTATAAAGGGAGACGAGGTTGATGGCCGAGTAATGCTGGTGTATGGTAGTTATATAACTGGCGTTTCAAAAAAGATACCAGTAACCGAGGAAGCAGAGTAAGGTATGTAATGCCTACATGTACTTTTTCCATATAAATCAGAAATGATAAGGGTAAAGTGGCTGGCGAGCCAACGCCTGGGTCCCCTTTAGCGAGGGTATTGGTCTCTGATGCCAGGAACCTTGCCTGGGCAGGGAAACCCAAAGAAGGCAAGGCTGCCAGCGGCCAAGATGAAGATAGTTTAAGGTTGAAAGGAAAGGGTTAATATTGGAACCTTCTGCCTCTGCAAAGAGGTATGGTAATGGAGAGTGAGCCTTCGGCCTCTGCGAAGAGGTAAGGTATGATACCAAGGGGAACCTTCAGCGTCTGTGAAGAGGTAAGGTATGATACCAGGGGGGAACCTTCAGCCTGTACGAAAGGGTAAGGTATGATACCAGGGGGAACCTTCGGCCTCTGCGAAGAGGTAAGGATTGACGTGTGATCCTTCAGCCTCTGCAAAGAGGTAAGGACTGAAATTGTGATCCTTCGGCCTCTGCAAAGAGGTAAGGAGTGAAAGTGTGATCCACACACCCATATTATATTATATATATATACACATACATATATATATACACATACATATATATATATATATATATATATATATATATATATATATATATATATATATATATACACACACATACATACACACATACTAGACAGAACGCGGAATCAGGATACTGAACAATGTAACTATGTACGCATGTAGGTAGAACGTGGAAACAGGACACTCAAGCAATGTAACAATGTATGTATGTTATATAGAACGTGTAATCAGGACACTGAACCAACGTAATTATGTACGTATGTTAGATAAGAAGTGGAAGCAGGACACAAACAATGTAACTATGTATGTATGATGTAAGACAGAACTTGGAATCAGAACACTGAAACAATGCAATTATGTATGTATGTATGTATGTATGTTAGTGATGAGCGAGCACCCCAATGCTCGGATGTTCGGGTGCTCTGACCGAGCACCCCCTGAGGCTCGAGTGCTCGGCCGAACACCCGAGCCCCATTGAAGTCAATGGGAGGACTCGAGCATTACACCAGGCACCCCCTGCTCTGATGAGGGGAGGGTGCCTGGTCCATAGGAAAAGGGCAGAAAAAGATGGAAACACTACAGAAATGGTTCAGGGACAGCATAGGGAGGATGTCTGGATGCACCTTGGACTCCAACATCGCTGCTGGGAACGATCTTTCGCCCGTAGTACGCCATTTTTACAGACTGACCGTAAAACACACAAAAAGGAAAATAAAAACGACTTTAGGCGAAAAATTGTTACCAAACAGTATTTGCTGTATATTTACTTGTATATCATCTGCAAATTCTCCCAAAAATTTCATCGATTTTCTGAAGTGAGGCCATGATTAAGAGGGAAACGTGCGCAGAGGCAAATTATCCCAAAAATTTCCTTGATTTTCAGAACTGAGGCCATGATTAAGAGGGAAACGTGCGCAGAGGCAAATTCTCCCAAAAATTTCCTTGATTTTCAGAACTGAGGCCATGATTAAGAGGGAAACGTGCGCTGAGCCGACCATCTAAAACATTATGGGTGAGGGTCTGCTGCGGAGCTGACCATCCTAAACATTATATGCGAAGGCCCGCTAGTGAGCTGACGCTATAAAACATTATATGAGAGGGCCCGCTAGAGAGCTGACCCAATAAAACATATGAGAAGGCCCGCTGGTGAGCTGACCTATACAAAAATTGGCAAACAGCGCCCGCTGGTGAGCTGGCCCTATATAAAAATTATATCACAGGGCCCGCTGGTGAGCTGGCCCTATATAAAAATTATATCCCAGGGCACGCTGGTGAGCTGGCCCTATATAAAAATTATATCCCAGGGCATATGGAAGAGGAGGAGGAGGATGAGAACATTAAGAGTCAACCATATACCCGTTTTTGGGGTGGAAGGGGTGAATGGGAATACAGAGTATTCCCATCATTGTAAATAACATATATAAAGTGAGTTTATGTTCCCCCGGGGCTTTCCTCCAGTGGAGTGGAGAAGTCAGGGGAAATCCAGGCCTTGTTCATTTTTATAAGTGTCAACCTATCAGCATTGTCGGTGGAAAGGCGGATACGCTTATCTGTTATGATGCCACCAGCAGCACTAAATACCCGCTCAGACAGAACGCTGGCGGCAGGGCAGGCCAGCACCTCCAAGGCGTAGAGTGCCAGTTCATACCACGTGTCCAGCTTGGACACCCAGTAGTTGTAAGGCACAGAGGGATCATTGAGGACGCTGACACGGTCTGCTACGTACTCCTTCACCATCTTCCAAAACTTTTCCCTCCTTGTGACACTAGGCTGCGCATCAGGGTGAGGGTGCTGGCGGGGTGTCATGAAGGTGTCCCACGCCTTGGAGAGTGTTGCCCTGCCTTTCTCGGAACTGCTGTGTGCTCCCCTTTTCTCCCCTTCTCGGTTGGCCAAGGTAGCACGTACTCTGCCGCCAGCGTTGTCAGATGGAAAATTTTGGAGCAATTTTTCAACAAGAACCTTCTGGTATTGCACCATTTTGCTTGTCCTCTCCACCGGAGGAATGAGAGATGAGAAATTCTCTTTGTAGCGGGGGTCCAGAAGGGTGAACACCCAGTAATCCGTGTTGTCTAAAATGCGTACAACGCGTGGGTCACGGGAAAGGCAGCCTAACATAAAGTCAGCCATGTGTGCCAGAGTACCAACAGTCAAGATTTCGCTGTCCTCACCAGGAGGCTGACTCTCAATATCCTCATCCTCTTCCTCCTCTTCTGCCCACCCACGCTGAAGAGATGGAACTAAAGTTCCATGGCTACCCTCTGTAGCGGAGGCAACCGTGTCTTCCTCCTCCTCCTCCTCCTCCTCCTCCTCCTCCGCCTCCTCCAATTGTCGCTGAGAAGACGAAGTGAGGGTGCTCTGGCTATCACCTTGTGTAAGCTCTTCCTCCCCCATTTCCACCTCTTCCACATGCAAAGCGTCGGTTTTAATTGTGAGCAGCGAGCGTTTCAGTAGACACAGAAGTGGGATGGTTACACTGATAATAGCGTTATCGCCGCTCACCATCTGTGTCGATTCCTCAAAATTGCGTAAAACCTCGCAGAGGTCTGACATCCATTCCCACTCCTCACTTCTGATTACAGGAAGTTGAACGGAGAGGCGACGACCGTGTAACAGCTGGTACTCCACTACTGCCCTCTGCTGCTCACAAAGCCGGGCCAACATGTGGAAGGTGGAGTTCCAGCGCGTGCTCACGTCACACAGCAGCCGGTGAGCTGGCAATTGTAAGCGCTGCTGCAGCTTCAACAGGCCGGCCGAAGCTGTAGATGACTTACGGAAATGTGCACACACGCGGCGCACCTTGGTCAAGAGATCATGCACATTGGGGTAGGTTTTTAGAAATCGCTGCACCACTAAATTAAATACATGCGCTAGGCATGGTACGTGTGTGAGCTTGCCGAGCTCCAAAGCCGCCACCAAGTTACGCCCATTATCACACACAACCATGCCTGCTTGCAGGTTGAGTGGCGAGAGCCACTGCTCGGTCTGGTGACTAATCCCCTGCAACAGCTCTGAGGCCGTGTGCTGTTTGTCCCCAAGGCAGATCAGCTTCAGCACGGCCTGTTGACGCTTCCCCACTGCAGTGCTACACTGCTTCCAGCTACTGGCTGATGGGGGAGTGGCGGTGTGTGTAGACAATTCGGAGGTGGAAACGGAGGAGGAGGAGCCAATAACGTAGGTGCTGGTGGAAACCCTGATGGAGGTAGGGCCCGCAATCCTCGGCGTGGGTAGCACCCGTGCCATCCCAGGGTCCGAGTCGCTCCCAGCCTCCACGACATTCACCCAGTGTGCCGTCAGGGAAATGTAGCGTCCCTGGCCACAAGCACTTGTCCATGTGTCAGTCGTTAAGTGGACCTTCCCAGTAACTGCGTTGGTCAGGGCACGGGTGATGTTACGGGACACATGGTGGTGTAATGCGGGGATGGCACACCGGGAAAAGTAGTGGCGGCTGGGGACCGCGTACCGAGGGACAGCTGCTGCCATCAGGCTGCGGAAGGACTCAGTGTCCACAAGCCTAAATGGCAGCATTTCGATGGCCAGTAATTTTGAAAGGTGTGAGGTTAGTGCTATGGCCTGTGGGTGGGTGGCTGGGTATTTTCTCTTGCGCTCAAATGCCTGGGGTAACGACATTTGGATGCTGTGCTGGGACAGGGAAGTGGATGTGGTCGCTGATGGTGCTTCAGATGGTACAGGTGCAGGGCGGGAGGTATGCGGGCCTGCGCCTTCGACAGGCGATTGGCCGGCACCGAAAACAGGGGAAGAGGAGGCAGTGGTGTGGCCTGCAGACACAGATGGGCGATCCAGGCGTTCCTCCCACTTACTACGGTGCTTGGATGCCATGTGTCGGATCATGCTGGTGGTGGTGAGGTTTCTAGTGTTCATGCCTCGGCTCATTCTGGTGTGGCACAGGTTGCAAACTACAAATCTTTTGTCGTCCGCACTTTCCTTAAAAAAACGCCATACCGCGGAACACCTACCCCTTGGCAAGGTAGATTTACGCAAGGGGGTGCTCCGTGGAACATTTGCGGGCCGGTTTGGTGCGGTCCGCCTTCTTTCTGTAGCCACACCACTGCCTCTTCCAGCCTGTTGCGGTGCTGCAGATGGCTCACCCTCAGGACTGCTGTCATCGCTCGGCTCTACACCTTCCCAGGTGGGGTCAGTCACCTCATCGTCCACCAAGTCCTCCTCCACTTCCTCACTCTGATCATCCTCCTCAAGTCTTGATCCCACCACATACTCGGTCATTGACAACTGTATAACATTCTCCTCAACAAGGTCTTGAGAAGGAAATAGTGGTTGATTTAATGGCAACTGTGTCTCATCATCATCATCATCATCCACTACTTCCTTTGACCTTAAATGCCGTTCACATCTGTCATCTTCTTGTGATTGGGTAGCCTCTAGAGGTTGTGAATCAGGGCACAAGATGTCATGTTCCTCTGCAAGCGTGCTTGGAGAGAGGGTCAAATGAAGGATTGGTGATGAGACGAGCTCATCACTATATCCCAGTGTGGGATCACTTCTTTGACCAGACCGTGTATGGTGGGAGGAAGGATGATCAGAGTGAGGATTATGTTGACCAGACTCTTGGCTACTGAGAGTGGACTTGGTGGAAGACAGGGTGGTGCTTAACCGACTGGAAGCAGTATCAGCTGTCATCCAACCGACCACCTGTTCGCACTGGTCGGACCTCGAGAGTGATGTCCTGCGACGCCCTGTGAAATCAGACATGAAGCTAGGTATGGTGGATGTCTTTCTTTCTTGTGCTCTGGCACCAGGCACAGTTTCTCCGCGTCCTGACCCGCGCCCTGAACTTTCAGGATCACGTCCACTTCCCCGTCCCTTTTTACCCGCCTTCTTCATCTTACACGATATATATGACTTTAATATATATGAGTTTGAAAACTTAACAGTATTTCTTATAATTCTGCAACTCTGCAGAGTACACAGAATAGGCTGTTAAACGGCGTTGAAACACACTGAATGGAATATGTGACTTTAATATTTGAGTTTGAAAACTTAACAGTATTTCTTATAATTCTGGAACTGTACAGAGTACACAGAATAGGCTGTTAAACGGCGGTGAAAGACACTGAATGGAATATGTGACTTTAATATTTGAGTTTGAAAAATTAACAGTATTTCTTACTATTCTGCAACTCTGCAGAGTACACAGAATAGGCTGTTAAACGGCGTTGAAACACACTGAATGGAATATGTGACTTTAATATTTGAGTTTGAAAACTTAACAGTATTTCTTATAATTCTGGAACTGTACAGAGTACACAGAATAGGCTGTTAAACGGCGGTGAAAGACACTGAATGGAATATGTGACTTTAATATTTGAGTTTGAAAACTTAACAGTATTTCTTATAATTCTGCAACTGTACAGAGTACACAGAATAGGCTGTTAAACGGCGGTGAAAGACACTGAATGGAATATGTGACTTTAATATTTGAGTTTGAAAACTTAACAGTATTTCTTATAATTCTGCAACTGTACAGAGTACACAGAATAGGCTGTTAAACGGCGGTGAAAGACACTGAATGGAATATGTGACTTTGATATTTGAGTTTGAAAAATTAACAGTATTTCTTACTATTCTGCAACTCTGTAGAGTACACAGAATAGGCTGTTAAACGGCGTTGAAGCACACTGAATGGAATATGTGACTTTGATATTTGAGTTTGAAGACTTAACAGTATTTCTTCCTATTCTGCAACTCTGCACACTACACAGAATGTGCTGCTAAACTGCGGCGAAGCACACTGAATGGAATATGTGACTTTGATATTTTAGTTTGAAGACTTAACAGTATTTCTTCCTATTCTGCAACTCTGCACAGTACACAGAATGTGCTGCTACACTGCGGCGAAGCACACTGAATGGAATATGTGACTTTGATATTTTAGTTTGAAGACTTAACAGTATTTCTTCCTATTCTGCAACTCTGCACACTACACAGAATGTGCTGCTAAACTGCGGCGAAGCACACTGAATGGAATATGTGACTTTGATATTTTAGTTTGAAGACTTAACAGTATTTCTTCCTATTCTGCAACTCTGCACAGTACACAGAATGTGCTGCTAAACTGCGGCGAAGCACACTGAATGGAATATGTGACTTTGATATTTGAGTTTGAAGACTTAACAGTATTTCTTCCTATTCTGCAACTCTGCACACTACACAGAATGTGCTGCTAAACTGCGGCGAAGCACACTGAATGGAATATGTGACTTTGATATTTTAGTTTGAAGACTTAACAGTATTTCTTCCTATTCTGCAACTCTGCACAGTACACAGAATGTGCTGCTAAACTGCGGCGAAGCACACTGAATGGAATATGTGACTTTGATATTTTAGTTTGAAGACTTAACAGTATTTCTTCCTATTCTGCAACTCTGCACAGTACTCAGAATGTGCTGCTAAACTGCGGCGACGCACACTGAATGGAATACGTGACTTTGATATTTTAGTTTGAAGACTTAACAGAATGTGCTCTAATCTGCAACTTTGCACACTAAACAGAATGTGCTCTAATCTGCAACTTTGCACACTAAACAGAATGTGCTCTAATCTGCAACTTTGCACACTAAACAGAATGTGCTCTAATCTGCAACTGTGCACACTAAACAGAATGTGCTCTAATCTGCAACTTTGCACACTAAACAGAATATATATATTTTTTTTTTTTTTTTTTTGTTTTTTTCCCCCCACACCAAATAACCTGCTGCCCCCACACACAGTAGTCCTAAAAAGGACTTTTGGTTCTTTTTTTTTCACAATTTTTGTTTTTTTTCCTCCCTACACTGCCTTTCCCTTCCTATCCTCAGCTCTCCCTGGCTCAGACTGAGCCGAACTCGCTGGTCAGGTGCTATACAGCACCTGACCACGGGTTCTGGCCAGCCAATCAGTGTAATGCCAGCAGCCAACATGGCTGCTGGCATTACACCGATGTCAGAGCCTCCCTGCACGTTTATTGGCTGCGCAGCAGCCACAAAACGTGCGGGGAGGAGACCCGAACATGGCGGGCGAGCACATGCGGTACTCGTACGAGTACCGCCATGTGCCGAGCAGAGCGATGCTCGAGCCGATCCGAGCATCGGCCGAGCATGCTCGCTCAACACTAATGTATGTATGTTAGATAGAGCTTGGAATCAGGATACTAAAACAATGTAACTAAGTATGCATGTAGATAGAACGTGGAATCAGGATACTGAACAATGTAACTATGTACGCATGTAGATATAACGGAAAAGCAGGACACAAACAATGTAACTATGTATAAATGTTAGATAGAAAGTGGAATCAGGACATCGAAACAATGTAACGATGTTAGATAGAACGTGAAATCATTACCCTGAAACAATGTATCTATGTATGCATGTAAATAGAACATGGAATCAGGATGCTGAAGCCATGCAACCATGTATGTATGTTAGACAGAACATGGAATTAGGACACAAACAACGTAACATGTACATATGTAAAATCAGGACAGTGAAACAATGTAACCAAGTACAAATGTTAGAACATGGAATCAGGACACTGAAGCAATGTAACTATATACGTGTGAGAATGTGGAATCAGGACACTGAACATTGAATCCATGTTCACATGTTAGAACGTGGAATCCGAATACTGAAACAATGTAACCATGTACACGTTAGAATGTGGAATCAGGACACTAGAACAATGTAACCATGTATGTATGGTAGATAGAACTTGGAATCAGGACACTGAACACTGTAACCATGTACATATGTTAGAGCGAGGAATCAGGACACAAACAATGTAATCATGTATGTATGGTAGATAGAACTTGGAATCAGGACACTGAACACTGTAACCATGTACCTATGTTAGAGCGAGGAATCAGGACACAAACAATGTAACCATGTATGTATGGTAGATAGAACTTGGAATCAGGACACTGAACACTGTAACCATGTACATATCTGAGAACGTGGAATCAGGACACTGAACACTGTAACCATGTACATATCTGAGAACGTGGAATCAGGACACTGAACACTGTAACCATGTACATATCTGAGAACGTGGAATCAGGACACTGAACACTGTAACCATGTACATATCTGAGAACGTGGAATCAGGACACTGAACACTGTAACCATGTACATATCTGAGAACGTGGAATCAGGACACTGAACACTGTAACCATGTACATATCTGAGAACGTGGAATCAGGACACTGAACACTGTAACCATGTACATATGTGAGAACGTGGAATCAGGACACTGAACACTGTAACCATGTACATATGTGAGAACGTGGAATCAGGACACTGAACACTGTAACCATGTACATATGTGAGAACGTGGAATCAGGATACTGAACACTGTAACCATGTACATATCTGAGAACGTGGAATCAGGATACTGAACACTAACCATGTACATATGTTAGAGCGAGGTATCAGGATACTGAACACTGTAACCATGTACATATGTTAGAGCGTGCAATTAGGACACTTAAATAATGTAACCATGTATGTATGGTAAATAGAACTTGGAATCAGGACACTGAACAATGTAACTTTTTTTTTTTTTTTTTTTTTTTTTTTTAATTATTATTATAAACTATGGGGAAGGGACTCTGGCTCGGAGTATGGATTATGGATAAATAGTCCACTTGTTAACAAGAATTAATTGTTCGATAATAATACTATTTAAGAGGCTGATAGACTTAGAGGAAGTGCTTCCTATGGAAATGCTGACATAGAGAAGACGAGAACCGAAAGTGAGGAATACTATTGCCTGTCACTGCATACTGAGACTTGTGCTAATTGAGCTAGGGACCAGTTGATATTGCGCCTCCCCAAGGTGGCTCCACAGTACTGCTGCTGCTACTAGCAGAGTAGCGTGATGCACTGGGACTCGTTTCTACTACGGGGCATATTGCTAGGGAGGTGCGGTGAGGAGCTTACCTAGTTCAGCATTTAGATAAAGTACATAACCCGCCTAGCAAGATTATAGATGTTTAGAGCATGAATGTAATACAGAACTTGACATTAAAAACATTTAGTAAGACGTGACCTTTCCTAAGGTTTATGAGAAAACAAAACCATGTGATTTAAACAATTCATACTGCTCGCTCTTTTAAATGTGTAAAGAGTCTAATGCTGTTGGTTCCATAACGCATGCAGTTCTACTATTGGCAATGTAAACACTGCTAATCCGAAGGCTACAGAGAAATGTGCGAATCGTTAATGAACTCAGGATGAAGTGCTGCTGGTTAGAGCTTAATAACTGTATGTGTAATAGCCCTGAGAAGGTATGAGGCCCGAAGTTGTAGCGTGAGGCTGGGAGTATATGCTGGGGCATTGTAGTGATAACCACTAAGACTGAGTGAAAACTGTGGCGTTTAATGAACTATTGGGGCCTGGAAAATGCCATGATAGGGAGGACTATGGCTTGAATGTAATGTGGTTAACATCGCTATGCTGCTGAATATTAGAGTGGGCAAGCTGACTGGAAGCAGTAGCTTATTGTAATAATGCCTCCAGTTGTCCAGTGTTTTAGGGTTAAGTAAGATGATGAGGATTTGCCTAATGGTTGTAAGCATAATCACAAGAAAAGTATGAATGTCTCCGTAAGCCTAAGCTTTAAATGAACCCCGAGCGTGAACCATGTACGACTAGTAGAAGGGGATTGGAATGCGGTGTACCTGTGGCCGAAAACAGTATGTGTAATTGGGCGCGTGCTTGCCCATAACAAATATGGCTGAATGGGTTGTGAGCTCCAACGAGAAGCGGCTTGCGTCCATAGTAACTAGGGAGAACCAGTATTGACCTTGGCATAGAGGGAAGCCTCGCAAGACAGCAGAAATCCCGTATGGCTAGGGGAAGCAGTAGTGCTGTGGGTTACGGACTTGCTTGGGAATAAAGTAACGTGTGGTCTGTTTTTTGGTTATACGGGAGTACCATGCCGGCGGTGAGGCTCTGGTTCACCGGGAATGCTGCCAACTAAAGCGAGCCACGGACAGGGATAGGAGGAACCTACCTCGTCTGAGACGCCTAACGGGCTGAGAGGATCATGCAACAGGAAGTTACGTGTGCTGACTCCCTGACGACGGAGGTGGACGTCGATGCGACTGACTCTGGGCACAATTAATGATGCGCCCAGTGGGAGAGGCTGCAGATGATATTTATGGCCTGCAGCCCCTCCCACAAATACAGGGCCAGCCTTCCACGTATCCAAACACAAATGCACATAAACACAGCTAATTTTTGCTTGAAATATCCCACATAGACTTTTATATTTTGTTTTGACAGTGTGAGTGTGTGAGTGCAAATGAGTAAAAGGGAGTGAGTGAGTGAGTGTGGGCCTGAGTGAGTGCCTGGGTGTGAGTGGGTGAGAGATGGAGAGGAGGACAGGAGAGAGGGAAGGGGAGAGGAGGAAGAAGCACAGGTGGGTATCCCTGGTCAGGGCTGGGGGAGGGAGAGCCCTGGGGAGGAGGGGGAGCCACACAAGAGGAGGCACACAAAGTGCAGGGCCTGAGATGGCAGTGGGTCGAGGGGTATTCCATGGGGAGCACCCAACACAGCCAGGGCCATTGCAGGAAGGGCCTGAGAGCCAGAGCCAAGGCTCTCAACTATCTTTTGATGGTGTTGAGGAAGAGAGGATGAGAGACCCCAAGTATTCCACCGAGGAGAACAGGGTTCTGATGGAGGTCCTCATGACACGTGAGAGGATCCTGTTCCCCAGGCAGAAGATCACCAGCGTGGTGGCAAAAAGACAGATGTCTGAAGGGAAGTGGTGGCCACTGTAAACTCAGTGTCCAGCTGCAGTCTCTCTCTGGACTCAATCAAGAAAAGATGGACAGACTGCAAAAGAGTTGTCAAAAAGAAAATGGGTCTGGAGGAACTGCATGCTAGAGGCACTGGAGGTGGCCCGCCCCTGTGCATGCTCTATGAAGACTGGGAAGAGGTGCTGCGCAGGACCATGTCAGTGACAGCTGTGCATGGGATTCCAGGACTGAGTGACAACATAGAGGAAAACAGCCTCCAGGCCACCGGTAAATGCATCAAGCCCTACATTCACAACACATAAATCTTGACACCTACCATGGCCCAACACAGTGACACCTGAACACATGGCCAGCATTCCACACCACTAATTCAGCTGCACAGCTTGGAGTGGGTTTATACAAGGACAGAATACACGATAAACCCAGCACAAATGGGAATTGTCAAGTCCCTGTTGCTTCAACATCAACCACACTCACAGCACTAAATCAATGTACACCATCATGTTGGAGGCAAATAACTGTAAAGTGTACCACAATGTGATACAAAGAGTGACAAAGAGGTCAGCACCTAACCTCGAGTGCCAGGGGTATGGTCAAAGCATTGTTGGACAATACATAGCAGTGGAATAGGGGCGTTTCTTGGAGTATTGTTACTGCATATCAGGCCTGTGTGTTGTAGATGTAGGTAGTTTGTCCATGTGGAATTGTCAAGGTTCAGCTTTCTGTATCAGACGCAGTTTGAAGAGTGTGGTTGGGCAGGGGGCATTCACTGACATTACCACACTCCAGGACATATGTGATTCCCAAGGCTCAACCATGCCAAGGGGGATATTCACGAAGGGTTAAGGAGGAGGTAACATAGTAAATTAGGTTGAATAAAGACACAAGTCCATCAAGTTCAACCTACTCCTCAAACACCAGTAACTGAGAATTTTATAGCTTTCCTGCTATCAATTAAATTAGTCTTTATCAGACCTTCCTGATCAGCTTACTGATAAACAGTATAACTCTGTATATTCCCTTTTGAAAGAAATGTATCTAATCTTCTTTTAAATGTATCCATTGAATCTGTCATAACCACCTCCCTGGACAATGAATTCCACAATTTAACAGACCTTACCGTAAAAAAAAAAATACATTCCTCTGCTGAAGTCTAAACCTCCTTTCCTCTAATCTCAAGGGGTGTCCCCTGGTCACCTGATCAGGCCTTGGAATAAATAGCTCACCGCAGAGATCCTTTATTGACCTCTCATATACTTGTACAATGTGATAAGGTCTCCTCTTAGTCATCTTTTCTCTAGAGTAAATAAACCAAGTTTATTTCATATGTCAAGTCCTCCATTCCCTTAATTTTGTTGCTCTCCGCTGCACCCTCTCTAGTTCTAGTATATCCTTTTTCAGAACTGGTGCCCAAAATTGCACTGCATACTCAAGGTGAGGTCTTACCAAAGATTTGTATAATGGTAAAATAATGTTATCCACTCTTGCTTCGATACCTCTTTTTATGCAAGACAGGATTTTGTTTGTCTTTGCTACTGCTGTTTGACACTGGTCACTGTTTCCAAGTTTGTAGTTGACAAGGATACCAGGTCTTTCTCTAACAATGAGTCCCCCCAACATGATTCCATTAAGTTCATAAGTAGCCTTGGGATTGTTTCCTCCCAAATGCATGACTTTACACTTCCCCACATTAAACTTCATATTCCATATGTTTGCCCAATCTGACATTGTATGCAAGTCCCTCTGTAGAGAGAAAATATCCTGTTCTGAATTAATGACATTGCATAATTTAGTATCATCTGCAAATATTAATATTTTGCTTTCTATATCTATTTCCAGGTAATTTATAAACATGTTAAAAAGCAGCAGGCCTAATGTAACGGTTTTTACGACACTCAGACACAGTAAGTTAGAATAAAACACAGTTTTATTAAAAGACACAATGACAATGCCCACAGCGGGTGATAACGTATCACAGTGGAATAGACATGAAAATATAGGTCATAGACATATACCCACACAGGCCCAATATACAATGATTAGGATGATAATATACTGTTACAGGTCAGGCATAACAAGGCAACTACAGCACAGCATGGGTTAAAGTCCAGTAGTAATAATCAGTCTCTGATGTGGTGTGTATGACAACGCCCAGTATGGCTATTTTGTGTTGTAATCCTGAATATAGTCCCTTATTATCCCTTCTAGCAGTTTTCCCACTACAGAGGTCAAACTCACTGGTCTATAATTCCCAGGTTCTGTTTTAGTTCCCTTCTTAAATAGAGGCATTATGTTAGCTCTTTGCCAATCCAGTGGCACTGAGCCTGTGGTAATGGAATCTTTAAAGAGTAAATATAGGGGTTTTGCCAACACTGCATCAAGTTCCTGAAGAACCCTTGGATGTATACCATCAGGACCCGGTGCTTTGTCGGTCTTAATTTTGTTCAGTCTTCCCATGACATCTTCTTGAGTTAACCCAATTTCTATTAGTTGTATTGTTTTATTTGTTACTTGCGGAGGCTCTTCTACCATGCCTTGCTCCCTTGTATATACTGATGCAAAGAAAATGTTTAAAACATCGACCTTTTCCTTATCCTCACTAACCAACTCACCCATCTCATTTTTGAATGGTCCAATGCACTCCCTCTTAAGTTTTTTGCTATTTATATATTTGAAAAACTTTTTTGGATTAGTCTTGCTTTCCATTGCAATTTGAGTTTCATTATCTGTTTTTGCTACCCTAATTGCCTTTTTGCAATCTTTGTTGCACTCCCTGTAATTTAAGAAGGATTGTTCAGTTCCTTCAGACTTAAATAATTTGAATGCGTTTTTTTCCTTGCCATTTCTTTCTTTACATGTCCAGTTAACCACATTGGCTGTGACTTACTTCTTTTGCATTTGATCCCCGTTGGTATATACTGTTGGGTACATTTCTGCAACCTAAATTTGAATTCTGACCATTTTTCCCCTCAGTATTTTTGCCTTTAAATAAAAGGTGACAATGTATACATGACATCTGCAATGTTATCACGCCTGCAATCTCTGTGTTAGTCTGTGGAGCCAATGCACTGATATTTAAACAACTTGGGACCTATCAGTGCATAGGCTCCATAGCATAACATAGGAAAAAGGAGAAGCAACCTCCAGTACTACATAATAACACCACATATGTTTGCTGTGTGTTTGGTTTTTAGCTGTCATGAGGTGTCAGATGTGTCCTCCAGCTGATTGGGTTTGCTGGGTTCCACAGTTCATTTTCATTGGTGTGCTTGCTGTGCCTGATAGTGTTGCTGACATCATTATTTGGACTCTGTAGTCATTGTCATCACTGGTGCATTGATGTGTTCAGAGGCCCTAGTGTGTTTGCTGTTGAGGCCTAGGTGTTGTACATGCAATGGGTTTGTATCACTCAAGATGTGATGGTTCAGTTTTGTTCACCACATATATCCAGATGTATGGGGATGCCTTGCCATCCTCACACCTCAAGATACACATGATGACTAAAGCTACACCACTGTAGATTATTTGAATCAATGTATTAGATCATGTCAAGTTTAGCAATCAGTTTGTGTCAGGATGCAAAACAATGCAATGGATACCATTCTGCCACTCAACGGTTCACATGTTAATGTCATAGTCTTGCAGCACTCCTGTCATAGCTTACATCATTAAAGGGATAGTAATACTTAAAATGTAAACAAATATATGTTGTAGGGTTTTTATCCCCCTGACTAAAATAAGTACTCCCACTGCTGAGAGATATGTTATTAAAAAATTATAACAACTCAAACTTTAATTTTTTAGGTGCAATATCGCAGTGGCCTGAAAAGAGAGAAATTTACAAACCAATATTTCCTTTTCTTCTGTGTATCTCCACGTCACCTTGCATTTACTTCCTTCCTCCAGCTGGTAGGACCATTGAATTTTAGATAAATAGGGAACTCCCCCCTGCGCCTTCAGTTATACCTGTTGTCCAAGCTGAAAAATATAGCACAATAAGGTTAAGGGTGGGTGTGACGTGGAGATACACAGAAGAAAAGGAAATATCGGTTAGTAAATTTCTCTCTTTCTTCTGTGTACTCCACATCACCTTGCATTCTGGGAATTACCCAAGCAACAGGAACAAAAAAGGGGGGGGGAAGAATACATACAGCATAGCTTATAACAATTATTTTCCAAATTCATACCCTTTATTGTGGGATTACTGCTTGCAGTACTCTTCATCCAAACTTCGCGTCAGCAGATGCCTCTATATCCAGCCTGTAGTGCTTGATAAAAGTGAATATGGATGTCCAGGTGGCCGCTTTGCATAACTCCTGAGGAGTAGCATTAGCCTTTGTAGCCCAGGGTAGCCATTGCCCTAGTTGAGTGGGCCTTTATCTTAAGTGGAGGATCTAGCTTTGCCTCCTTATATGCAGTTATTATGCATTGCCTTATACATCTAGCCACAGTCTGCTTAGATGCTGCTAAACCTTTTCTTCTGCCCAAATACTGTAGGAACAAATTATCTGACCTCCTAAATTCTGTTGTTCTATCAAGATAAATAGAACTACACCTTACTAGGTCTAGCTAGTGCAGTCTTTCCTCCTTTGGGGAAGAACAGAATGAAGGCAAAATGATCTCCTGATTCTGATGAAACTCTGAGACCACCTTCCCCCTAAAGGATGGTTTTAGTCTAAGAACAACCTTATCCTGATGGAGGGTTAGATAAGGAGCCTGACAACACAAGGACTGCAACTCATTGACCCTCTTAGCAGAAGTAATGGCAGTTAAGAATACTGTCTTCCAAGTTAAATGCCTTAAGGATACAAGAGGTGAGTCAATGAGTTGAGTCAGGACTATATTTAAGTCCCAAGCAGGAACTATTTCCCTGATCCTGGGGCGCAATTTCTCTATAGTTTTAACAAATCTTTTAATTAAGCTATTCTCTGCCCAGTGTTTAGTCATAACAGCAGAAAGGGCCGACACCTGCACCTTGATAGAGGCTGGACTTAGTCCCATATCAAAACATCTCTGCAAAAATTCTAGAATTATAGGAGCACTAACTTGGTGTTTTTGAATATTATTCCTTATAGCCCACACTCTAAAAGTTTTCCAAATCCTATCGTAGATTCTGAGAGTTGACTTTTTTTCTACCAGATAGAATGGTCTCAGCCACTTTCCTTGAGATTCCTCGGTCTAATAGAGCTTGCCGGTCAATCTCCAGGCTGTCAGCTGGAAAAACCCCGGATCCGAATGGATCAAGGGTCCTTGAGACAGGAGGTCCCTCTTGTCTGGTAACCTCCAGGGTTCTTGACTGGATATTCTGACCAGCGCTGAATACCAACTGCACCTTGTCCATTTTGGGGCAATCATGATGACTTCTGCTCTGTCTGTTATCACCTTCCTGATGACCTCTCTTATTATCAGAATAGGTGGAAAGATGTACCCTAGTGAGAAATTCCAAGAATTCTTTAAAGCATCCTGTCCCAATGCCTCTGCCGATATTCCTCTCGCAAAGAACTGCTTGCATTTTCGATTCTCTAGAGTTGCCATTATGTCTATAACTGGGGTTCCCATCTTCTTGGAGATCTGCAGAAACACCTCCTGATTTAGGGACCACTCTCCTGGGTGAACCCTGTTCCTGCTTAGATAGTCTACTTGTATGTTTTGCAATGTGAGAGCCCTAAGATTCCTTTCTGCCCAACGGAATATCTGAGACACTTCTCTGTTTAGCCTTGAACTTTTTGTCCCGCCTTGATTTCGAATGTACATTACTGCAGTCATATTGTCCGATCTGATATGAACCTCTGTCATCTCTAGATCTTGCTTGAAGCGTAGTAGAGCATATCTTATTTCTCTGATTTCCAATATATTTATGTGTAATCCTTTTTTCCTCTGTGTTCCAACTTCCCTGGACTGTTTTGTTTTTCCAGACCACCCCCCAACCTAAGGGACTGGCGTCTGTCATGACTATGCTCCATACTGGGTCCTGCAGTGATGTTCCTCTTTCTAGATTTCTTCTGTTTGTCCACCATAACAGATCTTGTCGCACCTTCAGTGGCAACTTTATCCTCTGTAGAGGGCCCTGCTGATATTTGTTCCAGTGCTTCAGGAAGTAACACTGTAGGTGTCTGGCGTGAAATCTTGCCCACGGTACCACTTGAATTGCTGACATCATAGTTCCTAGGCATTTCATGAATTGGTGCACTATGTGGCTCTTCCTTTTCCTGAAGTTGTTCACTTTCCCCAGTATGCTGCTTATCCTTTCCTCCAATAGGGATATCCTTGCTGATTTTGTGTTGAATTTCATCACTATAAACGTCAGTTCCTGTGTGGGAATGAGACGACTTTTTTGAAAATTTATCATCCAACCTAGGTCTGTAAGGTGCTTTACCATCAGGTCTGTGTTTGTCAATGCTTGGGACCGTGTTTGAGCTACTAAGAGAAGGTCGTCTAAGTACGGAATGATTGTTACTCCTCTTTCTCTTAATGGCTCTATAGCGGCTGCCAGAACTTTCGTGAAAACTCTTGGAGCTGTGGACAGGCCAAACGGGAGTACTTTGAATTGGAAGCAATGCCTCCCTACAGCAAACCTCAGGAACCTTTGATGTTCTTCTTTTATCTGAATGTGGTAGTATGCGTCCTGCAGATCTACCTTGGTGAGTTAACTTCCCGGGAGCACTGCTCTTATGACTGATGATACCGACTGCATCTTGAAAGTCTTCCTTACTAGGTAGTTGTTGAGCTTTTTCAGATCCAGAATAATTCTTCCCGAACCTGATGTTTTGGAACCATGAATAAAATAGAATAGGTTCCTAAAAATTTCTGTTCCCGAGGTACTGGTTGTATTGCTCCTTTCTCTTGCAAAATCTGAATTTCTTGAAAGAAAAGTTTCTTCTTTCTTGGATTCGATGGAATTCTGGATGCTCTGAATCCATGTGGAATTGGGGTCTGAGCAAACGGAAGCAGATAGCCCTTTTCCAAAATCTGTTGGACCCATTTGTCTGATGTTATCCAGTGATCTTGAAACAGATGCAGGCGACCCCCTACCTGCTTTGGAAAAGGGTCTCGCCAATCTTCAGAATTCCTTCTTAGCTTGCTGTTTCTTGGGGAAATCCCTGTGATATCTCCCCCTTGTGGACTGGTATGAAGCCTGTTTCCTCTGGTCAAAAGGTCTTCCCCGATATCTCCAAGAGTCTCCAAAGGAGTAAGACTTGCTTTTGAATGAAGTTGATCTAGGAGGGGATCTTCTTTTTTCTTGAGGTAAAAAGACACTTTTCCCCCCTGACACCTTCTTTATGATATCTTCCAGTTGTTCTCCGAATAGCATGTCACCTTTAAAGGGAAGATTAACCAGTTTATTCTTTGAAGAGGCATCCGCACCCCATGGCCTAAGCCATAAAGCTCTTCTAGAGGATACTGATAGCGCAGAAGATCTAGCTCCCAACTTTACAGCATCAATAGAAGTGTTGCATACAAAGTTGTTAGCCTCCTTTATGATTGACAGCTCCCTAGATAATTTGGATCTTGATGTACCAGACTCAATGTGTTCTTCTAACGTAATAATCCATATACGCATAGCCCTAGATACTCATGCTAGGGCTGTGGCTATCTGGATATTACTGCCAATGAGGGATTATTGTCTCTTAAGGGCTGACTCCATCTTCCTATCCATAGAATCCTTTAATGATGACCCATCTTCAAGAGGAACGGTAGTATATTTGGCTATTCTGGAGACCGCCGCTTCTACCTTAGGAGGAGATGTCCAGTTTTTAACACGTCATCTCAAACGGGTACGTTTTCCCAAATCTTTTAGTGACTGACGATCTTCTATCAATCTTACTCCATTCCACTGCCACAGGAGGAAGAGACACTGTATCGGATGCGAGTGGAACTCCAAGACATACCCTCTCACAGTATGCAGGACCCATGCGTCTGAGGTTATGGCCGCCCACTCCTGCAAATGATAAGAAAGTTTGCCTGCCATAAACACATTTTGGGAACATGCAATGTAGGAGTGCCTACCCTGTGTGAATCGGGAACGACCTCGAGCCTGAGAATTCCTGGTTCTGTCTGTGTCCCTGATGAAGGAGGAAGTCCGGTATGAATTAGTGGGGAAGAAGTTTGGCTGTGATGGAGCAGCTATGGACCCTGAGGACCAAAATCTGCTGGTGGAACAGCCCTGCTGCCGACCAGCTCTCCCAAAAACACCCCTGGACGAGGGTGGGCAGAAGACTTGCTTCATAGAAGATTGAGCCTTATTCAGCGTAGTAAATAAATTAACAGGCTGCTTGAGCCCTACTATAAAGGGTTCCCTGAATGGCAAGCAATTTGCAGAAGAGCCCAGCTCCTTGGACCCTAAATCCGCAAGCTTAGCATCGATTCTTAGTAATGCCGCCTTTCTCCTCTCAGCCGATAGAGCCACATTAGAGTTGCCCAAGAAGCA
Source organism: Rhinophrynus dorsalis (assembly GCA_037306005.1). Lineage (NCBI taxonomy): Eukaryota > Metazoa > Chordata > Amphibia > Anura > Rhinophrynidae > Rhinophrynus > Rhinophrynus dorsalis. Next base: position 10,239,132 of record CM074726.1, read on the forward strand.
GATAGAGCGTTGAGCCCATTCCCTGATGGCATTGGGATTGAGAGCCTTTCCTTGGGATAACGCTTGATCAGAAAACAACAAGATCTTTGCCAGAGGACCTAAGACATCCAACAATTTATCTTGTGCCAACTTCAACCCCTTCTCAATACCCTTCCTAGGGTCCCAACCAGATCGAGACATGAACGTAAGGACCGTTGAGTCAAACTCTGGGGTAGCCTCAACCTTATCCGGGAGCTGTGATCTGGGGCATTCAGAACGGAGGCAACTCCTAACCTCCCGGTCTAGCGGTTGTTGAATCCAGAAATGGACAAAAACGGGCTAAATGATCTGGGAGACGCCATTCAAAGAACCGGATGGAGCAAGGATCAAACAGAGCCGAACCTCTGGTATCATAGAAACAGCCTTCCACCTGAAACTCAGTTGACATCAGAAATAGGGTCGTCAGCACACCACTCATCCACGACCGCCAAAGGAGGAGGAGGAGAGAAGGCTTCTTCCTCCGACGAATGAAGAGCATGACACCTGGGAGAATCCATTTCCTCGCCATGTTTAGCCCACTTCAGTGGGTTCTTCCCCTTGGTAACTTGAGAGTCGGAAACCGAGCCCCTCCAAGGCCGTTTGCCACAGATATCTCAGGATCCGGAACATCTGTGGAAACAGGGGTCCCAGCCGAGCGATGACCCAAAGAAGTGTCCGAAGGACATTGAGACAGCACCCTGGCTAAAGTCTTCTCAACCGAGGCGGTCACAGCAGCATCAATGAGCTCTTGAAAATCTTGAGAGTCGCTCATATCGGACAGTAGGGAACAAACTGCAGATGAGCGAAAAGGCAGCGTAAGTAACCACCAATTGCAGACAAAATGGAAAATTCTAAACAAAAAAGGATAATAGGGATAAGCGCCTGCTAAATACAAACTGGGGCTCACCCAGCCAGACAAAATAAAAGCAGAATAGGCTTTGTCTGTAAAAGAACAAAAGGGGGCTCACCCCAAAGAGAGAAAACCACCAAAATATTTTTTCTTTTTATTTCCCATGCAACGCATGGAATTGGTCTATCTCCACAGCAGGATATAATGGGGGTTCACCCCAGAGGTATACCAGTACAAAGGTAGGATAGTATGAACCGGTTAGTATGGGGGCTCACCCCAGATGTATTCTCGCCCTAAGGCAGGATAGTAAGGGGCTCACCCCAGATGTAAAGCAGGGGTTCACCCTAATAGCCACAGAGACACTGATCAAGCATGTATAAGTAGCATTTATGAAACATAAAAAAAATATATATATGAGCAGAAAATCCCATAAAAGGGAAGTAATGGTCTCTCCCAACTAACCCAGTGGCAGGAATGGGGGCTCACCTCAACAAGAAATAACACTCAACCCCGAGAAGGGCAAATATGGGGGCTCACCCCAAAGGATTGAACAGTAAACCCATGTAAGGGAAGAAAGATCTAGGGGAAAACGTCAGCCACTGATAAAGAAATTTTTTGCAATAAACCGAGGCTGAGCACTCCCTGGTCACACCGGAGCTCAACCCCGACTGAAGGGAGAGACTCCGGAACAACCAATAGCAACTCAGTGAGAAACCAAAAAAGCCACCGAGATCTCACGAGATGCGAGATCCAAGCTGCAAACAGTCCGCGGACCGCAAGGCAACTCCAACCAGGACACAAGTCATTAAAAAGAGGTACCCAGGCCCTGTAAACCCCTCCAGAAGGGAACAGACCACAGACACAGACCACAGACACAGACCACAGACACAGACCACAGACACAGACCACAGACACAGACCACAGACCACAGACACAGACCCACGAGTCACTGCGCCGAGTTAGTAGAACCCGAATCCCTTAGTGAAAGAATGACAGGAAAAACCAAGCTGGAAAAGAAGGGTAAAGACCCAATTGTAAGACCAATAAATAGTAAATACCAAAACCATAGCATAAGAAAGACAATGCATAAGCACATTAGAAAGACAATGCATAAGCTTATAAAGGGAAGCAGTACTCTGACCTGTGCAGCTTGTTGGAGCAGCAAAGAAAGAGGAGTGGCTTAGCTGAGACAGACCTTACATTGCCTGATTCTCCTTTTTTCTGATTGGTTGCTACTAGGTGGATTACTGTGCTGCTATTGGAGTGTCAATAAAGGAAGTTAAGCAAAATATGAAGCCTCCTGTCATGTAGCAAAAATTAGCAGTTATAGATGGTTAGGTGATATCATAAACACTCTCAGGACTTCATAAAAGATGAAAATAGAAATATGTTTTATTGATCAACGTTTGGGCTGTCAGTCAGCCTTCTTCAGGATTAACGTGATGAAAAAAATGTGCCTTCTAAATCCTTCACCCAGAAGTAGGCGCCAAATTTCATGTCCACTATTCAATGAAGTTATCAGAATACATTCAATTACAGTGACATCCCCAACATATGCTATCATAAAATCAACTATATTGTTAAAAAGTGTCACATAGGTATATTCAAATTCATAAGTGGAAAACTCAGAGCAATCTTGAAGAATGAATGAAGTTATATGAAAGTCCAAAGCTGTGCCATCACATGTGTAGATAAAAGGAACTCAAACTACTGTACCTTTTAAGGTCAAGGAGCTAATGTAGAGCATCAAGGTTTTCTATCAATAGTGTTAAATATATCCCTTGCGATTATGTTCAAGGTAGAAAGAAATTCGGTCTGCTGCCCAATGCACAGAACACCCTCTAACTGTAATAAAAGTCACCAACATATACATGTGTAGGAGCATAGTGCTGTAGGGGAAAAACCATAAAAGTAGATGTTAAGGATATAACCACTAGATACAATACATGCAGACTGCCGTGCAATGCGGTGGAGACCCGTGAAGTATGATATCAGTGTTTAACAAGTGACATATGCCTAGCCATATTTAGTGTTTCGTCTGGCTAAAGAGAGGTAAAGAATACGTAATGTGGTAGTGATATGTATCCTGTATCTTAAAGTTGAATTGGCCAGTAATTGGGAAGAAACGTATACATGGGCAAATGAAATAACCGTGGGGTCAACTAAGGTAATGCATGCAAGGGAACTCTAACTATTGTACCAATTAGGGTCATATAGCTAATGTAGAGCATCAAGGTATTCTACCCATAGCATTACAAATATCTCTTGCAATTGTGTTAAGTATGAAAAGAAATACAGTCTGCTGTGCAATGCGCAGGAGACCAACTTGTTGTAATAAGCGGCACCAGCATAGGAGCTTGTGCAGTCTTGACTGGCTACAGGGTGAAAACCATAAGAGTAAGTTTTAAAGGACATTAACACTGGGTACCATACAAACAGACTGCTGTGGGGTGCGGTGCAGACCCGCAATGTATGATACCCGTGTTCAGTGTACTGGCTGGTGAAAGAGTGATTAAGTATGTGTTATGTGGTATTAATATATGTCCTGGACATAGTAGTCAAGGTGGCCAATAATCGGGAAGAGACTTAAATATGGGCAAATTAAATAGTTATGGGGTCAAGTACATACATATATGTATACATATATACACACACACACAAACAAAACTAAACACACATTATATAGATATGTGTGAATATCATTGTGCTCTTCATTGTACATATTCAAATGTTTTGCGATATTAAGAAAACCGGCACTCCCGTTCTGTTAACATCTACACATTGGGGCACATTGATATTGTAAGGAGTTCTGCATATGTCCCAATGAGTAGATGCTAACGAAACGGGGGTGCGGGTCTCCTTAACATCGCAAAGCATTGGGAAGGATGTGAGACATGGTGCATACTGTGGCGTGAAGTAGAAAACATAATGGAGGAGAGACCTGTAGAATGACAGGGAAGGTAAATAAGAGGAAGGCACAACTTTTTCAAGCGTTGCAATGTTGTGAGGACCAGTCCGCTCATGTGCTCTCTCGCAACATTGTTTCTGGATCGCATGTATTCCCAATTACTGAATAATTGATGTTGGTAGCATTTAGGGATTGCAATTTCCATGTAAATTGATATTAATTTTTATTTCCACTATATGGTTAGTTTAGCCTAAAATGACACTGCTGTACTTTTATACTTAAAGGGATAGTAATACTTCGTTTTAAATTCATTTTATTTTGTAGGCATTAATATAACATGAAGAATGATATAAGTCTTATCTCTCAAAACTTTATGGTTTAAGAGATATTCACAAACAAAATATCCCCCCCCTGTTCAACCAAATCAGAAAGGAGGTGCCAAGGTAGACTGCAGAGAGGGACAATCTTCAATTAAGAGAAGGGAAAAAGCTGAAAAACTTGTCAAGGGGGGGGGAAGGGCTTTCATTGTTTTCATACAAAGAAAATTGTCCCCTTCTGTTATCTGTCTGGTCTTACAACCAGATTCACATCTGAAGAGAGATGGCTTACACTAGGTAAAAGGGGCGGGAGGGGGAAACTTTGCTTGTGAATATCTCTTAAACCATAAAGGTTTGAGAGATAAGACTTATATCATTCTTCATGTTTTTTTAATGCCTACAAAATAAAATAAAGTTAAAATGAAGTGTTACTATCCCTTTAAGTTCCGCATGTTAGAATATGAGGGGCCGTTAGGGACATAATTCAGGGTTGCTTATACAGTGAGAAGTTTGTATCATATAATGAAAAGCATATATCATATACTGAAATACATATACTTTATAGTGAAATCTATATGTAATATAATGAAATACATATAATATATACTGAAATACATGTCATATACTGAAATACATATGGAATATACTGAAATATATATTATATGCTGAAAATTATATTATATACTGAAATCCTCATCAAATAATGAAATCCATATATTATATATATATTAAAATCTATATGCTATATAATGAAATCCATATATCATACTGAAATGCATATGCTATATAATGAAATTAATATGTTATATAGTGAAATCCATATGTCAAATACTGAAATTCATATGTCATATACAGAAATACCTGTTATATACTGAAATTAATATCATATACTGAAATCCATGTCACATAATGAAATACATATATTATATATTGAAATCTATATGCTATATATTGAAATCCATATATCCTATAATGAAATCTATATGGTATATAGTGAAAATCATATATCATATACTGAAATCCATGTTATATAATGAGATCAATATATCATATACTAAAATACATATGTCATATAATGAAATGCATGTATCTCATACTGAAATCCATGTCATAATGAAATCCATATAGTATATATTGAAATCTATATTCTATATGCTAAAATCCATATATCATATACTGAAATGCATATGCTATATACTGAAATCCATATGTTATATACTGAAATCCATATGTTATATAGTGAAAACCATATATTATATACTGAAATCCATGTCATATAGAGATCAATATATCATATACTAAATTGCATATGTCATATAATGAAAGGCATACATCATATATTGAAATCCATATGCTGAAATCCTTGTGTTATACTAAAAGCTACATGAAAACCATATGTCATATATTGACATTTGTTTTGGAGTAAAAAACACATTTTTATATACTGAAATTAGTCATCAGTCACATGATCCTGATCTTTCCCTGACCCTGGCCCCTGGATTCTGTTTCCTGTGTCTCATTCTACAGTTGCAGGCAAGAGAACCATATCGATCTGATACAATAGGTAAGTTCATTCAGGACTATCCATGATATGGGACTTTTATTTGTTAACCATTTGAGTGCCAGAGGGTTATGGCACGCAGTGGAAAGCAATGAATTCCATAGTCCTCTGACACTCAAAGGGTTAATCCTACAAAGAGTTCCTACAAGTGGATCATTTTGGAATTGAAATTGTGTTTTAGAATATTTATCTAATGCATCTCTGTGTCTTAATTTTTGCTGAAGATCAGTCACATGTCTGTGTCTATTCTGATGTAAGCCCATGACTGTTTACTTAGACACATTCTACTGCAAGCAAGGGTAGTAGGCCTCATTCAGCAGGTGAGTTCATTTAGGCCTGTGCAATATTTCCAACTTATTTTAGTTGCAAATGCTAGTACTATCAAAGAGTTCCTACAAGTGGATCATTTGGAATGGAACTTGTGTTTTAGACTATTTTATCTAATGCATCTCAATGTCTGTAAGGAATGGTTTTTGGTGTTCTCCTCACGGTCAGTTGGGGGTTAATGCTCTGCATTAGGTTTCGCAACAGCAGAGGGGCAGGCACTGTAAGACGTAGTGTTTACCTGTATCATTTAGAGATGTCCCTATTTCAGTGTTATATAATCAAGCACATACGCATGCGTAGTTTTAGACATCTTGGGGCGTAGTCTGTATTTTAACCTGTAACCAAGACAGCAGTGGTCAGAGCCATTTTTGTGGAGAGCAATTTGGGATGTCTGGTCTGTCGGGCTCTTCACCTGTATGTGATCCTAGGAGTTAGTGTGTTGGGCTCTCACACACTGCAGTTTTGTGCTCCAGGGGATTAACCGTGTCTGTTTATCCTACAGAGTTAGGGGATGAGATAAGTAACTTGTTTACTGATTGTATGTTTGTTTTGTATGTCACCCATAAGTAACTTGTTTACTTATTGTATGTTTGTTTTGTATGTCACTCATAAGTAACTTGGTTACTTATTGTATGTTTGTTTTGTATGTCACTCATAAGTAACTTGTTTACTTATTGTAGGTTTGTTTTGTATGTACCTTTTTAATCATTGCATATTGCAATAAACTACATTTCACTTCAGTGTGTTATTTCAGTCTGAAATTCCAAGCAACTAATTAAAACACTTGGCGCTGCGAGCAGGGTTTGTTTGGAATTTCACTGAAGATAAAAAAGTGTGTGTAGTTATGTTGAGCAAGTTGAAGAAATTAACCCGTACGGGGTGTGGGTGCGAGAGGGCACCATTGGTAATATGGGCAGAGAGGGGACCGTGGTTCCCAAGTGCCCAAGAAGTATATAAAAAGGTTGATGGGCACCAGCTGTTGAATTTATCTAGATATGCTGCAGCTGAGCAGACAGCTGCCTTACAGAAGGAATTTGAAACTGTACAGGATGCATGTATTACTATGATGCAACTAAAGAGACTAGATCAAATGGGGGACAGTGTTGCTTCATATGTGGTAAGTGCTGGAAAGGAGAGAAGGAGGCTAAGAGGAGGAAAAAGGGTGATGTCTCCCCACAGCACTGTCCACATACGAACTGTGGTAGTAGAGGATGATTGGGATGCAATTCATCAAGGGGATGGGCTGTCTGATGGGGACAGTGAATTTAGTGAAGGACAAGGTGAATTGTTGTGTTCTGCTCACGATGGACAACATTTCAGCGGTATGATACATAAATCACCAAGTCCAAGCAGTTAGCAGACTTGGGAAAGGAGTTTTGTTATTTTTGCCTCAATCGGAATATCATGCTTCAGGCAGAGTATCTACCAGGTGTGTCCAAAACGGTGGCAGATTGGAATTTGCGTTACCTTTCGGACCGCAGCAACCGGATGCTAGACAGGGGTATTTTTTCACGCATTTTTGATCTGTGGGCACATCGGAAGAGGATCTTTTCACTTCCCATTTGAATTATCAGGTGGACAAATTTTACTGTTGGAGAATGGATACAGAGGCGTTAGCGATGGACGCGTTTCTTCAAATCTGGAGTCAAGGGAGGAGTTATGGGTTTCCTACATTTGCATTAATTCAAAGGACTATTCTGCAGATCAGGAGACAGTTGGCAATGGTGGTTTTGATCACGCCATTATGGCCAAGTCAGCCTTAGTTTCCAGCACTTCTGCAGTTGTCATTGGATTACCCTTGTGTAATTCAGACTTTATCTCAACTTCTGATGGATCTGGCAGGTTTGCTGCACAAATTGATTAAGGATGGAAGTCTTCAGTTGGTGGCTTGGTTGGTGTCAGTGGTGTTACAATAATCCCTGGATTTTTCGGAGTCAGCTCAGTTTCCTCTGGCAGAATCATGGTCACCAGGTACCAGAACCATGTATAAATCTGCATGGTCACTGTGGAATAATTGCAAACAAAGAACAGACAGCAAACCTGCACTCCTCCAGTCTAATTGTAAATAGTGTGCCCTGTATTAGGCATATATTATAACACTGTGAATAAATTTGAGGCATTAGTGCCTACATTTTTGGCCAAAAATGAGGTTTAAGCATACCAACCATGAACACACATTGGGTGATCTCTAAATTCAGCTGAGTCCCTCCCCATGCCTCCTGCAGGTTTACTCGAGCCTCATATTGATTGAGCTAACCAACAGGCTTGCTTCTTGGACCACCTGTCTAGCTTGAATGCTGACACGGCCATATTGGTCCCTGGACTAAAGATCATCTGTTGGCAGTGAGAATATCAGATGGATTAAGGACATCTTTCCTGTACCCTTGGAAAGAAATACAGATTGACTCATCTTCAGGAATCGCAAGTATGCAGTGGCCAATAGTGGGTAGGGACCCTGATATGCATCTTCCCAAGATAGGGAAAATGTGAGTGCATTTATTGTACGTTTTTATCATTATGGTGTTTAATAAAATACTACACTGAGATACATACTTCTACTTGTCTGCCTTGTGCACTATTCTCCCCTCTGGTCTACTAGTTTTCCTGGCTGGTGATTAGCAGAATCACTTTTGGAACAGCAGCGCAGGCAGCAGAAGGAGTGGGTGTCCATTGATAGTGACAGACATTATCGTTATCATCATTCATTCATTTCATCCATGCTATCTCCATCTATTACTAATGATCTATTCACTCCATAGACTTATTTTACATAGTAACATAGTAAATTAGGTTGAAAAAAGACACAAGTCCATCAAGTTCAACCTTCGCTTCATACCTCAGTAACTGAGAATTTTATGGCTTTCCTGCTACCAATTAAATTAGTCTTTATCAGACCTTCCTGATCAGCCTACTGATAAACAGTATAACTCTGTATGTTCCCTTTTGAAAGAAATGTATCTAATCTTCTCTTAAATGTATCCATAGTATCTGCCATAACTACCTCCCTGGGCAATGAATTCCACAATTTGACAGACCTTACCGTAAAAAAACCCTTCCTCTGCTGAAGTTTAAACCTCCTTTCCTCTAATCTCAAGGGGTGTCCCCTGGTCACCTGAGCAGGCCTTGGAATAAATAGCTCACCGCAGAGATCCTTGTATTGACCTCTCATATATTTGTACAATGTGATAAGGTCTCCTCTTAGTCGTCTTTTCTCTAGAGTAAATAAACCAAGTTTGTTTAGTCGTTCCTCATATGTCAAGTCCTCCATTCCCTTAATTAATTTTGTTGCTCTCCGCTGTACCCTCTCTAGTTCTAGTATATCCTTTTTCAGAACCGGTGCCCAAAACTGCACTGCATACTCAAGGTGAGGTCTTACCAATGATTTGTATAATGGCAAAATGTTATCCACTCTTGCTTCAATACCTCTTTTTATGCAAGACAGGACTTTGTTTGCCTTTGCTACTGCTGTTTGACACTGGTTACTGTTTCCAAGTTCCAAGGATACCCAGGTCTTTTTCTAGCAACGAGTCACCTAAAATTATTCCATTAAGTTTATAAGTAGCCTTGGGATTGTTTCCTCCCAAATGCATGACTTTACACTTCCCCACATTAAACTTCATATTCCACATGTTTGCCCAATCTGACATTGTATGTAAGTCCCTCTGTAGAGAGAAAATATCCTGTTCTGAATTAATGACTTTGCATAACTTAGTATCATCTGCAAATATTGATATTTTGCTTTCTATATCTATTTCCAGGTCATTTATAAACATGTTAAAAAGCAGCGGACCCAATACTGAACCCTGAGGTACTCCACTCTCCACTTTAACTATACTGGAGAATTTTCCATTTACAACCACACACTGTTCCCTATCCTTCAACCAGTTTTGTATCCAATTGCAAAGGTTATCTCCTAGCCCCAATTTCCTTATTTTATACACCAGCCTTCTGTGTGGTACTGTATCAAATGCCTTTGCAAAGTCTAGATATACTACATCTACTGCCTTGCCATTGTCAAGGTTGCTGCTTACCTCCTCATAGAAGCTGAAAAGATTAGTTTGGCATGACCTACTCTTCATAAAACCATGTTGATTCGTGCTAATGATCTTATTTTTTGTGTTGTAATCCTGAATATAGTCCCTTATTATGCCTTCTAATAGTTTTCCCACTACAGAGGTCAAACTCACTGGTCTATAATTCCCAGGTTCTGTTTTAGTTCCCTTCTTAAATAGAGGCACTATGTTAGCTCTTCGCCAATCCTGTGGCACTGAGCCTGTGGTAATAGAATCTTTAAAGAGTAAATATAGGGGTTTTGCTAACACTGCACTGAGTTCCTGAAGAACCCTTGGATGTATACCATCAGGACCCGGTGCTTTGTCGGTCTTAATTTTGTTCAGTCTTCCCATGACATCTCCTTGAGTTAACCCAATATCTATTAATTGTATTGTTTTATTTGTTACTTGCGGAGGCTCTTCTACCATTCCTTGCTCCCTTGTATATACTGATGCAAAGAACGTGTTTTAAAACATCAGCCTTTTCCTTATCCTCACTAACCAACTCACCCATCTCATTTTTGAATGGTCCAATGCACTCCCTCTTAAGTTTTTTGCTATTTATATATTTAAAAAACTTTTTTGGATTAGTCTTGCTTTCCCTTGCAATTCGAGTTTCATTATCTATTTTTGCTACCCTAATTGCCTTTTTGCAATCTTTGTTGCACTCCCTGTATTTTAAGAAAGATTGTTCAGTTCCTTCTGACTTAAATAATTGGCTGTGACTTACTTCTTTTGCACCTGTTCCCCATTGGTATATACAGTTGGGTACATTTCTGCAACCTAAATTTGAATTCTGACCATTTTTCCTCAGTATTTTTGCCTTTAAATAAAATATCCCAGTCTATGTGTTGCATTGAGGCCCTTAATTTGAAGTTCGCTTTTTTAAAATTAAGAGTTTGGTTGAACCTATGCATTTTTGCTTTGCCAGACAGATCTCAAATGTAACCATGTTGTGATCACTGTTTCCCAAATGTTCTCTTACCTTAATATTGGATACCATTTCTGTGTTATTAGTGATCACTAGGTCCAATACATTGTTATTCTTGTCGGCGCTCCCACCATTTGTGACATGTAGCTTTCACGAAGCGTGTTCAAAAACCTGCTACCCTTAGCACTCTGACAGGTCTCATTTTTCCAGTTGATATCTGGATAATTAAAATCTCCCATAATTATAGTATGCCCAAAATGGGCAGCTTTCCTCATTTGCAATAGCAGTTGGGCCTCATCATTGTCATCGATATTTGGTGGTTTGTAGCATATGCCCACCAACAACTTTTTTTACCTTTCACACCACATTTAGTCTCGATTTCTACCCACATGGACTCTACAGTTTGGCCAGTTTCCTCACTAATATCACCTCGCAAAACTGGATTTAGCTCTGTTTTCAAATATAAACACACACCTCCACCTTTTCTATTAATTCTGTCTCTTCTAAACAGGGAATAGCCCTCTATATTTACAGTCCATTCATGTGCATCGTTCCACCATGTTTCTGTTATTCCAATTATGTCCAATTGCTCATTAACCGCCAGCAATTCTAGTTCTCCTATTTTATCTACCATACTTCTTGCATTTGCTAGCATACAATTGATTTTGAAGTCTTTACATATATTAACCCCTTCAGTGCCAGAGGCTCGGGCCATTTTCTGAACCCTGCAGGCCAGACACTTTTTCAACATTTTTGCTATCCTTCCGTTTAGGCTTGATTTCCTCTGGGGATTTTTAGTTAAATATGGAAAACTATATATTGTTTTTTTCAGAACGAATTGAGCTTTCTCGTGATACCTTACATGAAGAGAATTTTACATCGTGCAAAAAGCTATGATGTCATAATGACAAAAAAAAGTGAAAATTTACTATTTTTGCTAAAATCACATACTATGTATCAAAAACATTTACCTTGACTGAAAAAGTTTCAATTATTTGAAAGAGCCCAGAGTCCCCCGAGTAAAAAAATACCAAATTTGTATAGTTTTACCTAAGTCCAAGGCTAGCGTAGAGCCCTAATCACCAGCAGCGCAAAATGACATTTTCAACTTTATAAACTAAAATGCACATTCTAGGGTTTTTGTGGTAAAACTACCCTAAAACAGTGGAATAACTATATAAAACTATATATTTCTGAAAAGTAGACAACCTGCCGCATCTAATGAGGGGTAACTTGCCTTCTTGCCCCAAGCATGTGGTACCCAAATGCTTCCAGAAGGTGGCACTATAGGAAAAAAATGGCATTTTCTTACATTTCTGCCCCTTCAACTGTACTGAAATCTGTGAAAACCATGGAATTTACAACTGTATTCATTAGCTAGTGCTCTTGGGAGAAAAATTACACCCCATTGGTTTGGGTTCACCTACCACAGTGGATGCTAGAAGTGCAAAAAGACACCTACTACAACCTCTAAATTTTCTAACATTTTCTCAAACATTACTTGTCTATACAAAAATGGTTATAACAACTAGAGAATTAAAGAAAGGCTAAACAAACCATACCATTTTGGAAAGAAGACAACCTGCTGCATCTAATGAGGGGTAAATTGCCTTCTTACCCCAAGCCTGTTGTGCCCAAATGCTTCCAGAAGGTGGCACTATAGGAAAAAAATGGCATTTTCTTACATTTCTGCCACTTCAACAGTACTGAAATCTGGGAAAACCATGGAATTTACAACTATATTGATTAGCTAGTGCTCTTGGGAGAAAAATGACACCCCATTGGTATGGGTTCACCTACCACAGGGGATGCTAGAAGTGCAAAAAGACACCTACTACAACCTCTAAATTTTCTAACATTTTTTCAAACATTACTTGTCTATACAAAAATGGTTATAACAACTAGAGAAGTAAAGAAAGGCTACACAAACCATACCATTTTGGAAAGAAGATAACCTGCCGCATCTAATGAGGGGTGAATTGCCTTCTTATCCCAAGCCTGTTGTGCCCAAATGCTTCCAGAAGTTGGCACTATAGGAAAAAAATGGCATTTTCTTACATTTCTGCCCCTTCATCTGTATGGAAATCTGTGAAAACCATGGAATTTCCAACTGTATTCATTAGCTAGTGCTCTTAGGAGAAAAATGACACCCCATTGGAATGAATCGACATACCTTAGGGGTGCCAGAAAAGCATAACTACAACTACCTGTTTGCTTCTTCGAAAATGGCTGCTTGTACTAAAATGTTCATAACTGTTAGAGACATGATGGAAAGGTATAAAAGGTATACCATTTTGGAAAGTAGACATTCTCCCGCATCAAATGAGGGGTCACTTGCCTTTCTACCCCTGGGCTGAAGTGCACAAATATTTCCAAAAGGTGGCACTATGGGAATAAATACATGGTTTTTTTACATTTCCACCACTTCAAAGATACTAAAATCTTTGAAAACCATAACATTTCCTGCTGTATTCAGTACCTGCTACCAACATGAGAAAAATGGTAGCCCATTTGTGTGGCTTAACATACAATATGTGGGTGCTAGAAACACTTACGTAAACCTGACACTTTTTTGTTTTTAAAATTATCTGCTTGCACTAAAATGGTTATAACCATAATAGATATGCAGGAAAGGTAGAAAACAATGCCATTTTGGAAAGAAAACAACCTGCCGCATCTAATGAGGGGTCACTTGCCTTCATACCCAAAGGCTGGCATGCACAAATGCTTCCAGGAGGTGGCGCTAATGAAAAAAAGGCATTTTCTTACATTTCTGCCCCTTCAAATGTATGGAGCTCTGTGAAAACCATGGAATTTTCAACTGCATTCATTAGCTAAAGCTCTTAGGAGTCAAACGACACCCCATTGGTATGAGCTGAACTATCTTAGGGAGTGCTAGAAGTAGAAAACTACACCTACTACGAACTGATGTTTCTAACATTTTCTCAAACCTGACTTGCCTCTATGAAAATGGTTATAACACCTTCATAAGTGAAGAAAAGGTAGATAAACTATACCATTTTAGAAAGAAGACAACATGCCGCATCTAATGAGGGGTCACTTGCCTTTTTACCCCTAAGTTAGTTGGCACAACTATTTCCAGAATGTGGTGCTACAGGAAAACAAACAAACATTTCTTTTACACTTCAGTCACTTCAAACATACTAAAATGGTTCAATGGCGTGGGATTTCCTAGGAGGACTTCTTGCCAGCCTAAGAAAAATGGTACTCAACTGCTGTGGGTTGACATACCAATTTGAGTGACAGGAGCGTAGCTACCAGTGAAATAGGAATGGGAAAGCAAACAGTGTATGTGTGATTTTATGGCTAACAGATGAAAGAAGCTAGGGCGTCAGCCAGTGTACGCGCGGACCTGTGACTACCAGTGTAACAGTGTGGGAGGGTGAGGGATTAGGCAGTGTGTGTGGGTATGAGCAGAGGAGCAAGGATGGTGGAGATGGTGGGGCAGTGTCTGAGAGTGTGTATGGGAGATCTGTGACTACCAGTGTGCACTGTATGTCCCCCTCATACAAAGTTTGATTCCCAGCCTGAATCTAGTGCATACTGGTACTTTGAGTCTACCAATAGGCAGTGGAAACAGGCTGGGGGTCAGGCTGGGGAATGGGACTGCCAGTTGGCTGTGGAACCAGGCAGGGGAATACGGTACGTGTGTGTGTGGGGGGGGGGGAATCGGAGGCATTTTTTGTGCATGCCACAAGGGTGCCCAATGCACTGCAAAGCAATGCGTTGGACCCTCTGTTGCACACAAAGAGGTTTTTTTTTTTTTTTTTAATTATTTTGTATTCATACCTCGTTGGGGAGGCGGTGTCAGGAACATTCCTGGTGTCCCCCATCCAGGTCTAAAAACAGAATAATAAAAAAAAAAAGTGTGTGTGTGAGTTACAGGGGGTCCAACGTATTGCAAAGCACTGCGTTGGACCCCCCCCTGTGGCACGTGCATTTTTTGGGGCTTTTCCCACAATATTTTTGTGTAGACCTCGTTGGGGGCATCATAACCCATACAATGAGGTCTAAATAAAAAATAAAAGGGGAAAAAAAAATAATCCTTTGGGTGCCACAGGGGTGTCCAGTGGATTGCAAAGCAATGCATTGGGCCCCTGTAGCACACAAAGGGTTAATTTTTTTATTGATACTTTGTATTCAGATGGCCACCAAACAAGCTTTGATCACAAAGTAATGATAAAAAGTCCTGTGTGTGTGCCACAGGAAGGGGGTCTGCATTGAACCCCTATCCCAGTGGCACACACAGGGTTAAATTTTTTTTAATTTTTTTATTTTTTTTATTATATACCTCATTGAGGGGCATCAGGACCCCCTGATCCCTCCCCAATGAGGTCTTAGTAAAAAAAAAATATATATGTCCACAAACGGAGTGACCCTGTGAGTGCCACAAGGGTCTCCAGCGCATTGCAAAGCAATGCATTGGATCCTTGTGGCACTCAGAGGGTTAATTTTTTTTCTATCATTACTTGGTAATCAGAGCTTGTTGGGGGGCCATCAGGACCAATCCTGATGACCCCCCCAACAATCTCTGATAACAAAGTAATGATAAAAGCCCTGTGTGTGCCGCAGAAGGGGGGCTGCATTGCCCCCCCCCTCCGTGGCACACACAGGGTTAATTTTTTTCTTTTTACTTTTTTTTTTTTATTATGGACCTCATTGGTGGGTATCAGGACCCCTCTGATTCCCCCCAATGAGATCTTAAAAAAAGGAATCAAAATAAATGTCCGTGAGTGCCAAAGGGGTCTCCAGCGCATTGCAAAGCAATGCATTGGACCCTTGTGGCACTCAGAGGGTTAATTTTTTTTTTTCATTACTTTGTAATCAGAGCTTGTCGGGGGGCCATCAGGAGCAATCCTGATGGCCCCCCAACAATCTCTGGTAACAAAATAATGATAAAAGCCCTGTGTGTGCCACAGGAGGGGGGGGTGCATTGGACCCCCACCTGTGGCACACACAGGGTTAATTTTTTTTTTTTTTTTTCCCCAATTATAGACCTCATTGAGGGGCATCAGGATCCCCCCTGATCCCCCCAATGAGGTCTTTAAAAAAAAAAAAATCCCCCCCAAAGAATTGACCCTGTGAGTGCAACAGGGGTCTCCAGCACATTGCAAAGCAATGTGCTGGGACCCTGTGGCACTCACAGGGTTACTTTAATTGTATTTTTTTATTATTATTTATTTTTTTTACTTTTCAGACCTCGTGGGGAACATCAGGACCCCTCCTGGTGTCCCCCCAGTCATTGATCTCCCAGCCGATAGGCTGGGAGATCAATGATGCGACCGCAGGAGAGCAAGAGCTCTCCTGCCCTTCACTCCTACCACCGGTAGGAGTGAACAGGATCGGGGAAACTTCCCTAACGTCATCGGTGACCATGTCACCGATGACGTTTGGAGGATTCCCCCGGTCCCGCCCACTCCTACCCGGAAGTTCGGGTAGGAGAGAGGGGGAAGGAGAAACTTTGTTTCTCCTTTGTCTTTATTGATCTCCCAGCCCGATCGGCTGGGAGATCAATAACTGGGGAGGCATGAGGAGTGATCCGGCCACTGCATGCCGGTTATACCGGCTCATGCAGTGACCGCATTTCACTCTTACACCGTACGAGCGTGGCACAGCAGGTACAGCTGTGTCCACTCGTACGGCGTAAGTAGCTGGCACTCTAGGGGTTAATCCCTACATGCCTTTTTTCTTCACCTTCATTTACTAGGAGTTCCTCCCTACTGACTAAATTTCTCCCCACCCTTTCTCCACCCCCTGGTCATTTACTTGGACCCAGTTCCTATCTGCTCTATCTACCCCATTTTTGCTATCTATACCCCCCCACTTTCCTAGTTTAAAAGCTCCTCCAAGCTTCCTAGCATTC
Organism: Rhinophrynus dorsalis; assembly: GCA_037306005.1. Taxonomy (NCBI): domain Eukaryota; kingdom Metazoa; phylum Chordata; class Amphibia; order Anura; family Rhinophrynidae; genus Rhinophrynus; species Rhinophrynus dorsalis. The sequence continues at coordinate 10,255,980 of CM074726.1, forward strand.
TCTCCCCTAACACAGAGGCTCCTCTACCATTTAGGTGCAATCCGTCTCTTCCATATAGATTGTACCCAAGAGCAAAGTCTGCCCAGTGTTCTAAAAACCCAAAAGCCTCCTTCCTACACCATTGCTTGAGCCATGCATTAAGCTCCCTGAGCTCCCTCTGCCTACCTGCACTGGCGCATGGCACAGGTAGCATTTCAGAAAATACTACCTTAGAGGTCTTTGCCTTAAGCTTGCACCCTAAATCCCTGAAATCATTCTTTAGGGACCTCCATCTTCCTCCTATTTTGTCATTGGTTCCAATATGTACCAAGACAGCTGGATCCCTTCCAGCCCCTCCCAATAATCTGTCAGCCCTGTCCGCAACATGCCGAACTCGAGCACCCGGGAGACAGCATACTGTTCGGCATGCACGTTCCTGGCGGCAGATTACCCTATCTACCCTCCTAATAATAGAGTCCCCTATTACCACCACCTGCCTTGGTTTCTGCCTGCTCTGTATCCCATCTAGCCTGGAAGGAGGACTGTTCCCCTGGCTGCTAGAGGAATCAGCCCTCTCCAGTGTTGCCAATTCTGAGCAATTCTCATCAACATCTTCACACAATCTTGCAAATCTGTTGGACTGAGTCAACTCAGAACTGGCCTTCCTCTTTCTCTGCCCACTACCTCCCCTCCTTACTGTTACCCAGCTGCCTACCTGTCGCTCCTCATCTACAACTCCACCCTCTTCACCGCTAACCCCACATACTACCTGCTCTGTGAGTTCTAAACTCCTTTCCAGGTTACCAATGTCTCGCAATGTTGCAATATTTCTCTCCAAATCCAATATCTTAGACTCTAAAGAGAAAATATGCTCACACTTGGCACAGTGGTATGACCCCCGGAACGATTGCTCCAAGTGTTCAAACATGTGACAAGATGTGCACTGCGTGAAATTGGCTAACCTGCTATCACTCATGCTTGGTTTTACAATTCAAATAGCTTTATATTATCCTCTAATGCTCACTATATGGTAAGTAACCAACCTTAAATGCAATAAATCCTTTGAAATGATAGTCACCAGATTCCTTCTAACTCTTCACCTGGAACCAGTCACTTTCAATAGCAGTCTCACAGAGCTAATGGACTGTATTTATAGTAACTAACAGCCAGGTGAAATCCCTTAGCAATCAGCCCTAATCACACAGGTCAGAGAAAAATCCAATAAACAGTTTTTTTAACTCTTGCAATACCCACACAAATTTTTTTTTTTTTTTTTTTTTTTTTTTTTTTTTTTTTTTTTTTTTTTTTTAAACCTTAATAAAATACCAATAAAACACCAAACACACTTATGTACTTAACCAGATTCCTTCTAACTCTTCCCTTGGAACCAGTCCCTTGTAATAGCAGTCCCCTGTCTTTGAATTCCCCCTGTTTTAAATTCCAGCACTTACCACACTTCGGCACTTGAATTCCCCCTGTTTTAAATTCCAGCACTTACCACACTTCGGCACTTGAATTCCCCCTGTTTTAAATTCCAGCACTTACCACACTTCGGCACTGAGGCAAGATTCACACGTTCAAGTATTCACTATGTATCTGCTATTTAATCCAGGAATCCACCAATTACAAACACAGCAATTAGTCACTCCCACCACACCAGACTTCAATTATTTGCTTCTCTCACAGTAAAGAGAGGGAAAACAAAATCCAAAGATTTGTTTTTAACCTCTTCCTTACCACACTACACCACACACAATATACTTATTGTATTTTTGCAGCAGGTATCCAAACTCAGTCTTTCAGGGCACAGGTCACTGATCAACTTACAGAGCTCTCTCACTCCTTGCTATTTAATCCAGGAATCTACCAATTACAAACACAGCAATTAGTCACTCCCACCACACCAGACTTCAATTATTTGCTTCTCTCACAGTAAAGAGAGGGAAAACAAAACCCAAAGATTTGTTTTTAACCTCTTCCTTACCACACTACACCACACACAATATACTTATTGTATTTTTGCAGCAGGTATCCAAACTCAGTCTTTCAGGGCACAGGTCACTGATCAACTTACAGAGCTCTCTCACTCCTTGCTATTTAATCCAGGAATCCACCAATTACAAACACAGCAATTAGTCACTCCCACCACACCAGACTTCAATTATTTGCTTCTCTCACAGTAAAGAGAGGGAAAACAAAACCCATCCTATGGAGATTTATGGTCAACTGACCAGAGTTGTCCATAGGATCGTGTAGCAACAGCGCCACTGTACAATTTCAGGCCACTGTGATATTGCACCTAAAAAATTCAACTTTGAAAATTAATAACTTTTGAATAAAACACCTCTCAGCAGTGGGAGTACTCTTGTTTTACTCAGGGGGATAAACCCTACAACATATTTTTTTTTTACATTTTAAGTATTACTATCCCTTTAACCCTTTCAATGGCACAAGTGGATGTAATGCATTGCAAAGCATTGTGTACCCCTCTGGCATTCAAATGGTTAATATGAGGCTGACTGACATAGGACTATATATACAATGTATATTGATCTAAACACTGTACACACACACACACGAGTATATATAATGTATATTCATTTACATACTGTGTACATTAATACACATTATATATACACACTCCTGTATCACTGAGTCTCACATTAACCCTTTGAGTGCCACAGGGGTACACAATGGATTGCAATGTGTTCTGTACCTCTCTGCCACTCAGAGGCTTAAGCATTGCTTAAAAAACAGATGGGCAATGCAGTCCCACGCTGCTAATTTCAAATGTTTGGACATATGTTTCTCCATCCCTTTCCTATGTATAGTCCTCTCTCAACATCCCATCTTCATTTTGCATTCTAGGACTCTGTTCAATTTCACATTTTAAGAAGGTGTCACATATACTTGGGGGTTTTGTAGGCTTCCTAATGCTGTCTCTGTTGTAGTCAAAATGCATTAGGACAGTTAGCAATAAATAATACATTCCAATAATAACCTTTTTATTAGTGGACTGAGTGTAAAAGTAGGGGTTAAAAAAAAGAAAAATCACACGTGTCTAAACACTAGTGTTGTGAATGTTGTATAAGGAACTAGTAAAGTCAATGTGATACCTTTATTAGAGTACTATTAGAGTGCAAGCACTCAAGACCATTAACCCTTTGAGTGCCAGAGAGGTACACAATACATTGCAAAGCAATGCATTGCATACCCCTCTGGCACCCAAAGGGTTATGGTCTCTTCTCCAGGCATATCATGTTTTCTTGGGTAACATTGTGCCACTCTATGGCTGCTCTATATGGGACATTCCATCCAAGCTTATACACATTCAAGCTCCAGTAAACCTGAAGAGCAATGCAGCTTCGTTGCAAAGACCTGCTAAAATCTTGGCAGGGATTTATTTTCTGAACAGGTCAAACATAATCTGTATACAATTTTAAGTTAAAAAAATAGAGAAAACAATCAGGAATATCATACATCCCAACATTTCAAATTGCCAAAGAGGGACACTTGTGTTTTAGGGGGTGTTTCTGGGGGCGTGGCTGGTGGGAGGGGCATTACCAGGAATTTTTAAGCTATTTCATAACCTAGTGACACCACCTTGTTTAACCTAATAAATGATTTAGAACAAGACCAAAGAATTTTATCTACACACACTAATTTGTAAACACACATACTGACATTTAAACAAACCATAATGTTAGTTTTATTGCTGTAGAGCAATATTATACACTTATATACACACCACACAATCTGATCTCCTAAAAAGAGGGACATCAGGGTGGGAAAGAGGGACAGAGGGATTTAGGTCTAAAAGAGGGACACTTTGGAGGTATGGAATATACATACCCACCAGAGAGTTTTCTTCAGCTAAAAGTAAGACATTGAGATGCATTAGATAAAATAGTCTAAAACACAAGTTCCATTCCAATTGATCCACTTGTAGGAACTATTTGATAGTACTAGCATTTGCAAATAAAATAAGTTGGAAATATTGCACAGGCCTAAATGAACTCACCTGCTGAATGAGGCCTACTACCCTTGCTTGCAGTAGAATGAGTCGAAGTAAACAGTCAAGGGGCCTGCATCAGAATAGACACAGACATGTGACTGATCTTCAACAAAAATAAGACATAGAGATGAATAAGATAAATATTCTAAAACACAAATTCCATTTCAAAATGATTCACTTGTAGGAACACTTTGTAGGATTAATCCTTTGAGTGCCAGAGGGCTATGGAATACACTGAATTCCATAGCCCTCTGGCACTCAAAGGGTTAACAAATAAAAGTCCCATATCATTTGGTGTTTAAAAAAACTTGTGCAACTTATTCAAAACTGAAACACAGTAGTGAAGAAAAAAATTATATTCCTTTGCCAAACCGCTTATCCCAGATCAGCGTGTACCACTGGTCGCTATACACACACATATTGTTCTTCTGAATAGCCGCACTCACTGCCATGGTATGAGGTCCATTGGGACCTGTGCTTTTTATGGTGGTTGAACATTGTAGCGCATTTGTACAATGAGAAAATAATATACACATACTACTTCAAGGTCAAGCAGTTCTTAGAATGCACATGTGTTTCCTGCAGTTCTGTAGTCAGGTACACTATATTACAATGGTTAAACTTGAGGATGATTTAGGAGTCAGATCATGAGTTCCAGTATTATAGAAATAAAAAGTGCAAACGTTGGAAGTAGAAATACTAATACAAAGCATTTGTGAATGAAGCATGGGTGGTAGTGAAAGGCTACGTGAGCCTGATCTGCAGGTCTGACTTCACTTACACATACCTTCTCTTATTTGCAGCATGTTCAGCTTGAATTTCAATGACTGATAGTTATGGTTTGTCAGATTTGCAAATGAAAGTTTTGTTGAAGCTGTGTTTTTCACTGTTTCAGTCTTTATCTGTTGTGATATCTGGCAATTATTTACTGTAGCAGGCTTTACCTGGGCCCATAGCCTATTGGAAATTAACCCTTTGCGTGCCAGATGGGTACAAAATGCATTGTAAAGCATGCAAAGGGTTAAAACTTTACTGAATATAAAATTTGCAGTTTTCTCTGCTCAAAACAAGGCCTGAAGCCTTCCATGAGGTTTTGATTAAAGACAAACAAGAAGATACCATAAAGAAAGTGAACAGTGAATCTAACACACCACCACCTACTGGTAGAACAGTATATAACACAAACTCTCTGAAAAAGGCCTCTTTCAGGAGTTTTTTCTTTTCTTTTTATTTTCTTTGGAGTTATTTTAGTTTAAGAAACTTTAGTTGATGTTATATTTTTATTTTTTTTTTGGGGGGGGGATTTTTAGTTGATTTTTTCACTTTTTAAGTTGAGCCATCCAAAACCACTGCAAGCCATCCAGTAGCCCCACAAGTCATCCAGTATCACCACAAGCCATTCAAAACCTCTACAAGCCATCCAGCACCCCACAAGCCATCCTGTACCCCATAAAGCCATCCAAAACCTCTACAAGCCATCCAGTACCCCCACAAGTCTTCCATTAACCCCATCAAGCCATCCAGTACCACCACAAGCCATCCAGTACAACCCATAAGCCATCCAAAACCTCTACAAATCACTCAGTATCACCACAAGCAATCTAGCACCCCTATTAGCTATCCAGTACCCCCACATGCCACCCAGTACCACCACAAGCCATGCAAAACCTCTAAAAGCCACCCAGTATCCCCACAAGCCATCCAGTATTATAGAAATAAAAAGTGCAAACGTTGGAAGTAGAAATACTAATACAAAGCATTTGTGAATGAAGCATGGGTGGTAGTGAAAGGCTACGTGAGCCTGATCTGCAGGTCTGACTTCACTTACACATACCTTCTCTTATTTGCAGCATGTTCAGCTTGAATTTCAATGACTGATAGTTATGGTTTGTCAGATTTGCAAATGAAAGTTTTGTTGAAGCTGTGTTTTTCACTGTTTCAGTCTTTATCTGTTGTGATATCTGGCAATTATTTACTGTAGCAGGCTTTACCTGGGCCCATAGCCTATTGGAAATTAACCCTTTGCGTGCCAGATGGGTACAAAATGCATTGTAAAGCATGCAAAGGGTTAAAACTTTACTGAATATAAAATTTGCAGTTTTCTCTGCTCAAAACCAGGCCTGAAGCCTTCCATGAGGTTTTGATTAAAGACAAACAAGAAGATACCATAAAGAAAATGAACAGTGAATCTAACACACCACCACCTACTGGTAGAACAGTATATAACACAAACTCTCTGAAAAAGGCCTCTTTCAGGAGTTTTTTCTTTTCTTTTTATTTTCTTTGGAGTTATTTTAGTTTAAGAAACTTTAGTTGATGTTATATATTTTTTTTTTTTTTTTGGGGGGGGGGATTTTTAGTTGATTTTTTCACTTTTTAAGTTGAGCCATCCAAAACCACTGCAAGCCATTCAAAACCTCTACAAGCCATCCAGTAGCCCCACAAGTCATCCAGTATCACCACAAGCCATTCAAAACCTCTACAAGCCATCCAGCACCCCACAAGCCATCCTGTACCCCATAAAGCCATCCAGTACCCCATGAAGCCATCCAAAACCTCTACAAGCCATCCCAAATTCTCTACAAGCCATCCAGTACCCCCACAAGTCTTCCATTAACCCCATCAAGCCATCCAGTACAACCCATAAGCCATCCAAAACCTCTACAAATCACTCAGTATCACCACAAGCAATCTAGCACCCCTATTAGCTATCCAGTACCCCCACATGCCACCCAGTACCACCACAAGCCATGCAAAACCTCTAAAAGCCACCCAGTATCCCCACAAGCCATGCAGTAGCCCCACAAGCCATCCAGTATTATAGAAATAAAAAGTGCAAACGTTGGAAGTAGAAATACTAATACAAAGCATTTGTGAATGAAGCATGGGTGGTAGTGAAAGGCTACGTGAGCCTGATCTGCAGGTCTGACTTCACTTACACATACCTTCTCTTATTTGCAGCATGTTCAGCTTGAATTTCAATGACTGATAGTTATGGTTTGTCAGATTTGCAAATGAAAGTTTTGTTGAAGCTGTGTTTTTCACTGTTTCAGTCTTTATCTGTTGTGATATCTGGCAATTATTTACTGTAGCAGGCTTTACCTGGGCCCATAGCCTATTGGAAATTAACCCTTTGCGTGCCAGATGGGTACAAAATGCATTGTAAAGCATGCAAAGGGTTAAAACTTTACTGAATATAAAATTTGCAGTTTTCTCTGCTCAAAACAAGGTCTGAAGCCTTCCATGAGGTTTTGATTAAAGACAAACAAGAAGATACCATAAAGAAAGTGAACAGTGAATCTAACACACCACCACCTACTGGTAGAACAGTATATAACACAAACTCTCTGAAAAAGGCCTCTTTCAGGAGTTTTTTCTTTTCTTTTTATTTTCTTTGGAGTTATTTTAGTTTAAGAAACTTTAGTTGATGTTATATTTTTTTTTTTTGGGGGGGGGGATTTTTAGTTGATTTTTTCACTTTTTAAGTTGAGCCATCCAAAGCCACTGCAAGCCATCCAGTAGCCCCACAAGTCATCCAGTATCACCACAAGCCATTCAAAACCTCTACAAGCCATCCAGCACCCCACAAGCCATCCTGTACCCCATAAAGCCATCCAGTACCCCATGAAGCCATCCAGTACCCCCACAAGCCATCCAAAACCTCTACAAGCCATCCCAAATTCTCTACAAGCCATCCAGTACCCCCACAAGTCTTCCATTAACCCCATCAAGCCATCCAGTACCACCACAAGCCATCCAGTACAACCCATAAGCCATCCAAAACCTCTACAAATCACTCAGTATCACCACAAGCAATCTAGCACCCCTATTAGCTATCCAGTACCCCCACATGCCACCCAGTACCACCACAAGCCATGCAAAACCTCTAAAAGCCTCCTAGTATCCCCACAAGCCATGCAGTAGCCCCACAAGCCATCAAGTACCCCATCAAGCCTTCCAGTACCTCTATAAGCCATCCATTACCCCCGCAAGCCATCTAAAACCTCTATAAGCTATCCAGTACCCCCATAAGCCATCCCAAAACATCTACAAGCCATCCAGCACCCCCACAAGCCATCCAGTACCACATCAAGCCATCCAGTACCACCACAAGCCATCCGGTACTCCCCACAAGCCATCCAAAACCTTGACAAGCCATTCAGAACCACTACAAGCAATCTAGTATACCTACTAGCCATCCAGTACTACCACAAGCCATCCATTACCTCTACATGCCATCCAGTACCTCCTCAAGCCATCCAGTTCCCCATCAAGCCATCCAAAATCTCCACAAGCCATCTAATACCTCCACAAGCCATCCAATACCCCAAGCCTCTACCCCACAAGCCATCTAGTACCCCCACAAAGCCATCCTAGACCTCCACAAGCCATCAACCAAGCCATCCACAAGCCATCCAGCACACCCACAAGCCATCCAGTACCCCATCAAGCCATCCAGTACCCCAACAAGCCATCCAGTACCCCAACAAGCCATCCAAAACCTCTACAAGCCATCCAGTACGCGCACAAGCCATGCAACATCCCCACAAGTCAACCAGTACCCCATCAAGCCATCCAGTACCCCCAAAAGCCACACAGTACCCCCACAAGACATCCAGTACCCCATCAAGCCATCCAGTACCCCATCAAGCTATCCAGTACCACCACAAGCCATCAAGTACCACCCAAGCCATCCAGTACCCCATCAAGCCATCCAATACCACCATCAAGCCATCCAATACCACCATCAAGCCATCCACTACCACCACAAGCAATCCAGTACCCCCGCAAGGCATCCAAAACCTCTACAAGCCATCCAGTACCCTATTGAGCCATCAAAAACCTCTACAAGCTACCCAAAACCTCTATAAGCCATCCAGCACCCCCACAAGTCATCCAAAACATCTACAAGCTATCCAGTACCCCACCAGCCATCAAGAACCCCAACGCGCCATCCAAAACCTCTAGAAGCCATCCAGTACCCCATAAAGCCATGTAGAACCCCTCACAAGCTATCCAAAACATCTACAAAACATCCAATACACTCACAAGCCATGCAGTAACCCATCAAGCCATCCAGTACCCCCACAAGCAATCCATTACCACCTCAAGCCATCCAAAACCTCTACAAGCCATCCAGAACCCCCACAAGCTATCCCAAACCTCTGCTAGCCCTCCAGTACTCCCACAAGCAATCCAAAACCTCTACAAGCCATGCAATACCCCCACAAGCCATCCAAAACCTCTAAAAGCCATCCGGTACAAAATCAAGCCATCCAGTACCCCCACAAGCCATCCAGTACCCTCACAAGCCAACCAAAACATCTACAAGCCATTCAGTACCCCCACAAGCCATCCAGTACTCCATCAAGCCATACAGTACCCCATTAAACCATCTAGTACCCTCACAAGCCATCCAAAACCTCTACAAGCCATCCAGTACTCCCACGAGCCATCCAGTACCACCACAAGCCATCCAGTACCCACACAAGCCATGCAGTACCCCACTGAGCCATCCAAAACCTCTACAAGCCATGCAAAACCTCTACAAGCCATCCAGTACCCCCACAAGTCATCCAAAAACCTTTTCAAGCCATTCAGTATCCCACAAGCCATCCAGTACCCAATCTATCCATCCAAAAGCTCTACAAGCCATCCAAAACCTCTACAAGCCATCCAGTACTCCCACAAGCCATGCAGTACCCCATCAAGTCACTCAGTACCCCATCAAGCCATCAAGTACCCCCACTAGCAATCCACTACCACCACAAGCCATCCAAAATCTCTACAAGCCATCCAGTATCCCCACTAGCCATCCAAAACCTCTACAAGCCATCCAGTACCCCCACAAACCATCCCAGACCTATACTAGACATCCAGTACCACCACTAGCCATCAAGACCCAATAAAGCGATCCAGTACCAAATCAAGCGATCCAGTACCAAATCAAGCGATCCAGTAGCCCATCAAGTGATCCAGTACCCCATCAAGCGTTCCAGTATCCCCACAAGCCATCCAAAACATCTACAAGCCATTCAGTACCTCCACAAGGCATCCCAAATCTCTATAAGCCACTCAGTACCCCCACAAGACATCCAATACCCCCACAAGCCATCCAGAACCCCATCAAGCCATCCAAAACCTCTGCAAGCCATCCAAAAACTCTACAAGACATCAAGTACCCCACAAGCCATCCAGTACACCCTAAAGCCATCCAGTACCCCATCAAGCCATCCCAGACCTCTACTAGACATCCAGTACCACCACTAGCCATCAAGACCCAATAAAGCGATCCAGTACCAAATCAAGCGATCCAGTATCAAATCAAGCGATCCAGTAGCCCATCAAGTGATCCAGCACCCCATCAAGCTTTCAGGTATCCCCACAAGCCATCCAAAACATCTACAAGCCATTCAGTACCTCCACAAGGCATCCCAAATCTCTATAAGCCACTCAGTACCCCCACAAGACATCCAATACCCCCACAAGCCATCCAGAACCCCATCAAGCCATCCAAAACCTCTGCAAGCCATCCAAAAACTCTACAAGACATCAAGTACCCCACAAGCCATCCAGTACACCCTAAAGCCATCCAGTACCCCATCAAGCCATCCCAGACCTCTACTAGACATCCAGTACCACCACTAGCCATCAAGACCCAATAAAGCGATCCAGTACCAAATCAAGCGATCCAGTATCAAATCAAGCGATCCAGTAGCCCATCAAGTGATCCAGCACCCCATCAAGCTTTCAGGTATCCCCACAAGCCATCCAAAACATCTACAAGCCATTCAGTACCTCCACAAGGCATCCCAAATCTCTATAAGCCACTCAGTACCCCCACAAGACATCCAATACCCCCACAAGCCATCCAGAACCCCATCAAGCCATCCAAAACCTCTGCAAGCCATCCAAAAACTCTACAAGACATCAAGTACCCCACAAGCCATCCAGTACACCCTAAAGCCATCCAGTACCCCATCAAGCCATCCAGTACCACCACAAGCCATCCAGTAGCCCCCACAAGCCATACAAAACCTCTACAAGCCATTCAGTACTCCGAAAAGCCATCCAGTACCACCACAAGCCATCCAAACCCTCTACAAGCCACCTAGTACCCCACATGCCTTCCAGTAACCTCCACAAGCCACCCAGTAGTCCACCATGCCATCCAGTTCCCCCACAAGCCATCCAAAACTTCTACAAGCCATTCAGCACCCCCACAAGCCACCCAGCACCCCCACAAGCCATCCTGAACACCATCAAGCAATCCAAAACCTCCACAAGCCATCCAAAACCTCTTCAAGCCATTCAGGACCTGAACAAGCCATCCAAAATCTCTACAAGCCATCTAGTACCCCGACAAGCCATGCAGTACCCCCTCAAGCCATCCAGTACCCCAGCAAGCCATCCAGTACCCCAAAAGCCATCCCAAACCTCTACAAGCCATCCAGTACCCCCACAAGCCATCCAGTACTCCCACAAGCCATCCAACACCTCTACAAGCCATCCAGTACCCTTGCAATCCATCCAAAACCTCTATAAGCCATCCAGTACCACCACAAGCCATGCAGTACCCCCACAAGCCATCCAGTACCCCATCAAGCCATCCAGTACCCCATTTAGCCATCTAGTACCCCCACAAGCCATTCAAAACCTCTACAAGCCATCCAGTACCACCACAAGCCATCCAGTACCCCCACTAGTCATCCAGTACCCCATCAAGCCATCCAGTACCCCCACAAGCCATCCAAAACCTCTAAAAGACAACCAGTACCCCCACAAGCCATCCAGTAGCACCTCAAGCCATCTAAAACCTCTACAAGCCATCCAGTACCCCCACAATCCATGTAGTACCCCCACAAGCCATCCAGTACCCCATCAAGCCATCCAGTACCCCATCAAGCCATCCAGCACCCCCGAAAGCCATCCAGTACCCCCACAAGCCATCCAGTACCCTATCAAGCCATCCAAAACCTCTACAAGCCATCCAGTACCCCCACAAGCCATCCAGTACCCCCACAGGCCATCCAAAACCTCTACAAGATATCCAGTACCCCCACAAGCCATCCAGTACCTCACTGAGCCATCCAAAACCTCTACAAGCCATCCAAAATATCTACAAGCAATCCAATACCCTTACAAGCCATCCATTATCCCATAGAGCCATCCAAAACCTCTACAAGCTATCCAAAACCTCTACAAGCCATCCAGTACCCCATAAAGCCATCCAGAACCCCTCACAAGCCATCCAAAACATCTACAAGCTATCCAGTACCCCCACAAGCCATCCAGTACCCCATTGAGCCATCCAAAACCTCTTCAAGCCATCCAGTACCCCCACAAGCCATCCAGTACCACCACAAGCTATCCAGAACCACCACAAGCCATCCAGAACCACCACAAGCCAACCAGTACCCCATCAAGCCATCCAATACCCCCATCAAGCCATCCACTACCACCACAAGCCATCCAGTACTCCCACAAGACATCCAGTACCCCCACAAGACATCCAGTACCCCCACAAGACATCTAAAACTTCTACAAGCAATCCAGTACCCACACAAGGCATCAAGTATCCCATTGAGCCATCCAAAACCTCTACAACCCATCCAAAACCTCTACAAGCCATCTAGTACCCCCACAAGTCATCCAAAACTGCTACAAGCCATCCAGTTGCCCCACAGAGACTGCCAGCGCCGCTGCTGACACAGAGCTGGACGCTCCGAAGGACAGAGGACAGGCAGAGGCAGGAAGTCCTGAACAGGAGGCCAGAGAACCAGGAGCAAGTCCCGGGGCAGGTATGGCAGAGTGCTGGTTGGGCACTGGCAGTGGCAAGGTTTCCTGAAGAGGAGGCTGTACAACCTACAATAGAGAACAGGTATGTAAGAGTAGGCCTAGGAGGCTTGCAGGAAAAGAGAGATGGAGTACAGAGAGGGAGCCAAGGACAGGTGCAGGTCAGCCACAGGGAAGCAAGGAACCAAACAAGAGGCAAGGAGGAATCCAGTGACAGTCCATGGTCTGCAACAGAGATCAACAAGACTAAGTGGGAAGGCAAGAAAAGAGTCAGATGGATGCAGGGTCAGGACACCAGAGAGCAGCGATTTCCAAGGCAAGCAGGGTCAGTAACAAGGCAAGGTGGACACTGGCAGAACGGCACTAATCGGCAGGCAAAAGAAGAGTCAGACGGATGCAGGGTCAGGACACCAGAAAGCAGCAATTTCCAAGGCAAAGCAGGGTCAGTAACATGGCAAGAACACTGGCAGAATACTACTACAGGAACGCTTCTGAGCGGCGCGCGGCTATTAAAGGCCCAAACCCGGAAGTGTGGGCTGTAGATGACAACACCACACTAGCGTGGTGACGTGCAGACAGAAATGCAGAAGCGGAGAGGGTACGTCGCAATGCCCGCAGAGACAGCGGTGAGGAGGAAGGCATGACATGTAGATTCCCTGGAACACCCATATATTCTGATATGACCCTCCCCTAAGTAGAAGCAGCCAGTTATTTTCTCATAAAAAGTATAGTGTGCAGGCATTAGGCAGGTGCAGTGGACAAAAGCTCTCACTTTCTCTTATTTTAACTCAAATGTCTATTTGTTTCAGAGTAAAGCCAACAAAAACATAGTTCAATACATTTTTTTCAGTTTACCACAAAAAGGAGAAGCAAATCTATTTTTTGACTCCAGAAATAGTAATTTGATTCTTCTTTGGATCAAAATCCTACATTTTTTAAAAAATGATTGCATGGTATTTTAATGAAAATGCATCACCAGTTTAGTATATTAAAATAACTGCTCAGGTTCTTTTAAACCTGCCGAGTTGTGATGTCAACCTGTGGCCCTGCAGTTATTTTACAATTTCAAGTGCCATCATCACTCACACCCTTGCTGTGGAGGTAAGTAATCATTCCATCAGTGTAATTTTTATGCAGTCTGCAAATCATTGTACATTAAGATCTTGAGAAAGACTAGAACTTGCAGTCTCTATCATGCTGAAACTCTGAGCTAGGAGTCAGTTCTACAGGACATATTAGATTTTTTTTTTTTTTTATGAAAGTATTTTACCAGGAAGAATATATTGAAATTGTCTCTCATTTTCAAGTATGCCCTGGACTCATTTTATCTACCTCAGAGGGGTAAAAGGCTGAGCTGACCTTGCTGGAACTAGAACCTGTGACCTTGCTGTTTGAACAGATTCTACATCTGGTGCATTAACCAACTGAGCCATCTCACCAGCTTCTAGGTAGACCAGAAATCCTGTGGTCTGAATTCTGGACTAGCAACCCAATGAGCTACTTAAGTGGGAAGTAGTGACATATAGGATACTAGACAGGAATACAGAGTAACTGGAAAAGAGCTAAGAGGTGAGTGACAATATTTACAAGCTAGTAGAACTCCATACTGTAACTGAATATTGGACACAACGTAGATGAGAACAAGACTTGAATCTGATAGTTGTCTGGCCATGATGAGGGCAGATAGCACTACAGTTAAACAGCTTGAATGAATAGGTTAATTTATATAGTGCCACAAGTAAACGCAGTGATTCACAGTTTAGGGGTTCTGAAAATGCAGGGTAACATAAGGGCTTTATAAAATGAAACTATGGGAGAGGGTTCCCTACTCTAAAGCTTACAACCTAATGTGAATAAGGTAGACGACATGCAGAGTACTTAAAGGTTAAGTGCACAATTGTCATGGTTTGTTATGACTCTCAGACACAAGTTTTAGGTAAAAATCAATTTTATTGAAATAATAAATTGATAACGTAGGATGGCAAACACATACATACAGATACATACAGAATATAACAAGACAGAATGCAGACTCTACCGGTCCTGTCAATATACCGGACAAGACAGTCTGAAGAAGCAGAATGTTAGGCTCTACCGGCCTTGCCAATACCGGGTAAGGCAACCTGCAGATGGAATAGCATAACGGTTCTACCGGCCTTACCAAATTACCGGGCAAGGCAGCCTCAACAGATTCACAATGTAGGCTCTACCGGCCCTGCCAATACCGGGTAAGGCAACCTCAGATGTAATGTGGCAAAAAGGTTCTACCGGCCTTACCAAAACCGGGCAGGGCAGCCCAGAGATAGTAGCAGCAGTAGATGGTAATGGCAAATTGACAGGATCGTAAGCAACCCAGTGTACATACACTGAGACCAACAGGGAGTAGTAAAGCAGCAAGACTTTGGAGCAAACCAGCGTCCGCACGCTGGGGCCAACACAGGATTGTATAGCCGATAGGCTTTGGAGCAAACCAGTGACCGCACACTGGTGTAACAAGCGAGTTTGTATAGCCGCAAGGCTTTGGAGCAAACCAGCGTCCGCACGCTGGGACCAACACAGGATTGTATAGCGGATAGGCTTTGGAGCAAACCAGTGACCGCACACTGGTGTAACAAGCAAGTTTGTATAGCCGCAAGGCTTTCGAGCAAACCAGCGTCCGCACGCTGGGACCAACACAGGACTGTATAGCCGATAGGCTTGGAGCAAACCAGTGACCACACACTGGTGTAACAAGCGAGTTTGTATAGCCGCAAGGCTTTGGAGCAAACCAGCGTCCGCACGCTGGGACCAACTCAGGATTGTATAGCCGATAGGCTTTGGAGCAAACCAGTGACCGCACACTGGTGTAACAAGCAAGTAGTATAGCCGAAAGGCTTTGGAGCAAACCAGCGTCCGTACGCTGGGACCAACACAAGACTGTATAGCCGATAGGCTTTGGAGCAAACCAGTGACCGCACACTGGAGTAACTAACAATGTCGCCAACGCGACCGAGCAGGAGGTCGCCAGGATACAGGAGACAGGCGATGAGATGACAGGAACCAGCAACGATCAGTCAGGTCAGGAAACAGCAGAGTTGAAGAACCGCAGGAACTGCAACACCAGAGACTAGGCCGGAACCAGGACTGGAACAACTCAGCAGGCAGGAAACACTGAAACAGTAGAGAACAGGTACTCAGGAACACATGAGATCAGGAACTCAGGAACACTGGAACAGAGGCCCAGCTATCACTAGCATAGTGATAGCAGGAAGGTCAGAAACAACACGAAAGGGCACCCAAAGGGTGCCCAATCCAGGTTTAAATAGGCAAAGAGAGGCGGGCTATCTGCAGACAGCCAATAGCAGCCCCCTACTGGTGACAGACAAGGAACTGCAGCAATCACGGGCACCGTGATAGTACCCCCCCTTCAAAGACCCCCTCTCCTAAAATAGGGTCTAGGTTTCTGTGGGTAATTGGCATGAAAGGCCCTAGTTAGCCTAGGTGCATGAAGGTCCGTACTATCCACCCATGATCGATCCTCAGGACCATACCCTTTCCAATGTACCAGGTACTGTACCCCTCCTCTAAGCCTACGGGAATCAATAATGCTCTGAACCTCGTACTCCTCCTGGCCCTCCACCTCAACAGGTCCTGGCACCACAGGTGTGGTAGTATAGCGATTGCAAACCAGAGGCTTAAGAAGGGACACATGGAACACATTATGGATACGCATGGAAGCAGGTAGGTCTAGTGCATAGGAGACACGGTTAATTTTACGAATAACTCTGTATGGACCAATAAACCGGGGAGCCAACTTATTAGACGGAACCTGCCGTTTGAGATTTCTGGAGGAAAGCCATACTCTATCCCCAACCTGAAAGGAAACCGCTGGAAGCCTTCTGCGATTAGCATGGCGCTGATGACGCTGAAATGACTGACCAAGTGCCCTCTGAACTTGTGCCCATGTGGAACGGAGTTGCTCGATATGCTCATCCAGAGCTGGAATCTGTTGCGTCTGAAATGAATCTGGAAGCAAACAGGGCTGGAACCCATAATTAATCAGAAACGGAGAGCTCCCAGATGAAGAATTGACTGCACAATTCCTGGCGAACTCTGCCCAAGGCAGCAAGTCGGACCAATTATCATGATGGTCAGTAATGAAACAACGGAGAAATTGTTCCAAGCCCGGATTAGCTCGTTCAGCGGCTCCATTGGTCTGGGGATGGTAGGCAGAGGAGAAGGACAGCTGTATGCCCATCTGTTGGCAAAATGCCCTCCAAAATCTAGACACAAACTGGCTCCCCCTGTCAGACACCAGTACCCTAGGCACTCCATGCAACCGGAATACTTCTCTGGCGAACACCATTGCCAATTCCTTCGCTGAAGGAAGGCCACGGAGGGGCACGAAATGAGCCATTTTAGAAAACGTGTCCACCACCATGAATATAAAGGAGTACCCCTTGGACATAGGCAATTCTCCCATAAAATCAATGGAAACATGAGACCAGGGGCGTTCGCCATTAGGCACCGGTTGAAGCAAGCCCACTGGGAGATGTCTCGGGGTCTTAGCGTGGGCACAGGTGGCACAGGCATTTGTAAATTCGGCACAATCGTTTCTCATGGAAGGCCACCAAAATAACTGAGAAAGGGACCATAACAATTGGTCTCTACCAATATGTCCCGCAGCCTTAGAGGAATGGTAGGTTTCAAGCAGCCTAGTACGAAATGGTTCAGCGACAAAACATTTGCCCACTGGAGTTTCATGGGGAGCGGACCCCTGAGAGGCCAGGATCTCCTCCCCTAAAGGAGAAGTGATACTCGTGCGTATAGTAGCCAGTATTCTATCAGGTTGGATGATAGGTGCTGGTGCTTCCACTCTGTCACTGTCGGCCTCAAATTGTCTTGACAGTGCATCAGCCCTGATATTCTTTGACCCCGGTAAGTATGATACAATGAAATTAAATTGAGACAGGAACAGTGCCCACCTGGCCTGACGGGAGGACAATCTCTTGGCCTCCGAGAGATAAGTCAGATTTTTATGATCTGTTAGGATTAATACAGGATTCTTAGTACCTTCAAGCAAATGACGCCACTCCTTAAGAGCGAGGATAATGGCCAATAATTCTTTGTCACCTATCTCATAGTGGCTTTGAGTGACAGTCAACTTCTTAGAGAAAAACCCACAAGGTCTGAAAGTACCACCTTTATCGTGTCGTTGCGAAAGTACTGCCCCGACCCCAATATCTGAGGCATCAACCTCTAACGTAAATGGAAGTAGAGGATTGGGGTGGGATAACACAGGAGCCGCAGCAAATGCCAGCTTCAAATTCTCAAAGGCATTCTCAGCAGATACCGGCCAACAAGAAGGATTAGCACCCTTGTGCGTAAGATCGGACAAAGGTTTGACAATGGAAGAAAAGTTCTTAATAAACCTCCTATAATAATTAGCGAAACCCAGGAAACGCTGTATGGCTTTAAGACCCTTGGGTTTTGGCCATTGTAAGACAGCTGACAACTTATCCTTGTCCATGGCAATGCCATCATTGCCAATTATGAACCCCAAGAATGGCACACTGGTTCTATGAAACTCACATTTTTCCAGTTTACAAAATAATTTGTTCTCACGGAGTCGTAGCAATACTGCGGATACATCTTTGACGTGCTGTGCCATGTCTTGAGAGTAAATCAATATATCGTCAAGTTAAACCACAACACATGTCTGTAACATATCTCTCAGAACATCGTTTATCAATTCCTGGAAAACTGCGGGGGCATTACACAGCCCAAATGGCATTACTAGATACTCGTAGTGCCCAGCTCGAGTATTAAAGGCAGTCTTCCACTCATCACCTGCTCGAATGCGCACCAGATTGTAAGCGGCCCGTAGGTCCAATTTGGTAAAAATCGAAGCGCCCTTAAGCCTGTCAAAAAGCTTGGTGATGAGTGGTATTGGGTATGCGTTTTTTGCCATTAGTTTATTCAAGCCCCGGTAGTCAATGGATGGTCTTAATTCGCCATTTTTCTTTTTTACAAAAAGGAACCCAGCCCCAGCTGGAGAGGTAGATTTTCGTATGATCCCTCTAGCAAGGGCATCAGAAATGTAATCCTCCATAGCCTTATTTTCCTCACAAGATAATGGATAAGTGCGTCCTTTGGGAGGTACTGCCCCAGGCTGCAATTCGATGCAACAATCATAAGGTCTATGCTGGGGTAGCAAACTGGCCTCTCCTTTGCTAAAAACATCGCCAAACTGTTGGTACACATCCGGTATAGCCGAGAAGGTGCACAGGACCTTAATAGGCTGAATGACGCACTTGTCCATACAAAACTGGGACCAAGCAGCAATTTCACACTTTTTCCAATCAAATTGTGGGTTATGTAACTGTAAGCACGGAAATCCCAATATTACCGCATGGTGCGGAGAATTAATCAGTTGAAACTGCTGCTCTTCTCTGTGAAGTGCCCCAATAGTCATAGACAGTGGCATAGTTTCAAATATAACCTGAGGCGGTTCTAAGGGTCTGCCATCAATCGCTTCAATAGTCAAGGGATTTTCTCTTTAAATGCGTGGAACTCCGTGCAATTCAGCAAAGGTATTATCCATAAAATACCCTGCTGCACCAGAGTCAACCAAGGCCAAAACCTCCACAGAGCGTTGTGCCCAAGATAATACCACCTGTATAGTGGGTTTCATTGTGCCCAACACTGGGGACGATTGTACACCACCTAGGGCCTGTCCCCCAAGGTACCCTAGGTGTGTGCGTTTCCCGGACGTACCGGACAGGAATTTAGCAAATGCCCTTTTTTACCGCAGTATAAACACAACCCTTGTCTTTTGCGATAAAGTCTCTCAGCCTTGGTTAGTCTAGTGAAGCCTATTTGCATAGGTTCACTTGTCTCCCGTACAGGTTCACTAGACTTCAATGCCAGGGGAGGGATGGGTGGGCAAAACATGCTACTAGGCTCATTATTCTTTGACCGTATCTTACGATCTCTGGCAATTGATCTCTCACGTATTCTGGAGTCAATTATCATAACATATTCAATGTAGTCATCTAGATCAATAGGTAGATCTTTAGCAGCGATTTCGTCCTTAATGTGGTCATTCAGGCCTTGAGAAAAAGCTGCCAATAATGCCTCGTTATTCCAACCTACCTCTGCTGCCAAAGTGCGGAATTCGATGACGTAGTCGCCTACTGTACGCCTGCCCTGATGTATCTCCATAAGACGTTTGGCAGCAGAGGTGGTTCTACCAGGAGGCTCAAACACTCTTCGAAAGGATTGCACAAATTCTCTAAAGTTCTTAGTACAAGGTTTAGCATTCTCCCACAAGGGGTTAGCCCAAGCCAAAGCTCTGCCAGTGAGCAAAGATATTGTAAACCCCACTTTACTACGATCATTGGGAAATGCGTGTGCCATCAATTCCATAAAGATTTCGAGTTGGTTGATGAACCCTCTGCAGAGACTAGGGTCACCATCATATCTTAGCGGTAAGGGTGCAGAAGCCGTTAACCCTTTAACAGTGCCCCCTAGGGGTCTGGTATCACTTTCCGGTGTCTGACTTGGCGAGACCACCGGGCTAGAGCTAGATTTGTCAGCAAGTACCGTGCATTCAAGGATCGTTTGAATTGCAACTGTCAACTGATCCAAACGTTGCTCGTGCACATCCATCCTCCAATGGATATTCTGTGCATTACCTTCACCTTTGCTGTCTGAGGTCATGGCCCTTTTTTAGGTAAAAATCAATTTTATTGAAATAATAAATTGATAACGTAGGATGGCAAACACATACATACAGATACATACAGAATATAACAAGACAGAATGCAGACTCTACCGGTCCTGTCAATATACCGGACAAGACAGTCTGAAGAAGCAGAATGTTAGGCTCTACCGGCCTTGCCAGTACCGGGTAAGGCAACCTGCAGATGGAATAGCATAACGGTTCTACCGGCCTTACCAAATTACCGGGCAAGGCAGCCTCAACAGATTCACAATGTAGGCTCTACCGGCCCTGCCAATACCGGGTAAGTCAACCTCAGATGTAATGTGGCAAAAAGGTTCTACCGGCCTTACCAATACCGGGCAGGGCAGCCCAGAGATAGTAGCAGCAGTAGATGGTAATGGCAAATTGACAGGATCGTAAGCAACCCAGTGTACATAAACTGACACCAACAGGGAGTAGTAAAGCCGCAAGACTTTGGAGAAAACCAGCGTCCGCACGCTGGGGCCAACACAGGATTGTATAGCCGATAGGCTTTGGAGCAAACCAATGACCGCACACTGGTGTAACAAGCAAGTTTGTATAGCTGCAAGGCTTTGGAGCAAACCAGCGTCCGCACGCTGGGACCAACACAGGACTGTATAGCCGATAGGCTTTGGAGCAAACCAGTGACCGCACACTGGTGTAACAAGCAAGTTTGTATAGCCGCAAGGCTTTAGAGCAAACCAGCGTCCGCACGCTGGGACCAACACAGGACTGTATAGCCGATAGGCTTGGAGCAAACCAGTGACCACACACTGGTGTAACAAGCGAGTTTGTATAGCCGCAAGGCTTTGGAGCAAACCAGCGTCTGCACGCTGGGACCAACTCAGGATTGTATAGCCGATAGGCTTTGGAGCAAACCAGTGACCGCACACTGGTGTAACAAGCAAGTAGTATAGCCGCAAGGCTTTGGAGCAAACCAGCGTCCGCACGCTGGGACCAACACAAGACTGTATAGCCGATAGGCTTTGGAGCAAACCAGTGACCGCACACTGGTGTAACAAACGAGTTTGTATAGCCGCAAGGCTTAGGAGCAAACCAGCGTCCGCACGCTGGGACCAACACAGGATTGTATAGCCGATAGGCCTTGGAGCAAACCAGTGACCGCACACTGGTGTAACAAGCGAGTTTGTATAGCCGCAAGGCTTTGGAGCAAACCAGCGTCCACATGCTGGGACCAACACAGGATTGTATAGCGGATAGGCTTTGGAGCAAACCAGTGACCATACACTGGAGTAACTAACAATGTCGCCGACGCGACCGAGCAGGAGGTCGCCAGGATACAGGAGACAGGCGATGAGATGACAGGAACCAGCAACGATCAGTCAGGTCAGGAAACAGCAGAGTTGAAGAACCGCAGGAACTGCAACACCAGAGACTAGGCCGGAACCAGGACTGGAACAACTCAGCAGGCAGGAAACACTGAAACAGTAGAGAACAGGTACTCAGGAACACATGAGATCAGGAACTCAGGAACACTGGAACAGAGGCCCAGCTATCACTAGCATAGTGATAGCAGGAAGGTCAGAAACAACACGAAAGGGCACCCAAAGGGTGCCCAATCCAGGTTTAAATAGGCAAAGAGAGGCGGGCTATCTGCAGACAGCCAATAGCAGCCCCCTACTGGTGACAGACAAGGAACTGCAGCAATCACGGGCACCGTGATAGTACCCCCCCTTCAAAGACCCCCTCTCCTAAAATAGGGTCTAGGTTTCTGTGGGTAATTGGCATGAAAGGCCCTAGTTAGCCTAGGTGCATGAAGGTCCGTACTATCCACCCATGATCGATCCTCAGGACCATACCCTTTCCAATGTACCAGGTACTGTACCCCTCCTCTAAGCCTACGGGAATCAATAATGCTCTGAACCTCGTACTCCTCCTGGCCCTCCACCTCAACAGGTCCTGGCACCACAGGTGTGGTAGTATAGCGATTGCAAACCAGAGGCTTAAGAAGGGACACATGGAACACATTATGGATACGCATGGAAGCAGGTAGGTCTAGTGCATAGGAGACACGGTTAATTTTACGAATAACTCTGTATGGACCAATAAACCGGGGAGCCAACTTATTAGACGGAACCTGCCGTTTGAGATTTCTGGAGGAAAGCCATACTCTATCCCCAACCTGAAAGGAAACCGCTGGAAGCCTTCTGCGATTAGCATGGCGCTGATGACGCTGAAATGACTGACCAAGTGCCCTCTGAACTTGTGCCCATGTGGAACGGAGTTGCTCGATATGCTCATCCAGAGCTGGAATCTGTTGCGTCTGAAATGAATCTGGAAGCAAACAGGGCTGGAACCCATAATTAATCAGAAACGGAGAGCTCCCAGATGAAGAATTGACTGCACAATTCCTGGCGAACTCTGCCCAAGGCAGCAAGTCGGACCAATTATCATGATGGTCAGTAATGAAACAACGGAGAAATTGTTCCAAGCCCGGATTAGCTCGTTCAGCGGCTCCATTGGTCTGGGGATGGTAGGCAGAGGAGAAGGACAGCTGTATGCCCATCTGTTGGCAAAATGCCCTCCAAAATCTAGACACAAACTGGCTCCCCCTGTCAGACACCAGTACCCTAGGCACTCCATGCAACCGGAATACTTCTCTGGCGAACACCATTGCCAATTCCTTCGCTGAAGGAAGGCCACGGAGGGGCACGAAATGAGCCATTTTAGAAAACGTGTCCACCACCATGAATATAAAGGAGTACCCCTTGGACATAGGCAATTCTCCCATAAAATCAATGGAAACATGAGACCAGGGGCGTTCGCCATTAGGCACCGGTTGAAGCAAGCCCACTGGGAGATGTCTCGGGGTCTTAGCGTGGGCACAGGTGGCACAGGCATTTGTAAATTCGGCACAATCGTTTCTCATGGAAGGCCACCAAAATAACTGAGAAAGGGACCATAACAATTGGTCTCTACCAATATGTCCCGCAGCCTTAGAGGAATGGTAGGTTTCAAGCAGCCTAGTACGAAATGGTTCAGCGACAAAACATTTGCCCACTGGAGTTTCATGGGGAGCGGACCCCTGAGAGGCCAGGATCTCCTCCCCTAAAGGAGAAGTGATACTCGTGCGTATAGTAGCCAGTATTCTATCAGGTTGGATGATAGGTGCTGGTGCTTCCACTCTGTCACTGTCGGCCTCAAATTGTCTTGACAGTGCATCAGCCCTGATATTCTTTGACCCCGGTAAGTATGATACAATGAAATTAAATTGAGACAGGAACAGTGCCCACCTGGCCTGACGGGAGGACAATCTCTTGGCCTCCGAGAGATAAGTCAGATTTTTATGATCTGTTAGGATTAATACAGGATTCTTAGTACCTTCAAGCAAATGACGCCACTCCTTAAGAGCGAGGATAATGGCCAATAATTCTTTGTCACCTATCTCATAGTGGCTTTGAGTGACAGTCAACTTCTTAGAGAAAAACCCACAAGGTCTGAAAGTACCACCTTTATCGTGTCGTTGCGAAAGTACTGCCCCGACCCCAATATCTGAGGCATCAACCTCTAACGTAAATGGAAGTAGAGGATTGGGGTGGGATAACACAGGAGCCGCAGCAAATGCCAGCTTCAAATTCTCAAAGGCATTCTCAGCAGATACCGGCCAACAAGAAGGATTAGCACCCTTGTGCGTAAGATCGGACAAAGGTTTGACAATGGAAGAAAAGTTCTTAATAAACCTCCTATAATAATTAGCGAAACCCAGGAAACGCTGTATGGCTTTAAGACCCTTGGGTTTTGGCCATTGTAAGACAGCTGACAACTTATCCTTGTCCATGGCAATGCCATCATTGCCAATTATGAACCCCAAGAATGGCACACTGGTTCTATGAAACTCACATTTTTCCAGTTTACAAAATAATTTGTTCTCACGGAGTCGTAGCAATACTGCGGATACATCTTTGACGTGCTGTGCCATGTCTTGAGAGTAAATCAATATATCGTCAAGTTAAACCACAACACATGTCTGTAACATATCTCTCAGAACATCGTTTATCAATTCCTGGAAAACTGCGGGGGCATTACACAGCCCAAATGGCATTACTAGATACTCGTAGTGCCCAGCTCGAGTATTAAAGGCAGTCTTCCACTCATCACCTGCTCGAATGCGCACCAGATTGTAAGCGGCCCGTAGGTCCAATTTGGTAAAAATCGAAGCGCCCTTAAGCCTGTCAAAAAGCTTGGTGATGAGTGGTATTGGGTATGCGTTTTTTGCCATTAGTTTATTCAAGCCCCGGTAGTCAATGGATGGTCTTAATTCGCCATTTTTCTTTTTTACAAAAAGGAACCCAGCCCCAGCTGGAGAGGTAGATTTTCGTATGATCCCTCTAGCAAGGGCATCAGAAATGTAATCCTCCATAGCCTTATTTTCCTCACAAGATAATGGATAAGTGCGTCCTTTGGGAGGTACTGCCCCAGGCTGCAATTCGATGCAACAATCATAAGGTCTATGCTGGGGTAGCAAACTGGCCTCTCCTTTGCTAAAAACATCGCCAAACTGTTGGTACACATCCGGTATAGCCGAGAAGGTGCACAGGACCTTAATAGGCTGAATGACGCACTTGTCCATACAAAACTGGGACCAAGCAGCAATTTCACACTTTTTCCAATCAAATTGTGGGTTATGTAACTGTAAGCACGGAAATCCCAATATTACCGCATGGTGCGGAGAATTAATCAGTTGAAACTGCTGCTCTTCTCTGTGAAGTGCCCCAATAGTCATAGACAGTGGCATAGTTTCAAATATAACCTGAGGCGGTTCTAAGGGTCTGCCATCAATCGCTTCAATAGTCAAGGGATTTTCTCTTTAAATGCGTGGAACTCCGTGCAATTCAGCAAAGGTATTATCCATAAAATACCCTGCTGCACCAGAGTCAACCAAGGCCAAAACCTCCACAGAGCGTTGTGCCCAAGATAATACCACCTGTATAGTGGGTTTCATTGTGCCCAACACTGGGGACGATTGTACACCACCTAGGGCCTGTCCCCCAAGGTACCCTAGGTGTGTGCGTTTCCCGGACGTACCGGACAGGAATTTAGCAAATGCCCTTTTTTACCGCAGTATAAACACAACCCTTGTCTTTTGCGATAAAGTCTCTCAGCCTTGGTTAGTCTAGTGAAGCCTATTTGCATAGGTTCACTTGTCTCCCGTACAGGTTCACTAGACTTCAATGCCAGGGGAGGGATGGGTGGGCAAAACATGCTACTAGGCTCATTATTCTTTGACCGTATCTTACGATCTCTGGCAATTGATCTCTCACGTATTCTGGAGTCAATTATCATAACATATTCAATGTAGTCATCTAGATCAATAGGTAGATCTTTAGCAGCGATTTCGTCCTTAATGTGGTCATTCAGGCCTTGAGAAAAAGCTGCCAATAATGCCTCGTTATTCCAACCTACCTCTGCTGCCAAAGTGCGGAATTCGATGACGTAGTCGCCTACTGTACGCCTGCCCTGATGTATCTCCATAAGACGTTTGGCAGCAGAGGTGGTTCTACCAGGAGGCTCAAACACTCTTCGAAAGGATTGCACAAATTCTCTAAAGTTCTTAGTACAAGGTTTAGCATTCTCCCACAAGGGGTTAGCCCAAGCCAAAGCTCTGCCAGTGAGCAAAGATATTGTAAACCCCACTTTACTACGATCATTGGGAAATGCGTGTGCCATCAATTCCATAAAGATTTCGAGTTGGTTGATGAACCCTCTGCAGAGACTAGGGTCACCATCATATCTTAGCGGTAAGGGTGCAGAAGCCGTTAACCCTTTAACAGTGCCCCCTAGGGGTCTGGTATCACTTTCCGGTGTCTGACTTGGCGAGACCACCGGGCTAGAGCTAGATTTGTCAGCAAGTACCGTGCATTCAAGGATCGTTTGAATTGCAACTGTCAACTGATCCAAACGTTGCTCGTGCACATCCATCCTCCAATGGATATTCTGTGCATTACCTTCACCTTTGCTGTCTGAGGTCATGGCCCTTTTTTAGGTAAAAATCAATTTTATTGAAATAATAAATTGATAACGTAGGATGGCAAACACATACATACAGATACATACAGAATATAACAAGACAGAATGCAGACTCTACCGGTCCTGTCAATATACCGGACAAGACAGTCTGAAGAAGCAGAATGTTAGGCTCTACCGGCCTTGCCAGTACCGGGTAAGGCAACCTGCAGATGGAATAGCATAACGGTTCTACCGGCCTTACCAAATTACCGGGCAAGGCAGCCTCAACAGATTCACAATGTAGGCTCTACCGGCCCTGCCAATACCGGGTAAGTCAACCTCAGATGTAATGTGGCAAAAAGGTTCTACCGGCCTTACCAATACCGGGCAGGGCAGCCCAGAGATAGTAGCAGCAGTAGATGGTAATGGCAAATTGACAGGATCGTAAGCAACCCAGTGTACATAAACTGACACCAACAGGGAGTAGTAAAGCCGCAAGACTTTGGAGAAAACCAGCGTCCGCACGCTGGGGCCAACACAGGATTGTATAGCCGATAGGCTTTGGAGCAAACCAATGACCGCACACTGGTGTAACAAGCAAGTTTGTATAGCTGCAAGGCTTTGGAGCAAACCAGCGTCCGCACGCTGGGACCAACACAGGACTGTATAGCCGATAGGCTTTGGAGCAAACCAGTGACCGCACACTGGTGTAACAAGCAAGTTTGTATAGCCGCAAGGCTTTAGAGCAAACCAGCGTCCGCACGCTGGGACCAACACAGGACTGTATAGCCGATAGGCTTGGAGCAAACCAGTGACCACACACTGGTGTAACAAGCGAGTTTGTATAGCCGCAAGGCTTTGGAGCAAACCAGCGTCTGCACGCTGGGACCAACTCAGGATTGTATAGCCGATAGGCTTTGGAGCAAACCAGTGACCGCACACTGGTGTAACAAGCAAGTAGTATAGCCGCAAGGCTTTGGAGCAAACCAGCGTCCGCACGCTGGGACCAACACAAGACTGTATAGCCGATAGGCTTTGGAGCAAACCAGTGACCGCACACTGGTGTAACAAACGAGTTTGTATAGCCGCAAGGCTTAGGAGCAAACCAGCGTCCGCACGCTGGGACCAACACAGGATTGTATAGCCGATAGGCCTTGGAGCAAACCAGTGACCGCACACTGGTGTAACAAGCGAGTTTGTATAGCCGCAAGGCTTTGGAGCAAACCAGCGTCCACATGCTGGGA
Source organism: Rhinophrynus dorsalis (assembly GCA_037306005.1). NCBI lineage: Eukaryota > Metazoa > Chordata > Amphibia > Anura > Rhinophrynidae > Rhinophrynus > Rhinophrynus dorsalis. The sequence goes on from CM074726.1 coordinate 10,283,707, forward strand.
CCAACACAGGATTGTATAGCGGATAGGCTTTGGAGCAAACCAGTGACCATACACTGGAGTAACTAACAATGTCGCCGACGCGACCGAGCAGGAGGTCGCCAGGATACAGGAGACAGGCGATGAGATGACAGGAACCAGCAACGATCAGTCAGGTCAGGAAACAGCAGAGTTGAAGAACCGCAGGAACTGCAACACCAGAGACTAGGCCGGAACCAGGACTGGAACAACTCAGCAGGCAGGAAACACTGAAACAGTAGAGAACAGGTACTCAGGAACACATGAGATCAGGAACTCAGGAACACTGGAACAGAGGCCCAGCTATCACTAGCATAGTGATAGCAGGAAGGTCAGAAACAACACGAAAGGGCACCCAAAGGGTGCCCAATCCAGGTCTAAATAGGCAAAGAGAGGCGGGCTATCTGCAGACAGCCAATAGCAGCCCCCTACTGGTGACAGACAAGGAACTGCAGCAATCACGGGCACCGTGATAACAATACAATGTATGTGTGCAGATTAGGGTTACACAGAATATAAAAGTGCCTTGGATGCATAAAGAGTAGGAGTGCCATCTAGTTTATTTAAGCTACGTTGAGGAGATGCATTTTCAAGCAAGACCTACAGAAAGATTGAGAAAGTGGTTGGCCACAGTACTGTATAATATAGCAAGAAGCAGCACAGATCCAATAAAGATCTTGCAAGTGTAGATGATTAGCAATACTGCATTTGAAGCTCAGGAGTGGAGATTGCAGTTATGTGGCAGCTCCATATAATACTGGGATACGGAAGCAACCACATGCAGTTGATTAACACTCACTATAGAAGTAGATGAGAAGCTGTGTCAAGCGATGGCAGCAGACTGAAGTGGTGTCGTTTAAGAAGCTGAAGTCTTGGGATACCGAAAGGCCATAGTGGGGGTGAGTTAACAGGCCAAAATTGTAGGCAAGGCAAGTTTAGACAAAAGCAGAGGTTGTCCAAAGCAAGAATCATACCTGGATATCAGGATATAAGGCTTAGAAACACTAGTCAGTATAAACACTGTGCATGTGCACTGAGGCTCATTTTCACGGTTACTCAGAGAAGTTCAGGAGTCAGTACGGTTTAGTTAATGCAGTTTATTAACAAATGACATAAAGAGGATATATACAATAGGAATAAGCACAGGGTAATAGCCAGCAAGCCTGCTATCAGAAATAATAGGTTGCAATGCTAAACCACTGTGCTGGAGACTAGGCCTGAGCCACTGGAAGTCTCAGCTAGAACCAGGAACAGGAACTGGAACAGGAACCCAGGATCTTGATCCGATGAAGAATGAGGTCTGTCTCAGCCTGCAGTCGGAAGGAAATATCACTGACTTATACCTGGAGCCAGTAAGGGTGAATACTGACTCACGCCTGCAGTCAGTAGGAGCGAATATTGACTCACGCCTGTAGTCAGTAGGAGTGAATACTGACTCACGCCTGCAGTCAGTAGGAGCGAATACTGACTCATGCCTGCAGTCAGTAGAAGTAAGGTGAAAACTGACTCAGTCAGTTATACAAGTTGTCACGATGATATAGGTCTCTGAAGATGATGCTTGAGGGCGATGCTTGAGTGCAGAGCTCGGGATCGGAGACGGTTGCCACTAACCTGTGCTGCGGCCAAAGCCGAGTTAAAGTTTCTGGCTGCGAAGCCAGATATCCGATCCCGGTTGAGCCGGAACCCTGGTCTGGATGGGTATAGGTGCACACCATACGGCTTCAGAACCTATAGGTCAGAAGGATCCAGGAGTGCAGACAGAGACTAGCCCACCATGGAGGAAGAAAAGACAGAAGAGCCTTGGAAAGGGTAGCCACGGTCAGGAACCACAGGAGAAGAGAGGATCACTCGCCAATCCTGAAGGTAGGTAAAAGGGAAACAGACCTGGAGACTAGAGAGGTGCGGCAAGCCAACCTATAGGACAGGCAGGACCCCCCAGGAGGCAGGGAACCACCAACAGCTGCCTAAGTGACCTAGGGGTATCGGACTAAACTGTAACACCCATAAAAGCCATACTCCCAAGGAAAAGCCCAATTGCGGAGTAGGAGAAAGAAGAAAAACAGCGCAAAAAACACTTCTAAGTGTGGTATTATAATTTCACATGGATTATATATAACCCTTTACCCTCCAATAGTATTACTCACATTTATAAGAGGCTTCTCCTGTCTCTCAGTGTAATTCGTCTGCACTGGTTTGCGGGGTGTCACGCCAAATTAGTGACTTTATGTAATCCTCCAGACAAAATAAAATCTGATATCATTCAAATAATTTAATTTGTTGTTCTCAGTTTTTTCCACATGTAATAAACAGCATGCGGGTTTATACTGGGAACTTTTTATTCATGGTATCAAAAAACAATATCATTGTCTGGTCCCCACTTTACATAGTGAGTATGAAGGTACCAAATGAAAATAAAATACTTTTATTTGAATATTAATAAAATATATATATATATATATTCTCATTGTTTTTTAATAACACTCCCAGTGGGTGTCTGGCTGAGAAGTTTTTTTCTGTGAGATGTTATCCAGTAGTAATGTACACTCAGTCTTATTTTCTTTTCTTCCTGGTACTTATTATTCAAAGCTACAATTTTCTTTTTAGTAGCTGCAAAGGCCTTCGTTTTATTACTTAGTAATACCTCCAAAATATGTATGTCAGTATGATGAAGCAATCTGTATGTCCAAGAGATGGAGAGTCTGAAACTCAATTAACAAACACTTCCCTTTCTCCAATTTCTTCCTCTTTTTCTATTATTATGCACCTACATAGTTCCATTAACAAGTTCCTGCTTTCATGAGAACAATTCTTGAAATACCTATGCCTGGAACAAGCAAATCTAGTAATTCCTGTATCCTTTATGCTGTCAGAGTTGCCACCTTTTCCCTTTAATATCAACAGCTTATGACATTTCTACAAAGTGCCTGATGGTGAAGGCAAAACTTAGCTAAGTGAATCAAAATCATAATCAAAATGTGGTTCCTTAAGAAAGAAAAATACTGAGATTGCTCACAAACACAATGCGTTATATACTCCTGTGGTCCTTAAAGGGATAATCAGTTTGTCTAAATGGTAAAATATTATACTGCCTTCAGTTTAATCATCCCTAAACAGGACAGGTTGTAATAATTGCAAAAAGCATTAACCTGTGGAAAAGCAGAGAGTAAGAAGTGTCAAGCGTTTTCAGAGAAATGGGATTTCACATGCTAAAACGATCACAGTCTCCCTTTGAGGCCTAAAGTGAGCCTGTACTCTTACCTATGTATGACCGCCGGCCAGCATGGCTTCCAGCCACTTCCTCATTGCTATAGTCATGTTTCAGGCATTGGCACGGACTCCTGTTTATGGGCCTATTCTGTTGGGCCTAATTGGGTCCCGATTCCTTCTGCTGCTTTATAAAAGTCATTGAGGCTAGAACTTGTTGCCCTTTCACGGTGTTCTTGTGCGCATCTAGTTTGTTCCTCTGACCCTTTCTTGGCTTACGTTGTCTCCTGGTGTTTGAAACTTGGCTTGTCTGACTACTCAGAAAAGACAAGCGCACAAAACAGATCTAAGTGCAGCACCTTTATTAATATAATAACATAAAAATAAATTAAATATTGAGAGACGGAAATAGATGTCAAATACAGGGGTGAGGAGTGAGTATATAATTGAGGGTGAAACAGTGTATCAGTAAGAGGGCTGCGGGATATATGAGTACATCCACAGGCTTCAGCTGAAGGATGTGATCATGAATAACCTGATCACTTGCCGCTGGTCACGCTTGCTGTGGTAACAATATATCTCAGATTTATTAGGGAGAACCAGTGTTAATTGGAATCAGATATAAAGTATCCCATAAAACCCTGCCTATATACTCTTACTTGATATCTTCTTGATCTATTGCACATCAAGTCAATCCGATCTAGGAATTCGGAACACTGCATCTGTCATCCCTCCATAGTTCCGTGCTAAGTGCTGAGAACCCTTGGAAAGCCTCACCCTGCCCAGGCTCACCTTTTGGTGATAACATAAAAGCTTGAATAAAATACACCTCTATTCAATGCGTTTCGGAACATGTGGTTCCTTCGTCAGGCTAGGGTGCACAAGTAAAATCGGGACTCATAAAGAGGCTCCTTAATTTAAAGTGTTGCAAACCAATCACAGGGACAAAAAATTGGGAATGGAAGATTACGTTTCCATTAGTTAATCCAACCATCCATCTTTTTTTCTCATTATCAGCCAAAACACATTGTTATCAGAATATTTGTATGTATAATTCTCTCAAAAGAGTTTAGTTACATTAGAAAAATGGTTTAGAATACATAACAATTTTGGAAAATTCCGATGTTACTCCAGTTTATATAATCATTAAACCAACATATTCCATCAAATTAACAAAGTATACACAAAAAAAAAAAAAAAATAACACCTTAAAGAAGACGGAAGGTATTCACTGTATCATATCATTCTATGTATATACAATGATCAATACACCTCACCTAAGTGTAAAAATCACCAAAAATGAAAAGCGTCAGGAACTAATCATATAGATACATAATATGTACTTGAGTATAAAAGTCACCAAGAATTAAAAGATATAGGGGACTAATCATATGGGTACATGATATACTATAATCACAGACATAGTCTGTTATGAATATAATAACCAGTATCCACTGTGACTGGATAAATAATAAAGATGGTAAAGATATATATTCTCAAAGACCCATGTGAAGGTCATCCATATATATCCCTATGTGGGATACAAACCCACATGGTATTTCAGCTAAAACACCATAAGTCTAGATCACTATTAAACCCCCCTGGATTTAAAGTACCTAGTTTGAAGATCCAGAAACTTTCTCTCTGGGACAAGATTCTAAATCTATTGCCCCTTCTAACTTGGGGTAAGATATGGTCTATACCCATCATACTTACATTGGATCCCCTTATTCCTATAAGATTCACAATGGGTACAATGTTTAGACACCGGGTGGGCAATATTTCCTTTCAAGATGTTATTACGATGTTCCCTGAATCTCTCTTTGAGAGTCCTGGTGGTCTGGCCTACATATTGTCCCCCACAACCACATTCCAACAGGTAAACTACATGTTTTGTCTGGGGACATTTTGATGACTCAGATCTTACTCCCAAAATGTTATCCCTAGCGAGTTGATCGGTTTTCTGCATGGCTCTTTCAAGGATGCCTGAATCGTATCCCTTCTCCTCAAATTTCTTCCTTAATTCCAGGGCTTGTTTTTGATATATTTCAACCTTGGAGCAGTTTCTCTTTACCCGTTGAAACTGGCAAAATGGAACATTAGTCAGCCATCTTTTCAGATGCCCACTTGTGGCATCTATAAAGCCACTGACATCTACTTGTTTATAATGTGTCCTAGTTTCAATTCAGTTATCTTCATCTCTTTTAATTTCCAAATCCAGAAATATTATTGAAGTCCTTCTCCAACTGTAGGTAAATTTCAAGCCTAGATCATTGTTATTGATCTCCTTGAAGAGATTGTACTTCTATCATTAATATTATTATATTCCCTCCTTCCCAAAATTAATCTTCACCAATGAGCGCTGGAGTATATAGTTTGTGTTTGTCTGACTACTCGCTCTGGTTGTGACCTTGGCTGTGGCTGACTTCCTGATCCATGTATGACTCTGGCTTGTCCGACTACCCGCTCCGTGCTGACCTTTGCTGTGGCTGACTACCCGATCTGGTTCCGGACCGTGGCTTGTCAGACTGACGCTCTGTTTGTGCCTTGCTCCTGTCTGACTACCACTAGGCCAATCCAGGGCACGCTCCTTAACCTAGTAGCCCAGCCACCAGCTGGTCGCTTGCAGGTTACCTCCACTTGGTGCCTTCTGTTTGCCTCCGGGCAGCTAGTCAACTTAGTCTTGCTCCTGGGCACTCGCCTCTTATGCCTACCTGTTGCCTGGCTTAGCACTTGTGATGCTACCTATGCTCTGTGCCTCCTAGTTGCCTTTGGTAAGATAGAGTGCAGCTTGACTCGTTCCTTGCCTCAGTAGTGCGCTCCTATCTGGCCGCATCTATCTAAGCACCTACTCTGCTGCCTCTGGTGGTGCTACCAGCTACGGTATTGGTATCGGTGGTTTATTCGCTCTGTGCCTCCGCTGGGTACGCTCTTATTGTTCCATCCTGTTGTGGTAGAGCCAAGTCTGGTTCTAAGACTCAGTAACATAGACCTATGGTGGTTCAGTGTCAGCTCCCGGGTAGTGGACTAGACACTGTCCTCACTTCTATCTCCCCTCTGACTGAGGAAGTGTTCATTATTACTACTAGTATTCTTATTATCTATTGCTCAATAAACTGGTTTAAATTCACTCGTACTGTTTCGAGTGTTTCTTTACTGAGAGTCCATGACAAAAACATATCTTTTACTGTCTTTGAAATTTTCAAACAGCTCTCAATTCCATTAGTGTTGCTAAATCAGTTGTTATGACCAAAATAATTTGACCAAAATGAGTGTTGTCAGGTACGCACATTCAGTTGCTTGACCAACATGCACCACAACGAGCGTTGGTCTCCAAACCTTGTCCTGTAGCCTAACGATCATCACAGCTTTTTGTTCCCCAAATTCATGCTAAATAGCATGAATAATGGGAAGATCAATGGAAACTACCCAATGCTCGATGTTTGACATAGTGTCAAACATCGAACTGTGAGCTAGTAACAGTCACCCTTCCCCTCCCTCCTAAACACTAACCCTAAAAGTACCTCCCTGGCCCTATACTACACCTAACATTAAAAATAAAGTTAGACAAAATTCTAGCCCTAACACTATCCCATGACCATCAGGTCAAAATATTAAAATATCAAACAACAGTACATATTTACTGATAAAAAAAATAGCTGATGCGTTTCATGACTAGAGGGCTCATTTTCTCTATTGGGGTTTTGATGAACTGACCTCTAGTCATGACACTTGTCAGCAATTTTTTATCAGGATATATGTATTATTCTTTGGCATTTTAATATTTTGACCTGATGATCATTTTTTAAGTATCTATATATGAATAAATCAGTCTAATTTTTATTCCTGTTTTGAAGAGCTACTGGATCAGAAGTAGCTCTGTACTCACATGATCTAATCGATTGTTTATACATATTAAAATAGGTTCAGTCTATAATCAATATTGGGTAGGCCATAACCCTCTATTGGAGTGGCTGATACTACTGAAAATTGCGAGTAATATTTTTAAAGATTCTTTTGGGGTTGGTGAAGGACTGTTCCAGTTCTATATACTATACTTAGAAGAGATCTTCTGCGCCGCTCTTGTGCTTTTTGTTTTTTTAGTTTGTATTCTGAGTGGGGACCCAACCCATGGGGATTGTGCAGCGTTGATCTGAAAAATTCGAACTGTCATAAGTATTTTTGGATATCGTGGACGTTATTACTGTTTATACTTTTCACCGTTGTATGTTTATTTCTGGATGTTGATATTTTGCATATCTCCTGTATACTAGGTGATTTACCTGGAGTGAGGCACAGCCAATTAGGGGTTATATTCCAACAGAACTCCCCCCCCCTTTTTATTTGGGATGTAAGAGAAAGATAATTTTCAGGTCAGTATGGAATGTCCACTAAACATTTTATTCATAATTCCTTATATGTTTTCTGTACCTTCAAATTTATAGATATTGTTAATCAAACTTAGCTAAACAGTATGGGGTTTGCAGTCTACACTATCACAAAATGTGTTTCTGTATATATATAAATATATATATATATATATCTCAAAGTCAAATAGGAAAGCACTTATGAATCAGTGAAAAAGTGGGTTTATTTACAAAAAGATCTATATATATATATATATATATATATATATATATATATATATATATATATGTATAATATAAAGTGCTTACTACTCATGTGGCCTGCTGGGATGCTAACATCCTCCCTATAAAGGCTGAGAAAGATTCAGTTCTTTGTATGGGCATTCACTCCATGCAGGCACACAGGGCAAGTACTCCTCTAAACCTTTTTTAAACAATGTTTGTTTTTAATTGCATACCTGGGGACCCTCATGCATTCAACAAATTAATATATCAAAGGGTCCCCCCTTCTCCAACGTGTTACTATAAGATCTCCTCAGGGATCATTTTTTATTTTATTTTGTTTAGATATGGATATCAAGTGTTTAGAGTAGGTACTTGCCACACTTGAGGTACCTTGGCAGGGTTGGGAAGCTTACACCTCATTTTTGGCCAAAAATGTGGGCACTAGAGCCTCAAATTTATCAACAGTATTATTATATATGTCATATACAGGGCACAGTGTTCCTAAATAGGCTGGAAGAGAGCAGGTTTGAAGTTTGTTTTGTGTTTGCACATGCGCAGTACAGACTGCCAGAATAATGCAGTCATGCACAGTAGAGACTGGACGAATTTTGACTTTTTTGACTATGTCGTTGTTCAACCATATTTTCTCTTTAATTTCTTTTATACACCCACACAAATTATATACTGTTTTTTTAAGCACAAGTAGGGCTTTCTTTTGATAACACAAGTATATGAATACTTCATTGTTTAATTTGATTAAAATAGAAAAAAAAAGCAAAAAAATGAAAAAAAAAAAAAAAAAAAAAACATTTTGCTTACATTTTCCTGTCAGGATTTGCATACCATTAGTTTATTACAAAAAAATGCCTCTAAATATATTCATTTGCTTCTCCTAAATATAAGAGTACCCCATATGCCTAGTTTTTAAATAACGTTCTCACATTATTTTCAACCTGTAATTTTTCAACAATTTTTCACACATTTCAATATTACTGTTGATATCAAGCAGGGGATAGTTGAAAATGTTAAAAAATACATTGATTAGTGTTCAGCTCCTTCTTCTGAGTACGGCAATACCACATATGCATAGGTTTCAAAAGGTTTGTGGGAGCTACAAGGCTCAAATTGGAACATGTGCGTTTCCAGTTTCTCACTTTGAATTTTCACAACTTGCGTCACTGGTGCCATATCTTATTTTGGGCTGTGTAACAGTGCTCCACTTTAATATTTTCCCAAAAAGTGTATATTTTTGGAAAGTAGACACCCCAGGCTTTCATTTTAGGTGTGTTTTCAAATTTTGTACACAGCCATTTTACCACCAATCCTGTGAAAACTTGATGTAAGTAAAAACAATTTAGCATTTTTCACACTTTGACTTCAATGTTGATGTGAATTTCAAGCACAGAATAGGTGAAGATTTTATAAACTGCATTGATTAGTGTTTGGCTTCTTCTTCTAAGTACGGCAATACCCCATATGAATAGGTTTCTCAAGATTTGCGGGAGCTACAGGGCCCAAATTGGAACATGCGTGTTTCCAGTTTCACACATTGCATCACTGGTACCATGTCTTATACTGGGCTGTGTACCAGTGCTCCACTTTAAAATCCCCCCCTCCAAAAGTGTATATTTTTGGAAAGTAGACATCCCAGGCTTTCATTTGATGTATGGTTTCAAATTTTTTACGCAGCCATTTTACCACCAATCCCTCGTAAAACTTGACGCAAGTAAAAAATTCAGCGTTTTTCACACTTTGACTTCAATGTTTAAGTAAATTTCAACCACAGGATAGGTGACCGTTTTTAAAAATGCATTGTTTAGTGTTCAGCTGCTTCTTCTGAGCATGGCAATATCCCATATGCATAGGTTGCTCAAGGTTTGGGGGAGCTTCGGGACCCAATTTTGGACAAATATTTAATTTTCACATCTTGCTTAACTGGTGCCATGTCTCAATTGAGTCTGTGTAACAGTGCTCCACTTTAAGATTTCCCCCCAAAAGTGTATATTTTTGGAATGTAGACACCCCAGGCATTCATTTTAGGTGTGTTTTCAAATTTTTTACACAGCCATTTTACCACCAATCCTGTGAAAACTTGACGTCAGTAAAAAATTCAGCGGTTTTCACACATAGATTTCAAGCACAGGATAGGTGAAGATTTTATAAACTGCATTTATTAGCGTTCAGCTCTTTTTTTTCTGAGTACAGCAATACCCCATATGCATAGGTTTCTCAAGGTTTCTGGGAGCTACGTGACCCAATTTTGAATAAATATTGAATTTTCACATTTTGCTTAACTGATGCAAGTTCTCATTTGGGCTGTGTAACAGTGCTCCAGTTTAAGATTTCCCCCCAAAAGTGTATATTTTTGGAAAAGTAGACACCCCAGGCTTTCATTTTAGGTGTGTTTTCAAATTTTGTACACAGCCATTTTACCACCAATCCTGTGACAACTTGACATAAGTAAAAAAAAAATTCAGCATTTTTCACACTTTGACTTCAATGTTGATGTGAATTTCAAGCACATAATAGGTGAAGATTTTATAAACTGCATTGATTAGTGTTCGGCTCCTTCTTCTGAGTACGGCAATACCCCATATGCAAAGCTTTCTCATGGTTTGCAGAAGTTACGGGGCCCAAATTGGAACACCCGCTCAGCTCTTCTGACTACCTGGTTTTTTACCTCCTGCACAGTTTTCTGACCTGGCATTTTCTAGTCTCTTTGGTGCCTTACTGTGTCTGACTCCCTGGTTGCTGACTTTGGCTTGTCTTACATCTATTCCTATCTGCTGGTGGCAGTGAGATCTGCAGTCTCGCAGGCCACCTCATTTCCTCTCGGTGTGTACCATTAATTTTCAGTTGTCCAAATGATTTCAGACTCCATTGCACTCTAAGCCTGCTCAGCTACCTTTTTCTTCTATGGCATGCTCCTGCTGCCATCAGTGTGTTCTGGCATCTCCCTGAGTAGGTTGTAATTTGCCTGCCTTTTTTGCCCTTAGGAGGTTTCTTCATTCTCTGTGATGGCCACTTTCTCTTCTGTATCTAGGACATGTGGCTACATTGTTGCTTCATCTTTATTGTATTCTGCTTATCCAGATTCAGTGGAATATTGTTTCATCCTATTGCTTCCTGTCTGCCTCTGCAACTTTTCTGCCTCAAGCTTATCCTTTGCCTGACAGATTGTTCTTTTCTACTTTCTGTCTCAGAATACCAGTCTCATATCCTTTTAGGGAGTCTGTGGGGCTATTTTACTTCTTACCATCTTGAATCCTTCTATCTATTACTGGGATCTACAACTATTTATCCTGGTCCGGGTTCCAACTCAACCAGAAGCAAATATCTGGCTTTGTGGCCAGCAACTTTAATATAGCCTTGGCTGCAGCAAAGATACTCTGGAAAGCTACCATGCTCCTGAGCTACATCTGGATGTAGATCACTACCCTGTACCTCATCTAGAAGAACTTTTAGCATCCTTGGCTAGGGGGCAAACGTTCACCAAGATCAACTAAAATATTGCATACTTGCAGCTGGAAGTGTATCCTGACAGAAGGCTCTTATTGACCATCAATACACACCATCCTTTTTTCAGTCTCTTACTTTTTTTGCCATCTGTCAGAGAAAGATGGTCATTATCAAAGTGGGCATTCCACAAGTCCATTGTTTGTTTGAATATACTGGTCACAGGGAAAACAAATAAAAACGTAGAGACTGTTCTACAAGGGTTACAGGATCACTGGCTGAAAATCAGCCTCAACGAATGTGAGTTTTTCAAAACTAGACTAACTTTTTGCTCTCACAAGATCGACAGGCAGGATTTGCATACAATACCTGATAAAGATAAAGCTTTGTTAGAGGCTCCCACAACCAAACCTGTGTCACAAATAGTCTTCTTTAGTTCTACTCAATTACAGCCTGTTTTCTTCCCAACCTTGCTCAAATTCTGCATCTGTTACATAGACATTTGGCACCACCTACACATTGGCATTGGCCCACTTAGCATCAACAGGCATTTCAGAAGACAAAGGACATGATTGTTAACTCTCAATTGCTAGTTCACTTCGACCTACAATACCCCTGACCTTGATTTGTGATGCCTTTCCCTATTGTCCAGGAGCTCTTTTGCCACACATCATGCCTGACAGTGCTAAACAGCCCATACCTTTTGCCTCATGATCTCACACCAGCTGAAAGAAAATATTCTCATATTGACAGGCACTGGCAATCATGTGGGTACATCAGAAGTTTACACGTTATGTTTGTGGAAGCAATTTCACTCTCATTACTGAGAACAAATCTCTGCTGTCAATCTTTAACCCTCAAAAGAGCACCTGCTGCAAAGAGCGCAAGCTGCATCATTAAGCTATGTATCTGGGGATTTTCAATTACCAAATACAGTATAGGCCACAAGGTGCATTGGAATGAGGACACATTATCTAGGCTACCACTCCAGGGCCTGTCCAGGAATGACAATTCTCAGATTGTCCTTCTTTCCCAGAGTTATCCTCTGTTTGTATTTTGGTCCCAACACCAACATATTCCACTGCTCAAGTTACTGCTCAGGATGCTGTACTGTGACAGGTCTATCACTTCACCAACCTGGGTGGCCATGCATAATCCTTCCACAATCTGTACACCATAGGCTTCCAAATGATTGGAATTGACCACACAAAATGGCTGTGTCTTATGGGCACCAGAGTTGTCATTCCATTCTCATGTCAAGGTCATACTGTATACACCCTACACGAGGGACACTGTGATATTGACCGTCTGAAGCAATTGGCTCAGACTTTAGTATTTTAGACACTGCCTCTTAGACAACTGCTTGTAGGGGGTGTAAAGTCAATATCAAGTGCCTTCAGGCTGTCATCTACCCACGATCCTATGGACAGCTCTGGTCCCGGGACCATAAATCTCCATAGGATGGTGTAGCAACAGCGCCACTGTACAATTTCAGGCCACTGTGATATTGCACCTAAAAAATTCAACTTTGAAAATTAATAACTTTTGAATAAAACACCTTTCAGCAGTGGGAGTACTCTTGTTTTACTCAGGGGAATAAACCCTACAACATATTTTTTTTACTTTTTAAGTATTACTATCCCTTTAACAGTGGCCCAACAGGATCTAGGGTGCTTGACTTCACAGTTTGCTTGTCAAAATACTTCCTACTAAACTTCACTAGCTAAATAGATGCATCCAAATAATTAAGACCAAAGAGTATCTATTATTTTTCTACCAGGAAATTGTTAAACACAGACACAGTGAGGCTGATGTATTAAAAAGAAATTACGTAATTCTGGGGCAAGCCACCTACACCATTTTTGTATTTTGCTCCAGAATCGATACTTCTCTTCTTAGTGAATCAATGGGAATTTGTGATTTTGTATTTATCCCCTCTGATTCAGTTGGTTTGTTCTCGGACTACTCCATTTCTGCTTAACCTTTTGAGTGCCAAAGGGATATACAAAGTATTGGAAAGCAATTTTTTTGTACATGTGTATTGCAATGTTCTAGAGCTCTGAGTTTGTTTTTGTCTTATTATTCTGGGATGGCAGAGATTCCATGATGTGCCAGGACCATCACTGTTCCTTTGGTGCCTGATGGTCCTGGCAAATCATGGATCCTTAAGCAATTAAAGGGATAGTAATGTTTCACAATAAAAGTAGCTACAATTAATGTTCATAGTATATGAGCCAAGGAGAGTATTATTTCAATACTGACAGAGTTGTAGTTCAAGAGTAATTGAATTATAAAGTATCCCACTTCAGCCCCTTTTACTGATGTAACACTGCTCACCTCAGAGCAGCAGGGTGGTATCCAGGTGGATCGCAGAGATAGACAATAGACAGGGGGCAGGGTTTTCCTTATGCGAACAGTAAGAAGATTGTCTCTTGCTGTGAGCTGTCTGGTCTCAAGACCAGATTCCACATCTGAGGTGAGGTGGCTTAAACTAGGTAAAAGGGGCAGGAGGGGGATACTTTGTCATTCAATTACTCTTGAACTACAACTCTGACAGTATTGAAATAACACTCTCTGTGGCCCAAATACTATGAAGATTAATTGGAGCTGCTTTTTTTAAGAAACATTACTATCCATTTAAGGACCAGAGAGAAGTGCAACACAGTGCGAGTCAATGCATTTAACCCTCTCTGGTCCTTAAGGGGTTAATAAACACGCTCTTCCCTGGAGGTTAACAAATGTCCTCTCTGCATCTTGACATGTCAGAAGTCATCATAATTTGGATCCACCCATAATTAAAGTAATACATTTGGAGAAAATAGAGATTTTATACCATGGATAGACTATTGCTAATTGCTTTTTAAAAGGATACTTTCTATTATTCTATTATCCTTTCAGACTAAATTTTTAATTTTTAAATTAATTCCCCATGATTTAATAGCAATACCATTGTAGTTTAAAACACTGTATGATTCTGGTGATTTTAACCTTCATTTTAACCTTATACATTATAGGCATATGTTATATAATGTCATATAATAGCATCTCTATTTGATCGTTTATAATGTTATCGCTATTTGATAATATATAATGTTATCTGTATTTGTATCCTGTTCCACGTGTTTTACTTCATTAGTACACACACACAGGTATTTGAAAGCTTTTTGATCACGTGCATTTAGGTATGCACACAGGTATTTGTGATAGTACATTTACCTCTGTGTAAACTGTAGAGTATGATACTATGTGAGCCCAGAAAAATGTGTTGAGATAATGGAGCTCTGCTTTATCCCCTAGGTCCATGCTTGTAAAAGCAAACAAGTTATTCTGGAGTAAACCAACTGCAATATAGGGGAAAATAAAAATCCCTGTTACATTAAATTGGTATTTCAACCCCTTAGTGACAGACGACTTAACTGGTAAGTCCAGGAAGTCATTCGCTATAATGGAAAAAAAACAAAAACCCTGTCATTAAGGTGTTAATGCATTAGAGACCTCTCTAGCATTCATGGAGTTAATAAGCTCTGTTCAGGTGCATGGGAATTCAGGAATTTTCATTTGTTCCCTATGGTGCAGATGGTTTATTCTAGAATGGCTCCAGCTATTTTTTTTTTTTTTTTTTATAAATATGGGTCTTATGGCGTGATGCAGGAAACGTGCGCAATCGCTATTTCCCGTGTGAAAACCACTAGGGAATAGGTTTGCGCATGATTTTGTTGAAATTCGCATGAAAATTCAAGATAAGCGAACGGCTGCGTATACTTATTTTTTTTGTGGGCGTGGCTAAGATTAACGAACCTGTGTGAGTGGAATAGCGAATGCGCCTAATGCAAGAACTTCTATTGCGAATTAATTTATATGTCTGTGTACTGTTTTCATAAAATTGAATTTTTTATGCGCAATTCAAGAAGCATTCAATATTTAGCTTCCTGGATTAGAACATGCGCAAAATCTATCTGCGCACAAAAATGCCTTTATCCGATACGAACGTTTCTTGCATTGTGCCATTAGTTCCTTATCTGTATTTTGTTTTTCTAGTACTTCCAGATTTTATTAGCTTTGCTTAACCCTTTGAGTGTCAGAGTGGTACGGAATGCATTGCTCAGGGACTTCCATGTAGTCGACAAATCTGTCTTTTATTCAACACTTAACTCTTAGAGTACCAGAGAGGTAGGAAGGCATTGCTTAGCATGTTTCCTACCCCTCTGGTACCCAAAGGGTTAATAGGTAAGATATGCCTGTATATGTGTGTGTATGTTAACATGTTATATTTTATTAATGAAATGTGTTTAACTTTAACAATATATACATTATACCTCATGAATTCTCATTATACCCCCCTAACATGAGGACGACAAATGCCTGTTAATTACATTAAGAGCATATAAGCTATGTGAAACATAGCTTATATGCGCTTTTATGGTTACATTAAAAGATCAGCCCTCAAAGGGGGGCACCAGGACCCCTCCTGATAGCCCCCCTACCATGGATCATCTATCCATTATGATAGATGATCCATGGGGCAACCCCAAAGGCATTTACTGCCTTCTTGATGCTGTGGGCCTTACAGCCACCCGCAGCACCAAGAAATGAATGAATGAATGGAGGTGAAGGGAGCGCTGCGGTCCCATCATTCAATCAGTCACCCAGGTCAAACTGTGTGACTGATTGAATGATCAGAGAGCAGGGCTGCTTCCTCAATTTAATCTTTAGGTATATCTCATAATTTCTAATGCCCTACCTCCTGTGTCCCCTTGCGTTTAGTACTTTTGCTCCACTCTCCTTCAAACGGAGAGTGGAGCAAAAGTAGTAATCACAAGGGGACACAGGAGGTAGGGCATTATAAATGAATGTGATCTAACTAAAGGTACAATTGAGAAAGCAGCCCTGCGCTTTGACTGCAGCGCTCCCTTCACCTCCATTCATTAATTACCTGGTGCTGCTGGTGGCATTAAAGCCCGCAGCATAAAGAAGGCTGGGGACATAAGAGAGGCATTGGAAGAAGCGGGTGGAGGGGAGAGAGGCATCGGAGGAAGCGGGTGGCAAGCTTGTTTTTGCCGCTCACTTCCTCCGATACCTCTCTCTATGTTACGGTTCAGTAAACTCAGAAACAGGAGGTTTAGGTAAAAACACAATTGTATTGATACACAGTGAATAACAGTAACCCTCACAGGTCCAGCATACAGTAAGATGTTAAGCTGACACAAGACAGGTTACAATTGTATGATTAGCCCACACGGGTCCAGTATGTAGAACAAAATTACAGTACTGACACAGGTCAGGTAAATCACAGTTGATACAGTGTAAGAATGACCAAGAGAAGGCCCAATGTAACTCTCTATGCAGGGAGTCACAACAGCGACTGACACGTATGCAACGGGTTAAGCCAGTGCAGGTCTGGCTAAGGCAACAAGGAGGACTGCTGCAGAGTGAATGCCCACCGGAGACTTCAAACAGCTTGAATCAGTGTTACGTGCAGCAGGATAATAAACGCCCAACTGAGACTTCAGACTCATACACAAAGGCTCAGCACCGCCCCTGAAGGAGTTAACGTATGCTCCGGTCTGTATCAAGGTGGTAACCTGAGGTGCCCAAATGTACCCAACCACAGCAATGGCAAAGCAGACCAAGCGTTCGTGGTGCTAATCGGAATACCGGAAGGTCACACAGGGCACAGTGTGCAAACGGATAGAGAACTGGACTACTATGCAAAACCGGATCGCCGGGGCTCTGGCAAGACCACTGAACTTAAGCAACAGTGTATGTGGAGAGGCTAGTGAGCAGGAACAGAACTGGAGCAGGATCTTCAACCCAGCCGGGTCGGTACATGGAACAGGAACATCAGCCAAGCCGATTCGGTACATGGAGCAGGGTCGCCAATTACGTTGGGTCGGTACACGGAGCGGGTTCACCAGACAAGCCGAGTCGGTACACAGAGCAGGAACGTCAGCCAGGCCGGGTCAATACAGGAACAGGAACGTCAGCCAATCCAGGTCAGTACACAGAGCAGGAACAATGAACAGGTAGAGTAGTCATACTGTCCGGGTCATACACTGGTATCAAAATAGTAAACAGAACTAGCGCTAGGCAACGGATACACCACGAAAGGGCTAACCCTAGTGACAGCCCAAGGTATATAAAGGCTGTCACTAGGAGGGGCTATACAGCGTAGCCAATGAAAAGGCACCAGGAAGTAAATATGTCAAAATGTCGCTGGAATCACGGGCACCGTGATACTCTACTCCTCACTCGTCGACATAGTCCCCTGCATGCACAAAGTCGTTAAGGTGAATGTGTATTTTGTTGGTCGTCGCTCATTAGCCTTTCTGGGTAAGGAAGATTTGAATCTCGCGTTACTCGATCTTGGTTAACTCACGAAGGCAGCTTTTTCTTCACCTTGGTTTTAACTCCAACATTTGGATCAAGCCCTTAATTCCTTTCATCAGTTTGCAAATCAGTGGGTGTCGGCCCATTGGTGAACCTTCAATATATCTATGAGATGCCGAAATAGAGGACCTATAACAGTTAATGGTTCTGTATGCTTTACCTTCCTGAAACAGTAAGATAGAAAATTAATAATGGGGCCTAAATCTGAAGAATTGGGATCCAAGTCCCGTTCCAGGCACCATCGATCCCAGATTTTCCAACAGAATTGATAGCATGCTTTGGTACCTGGTGCCCAAGCTTCGGATATAAGGAATCTAGCTGATTCCGAAAGGCCACCGATTGACCATGGATTCCCGAAATTTGCCAGGCTATTATCACAGTCTCCCTTTGAGGCCTAAGTGATCCTGTGCTCTTACCTCTGTATGAGAGCCGGCCGGCATGGCCTCCAGCCACTTCCTCATTGCTAAAGTCATGTTACAGGCACTGGCATGGATGCCTCTTTATGGGCCTGTTCTGTAGGGCCTATTGGGTCCTGCCTCCTTCTGCTGCTTTAAAAACCTCATTGAGGCTAGGACTTGTTGCCCTTTTGTGATGTGTCTGTGCGTTTCTTCAGTGTTGCTCTCGTCTGACCCTTGCTTGGCTGCCGTGTTTACTCCTGAACGATCCTGTGGGTTTGACTGACTATCCAATCTGTGTATGACCCTGGCTTGTCGACTATCTGCTCTGTTTTGACCTTGGCTGTGGCTGACTACCCGATTTGGCTCTCGACTGTGGCTTGTCTGACTTACGCTCTGTGCCGTCCTTCGCTCCAGTCTGACTACCACCTGTCTTGGCTAGTTGTGGGCGCACTCCATTGGTGTAGTGCAACTGCTCCCTCCGTGGTAGAGTTGCTGGTTGCCTCTCCCTCCATTGCCTCCATCCTGTGCCACTGTATCCGTTGCCTCCTGGGCCTGTTGCATAACCCTCCGCTCTTTAGCCTACGTACATTATTGGCTTCACATACTTACCGGTGTTGCGGCTGGCTACATTCCACTCACTTACCTCCGCCCCTTTGTCTACTTAGTAGCCCAGTTCTGTGACTCTTTTGGAGTACTAGTTACTCTCTGTCTCACTCCTCCTACCACTTTGTGGTGGAGTCACTACTTCGAGACATCTGTATGCCTGTCTCATGTCTGGGAATTTAGCTGTCGTTCCAGTGATCAGGTTTCCTGGCGTTCCATGTTTCCATTTGCTAGGTATAGAACCAAGCCTGGTTCTGCTCCCATCTATCTCTATAGACTACTGAGAACTGGTTACAGTTCGGTGTCAGTCCTTGGGTAGTGGAATCGGCATGTTCTCACGCCTGTTCCTACTAAAGTTGGGGAAGTGTTTACTCTTGTCTATTTTAATAAACTGGTTAAACTTCACTGTGCCTGTGTTGTGTATATTATTTTCTCTGGTCTCCGTGACAGCTATAAGATGAAGCTGATGTTGAAGGAGTAACTTGTGAGGGTTCCCTGCTGAGTCCAGTAATAACTGGGGATAGGGAGTGATATAACAAGAAACGTCTATGGATAACTTGAGAAATGGAGGGAACCACGGTTCAACCGTTCAGAAGGGAGTGATTTCCTGTTTCCTGACTTGAAGGATTACTCTGGAGATCATGTTGAACGGAGGGAAGGCATAGCTCCCATCTGTGGGCCAGGATTGGAGGAAGGTGTCTAAGGCTAGAGCCTCTGGATTGGGTCTCCAGCTGAAGAAGTTGGGTAGGCAAGTGTTCAGTCTGGAGGTGAAGAGATCCAAAGTTAATGGACCCCAAATTGAATTCAATTGTTCGAAAGTTAGAGTATGGAGCATCCAGTCGCTGAAGTCTGTCAAGTGTCTGGAGTTCCAGTCTGCGACAGTGTTGGATAGTCCCAGAAGATACTGCACCTGAACTGAAATATTCTTTTCAGACAAAAGTGCCAGAATTGACCATCTCCAGAAGTATGCAACAATTTGATGAATTTTTTGTGAAACTCTTTATCTCAAAAGATCCTGCTAGCAACTCTAAGCAGTTGATATGCATTTCCTTCTCTAAAAGGGACCATTTTCTGCACCGGGCCCCCCAGCCTAAAGTGCTCGCGTCGGATTCTATAGTTATTTCTGGAGACATCCCGAAAATCGCTCTGCCATTCCATGCCTCCATGTGATTCAGCCACCATAGTAATTCTTCTCTTGCATCTAAAGATAGAGGAATGATGTCCGAATACCGGAGACCTCTGCATAAATGTAGAGTTTTGAGTCTCTGCAAAGTCCGGTAATGAAGCGGTGCCAGGAAAATTGCTTGTATTGATGCAGAGAGAAGACCTACTATTCTTGCTATCTTCCTTAAAGATATCAAATCAGTTTTCAGGAAAGAATTTATTTCACGACATATATTCTTTAATTTGGTGCATGGTAAGAGAAGGGTGGAATTCAGAGAGTCCACCATGAATCCTAGAAATTCGATGACTCGAGTTGGTTGAGTCACCGATTCTTTCCAATTTAGGAGAAATCCGAGGTCGATAAGAGTTTGGATAGTCAGATGAAGATGAGCTTTGAGAATGTTTATGTCTTGGGACATGATCAGCATATCATCTAGATATATAATCATGCATACCCCTCTGCTCCTTAAAAAGGGTACAATTGGTTTAATTATCTTGGTGAAACACCAAGGAGCCGAGGATAGTCCAAAGGGGAGGCAGGTGAACTGCCATGTGATTCCTTTCCAAAGAAAATGAAGATTTTGTTGATGCTGTATGATAGGGATGGTTAGGTATGCATCTTCCAGATCTAATTTGACCATCCAATCTGATGGCATCAGAAGATCCCTGAGGCAGTGAATGCCTTCCATTTTGAAATGCCTGTAACCAACGAAGGCATTTAGATTCCTCAGATTTATGACCGGGCGCACACCTGAGTCTTATTTGTGTACCAGGAAGATGTTGCTGACAAAACCTGGTTCTGATAGGTTCTGGCTCATTTTTTCTGGAGTTCTAGGATTTCTAAATCTATTAGGTGGAAATCCTCTTTTGAGAGTTGGATAGAATGTGGGATAGTTTGTTGAAAAGGAGATAGCCTCGGACTGTTTAACCACTGATCCAAGGTTAATTGAGACCAAGTGTGGAAAAAATGGGTGAGTCTGCCACCCACTCTTTCTTCGCATGGTAGGGAAAGGAGACTTACCTGAAAAAGGTCTGGAACGTGAAAATCTGCAAGGATTCTTTCCTTGCCATACTCTGCCTTGTGAGGGGTGGAAGGGAGTTGGAGCCCTAATCTCTTAAGAGTATGGTCCTCTCGTGAAGTTGTTTGGGTCTGATGAGTTCCTATATTGCCCTTTAAAGGAGTTCAGAGTTTGGCCAGGAAGTCGACCTCCATCCTTCCCTAACCTGACAAAATCTCATCGGTTGAAGACTTTTTTCCATGGAATTTTGGGCTTTGTCAAGGGCCGTGAAGGTGCCCACAAACTTCCCCAACCTTTTAATAAAGGACTCTCCCAACAGAAGTCCGTTAGCCTTGGGGCTTGCTTTAGTGGCCGCCATGTCAGAAAGTTTAGGGTCAATGAGTAGAGGCAACACTCAATGTCTTTCTATGGATAGTGCGGTGTTAGCATTGCCTAGAAGGCAGAATGCTCTCTGTAACCAACCCCTTAATGTGTACAAATCGACATGAGTTGAGGATGAAATGGCTTCTTCAGTTAAATCAAATATTTTGGCTAGAGGGCCTATAATTTCCAAGAGCTTGTCTTGGCACTGTTTCAGCAATCATTCAACGCCCTTTCTGGGGTCTCTCCTAGATTTCAACATGTAAGGGGCCATTTGTGGGTCCATAATTGGTGTCTCACATGTTTTGTTTATAGAAGGCCTCGGGCATTCAGATCTTAGTTTATTCCTTGCCTTTGGATCTAAGGCTTTCCGGACCCATAAGTCAATATATTTTGCAACATGGCTTTTAGGTATTTATTCTGTGTATCTGGGGTGCTTAATATTGCCCGGATCGAAGAGGGGGCATCCTTGTTCATCTAATACAGTGGTATTCCCCAGATCCTTGTCCTCCAGGTCTAAGTCAATGTCTTCACTGCCAATAGAATAATCAAGGTCTGAAGACTGGCTTACGTGACCTTCAAAAAATGAGAGGGAATACTATTACCCTTTAAAGGGGTACGGGGAGAGGTCAAATTTTCTGTGAGACATTGCCACAATGTCAATAATAGAAATACAGGGATATCTAATATATATCTATGGTAAAGAAATCAGAATTTTGAGAGAAAAAACTAATAGGGATTGATTAATAAACTGAAAGAGTTAATGTGTGTGATTGGGATAGAGATATAACAGATATTTCGCCACAAGTATATGAAATTTCGGGGAGGAACAGCAGAGGGTGTCTGGAAACTGAGGTAAGCAGCCACAGAATGCAATTCATGCCAGAGAAAAGGTCCGCTCATGCGCAGAGCACACTGAATGGGTAATTTGCCCAGAACTAAGATGGCCGCCGCAGCTATGAAGATATAAACTGGAGCGATGTGGGGAAAGGAATAAAAATGAAGTGCCAAGCGTAATATGGTAAACAGCAGTTAAGGACGAAAATGGAGAAAGAAACAAAATAAATTCGGACGTTAGACAGCGCATACACCAGCACTGATATAAGGGAAAAGCATAAGTTATAGATATAATTGAAAGGAAGGGGGAAGACATACCAAATCTTTAATATACCTGTCGGATAAAGTGGGCAGGCATGAAGGGGTGCAGTTGGTAGATGGGTAAAGTTGGATACGGTCTAAGGAGGGACAATAGAATATAAGTATTAGAAAATGTAAATATAATACAAATGTCTGTAACCTGAAAATACATAGGAAAAAAAACAACTTGATACTTATCTGCTGCTGAGCAGCAAAGAAATAGGAAATTGTATTACTTCCTGTGACACTTATACACCCGGAGGAGAAGGGGATTGGCTACCTGTACAAGGGGAGGGGTTACCTGTTATCATGTTTTTGTTTTAAATAAATGTTTAACCTTTGCTGCTGAGAAGTAAAAGATGGAGTTATATGCATAATATGAGCCTCCGTGGCTTGCCATAAAATCCATACTTTTCACAGACATATTTTTTTGTTTGCCAGTAGTTCAGTGGGTCATCATTTCTGCCTAGTACATACCTATCCGGCAGGTAGGCTGTAACTATCTCACATGCAGTGGAGACACCCCTTTGAACTAGGCTATGTTAATGGGTATCAGTTACCAACTTATATTGAAGGAGCAAGTTTTCAGACTTCCCTGTGCTTTAAGTTTGTTTTTGTGCCTTTACTTTTCTCTCTTTCCTGCTCCATAATTAAATGTTCAACTCGATCTATAAGGATTTCTTTATAAGATTTCGACAGAATCTGATGCGTCAGAGAAATTCTGGTCATACCTCGGCACAAATTAATCATACTTTGGCACAAATGTAGATGGCCGGCACTTAAGGACCATGGAGTATTTTTTTTATTTTTACAATCCAATTCAGGGCTCCCCAAACGGTGTGTAACCGCGCGGGGAGCGCTGAAATCCATGATGTACGTATACGGCATGGGTCCTTATCGCACTTTGGACCCATGATGTACATGTACATCCTTGGACCTTAAGGGGTTAAAGCTGCGATCTACCAGTTTAGCAAGAGTGTATTTCTCATTGCTTTTCATAGACACTATTCTAGGATCCTTCTCAAAACATGCTAACATAGTCGCCAGCTGGCTGATATCTGTATCATTATGAACAGAATCATCAGCCATTTTCTTTAATTTTTTCTGCAATAAATAAATAAATGGAAGTATTTCACATATCCCTGCACCAACAGGACAGAAGTCTGACATAATCTGCCATTGACCAGGTGACAAAGAAGCCCTCTCCACTGTTAGAACGTTTTTTACCCTAGAACTTACAACCCCTGATTCAACGGCCTCTGACAGAATTTCATGATAGATAGCTAAAGAAATCTTGCATAGGGTCACTAAACAGTTTTTTTTGTAACAAGGGGTATTAGATAACTGTTTAAAAGCTTCACTTAGGTACAAATTTTTGGGCCACAGTACGACATTCCCACCTTTGTCTGATGGTTCTGTGACTGTGTCATCCCAATTCTGCATCTCTCTCAGTACCTATAGGAAACCTAAAACGTAAAAATCATTTGTGAAAGAGCCTTCTCTCAAAAAATTTGTAATGTAGTGCATAACCCAAGACATTTGACCTCCTGTCCTCACTTAACAGCCATCTTGAACCAGTGAAGTCTCAGTCTTCTGGGGCAGAAGGTGTGTGATTCAATCTGCTCCCTGTATATTGTAATTAATAAGGGGTTTATAAGGGGGGGTTATGTTAGCATCTCAATAATAAACATTAGCATAAGCAGGGCATACTTTGGGGATGTTTACTCAAACAACATGAGGCATGAAACATCAGTAAATATAAAATAAGTCATAAACAACAGAACAAGGATCAGTTACAGGTAAGGTTCACCTACCACCCCAGATGCCGATAACAGAATCCCAGACAATCTAGAGAAGTGGTCTGGTTGGTAACTACTCCTTTAATGTTTGCAATTCAGGCTCCAACAATGGGGAAATATGTCCATTGGGAATGGCAGTTCCAGGAAATAAATCGATATACAGTAGGCAACAAGGAGTTTGCAGGTGATGAAGCTTCCATCATCCAGCATATGTCTGATCTAGGATTTCTGATGAGGCAATGTTTGGTACAAGGAAATGTATAAATATCTATAGATCATAAAATAAGAAAAAAATGAATAGATACTTAATAGGGCACTATAGTGATAGAGTCAAACAATAGTTGTTCATGGAGTAATAATACTGCGGTGAAAGTACTAAAATATAACTTTTATTAGAATAAAAAAATTTTAAAAATCAAACATCGATTAAAATAAAGAATGAGAGCCAACTTTATATTGGAAACAGTGTATGCACACTAAAACAGGTATCTATCTCCTCAGAAATCTCGGAGAAAAGAGAGATAATTTTGTATAAAGTAATGTAACACCATGTATCTCACTCTTCAGTCTAGTGGCTAAAACTACACTACTATCCTTTGCCACCCGACCTGACTTTTGAGGTAAACCACACTATCAAGGGCCGTTAGTCTGCATTACAATGGCAACGGACAAATATTACTCTAGATATATCTGTGTTACTAGAGCCAATTACAAAAGTATATTGTCATACATAGGGATCATGGTTGTCCCCAGTATCAAAGGGAATCGTCCCAAATGATAGCTCTCCATATTATTCCCAGTAGTGGCAACCACATAAATGAAAAAGATCTGGTGGCACTCTGTGTATATTTTCAGGCATACATTGTTTATTGACCAATAAAGTAATGATGTGGACAGAAATGAGATACAAAGTTACTGCTCTCTCTCACGAAATCAGGATCTTAATTTCTATCTCTAGTCATCTCTGTCATTCATGTGTTTATTCACAGAGTGCCAGCATAAAAATTAGATTTTGCAGATATTGTATTTTTATGGAGATTATGATTCTGTGAGTATTTAAATAGGATTCAGATGAATTCATTTTTACATGTTGATAATAATTCTGGGTTGTTCCTTTTAGGTCTATATCTCATATTGGATTCATAATCTATATTGGTATATATCACTCTTTCATGATATGAAGTATTTATAGGTATATAATATACTTGACTGCTGTTTAACTCATTGACTGTGGCTGACATCTTTGGAGACATCATGCTTTTTAGGCCCAAAGTGTGGATGACAACTCCCAAGATGTCATTATACACAAAGGAGATAATAATGACAGTTTGTGAGTGGGGGTACTTACCTGGGCATACAGCAATGGATCCTATATCTATGGGATGTCCAGGTCATGCCTTCATCTTTAAACATCACCTCTCATGTGTGTTACAAGATGGCCACTCACACTGAATTACCAGGCAAGTGCATATAGTAGGAGCTGAAGGTGTGGGTGAACAGCACCAGAAGCCTTATCTAAGCCCTCCCAGCTACCAACTTAAAATAAGCATAGTTGGAAAGTGAAGAGTGTCCTCTTTGTAGGATACCTCACATTACAGGGCTCATGATGTGTGATCCACAGATTCCTCATCATAAACATATATTACTTTTACACACAAACACACACACACATATAGGAGCGGGGGTAGGACAGGTGAAAGCTGTTTAACCCTTTTAGTGGCTTGGGTAATTATTTGTACCTATGAGGTCCCATATTCCTTTTTGTCAGGCTAAGTTGCCCTCCATTAGGGACTCTGGGGGCTGCATGCGCAACCCAACAAGACTTTTAGTTCAGTCATTCTTGAAAGACCCATGAGGGAGCCTGCAAGGTCTTTTTTCAGACCCCTGTCCTGATCTTCCATTGGTCCACTGGGGCTCACACTGCAGCAGTGGCTTCATTGGTAGTTCTACTCCCAGGGGATCAGATCTGCGGATAGGGCACTATCTGAGTTTCCTTTAAATCAATGGAAATGTTTGTTTGTCCCTATGATGCTACTAGTTTGACCTATTTTTTTGTCTCATCAGTGTTTAGCCATGCTCATTAGTATTTCTAAGGTGGAATTGCTCATTGCTTTGGCACTTCAGGGTTTAGACTTGTCATTGACATTAGTACAGTCTTGCACTTTGAGGGACGGACCCCTTTAACATATCACTGAATGTTATACACTCGAGTCCTAGACAACAGTTGTTAAATCTAGCATAACAAACGATCAAGGTAATATTTATCAGTCCTATTCAGCTGGCATCTTTGCCAACACTGGAATTATTTTTAGTTGCAGATAGCATAATCAGAGGTTGGTACAGGATGAAAATACTAAAAGCTGTATCACATCACAGTACAAATAGCCTCCCACGTCCTCACTTGGCAAAGCAACAGAAACAGCATTGTGATCTGGGCATGACATCTGGAGAATACAAAAGGACCTACACTGGATTACGTCTCTATTTAGCATCCAAAATGTCTCAGCAATTACAGCCCCAGCAAGTGATCCAGGCTCATTAGCACTATTCTTACAGAAAAAAGTTAAATCTAGGGTTTAATTCATCAGCAGTAAATTGCTACTGAAAACTGCAAACAAATTCTCAAATTTTAGATGCTGTACGATGTCTTTTGAAGAAATGCGTGGGTTTGGTTTTCTTTTTGCAAAGTCAGATATCTTTCTTTTAAAGGGACTCCATCACTTCCAAGATCATCTACATATTGTATTAGCCAATTTGCTTATTTAAAAACACAACAAATGATTATGCTGCTAAAGACATGTGCAGGTACTTCCTGTTGTAGCCCTACATTCTTTCCCCACTTACTGACGTTTAACCCTTTTGGTATTAGAGGAGGTGAGCAATGCATTGCTGAGCAGTATCACTGAGTGGGGAATGTAACATAGGGGTAACACAGGAATTGCCTGTATGGTATGTTTTAGTAAGCAGAATACATAACATGTAAAATCAAATTGCATATACATTTTTATTATTTTTTTCCATCTTCACCTATTTTTTTTTAAAGGGATAGTAATACTTCGTTTTAACTTTATTTTATTTTGTAGGCATTAAAAAAACATGAAGAATGATATAAGTCTTATCTCTCAAACCTTTATGGTTTATGAGATATTCACAAGCAAAGTTCCCCTCCCGCCCCTTTTACCTAGTGTAAGCCATCTCTTCTCAGATGTGAATCTGGTTGTAAGACCAGACAGATAACAGAAGGGGACAATTTTCTTTGTATGAAAACAATGAAAGCCCTTCCCCCCTTGACAAGTTTTTCAGGTTTTTCCCTTATCTTAATTGAAGATTGTCCCTCTCTGCAGTCTACCTGGGCACCTCCCTTCTGATCTGGTTGAACAGGGGGGGGATACTTTGTTTGTGAATATCTCTTAAACCATAAAGGTTTCAGAGATAAGACTTATATCATTCTTCATGTTTTTTTAATGCCTACAAAATAAAATAAAGTTAAAACGAAGTATTACTATCCCTTTAAGAGGCCATTACCTCACTGCTCCACACGATGTCTTGCGTTGCCTCACTCACGCAATGCAATCACGCGCAGTAGAGACTGCCCGAACGTGCGCAGTCTCTACTGCACATGATGGCTTCTGACAAACATCCTAGCGAATTATTATATAGGATGATTTGGGCACTTTGGGGACCAAGGGCTTCTGGGTTGTTAAAATGGAGTATTACTATCCCTTTAACTTTTAGACCAGTCTTCAGAGCTACTCCCTCTAAATTACTCTACAGGGAGGAGGCCTGCTCTGACCATATCTAATCAGAAAAGCAGTGATAGTGGAGCAACATACCATTATCCCTGCTTAGGAAATGATTGGGGTGAGATAACGTAAAGCAAGCACTAGTTAACATATAAGTGGGAATCAGCTGGTTTCAACCAAGGTAGGAATTCTACCATTTATAGTGCTGCAGAGGGGAGAAAAGGGGTCTGTGATATTGCTTACATGTATCAGGTGGAAGGGGATCTCTATATATATGGAGGGGTTAGGCACTAAGGAGTGATACAGAGGTGATAACATGGAGATAAAATCTCCAGTTCCTATGTTATTCTATGGAGCCTATGCACTTAGATCTCCAAAGTCTGAGAAATATTAGTGCATAGGCTCCATAGAATATTATAGGAACTGCAGAATTGACATCACTGGAAAAGTAATCTACAATTTATCACCTTTTTTTCACACCTTAGTGCATAACCCCCAAGGTATCCTTAGATTTTTTTGTACAGTCGGTGTTTATGGGGGAACGTTTTTTGCATGGGCTTCTGATGCTTCAGTTGAACAGATCTGCTTGAATATTGGTAAGTGTGTTTTGGAGGCCAGCTGAGTTATTTCTTAGATCTACCCCTGTCTAACACCAATTTATAACACTACTCAAAAAATCTTCTCTGTGTGCACCTTTTGTGCCAAGTGGAAGACAGTAGGAACAGTGTTTAGGCATTTTGTGTTCCTTTCTTCTACACAGTGTTTAAAGGGATAGTAATACTTCGTTTTAACTTTATTTTATTTTGTAGGCATTAAAAAAACATGAAGAATGATATACGTCTTATCTCTCAAACCTTTATGGTTTATGAGATATTCACAAGCAAAGTTTCCCCTCCCGTCCCTTTTACCTAGTGTAAGCCATCTCTTCTCAGATGTGGAATGCAGTCCATAGACCAGACAGATAACAGAAGGGGACAATTTTCTTCCTATGAGAACAATGACAGCCCTTCCCCCCTTGACAAGTTTTTCAGCTTTTTCCCTTATCTTAATTGAAGATTGTCCCTCTCTGCAGTCTACCTGGGCACCTCCCTTCTGATCTGGTTGAACAGGGGGGGATACTTTGTTTGTGAATATCTCTTAAACCATAAAGGTTTCAGAGATAAGACTTATATATATCATTCTTCATGTTTTTTTAATGCCTACAAAATAAAATAAAGTTAAAACGAAGTATTACTATCCCTTTAATGTTATGTACTAACAAAGAGGAAAGTTTAATCCATTTTTTCTGTAGGTGCTGTAGGGGAGATGCTTGCTGGCATTAAAATCATTACAATGACAGAATGTGTGTGCTGGTACTTACTTAAATGAACAAACAGCACAGTGGTAGGCAACCTTTGGCTGTGTAGCTTTTGGGGACTACAACTCCCATTATTCCCGATCAGCCATTGGCTGGTTGAGAATGATGGAAATTGCAGTCCACAGCACCTGAGATCAAAGGTTGCCTACTTTTTCTATAGTACATACCCAAGAGTGCAGGTGCATGGGCAGGAAGCCAATGACCCAGCCCAGCCCAGCCCAGAAAATATGCTGTACTGGCAGATTCCATGCATCACAGTTAATTGTGACCCATTCTTATTAAGATATATATATATATATATATATATATATATATATACAATATAATAATTAAGATAATAAAGAAAACTTAGAAATGCATTTGATAGTTAGCAGTTGACGTACTTTTTAGGTCACATCCCTGTCCTTACTAGGCTTAAGTAATAGGAAATTCAGATTTCTTAAAGGGGAACAAAGAACAGTGAGCTATGCTATAGATGTTGGTACCATTCCTCTTAGGAAACTGCAAACTTCTGCTTTTTATGAACTAAAGCATTCACTGGGGGACTGGGTTTTACAGAAAAGCATACTGGGGGATTGGGTATTACAGAAGAGTGTACTGGGGGATTGGGTATTACAGAAGAGCGTACTGGGAGATTGTGTATTACAAAAGAGTGTACTGGGTATTGGGTATTACAGAAGAACATATTGGGGTATTGGTTATTACAGAAAAGCGTACTGGGGTATTGGGTATTACAGAAGAGCATACTGGGGGAGTGGGTATTACAGAAGAGCATACTGGGGGAGTGGGTATTACAGAAGAGCGTACTGGGGGATTGAGTATTACAGAAGAGTGTACTGGGGGATTAGGTATTACAGAAGAGTGTACTAGGGTATTGGGTATTACAGAAGAGTGTACTTGGGGTTTGGATATTACAGACGAGCTCACTGGGTGATTTGATATTACAGAAGAGTGTACTGGGGGACTGGGTATTACAGAAAAGCGTACTGGCGGTTTGGGTATTACAGAAAAGCGTACTGGCGGTTTGGGTATTACAGAAGAGCTTACTGGGGGATTGGGTTTCACATAAGAATGTACTGGGGGACTGGGTATTACAGAAGAGCGTACTGGGGGATTTGGTATTACAGAAGAAAATACTGGGGTATTGGTTATTATAGAGGAGTGTGCCAGGGTATTGGGTATTACAGAAGAGCATACTGGGTAATTGGGTATTACAAAAGAGTGTACTGGGGTATTGGTTATTACAGAAGAGCATACGGGGGGGGGATTGGGTATTACAGAAGAGCTTACTGGGGGATTGGGTATTACAGATCAGCTTAATAGGGGATTGGGTATTACAGAAGAACTTACTAGGGGATTGGGTATTACAGAAGAACTTACTGGGGGATTGGGTTTTACAGAAGAACTTACTGGGGGATTGGGTTTTACAGAAGAGTGTACTGGGGGATTGGGTATTACTGAAGACAGAAGAGCGTACTGGGGGATTGGGTATTACAGAAGAGCGTACTGGGGGATTGGGTATTACAGAAGAAGGAAGAGAGTACTAGGGGATTGGGTATTAGAGAAGAGCATACTGGGGGATTGGGTATTACAAAAGACAGAAGAGCATACTGGGGGATTGGGTATTACAGAAGACAGAAGAGTGTACTGGGGGATTGGGTATTACAGAAGACAGAAGAGCGTACTGGGGGATTGGGTATTACAGAAGAGCGTACTGGGGGATTGGGTATTAGAGAAGAGCATACTGGGGGATTGGGTATTACAGAAGACAGAAGAGCATACTGGGGGATTGGGTATTACAGAAGACAGAAGAACGTACTGGGGGATTGGGTATTACAGAAGACAGAAGAGCGTACTGGGGGATTGGGTATTACAGAAGACAGAAGAACGTACTGGGGGATTGGGTATTACAGAAGAGCATACTGGGGGATTGGGTATTACAGAAGACAGAAGAACGTACTGGGGGATTGGGTATTACAGAAGACAGAAGAGCATACTGGGGGATTGGGTATTACAGAAGACAGAAGAACGTACTGGGGGATTGGGTATTACAGAAGACAGAAGAACGTACTGGGGGATTGGGTATTACAGAAGACAGAAGAGCATACTGGGGGATTGGGTATTACAGAAGACAGAAGAGCATACTGGGGGATTGGGTATTACAGAAGACAGAAGAACGTACTGGGGGATTGGGTATTACAGAAGACAGAAGAACGTACTGGGGGATTGGGTATTACAGAAGACAGAAGAACGTACTGGGGGATTGGGTATTACAGAAGACAGAAGAACGTACTGGGGGATTGAGTATTACAGAGGTTGCTGTACTAAGAATTGGGGTAATTCTAGGGCAAACCAATCACACCAAAGCGAACAAATATCCATTCTAATTGATTTTATTAGGGCTGTTAACCCCTTGACTGCTTGAGATGTGTTCAACCCAAAGACTAGCACAAAGTAGAACAAAGTAGACAAAGAATAAGGGGTTAAAATCCAGTGATTAAACGACGGAGCGAGAAGAGAGACTGTCCTGAACGTCTGGGACAGTAGGCAGGAACTGCTATTAGTTATCTTCAAATTCAATGTTGCATAGCTTATATATAATGTACATACATAAAACAGAGATATCATAGTATATTGAATTATATATATTTATACATACATGTGTATCATGATTTCATGGTGATAAATAAAAGCTTAAAAAATAGACACAATGTTTTTTGCACACAAAGGGTTACATATGTTGACCAGGAGCTTCTGGGTCTGCAAGTGAGCCTTCACCACAAATAGCAGGACTTCTTGATTGGTTATCTAAGTTGTCTCTCTAAGTACTGCGGATGTTTGCCTCATAGTTAACTCTTTAAGAATGTGGTTAACACCCTTCTGGTCTGTAAAGGGTCAATCCTTCTAACATTCAGAAAGAGGCACGATGTAGCCTGCTAGGACCAAGCATGTACATGCAGGTTCCAGAGATCTGTCACAGCTATAGAACATCGGAGCTTAGAGGGCGTACCTGGGAGGAACAGGTATAGTTACTAGTGTGTGTCACTGTGTATCTCTCTCACTACAGTACATGTAAGTTACTAATAGCTGAGCGCAACAGTGTGGTGTGACGTCTCATTTGTCAGTTGCAGAATGTTTGTAAAAGAATGGTAACCCTTTATTTGGCCTTTACCTATTCTGAAAGTGAGCAGTGTCTAAAGCCAAACTGCCTATACTTTTTTCCATCTTCACCTATTTTGTAACAGATTTACGTTACTGAAAAAGGATATACTAGAACTAGAGAGGGTACAGCGGAGAGCAACAAAATTAATTAAGGGAATGGAGGACTTGACATATGAGGAACGACTAAACAAACTTGGTTTATTTACTCTAGAGAAAAGACGACTAAGAGGAGACCTTATCACATTGTACAAGTATATGAGAGGTCAATACAAGGATCTCTGCGGTGAGCTATTTATTCCAAGGCCTGATCAGGTGACCAGGGGACACCCCTTGAGATTAGAGGAAAGGAGGTTTAAAATTCAGCAGAGGAAGGGTTTTTTTAC
Organism: Rhinophrynus dorsalis; assembly: GCA_037306005.1. Classification (NCBI taxonomy): domain Eukaryota; kingdom Metazoa; phylum Chordata; class Amphibia; order Anura; family Rhinophrynidae; genus Rhinophrynus; species Rhinophrynus dorsalis. Next base: position 10,316,486 of record CM074726.1, read on the forward strand.
GGTAAGGTCTGTCAAATTGTGGAATTCATTGCCCAGGGAGGTAGTTATGGCAGATACAATGGATACATTTAAGAGAAGATTAGATACATTTCTTTCAAAAGGGAACATACAGAGTTATACTGTTTATCAGTAGGCTGATCAGGAAGGTCTGATAAAGACTAATTTAATTGGTAGCAGGAAAGCTATAAAATTCTCAGTTACTGAGGTATGAAGCGAAGGTTGAACTTGATGGACTTGTGTCTTTTTTCAACCTAATTTACTATGTTACTATGTTACTGACAGAGCACTCTGATTTTTTTTTTTCTTTCAGAAAACATTCTGTGAGGGGCTGTGAAAGTGGATTGGATGCATGAAAGTAAAACAGATGCAATGTAAACGACACAGTGAAACAATGTAGAGCAGCCTGCCTCTGCAGCATACAGATCAGTCAGTGCTGCGGGGAGACTTCCTCTGTCAAACACACAAAACTCCCTGGATTCAGAGATTCAATGGCCTCACTGTCAGGGACATAGAAGCTTAAGAAAATGTCAAGATGAATAAAATACTGAAAAGTATAGGCAGTTTGACGTTGCATATTACACTCTTTCAGAATATGTAACGTTAAAATAAAAGGTTACCCTTTCTTTAATTTAACCAAAATACTGACTGACTGCACCCGATATCTAAATAACTATAATCAGTTGCATGTGAAAGAGAGTCCTCCAATTTGCCTGGCACTCAAATGAATAAGAAGATATATCAAGGGCTGCCTGAGAGACTCAAACAGTGGGGAAATTATAGTCTGAGTCCTAAACTAATTTTCCCAAGAAGAGAGTTAAAGGGATAGTAATGTTTCGAAATAAAGGCAGCTCCAATTAATCTTCATAGCATTTGGGCCATGGAGAGCGTTATTTCAATACTGTCAGAGTTGTAGTTTTTTACCTAGTGTAAGCCACCTCCTCTCAGATGTGGAATCTGATCTTAAGACCAGACAGCTCACAGCAAGGGACAATCTTCTTACTATGAAATAAGGAAACCCCTGCCCCCCTTGACAGGTTTTTCAGGTTTTTCCTTGTGCTTACTGAAGATTGTCCCTCTCTGCGATACATCTGGACAGTCTTGCTGCTCTGAGGTGAGCAGTGTTTCATCAGTTAAAGGAGCGGGAGGGGGATATTTTATCATTCAATTACTCTTGAACTACAACTCTGACAGTATTGAAATAACACTCTCCATGGTCCAAATACTATGAAGATTAATTGGAGCTGATTTATTTTGAAACATTACTATCCCTTTAACATAGTTTTTAACCCTTTGAGTGGGATTCCTCCCTGACACGCAAAGGGTTAAAAAGAAAAAGAAATTAGCACTCAGAATTAAAGTGATGTGCTAAGAGGAATGGGAGCAATTCTTTATCACTGTGTAACTGCCACCATACCGCTCTCCTGAATAGTTCTGTCTATTAACCCTTTGAGTACCAGTGGGGTACCCAGCACAATGTGTAGGGTACCTCTACAGCACTTAAAGGGTTAAAAGCCAGTATTCTCATGACTTGAACAATACTGAGCATTGTCTAGCACCAAGCATGTAACTGTGTACTTTTGATTAGTTATAGATAAAGTCTAACTGCATGTCTATGGTAAATGTTTGTAAGTTAATAAAATGAAGAGTTAATTTGAGATTCCAGGGGGGTTATTCACTAAGGCATGATAAAGAGGTGATAAAGTGGAGATGACTTCTCCGGTGATATCACTTCTCCAATCCCTATGTTATTCTATGGATCCTATGCTCTAAGATCTCCAAAACTTAAATGGATAGTAATGTTTTAAAATAAAAGCAGCTCCAATTAATCTTCATAGTATTTGGGCCATGAAGAGTGTTATTTCAATACTGTCAGAGTTGTAGTTCAAGAGTAATTGAATGACAAAGTAGCCCCCTCCTGTCCCTTTTACTGATGTAACACTGCTTACCTCAGAACAGAAAGGTGGTGTCCAGATGGCGTGCAGAGAGGGACAATCTTCAATTACATAAGGGAAACACACATCAAGGGGGAAAATGGGTTTCATTGTTCTCACAGTAAGAAGATTGTCCCTTGCTGTGAGCTGTCTGATCTTAAGACCAGATTCCACATCTGAAGGGAGGTGGCTTACACTAGGTAAAAGGGGCGGGAGGGGGATACTTTATAATTAATTTACTCTTGAACTACAACTCTGACAGTACTGAAATAACGCTCTCCATGGCCCAAATACTATGGAGATATATATTGTGGTGTTTATCCCCCGATTAAAAAAGGGTACTCTCCTTAGACCATAAATCTCCATAGGATGGTGTAGCAACAGCGCCACTGTACAATTTCAGGCCTCTGTGATATTGCACCTAAAAAATGTTCCTCTGTTACTGAGATATTTAGGTTTAAAATGACAGTTTTTCAACTGCACAGTATGTTTTTACCAAGCTACGTCTGGCTCACATAGCTCACATTTTAATAGATTAATAAAGTACACATTAGACTAATCAAGCATGTGAAGAGTGCTTGGTCAATAAGGAAAGTTTTAAATAAGTTAACCCTTTGAATACTAGAGGGGTAGGCAACATTGTAAAGCAATGTATTCTGTACTCCTCTGGCACTGAAAGGTTTTAAACTACTAATCCTTAAGCAGAAGGAGGTAAAGGACCACAGAGTTTGTGGTGTTCAATCAAGTGTTTGAAACACAGTTGAATGTTTTAATACTTTGGAAGAGTAAAACATTCATTGATAATGCGAGCAAAGTGCGTTTGATCATTCAAACAAAAATCAGATCAAAAAACATTGATCAAGTGTGTGAAGTGATGTTGATAGATTGGAAAAAAATATTCAAACTGCAAAGCGCACTTGATTGAACAAAATGAAAACAACAAATATGTATTGATCAGCTGTTGGAAGTGTGCTTGATGGAACCAAAGAAAATTGGATTAAAACAGCTTCCTTGTACCTTGGACATATAACAATTATTACCTCCAGAACATAGTTTTAGCCCCATAAAGACTGGCCGCACACGTGACTGGCACTTAAGTACCACTGAGCTTTTTTTTTCTCCTATCTGATTCAGGGCTTCCCGAATTGTGTGCAGCCTTGTGGAGAGCCCTGAAATCTATGTTGGTCCTGGCAATTCATGGGTCCTTATTGCATGTTGGACCCATGACATGCCAGGACCGTCGTGGGTCATTATAGGGTTAAATAACTGCCCCTTACACCCCTTACACCCTCCTCCTCCCTGCCCTTGTATCTATGTTGTGTTCTGAACCCAAACAATCTGTGAATGGGGTCTGCGTAAATTCACACCAGGAGAGTAGGATAATTGTTATGTATGGGCAGAAGTGTTACGAGGTACTGGTTATGGGGCTAAAAGTCCGAGATCTTATCCTTAAAGCTTCTGATCTTTTTCCAATTCAGGGCATGTGTTGGAGCAAATTTCTCTACTAGTCATTTTTTAATCGGGCTGCACTGTGCACCAATAATGTAATATGTTGGTCCAAGCCCTGGTCTTTTGGAAATGTAATGACTCCCTAGTGTATAGGAAAAATCAAGAGACGGGGTCGGTGCGTCTGTGGGAAAGAATTGCTTGATTTATGTTGTGAAAGACATTTTGTGAGGTGGAAACAGATGGTGCAGGAGGCAGGAGGACGAGAGACATTGTTATTAGGATCTTATCCCTTACCCTTTCCTGTAAGCATCTTTCTGCAGATCTGCTTCAGTGGCTGAGATGAAGCTTCCTCACTGCTCTTAACACAAAAAGGTCAAAGGGTAAATAAATAGCAACATCAAAACTGTGAAAACAGGATTGTTTATAGAAAGTCATTCATCTGCTGTAGGATGGTCTCACCAGAAAACAAACATTGCAGAACTGCATTAACAACCCAGAAGCCCTTGGTCCCCAAAGTGCCCAAATCATCCTATATAATAATTCGCTAGGATGTTTGTCAGAAGCCATCATGTGCAGTAGAGACTGCGCACGTTCGGGCAGTCTCTACTGCGCGTGATTGCATTACGTGAGTGAGGCAACGCAAGACATCGTGTGGAGCAGTGAGTTAATGGCCTCTTAAAGGGATAGTAATACTTCGTTTTAACTTTATTTTATTTTGTAGGCATTAAAAAAACATGAATAATGATATAAGTCTTATCTCCCAAACCTTTATGGTTTAAGAGATATTCACAAGCAAAGTATCCCCCTCCTGCCCCTTTTACTGATGTAACACTGCTCAGCCAGATCAGTAGGGAGGTGCCCAGGTAGACTGCAGAGAGGGAAAATCTTCAATTAAGATAAGGGAAAAACCTGAAAAGCTTGTCAAGGGGGGCAGGGATTTCATTGTTTTCATAGGAATAAGATTGTCCCCTTCTGTTATCTGTCTGGTCTATGGACTGGATTCCACATCTGAGAAGAGATGGATTACACTAGGTAAAAGGGGCGGGAGGGGAAACTTTGCTTGTGAACATCTCTTAAACCATAAAGGTTTGAGAGATAAGACTTATATCATTCTTCATGTTTTTTTAATGCCTACAAAATAAAATAAAGTTAAAACGAAGTATTACTATCCCTTTAACATTACCTGGACCTTGGCCCGTGTAAATGGGCTTTTACACTAGTTAATTCAATAAATAGCTTGGATATAGTGGAATATTGCTTCTGAAATCACTTTTCTAGGTTACCGAATATGGCCCTAAGGGCCTCCTTAAAATGCAGAAGAGGCGCAGATCTGGCGCAGACCAACTGCACTTTAAATTGATTTAAAATGTTAGTCTCTGAGACCTCGCTAGCACTGAAGGGGTTAAAAGGCCCATTAAAATAATTTCTATGCGGCAACTATGGACATTCTAAATGGGACTTCATAATCCCTTGAGTGATCAAAAGGAATCCAGCACAGTGAGAAAAAATGCACTGGAAACCTCTAGCATTCAAGGGCATAAAATCCACAACCAATCAGGATTCAGAAATGGTGTGAGTGATGGCTGGCCCATGTGAGTGCCAAATATATACAAACAGACGGCAAGCACTAAAAGGCCTCACGCGTTTCATGCACAAAAGTGATTAATCATGGACCATTGTTTATGATAAGTGCTTTGTGTGTGACATATGTGAGACCTTTATATTGTTCTGTGTCTGTATTTTCCTTCAATAAAGATTGTTTTTAAATGTTTTGGATCTCTCTGAATGAGAGTGGTCCCACATTTCTGATCAGATTAATATGGGAACTGGAAAGCCTGATGACCAGCACCTCAGTGGTGAGCTCATCTCCTTTTTAAATGTCATCATCCTATATAATAATTCGCTAAGTTGTGTGTAACGCCCAACATGCGCAGTAGACACTACTGCGCGTCCGGCAGTCATGAGCAGCAGAGACTGCCCGCGCCGCGGCTGATACAGAGCTGGGCGCTCCGAAGGAGCGTCCAGCTCTGTATAAGCCTGGCGCGGGCAGTCTCCACTGAGCGTGACTGCCCCGCGACTGGCTGCCAGAGGCACTGTGGCCCGTGTAACGGGCTGTTCAACTAGTTTGTCATAAAACATTCACAGGTTAGTGCTGCTGCATCAGATTTGCTCTACAATGTGAGCTCCAGCCAATATTACTGACTGGCCCTCATATACATTGGCCATTCATCCGACGTGTGATACTTCTGGGGTTAAAGGTCTGCCAGTGGCTCCATAGACCGCTGTTCAGAGCTTCCTTACATTTTACTAGATTCATGAGGGAATGCAGTAAATTTGCAACATGATGCTGACACGTGGATATAGTTGCCTGTGTGAATAGGACCATAGTCCATCATAATGCCTTTCACCACAGGCAACAGATCTATGCATCTCTGCACTGCTGTCACATGTATGAAAGGGGCCTTAAAGGGATAGTAATGTTTCACAAAAAGAGTGGTAACTGATATCACTATGAGGTTGATTTAAGACTAGATTACATTGCAGTTAATCAGCGAAATTACTGGTTTAAGATCACAGATTCCTATTTAAGTCTGATAAGAATGTTGATAAAACCAATGATACAACTTTCACCTGCCACTGAATCCTGCTCTAAACCCTTTAATGACCAGAGGGGTGTTCAACACATTGTTTTTCGGTGCTTTGTGCATGCTTCTGTTCCTTAAATGGTTAATTAGAAGAACTCAAGTAATTCTGGACCAAACCAAGTGCATTGAGTTAAATGTGAATATTAACCCCCCAAATTCTAGAGGGATCGCCAGTGCTTTGTGATGCAGCGTTTTGGATGATCCAGGAGAGGGGTAAGCAACCTTTGTGTCCAGCTGTTGTAGTCTCCAACAGCTGGAGACACAAAGGTTCCCTACAGTGGACAATGCAGGAAAGTGGAGCATTTGCTACTTTTTTGAAAGCCATACATTTAGGTGCTATTTGTGATTGGTCATGTTTTGTAGCAAGAAACATACTAATGCTTTGATGCTGATTAGCTCTTGCTCCTAAATTAACTGCAAAGTAAACACATGCTCATAAATTAATGACAAAATTAGCCATATGAAAATGTCTGCTAACTGCTTTACTGAAATAGGGACAATCCCTAATCCTCTCACAAAACAATGGACATCTTAGCCACACCCACTTTTTGAAGTTCAACTAAAAAGGATATCCAAAATGTGCTGGAGGCTGATATATGCGCTCTGTACCATAGACTTTTGAGACTGCAAAAGTGTGTCAATTCAATAATATGGCATTTGCATATCTGACAATGAAGGCATCTTAATCCAGCCATACAATAATCACACTTGCTAAGTCTGGCTAAGGCTGGGCATGCACACATGTACAGTGCAGCTCAGACTGATTAGAGTTGGGAACAGACTTACAACATCATTATTTATGAATGTTCCAGATGAACAGTGCTAAATGAAGCAAGATCTGCACAACCAGCCAAGTGCCTGAAGCATGTTTACTTGACACCAGCTTAATAGGTTAATTGTTTAATGTATTAATCTGCTTGACTGCTCCTGTTAGTATAGGCTCAAGCAACACCACAGTGACCTTAAAAGACTGTACGTCTGTGTTTCAGAGATATCAAAACTGGAGATACTGTTGTTGACAAGCTGATCTCCAGCACTCCAACCGTAAACATATTTAATGGTAATGAAGTTATTAGAAATGGATATTTATAATAGTTGATGGGGTGGATGAGCTATTTGGATAGTGCAAAGTGAGCAGATGGCCACAGATTACCTTGATTATAAGTGATGTTGCTACTCTGAACAACTATTTTCAGCTTCACTGAGTTGGCAAGAAGATCAGTTGCCTCCAGTTCTGTACACCTATGCATACTTTCCTTAACATAGAGGATATACAGAGATGGAGATGTTTGAAGGTTTTGCTTGAGGAAACTAGTATATTTTTAAATGAAAGAGCAAAGGAAAGTAAAAATGATGGGTTATTTTTTATTTTAATTTTTATTTTTTGATATCATGGATTTGTCATCTGACCCACTGCAAAATCTGATGAAAAGATTTAAACCAAATTTCATGCATAGATCATATCATACAAGAAGTGCCACCACATTGGCCCCCCTGACCACAGTGACCTATCTCCTACCTGGAGCTCCCGCTCAGTCCTCTTAGTAATGCAAAGTGCTGGGAGATTGCGGGCGTCAGGCGTTGGGGTCGCAGGGGGAGGCCGGTCGCAGGTGCGACCCCTGCAACCCCTATAGTTACTCCACTGCAGGGAGCCCAGGCTCCTAAAATTTTACTTCTGGCTCCTAGATTTTGGAGACATTTTATATATATTTGTATGCAACTCTTCACTGACTCCTACAACTCCATGATGGCTCCTCAATCATCTGTCTGACCTCAAAACTTATTATATTTCTGCCCACCCTGTCATTTGGGGTACAAGGTGCTTTCATATAAAATTATTATAAAAAGTGCCCCACTTCTAAAATGTTTAGGCGGCGCAAAGGTTACAGTTCTGAATGTACACAAAATGGTTTTACATACTGAAAAGTGATTTATTCATACTCTTCAGTAGAACAGACTTTGGCTCAAACTGCAAAACAATACACAGAACAGTCTATTGATAATACAATGTATGGTACTAGGTAGAGAGCAGTAAGCTCTCAGGCCCTTATTGGGCTAATTTGTTTTGTTCAGTCTCATGCACTGTCTTGTGGTATAATCGATACTCACCCCAACATCAATAAGTCTGTAGTAATGTCTCTTCCCTTCGTCATTAACGATGTGTATTTTTTTTAATAAATCGCTTTTAAAATGAATAAATAGTAAAATACTTTGGTACCTGGGGCAGCACAGTGGCTCAGTGGTTAGCACTGTTGCCTTGCAGCGCTGGGGTCCTGGGTTCAAATCCCACCAAGGACAACATCTGCAATGAGTTTGTATGTTCTCACTGTGTTTGCGTGGGTTTCCTCCGGGTACTCCGGTTTCCTCCCACACTCCAAAAACATACTGATAGGTGAATTTAGATTGTGAGCCCCAATGGGGACAGGAACCAATATGAGTGTAAAGCGCTGCGGAATCTGTGTGCGCTATATAAATAAAGGATTATTAAGGATTATTATTACCTGATGGTGTCTGTCCTAGTGGAAGCCTTACTGCGCATGTTCCTAATGAGCCGGACGGCTCCCTTGTTTCTCCCACTGTCCGTCTGAGCCGTCATGCATCATGGGAGCGTTACATCACTGTTTTTAGTGCGTATGCATGATGCTCGAATGTGCACTAAGAAAAAAAAAAAGGGCTGTGGGCAGGCACATCCTTGAAGAGACCTAGGCCCAGGGACAACGGAAGCACGCGCAATAGGACTGAATAAACAAGACGGACGCTATCTGATCACGCTAGCTGCTCACATAACGGGTCAGATTTTACAAGATCTATGGAATGTTTGTCAAACATCTTCTTGCTCGCTGGGGGTATTTAGTTTCTTACCTTTTGTTATATTAACATGGGAGTTCCGCTTTAAATGATTCAGCGAATTATAAATAAGACAGGGCACGGTACAGCTCTCAGGTACACATACAGTTTAACACTTTGAGTGCCAGAGGGGTACGCACCGCAGTCAAATTTTTCCCTGGATCAACATCCTATCTGCTTTGAAGTAAGCTGTCATCATTCTCATTATTGTTCTGTGCTAGATAGGTATCCATTACTTTTCTTAAAGCAATTACAGTATCTGCAAGCATAGCATCCTGAGGAAAGGAAATCCATAACTGTACTGCCCTTACTTTAAAAAAAATCCCTGCATTTGTTTTAGTCTAATTGCCTTTCCTATAGTCTTAATAGATGACCTCTTGTACTTTGCTCAGCTCTTTGAGTAGTTTATTGTAGAGTTTTATAACTCTCAGATGTGGAAGTAGTGGTTATTAACTAGTAAAAAAATGTTATCTAATTATATCTTCTAACATACAATTACTAGCTACTCTGGATTGGTAAAAATATTCCCTTAAAGAAGAAAATTGGCAGAAATTGAGCAGTTTTACCTTTTCTGTGTTTCCTACTAACTAAATTTGTAGCTTATATGTCACTGCCTTTAGTTGTATACATTGGTTCTTATGTATCAATGTACTACAAAACTGTATTTGCATTAAAAATTGTCTTTGGGAATTTTAGCATCTAAATAATAAGGTAAAAACAAATGATTTATTTTTTTAGAGAAAGTTTAGCAATAATTTGTGATTGTTTTAAGGAAAAATAATTAGTGAAACAGAAAGTTGTCACAGATCTAAAGATCTAACATCATCAGTTCAACATTTGCTAAACAGTAAATAGATATTATTAGTCTTTGCCAATGTTGATACATATGGATTTATCACATTCATTAATAAGATATTTTTTTGTTGTAGGGTGTGATCGTACATATGTAGTAAAAGTGTTTCAGTGACAACACATAGTGGAAAACATCCTTCAAAATCGTATATAAAAGGGGTGGGAGGGGTCAACTTTGTAACGCATTTGTTCCTAAACTATACTCATGGGAGAAATACATAGATGTATTCATTTATTTTTGTAACATGTACAATATTAAATCTTGTAAAAATGAAGTATTACTATCCCTTTAAAGAAGTGATGAGGAAGGGAGAAAAGTCCATACACTTCCCCATTACCTTCCCTTTGGAAACATGTAAAGAAGGCAATTTTCATTGTAAGCAGATTAGTGAATTGAAGCTGTCATACCTCCCATGTGTCCTTATTTAGGAGAGACAGTCCCTCTTTGAGACCCAAATCCCTCTGTCCCTCTTGCCCACCCTGGTGTCCCTCTTTTTAGGAGATCAGACTGTGTGGTGTGTACATAAGTGTATCACATTGCTCTACAGCAATAAAACTCACATTGTTTGCTCAAACTTCAGTATATGTGTTTATAAAATAGTATGTATAAATAAAATACTTTGGTCTTGCTCTAAATAATTTTATCAGTTACACAAAAAGTTGTCAATAGGTCATGAAACAACCTGAATTTCTTGATAATGCCCCACCCACCAACCAATTCCCCAGCAACATCACCTAAAACAAAAGTGTCCCTGTTTGTCCATTTGAAATGTTGGGAGTTATGTTAAGTCGGCGCAGCAATAAAATGTACTAAAACAGGTTTGGACAAAAATATAAAAATCTTTAGAGCCAGACAGATTTTTTTTAGGAGCCAACGCTGAGTTCTGGCAGCCAGAGAAGGGCTGTATCCACACACAAGTACAGAAACCATATACAAAATTTCAGACACAAGTTATGTTGTAGGAGACCAGATTCCCTGGCCCCTGGGAATTTTACATCATTGTACTATGAATAATTGGAATGAACCAACCCTTTGTGTGCCAGAGGGCAGTCAAAGGGTTAAGTGACAATTAAAGCAGGGCTCAAAATTTCCACTCTTCACTAGCCAATGGCGAGTGAAAATTTAGCCCTGGCGAGTAGAAATTCAGCCCTGGTGGGTATGTTTTGGCTTGCAGTGGCGAGTAACTTTTCAGGTCTGGCTAGTAGCAAAGGATTTAAAATTATAAACCCTGAATTAAAGTATCCCAAATTCTCACTGATTGAAAGTGATTTAAAAGTGTTCTGCAGCTAATTAATATATAAATCATCATGCCTATACTTTCATATTTTTTTTCAATTTTTATATCACTGAACCCCCTATAACTAATTTCCAGACAGTAGTCTGTCAGTGCCAGTGCCAGGGACATTGATACAATTTAATACTATCCCTGCAGCAGAAAAGACTGCTGGGAGGGAGCTATCCTTTGAAGCTCTCTGCATCTATCCTAGTCTATTATTTTCAGTGTACAGAGAACTCAGTGTTCTTTATGCTGTATAACTTTTTTCAGCATTGGTAATAGCTTCATAGCTTCCTCCCTCCAGTACTCCAGAACTACAACTCTGACAGAATTGAAATAACACTCTCCAAAGTCCAAATACTATGATGATTAATTAGAGCTGCTTTTATTATGAAACATTACTATCCCTTTAAGGGAGTGTTATGTAATCATCCATAAAACCCTGGGCTGAGTGATGTTACAACTCATTTTGTTGCTCATTGGAACATGTACTAATGTTTCAAGACACAAGGAAGGATTTTATAGAAGGTTTTGCTTAATTATAGCACAAACAGCTTAATCCAGTGATTTTCAACCAGGGTGCCGTGGCACTTTGGTGTGCCACGGGCATCGACTTAGGGTGCCCTGTGTTTTCTATAAAGACTAACAAAAATGGATTTTTAAATAAAGAATTATAGAAATTTATGCACAATATGTTTAGTTATGATATTCTGATTATAAGACCTAATAATACTGTATATTTATGTATTGTACCCTTCATTATGCCCTTGATAAAGTACATTAAATATGTAAGGGGTGCCCCAAATGTTCAAGATTACGTGTTAGGGGTGCCCCAAGCAAAAAAAGATTGAGAACCACTGGCTTAATCCATAAGCAAACTTTAGTCCATACCATGACCAATTTATTTATGACATGTTTATCTCATTTTCCCTCATATCTTAATCCTTTCTCATTCATCTCTCTCTCTCTACCTCTAGAACAGTGGTTCTCAATCTTTTTTTGTTCGGGGCACACCTAACACGTAATATAGAACATTTGGGGCACACCTAACATATTTAATGTACTTTATCAAGGGCATAATGAAGGTACAATGCGTAAATATACAGTTATTATTAGGTCTTACAATCATAATAACAAAAGGAAACATAATGTGCATAACAATTCTATAAATCTTTATTTAAAAGTCCATTTTTGTTAGTCTTCATAGAAAACACAGGGCACCCTAAGTTGATGTCCATGGCACACCAAAGTGCCACGGCACGCTGGTTGAGAATCACTGCTCTAGAACTTTCACTGCCTTGGAACCTAATCATTACATTTTTTCCTGTTTTATTCCCTGTGTAACTTTTTAGGGCTTTTTTACTAGGACAATTGTAAAATAGCTGCACTACTGTTACATTTTAAACTGCTGTTTTCCTGTTCCACCTTTGCAGCACACCTATCCTACAGCATGCTAAATCTGTTGGTGCCCATTTGCCAGCTCAACTGCCCATGTGAATTGTCCCATAGAGTTCATTGCAACCTATTTTAGGTGACTGCCACCACTGTGAACAATTCCTAACACAGCTTTAAATTATGTGTTAATTGACTGTTTAATTGTAAACTTTAATTGTTAAGTTTACGATTTCAAAACTGAAAATGTGTATTGGACTGTAGTCTCTTGGCTGCTGACTGGTGTACTTTTATTTTCTACATGTTATATTTCTGTTTCTGGTTAATAAACCTTTTAGGGGTATGACACATTACAATGATGCAAACAGTTGAATGCATACTGTTCAACCTTTCACAAAAAAACAAAACAAAATCACCTTGCATACCCACTCCTCTCTCCATATAGCCACTGGGTATGATAGGGGAATGAGTAATGATAACATACTGTCATCCAATGGCTAGCTCTAAGTGAGTTTTATCACGGTGCCCGTGCTTCCTTGTTGTTGTTTTGCTGTCAGTTATCCTGTGTAATGCTCTCAATGGTTGCCCTGTGTTGAGCCCGCCCAGTATGGCCTTTATATACTGGGCTCCTGCACCCACACGGTGCCCTTTCGTGGTGTTCCTGTACCAGTGCTAACTGCTGCTCAGAGTTCCCAATGTACCGACTTGGCCCGCCTGACTACTCTTCAGTTCCTGCTCCTGTGTACCAACCCGGATTGCCTGTCTACTCTTCTGGATCTGCTGCTGTGTATCGACCCGGCCTGCCTGAAGTTCCTATTCCTGTGTACTGACCCGGACCGGCTGACGTTCCTGCTCCTGTGTTTTGACCCAGCCTGGCTGACGTTCCTGTTCCTGTGCACCGACCCGGCTTGATCTACGTTCCTGCTTCCTTGTCCTTGTCGCCTCGATGACATTCTTACATCCGGGCACCATTGGCTTGTCCTCCGCTACTGCTCCGGCAGGTTGCCAAGTGTTGTCTCAGTCACTGCTCCGGCAAAGCGCCTCTGGCTAGTCCTCCGCTACTGTCATACTGGTTGCAAGTGTTGCCTCCGTGATTGCTCCGGTAAAGTGCCATTGGCCTGTCCTCCGCTACTGCTCCGGCAGGTTGCCAAGTGTTGCCTCAGTCACTGCTCCAGCAAAGCGCCTCTGGCTAGTCCTCCGCTACTGTCATACTGGTTGCAAGTGTTGCCTCCATGATTGCTCCGGTAAAGTGCCATTGGCCTGTCCTCCGCTACTGCTCCGGCAGGTTGCCCAGTGTTGTCTCAGTCACTGCTCCGGCAAAGCGCCTCTGGCTAGTCCTCCGCTACTGTCATACTGGTTGCAAGTGGTGCCTCCGTGATTGCTCCGGTAAAGTGCCATTGGCCTGTCCTCCGCTACTGCTCCGGCAGGTTGCCAAGTGTTGTCTCAGTTACTGCTCCGGCAGAGCGCCTCTGGCCTAGTCCTCCGCTACTGTCATACAGGTTGCAAGTGTTGCCTCCGTGATTTCTCAGGTAAAGTGCCATTGGCTGTCCTCTGCTACTGCTCCGGCAGGTTGCCAAGTGTTGTCTCAGTTACTGCTCCGACAGAGCGCCTCTGGCCTAGTCCTCCGTTACTGTCATACCAGTTGCAAGTGTGGGCCTCCGTGATTGCTCCGGTAAAGTGCCATTGGCTTGTCCTCCGCTACTACTCCGGCAGTTTGCCAAGTGTCGTCTCAGTTACTGCTCCGGCAGAGCGCCTTCGGCTGAGTCCTCCATTACTGTCATACCGGTTGCAAGTGTGGGCCTCCGTGATTGCTCCAGTAGTGCTCATTCTACCTCAGTTTGGCTGGCAGTTCACGTATGTTTGCTGACCTTGGCTTGTTAAAGTATCCATCCAGTACCTTCACACATGGGACTGTTTACCATCATTGATGAACTTTAACTCCTGCAGTGCCGGAATCCTGGGAACCTACTTCTCTTGCCTGACCTGTGTCAGTATATAATGTCTATACATTCATGTTATGCTGGACCTGTGTGGGCATTGAATAAATTACCTGTCGTGTGTCTGTACTATACTGTTGTATACTACAGGACCTGTGATTCTTACTGTATTGCTTTATTCAATAAAATTGTGTTTTTATCCTAACCACTGTGTCTGTAACAAACCGTTACAGTTTTGGTATACTTAACTGCACTGAATAATAAATGCACTGGGGATAGGAGTGAGGCAACTGCCCCATTAGCCTCTAATTCAGATAATTTAGTCCATTCATGAATAGATCTAGAGATGTGGCCAGGCCTCTACATACATAGTAGGTAGTAGCCCTTTGTACAGACAGTCTCTGGTCCCTATTGAAAACAAACCCAGTTTGTCTAGTCTATTTATAACTCAGATCCCTTTACCAATTTTGTTCTGTGTGTCTGCACTTTTTACAAATTCAGTAATAAACTCTTTTGAGAAATGGTGTCCCAAACTGTACTCCATATCCAGTACTACATATATACAGTATGCATAACTATATTAGTTTCCATTGCACTATACCCCTTTTTATACATGATAGTACCCTATTGGTTCTTGCAGTGGCTGATTGACACTGCACATTGATGTAGTTTCCTATTCAGTGTATATGTAGAATATGTATTTCTGAAGTCCAAATAACTTCAATGAGGCTTTCATCCAAATCACTCAACAGTCATGGCCCTCCTAAAAGTATGCAGTGGTATCCAGACTGAAATGGAAAATCGTGAACTTACTGGAGCTACTTGCCTTGATTTCCCAAAGGCCATTGATCATAATATTCTGGTAAGTAAGCTGCCCAGAAAAGCCAGTTGTTTTTTCTCAAATTCACACTCTTCCACCTTTATGAAGATATTATGTTTTTGTAGGAGATGCAGAACAGATTTAACATGGATGCCATATTGTTCCAGAGCAGAGGAATAGATTAAAATATCATCCAGGTAAACAAGAATGTGGTACCTAATCATGAATGCCTCCAAATCCCGTGGAAGTTTTCAGCAGGTAAGATCATCCTTTATTTTGTCACTGAAACCCCTGCAGAATGCAGCTTTAAGGGCTGCCATGTTCCACCAGGGAGCCAGTCAGACAGCAGAGAAGAAATCACACACTCGAGGCCTGAAGCAAAGCCAAGTTGATACTGGGCAGTCTCTAGCAGGGTAAATGGGAGAGGAAATCCAAAACCAGGAATAAAAAACAAATGGTATCACTGCACTTGTGAGTCGGGTAGTCAGAAAGGAAGCCGAAATTTTACTCAGAGAGATACTACACTGATAATGGTAAAGGAAGTCTTGAAGAACAGGCGCATACCTGGGTAAGAGACAATAGGAAAATAGTGCACCATCCAATAGGAAGAGAGTGGGGGAGAGCTGGATGGGAGACAGCACAGGGGTATGAGCATGACATTCACATATAGGCGTACCACCACCTCTTTCATTAACCCTATCCCTCCAAAAAAATGTAATAACCTTCTAGATTGACTGCACAGTCAGAAAAGAATAGGAGCAAACAATCTGAGAGTAGCCTCTGTATGGAAAATATAAATCGCTCTAAGTGAATATACTTATAAGAACATTTCTTGTAAGAAAAACCTGAATCATTCAGAGGTGAGGCATGATGGATGTATATTAAAGGAGCAGTAAACTTTTTTTATGAAAAAATATATGTTGTAGGGATTTTCATATTGAGTAAAATAAGGGTACTTCCACTGCCGAGAGATTTATATTTCCAGAGTTATTACAGTTTAAACCCATGTTTTTTTACATTAGCAGTGCCCTCTAGTGGTCAAATTCTAATTAGATTTCCTGTTAGATTCTAATGGAGAGGAAAGTCAGAAAAGTCAGAGACATACAGTTCTCCATAGAATGTGATAGATACTGCCTGTCACTTCCTGTCAGTTAGAACTATCAGGAAGTAAACACAGTAAATTCACTTCCTGGTTATTTAAACTGCTATAAATTTTGAATAAAACATCTGACAGCAGTGGGAGTGACCTTGTTTTATTCAGCAGGAAATTCTCTATAAAATATGTGGTTTCATAAAAAAAGTTTACTGCTCCTTTAAGCATCTTCCACATAGAAAGTCAGACTATTAGTTTATGTTCTTGCTGAGATGGTAAATGCCCACCACAATCTGGGATATATAAGTGATCCTTCTGGGGAAAACAGAATACTCAAAGGGTGAATCTTCTGACTGATTAAGGTCTTCCTTACAAGAAATATTCTTGTAAGTATAGTCACGTAAAGAGATTTATATTTTTATTTTCTATACAGAGGCTACTCTCAGATTGTTTGCACTTTTCCTTTTCTCTTCCCCATTACCCAGATTGTGAAAGGTGAAAGGTGCCACTGAGGACACCACGGATATTGCTGCATCATACAAAGGCCTCATACATATGGTATATATAAACTATTTTGGACTTGGACTTTGGACTGTATACATATTATTATTAAATCACGGCACTGTTAATAGGAGCACATTGAGTTATTTTATCTTCCAATGTTCATCACCCAAACCAAGTTTCAGAAATACCGGTAAGATCATACTTCTCCAGTTCCGTCATCTTACCAGCCAGACTATGAGCATTTGCAAGCATACATTTTATTTTACTGCCATTGTGAGGAATTGCTTTCTTTGAGGCTGTAACATAGGCACCTCTCTTTTATATGAAACTAGTGTAAAAGCCTGTGTACATGGGCCAAGGTCCGGGTGATGTTAACCCTTTCAGTGCCAGAGTGCCTCTGGCATTCAAAGGGTTAAGACGCTGGTCCTGCTCTGCGTCCTGCAGCCAACGCAGTCATGCACTGTAGAGAGTGCCCGAAAGCACAGTATGCTCCCAGCACAGAACTCCCAGCATTCTGTGTGTTCGGGGAGTCTCTACTGCGCATGACGGCTTCTGACAAACATCCTAGCAAGTTATTATATAAGAGATCCTATCCACCCTCTCTCATGTTGCTTTTCTAATCCCATGCCCCTACCACAGTAGCCACCTTCCACTAAGGTGCAATCCATCTCTACTTGTTGCCCCCAAAAGCAAAAGACAGCACAGTGCTCTAGAAAACCAAACCCATCCTGCTTACACCAAGTTATCAGCCATGCATTTAACTCCCTAATGTCCTGTTGCCTTTCTGGTGTAGCGAGTGACACGTAGTATTTCTAAGAGTATTGCCTTAGAGGTCCTTTGCTTAAGTTTATAACATAGATCCCTGAAATCCTTCTAAATGGTCCTCCATTTTACATGTACACTGATTTTGTTATTGGTACCAACATGTGCCATGATAGCCAGGTCATGCCCAGTCCCTCCCAAAAATCTATCAACCAGATCTACTACATGTTAAACCTGAGCACCTGGCAGCACCTGAGAAACAGATTGTAGCAGTCTTGGTGATAGATTACACAAACACAGATTTCTTACAGTGCTAATACATCAAAATGAATATATGCCAATTATATTAATTACATGTATGTTGATATGACCTGCAAGACCAAAAAGGAGAGTTATCTGAAAGTCCTCCACCCGTCGTTGCTGCTATAATCCTGAAGGCCTCTGGCAAAAAGTCCTCTCAGTATATACAATAAACACAAAAAAGAGACGCGCAAACAATCTAAGTGTAGACTGTTTAAAATTGATAAGCTGGCTGTTTTTTCTCAACAGAAAGATTTAGATTGATAAACTGAGTTAATTGACAGAAAAGTGGCATATGACATTTAATATGTGTAAGGTTATGCATTTGGGCTATACAAAGAAGCATGCTACATATACATTTAATGGTAAACAATTTGAGGAATCCTCATCTGAGAAAGCTTTAGGAGTACTGACAGAAGACAGACTTCACAGCAGTGTGCAGAGTCACTCAGCTGCTGCAAGAGTAAATAAGTTACTATCCTGCATAAAAAGAGGTATAGATGCTAATATAATTCTACCTCTATATAAATCCTTGGTAAGGCCTCGTCTAGAATATGGAGTACAGTTTTGGGCACCAGTTCTTAACCCCTTAAGGACCAGTGGTCCTGGGGTGTCTGGTCCTTTAAGGACCAGATAGGCGAGTTCAACGTGCCACCCCACGTGGCTGATCACGTGTTTCGGCATGTCAAACGAGGGACTGAAAGAGATCGCTCTGGTCCTGGAGTGATCAACTTCAGACCCCGGTATTACTCACTGCGCTCCTTCAGGAGCGCTGAGAGTAAAAGTACGTGACGTACCAGGACCGTCACTGGTCCTTAAGTGCCCGACCAGCATGACGGTCCAGGTATGTCACTGGGCGCGAAGGGGTTAAAAAGACATTATTGAACTGTAAAAAGCACAGAGACTTGCAACAAAACTGATAAAGGTATTGGAGTATCTGAGCTATAAAGAGAGAATAGCCAAACTGGGTTTGTTTACATTAGAAAAGATACATCTATAGGGTAACGTGATTGCCATTTACAAATATATTCAAGGTCAATACAAAATACTCCCCAATTATTTATTTACTCAAAGAGCTGAGCTAAAAACGAGAGGTTATACATTAAGACTAGAGGAAAGGCACTTCAGACTAAAACAAAGGCATGGATTATTTACAGTAAGGGTGGTAAAGCAATGGAATGCTATGTTTTGGGATTCTGTTCTTGCAGATACTGTAACTGCTTTAAAAAAGTAATGGATACCTATCTAGCACATAACAATATTGAGAATTATGACAGATGGCTTCAATGCAGATATGTTGTTGATCCAGGGAAATATCTGACTATCATTTGAAGTCAGGAAGGATTTTTTGTTTTTACCCCTTTGGGGCTTTATTGGAAGTAGCTTCAGGTTTTTTTTTTTTTTGCCTTCCTCTGGATCAACCAGGGTGGTATTGCATGGGCTGAACTTGATGGATGCATGTATTTTTTCAGTCTCGTCCTCTATGTTACTGTGTTACCATTTAGCACAGGTAACAAGATAAATAAAGAGAATAAGCTGCTACGGGTGCTATATCAGCAAGTTAATTACAGCTTTACTTATTTATTATTTTAAATAAACATAGTGTGATGGTACCAGCGGACACCCAGCCTTGGTGTCCCCGTCAATGGTCACTTCTTCCTCTATGAGCCAGATGGACACACAACAGCATAACGCAATATACCCCAAACTAGGCAAAACTAGTTTCAGGGTACCAAGAGCACACTCTGCATGCAGCAAGCTTTACCTCACCAGACAACACCAGTGTAGGTTAAGACAAGAACTGACTTTACTGGAACAAATCACACATATTTATACACAAAACCTACATTGAAATACATGGGCAGGCAGGATACAATAGGTGAGTCACAGAGATAATATAATCACAATATACAAGACAAACGGCCAACGACAGAAGGTCCCAGCAATAACAATAACACAGATGTGATTGCATTACTACACAAAAGGGCTGGCAACAAAGGGTACAACACAATACAAAGGGCCCGACGTGATTAGGTTAGCACACCACAGGGGGTATCAGTACAGTTCACAATACACTGGCTTGAGGGGCTACAATACACATTGGAAGTAACTTTGGCTAAACTCAAATAATTAACCCTTACTGCCCATTTCCTTGGAAGCAAGCCAGCAGTCCATCTTAGCTTGGGCAGTGTCAAAGCTTCACTTCTCTTTTGCAGCAAACTAATCTATACAAGCTTTCCTGTTGGTGCAATACTACTCAGTATGGGGGGTGGGGGTTACTAATATGATTCCAAGCTAAAATAGGTGCTGTAACCCATTTCTGTGCACTGTGCCTGCTACTTGTATCAAGGAGTGGACAGTGTTGTTGGGTGTGAGCATTGTCATGTACTAAAAAGGTGCAGAGGAAATCAGTGTAACACAATTTTCCTGCACAGGAAGTAGTGGTATTGTCAGGGGCTTGCATGCACTAAAGTCTTATTGATGGAGGCGTGTGTGTGCCCGAATGGACTAAAGCAATCATACCTGCTTGTATATACCCTGATATGAAGCAGCATGTTTTTAATGCCAAAGTAGAAGCAAATACAATGATCTGTCCCACTGGATTTTTAATTTCTCCCTAGTATTATGGACAACTAGTGAAGCACTTTTGGTTCACTGCCCACCTAGAAAGTGTCCTTGGAAATTCTTTCAATTTGTGAGGAGAATGTGGGAGTGTGTGGGAGGGGGGGGAGGTTGTCCTATAGGGGGATAGGGTATCACCCAGGAGGCCACATGGTCATTTGCTGGTTGCTTCCTGCCCAATACACAATGATTTATGCATGAGTAAGTGGGAGGTCTATGATAAAGAGGGGTTAATAAACTGAATTGAGATTGCTATGGTTATATATATATATATATATATATATATATATATATATATATTTATATATTTGCGCTATATTAATCACATGGATATATTGATATATTAAGGTCAGTTAAGTGTTTGGAGCTTTTTTATTGGTTTTGTTTCTTCTTTCTCCATAGCTCTTTATAGCAGCTTCTGACCTTTCTATCTTATTATGAATACTTTTTCACATATTCTGTACCACATTGCCTTTAAATACATGTCCCTTTAAGTTGGGGTTAACTTGATTTTTCAGCTCACATTTCCCTGTCTGCTTGTGAATAGTAATTCCTCTACAGGCCTGGGGGTGGGAAGAATTTGCCTATATAGGAGGGCTGGGGTATACACAGTCCTTTTGGGTGAGCACCCACATCCCAGGCCTGTAACGAGCTTTTTACATATTAGGTGAGTCCCACTTTATACTAGTTTTTAATTGCACTCATTGTGTACATTTCATATATGTTTCAGGACCCTTACAAGATAAATACAGATCATACTCATAGTGTCCATTCCAACGTGTTTCGTGATACTTCCTCAGGGTTTGTTTTTAATTCTACTTTTAATCTTAGATAGGTTTGTTCAGTATATTAGTGTAGGTACTCACCATATATTGAGGTACCGTGACGGGGTTGGTGAGCTTATATCTTTTGGCCAAAACATAATTAAAGGGATAGTAATACTTAAAATGTAAAAAAAAATATGTTGTAGGGTTTATCCCCCTGAATAAAACAAGGGTACTCCCACTGCTGAAAGGTGTTTCATTCAAAAGTTATTAATTTTCAAAGTTGAATTTTTTAGGTGCAATATCACAGTGTCCTGAAATTGTACAGTGGCGCTGTTGCTACACCATCCTATGGACAGCTCTGGTCAATTGACCAAACCTGCCCACAGGATGGTGTAGCAACAACACCACTGTACAATGTCTGACGGCCAATCAGGAAGCCGCCTACATTTCCAATGCAATGTTTGTGTCATCCCTTTAACTCTGGTTATCCAATCCTCAGCTGGCTGACGGGGTGCACAAAAACCCCGCCAGTTGTGAATTTCCAGTCCTTTGGGTAGTTTTTGGTCCTTCTCCCACAACACCCTCTCCCACAACACCCGTATTAAGTATTAAAAGCTGTCTTCCATTCGTGCCCTGACCTTATGTGGATCAAGTTTTATGCTCCTCTTAAATCCATCTGTTACAGCTTACCTTGGTTTCAGCATCATCTACAGGCGCGAGGCTTCAAGCATGCAGCAGGCCTCTGTTTTATGTGTTTGCTTCCTGTAGTTTCCTCCCTCTGAGCTGCTCCTCCTACCTACTTCCTGTGGAAGGGTTTAAAAGGCAGACTGAGTCCTGACTCAGTTGTCCTTGTGTTGTTGTCCATACCAGTTCTATCACCTTGGGCTCTGTGTATGACCTGGCTAGTCTTCCATCCAACCTGGTGCTGACCTGTGGCTCTGTCTGACTATTCTTTTGCTTATCCCTATAGTGGACACCTAACCTGGTGCAGACCTGTGGCTCTGGCTGACTACATGAACTGTGTATGACCTGGCTTGTGTGACTACACCCTTTGGTGCTGACTTGTGGCTCTGTCTGACTACTCTTACGTTTGTTCCTTGTACATAGCAGACACCCAACCTAGTGCGGACCTGGGGCTCTAGTAGACCAGCTCCGATACTGACTGCAGGCGAGTCAGCTATCTATTTCCCATTCTGACTGCAGGCATGAGTCAGAGTTCGCTCCATTCTGACTGTAGGCGTGAGTCAGATATCGCTCCCTACTGACTGCAGGCTTGAGTCGGTACGCCCGCTACATCGGATCAAGATCCTGTGTTCCTGTTCCTGCTCCTGGCTTCAGCAGAGACTACCAGTGGCTTAGGCCTAGTCTCCAGCAGATTGGTCAGGCTTGGCAGCCTACTATTCCTGATAGCAGCACTCACTGGTCTGTAACCATCTGCTTGTTCCTGATGACCTTTTTTTTCAAGGACTCAATGATACTATGAAGGATGAGATTGCAACCCCCGATCTACCTAACGATTTGGACTTACTGATTGAATTTTGTATCCTGGTAGATTCCAGAATCAGAGAACGACCCTCGTTTAAGGAGAACCTGCGGAGGTCCTCAAAGAGAGCTCCTGCTTTTTATGCTGGCCCACCCTATCCTCCCTCGCCTCCCATGTCTCCGGGACTGGGTTTTGACTGTAACAAACCTATGCAGGAGGATGCCATAGTCAGGGGGAGACCCTTGGCCGCTGAGAGCCTGCGGAGGCCTCAAAGGGAGCCGTCTCCTCATGATCCTGACCCACCCTATCCTCCCTCTCCTACCATGTCTCCTGATCTGGTCTCTGAGAGTGAGGAACCTAGGCTGGTGGGTGTCACTCGGCTTTCGAGAGAGGAGAGGGCTACAGGAGAAGGGAGTGTCTGTGTCTGTACTGTGGGAAGGCCGGTCATTTGTTGCAGGCATGTCCTATTCGCCCCGAGAGACTCTCGAATTCTAAAGTCGGTCGGAGACAAATGATAGGGGGCATTTAATTGTCTCCAGAGAATCTTTTGGAAAAGCCTGTGTTAAAAGTCTGCATTAATTGGGTTAATAAATCCGCCTCACTTCCAGCTTTACTGGACACTGGGGCAGCTGTTTGCTTTATTGATGTGGAATTTGCAGCCAATAAGAATATTCCATTGCTGCCTCTTGTTTCCCCGCTGGCCATTGAGGCTATTGATGGCAGACCATTACAGCCTTCACACATCACTCTTGAGACCGCCTTGCTAACCATGAAAGTGGGAGCTCTGCATAGAGAAACCCCGAAGTTTCAGGTAATTAATTCTCCACATCATGACATGGTCCAGGGGTTTCCTTCGGTACAGAGACATAACCCCAGGATAGATTGGCTCACTTGTGAAGTTGAATCCTGGTCTCCACAATGCAAAAAGTCTTGTCTATCGTGTCCCATAAGAGTCACTCAAGCTTCAACTCCACTCCTTCCCGAGGAGTATACTTCATTTATTGACGTTTTCAGTGAAAGTCATGTCAGGGAAACCACCGGGCCCTGGGGGCCAGCCCCCTTCCTACAGACTATGTATTCTATACATGGGAGAAGCACAATGGCCTGTTCTCCGGCTACTCACCGCTCAAGAGCATCACATCCCCTCCGCGCAGAAAACACAGCTAGCTCCAGATGTACATTTCAACCTTCTTTGGATCTTATCAGTGAGGTGCAGCTGGCATCCTTGGGCACTGAAAGCAAGGGGTCCACTTCTGGATTATCCTTTACACTTAGGGAGAGACCATAAGTGTTTCGCAGAAACAAGCCAAAATGACATGAGGGGTCTGGGGTTAGCTGGTTTTTCCGTGCAGGGGAGACTTGCCCATCATTTTGGTACTGGACTGCCCTTATGGGTGGGATTAGTCTAATATGTATGTGGAAATTTATCCTCTGCAATGGCACTAGAGAGCTAAAATGTGATGCTTTTGAGCAGTGACTAGCCGGAGAACAGGACATTGTGCTTTTGTTCGTGCTCAGAGTCTCTCACATTATTTTTGGCTTGTGTCTGCGAAACACTTAGGGTCTCTCCCTAAGTGTAAAGGGTAATCCAGACGTGGACCCCTTGCTCTCAGTGCCTAGGGAAGCCAGCTGCATTTCACTTATGAGTCCTAAAATAAGGCTGAAATGTACATCTGGGGTTAGATGGGTTTTTCTGTGCAGAGAAGACTTACCCATCATTTTGGTACTGGACTGCCCTTGGGGGTGGGTTTAGTCTAATATGTATGTGGAAATTTCTCCTCTGTAATGGCACTAGAGAGCTAAAATGTGATGCTCTTGAGCAGTGATTAGCTGGAGAACAGGCCATTGTGCTTTTGTTCGTGCTCAGAATCTCTCACGTTATTTTTGGTTTGCTTCTGCAAAACACTTAGGGTCTCTCCCTAAGTGTAAAGGGTAATTCGGACATGGACCACTTGCTCTCAGTGCTTAAGAGAGCCAGCTGCACCTCACTGACAGTGCCCAAATTAAGGCAGAAATGTATGTCCGGTATTAGCTGTTTTTTCTGTGCAGAGGAGATTTGCCCATCGTTTTGGTACTGGACCACCCTTATGGGTGGGATTAGTCTAATATGTATGTGGAAATTTCTCCTCTGTAATGGTACTAGAGAGCTAAAATGTGATGCTCTTGAGCGGTGACTAGCCAGAGAACAGGCCATTGTGCTTTTGTTCGTGCTCAGAGCCTCTCACATTATGTTTGGCTTGTTTCTGCGAAACACTTAGGGTCTCTCCCTAAGTGTAAAGGGTAATCCAGACGTGGACCCCTTGCTCTCAGTGCCTAGGGAACCCAGCTGCACCTCACTGACGAGGCTCAAAATAAGGCCGAAACGTACGTCTGGGGTTAGCTGTTTTTTTCCGTGCATAGGAGACTTGCCCATCGTTTTGGTACTGGACCGCCCTTATGGGTGGGATTAGTCTAATATGCATGCGGAAATTTCTCCTCTGTTATGGCACTAGAGAGCTAATATGTGATGCTCTTGAGCAGTGACTAGTTGGAGAACAGGGCATTGTGCTTTTGTTCGTGCTCAGAGCGTCTTACATTATTTTTGGCTTGTTTCTGTGAAACACTTAGCGTCTCTCCCTAAGTGTAAATGGTAATCCAGACGTGGACCCCTTGCTCTCAGTGTCTAGGGTAGCCAGCTGCACCTCACTGATAAGGCTCAAAATAAGGCCGAAACGTACATCTGGGGTTAGCTGGTTTTTCCTTGCATAGGAGACTTACCCATCATTTTGGTACTGGACCACCCTTATGGGTGGGATTAGTCTAATATGTATGTGGAAATTTCTCCTCTGTAATGGCACTAGAGAGCTAAAATGTGATGCTCTGGAGCGGTGACTAGCCGGAGACCAGGCCATTGTGCGTTTGTTCGTGCTTAGAGCCTCTCACATTATTTTTGGCTTGCTTCTGTGAAACACTTAGGGTCTCTCCCTAAGTGTAAAGGGTAATCCGGAGGTGGACCCCTTGCTCTCAGAGCCTAGGGAAGCCAGCTGCACCTCACTGATAAGGCTCAAAATAAGGCTGAAACGTATGTCTGGGGTTAGCTGGTTTTTCCGTGCAGAGAAGACTTGCCCATCGTTTTGGTACTGGACCGCCCTTATGGGTGGGATTAGTCTAATATGTATGTGGAAATGTCTCCTCTGTAATGGCACTAGAGAGCTAAAATGTGATGCTCTTGAGCGGTGAGTAGCCAGAGAACAGGCCATTGTGCTTTTGTTCGTGCTCAGAGCCTCTCACATTATTTTTGGCTTGTTTCTGCGAAACACTTAGGGTCTCTCCCTAAGTGTAAAGGGTAATCCAGATGTGGACCCCTTGCTCTCCGTGCCTAGGGAAGCCAGCTGCATCTCACTGATGAGGCTCAAAATAAGGCCGAAACGTACGTCTGGGGTTAGCTGGTTTTTCCGTGCAGAGGAGACTTGCCCATAATTTTGGTACTGGACCGCCCTTATGGGTGGGATTAGTCTAATATGTATGCGGAAATTTCTCCTCTGTAATGGCACTAGAGAGCTCAAATGTGATGCTCTTGAGCAGTGACTAGTAGGAGAACAGGGCATTGTGCTTATGTTCGTGCTCAGAGTCTCTCACATTATTTTTGGCTTGTTTCTGCGAAACACTTAGGGTCTCTCCCTAAGTGTAATGGGTAATCCAGATGTGGACTCCTTGCTCTCAGTACCTAGGGAAGCCAGCTGCACCTCACGGATGAGGCTCAAAATAAGGCCGAAACGTACGTCTGGGGTTAGCTGTTTTTCCCGTGCATAGGAGACTTGCCCATCATTTTGGTACTGGACCACCCTTATGGGTGGGATTAGTCTAATATGTATGCGGAAATTTCTCCTCTGTAATGGCACTAGAGAGCTAAAATGTGATGCTCTTGAGCGGTGAGTAGCCGGAGAACAGGCCATTGTGCTTTTGTTCGTGCTCAGAGACTCTCACATTATTTTTGGCCTGTTTCTGCGAAACACTTAGGGTCTCTCCCTAAGTGTAAAGGGTAATCCAGATTTGGACCCCTTGCTCTCCGTGCTTAGGGAAGCCAGCGGCACCTCACTGATGAGGCTCAAAATAAAGCCGAAACGTATGTCTGGGGTTAGCTGGTTTTTCCCTGCAGAGATGACTTACCCATCATTTTGGTAATGGACCGCCCTTATGGGTGGGATTAGTCTAATATGTATGTGGAAATTTCTCCTCTGTAATGGCACTAGAGAGCTAAAATTTGATGCTCTTGAGCGGTGACTAGTCAGAGAACAGGGCATTGTGCTTTTGTTCGTGCTCAGAGCCTCTCACATTATTTTTGGCTTGTTTCTGCAAAACACTTAGGGTCTCTCCCTAAGTGTAATGGGTAATCCAGACGTGGACCCCTTGCTCTCAGTGCCTAGGGAAGCCAGCTGCACCTCACTGATGAGGCTCCAAATAAGGCCGAAACGTATGTCTGGGGTTAGTTGGTTTTTCCGTGCAGAGGAGACTTGCCATCATTTTGGTACTGGACCGCCCTTATGGGTGGGATTAGTCTAATATGTATGTGGAAATTTCTCCTCTGTAATGGCACTAGAGAGCTAAAATGTGATGCTCTTGAGCGGTGACTAGTCAGAGAACAGGGCATTGTGCTTTTGTTCGTGCTCAGAGCCTCTCACATTATTTTTGGCTTGTTTCTGCAAAACACTTAGGGTCTCTCCCTAAGTGTAATGGGTAATCCAGATGTGGACTCCTTGCTCTCAGTGCCTAGGGAAGCCAGCTGCACCTCACTGATGAGGCTCCAAATAAGGCCGAAACGTATGTCTGGGGTTAGCTGGTTTTTCCGTGCAGAGGAGACTTGCCATCATTTTGGTACTGGACCGCCCTTATGGGTGGGATTAGTCTAATATGTATGTGGAAATTTCTCCTCTGTAATGGCACTAGAGAGCTAAAATGTGATGCTCTTGAGAGGTGACTAGCCGGGGAACAGGCCATTGTGCTTTTGTTCGTGCTCAGAGCCTCTCACATTATTTTTAGATTGTTTCTGCGAAACGCTCAGGGTCTCTCCCTAAGTGTAAAGGGTAATCCAGACGTGGACCCCTTGCTCTCAGTGGCTAGGGAAGCCAGCTGCACCTCACTGATGAGGCTCAAAATAAGGCCGAAACGTACGTCTGGGGTTAGCTGTTTTTTCCGTGCAGAGGTGATTTGCCCATCATTTTGGTAATGGACTGCCCTTATGGGTGGGATTAGTCTAATATGTATGTGGAAATTTCTCCTCTGTAAAGGCACTAGAGAGCTAAAATGTGATGCTCTTGAGCAGTGACTAGTCGGAGAACAGGGTATTGTGCTTTTGTTCGTGCTCAGAGCATCTCACATTATTTTTGGCTTGTTTCTGCAAAACACTTAGGGTCTCTCCCTAAGTGTAATGGGTAATCCAGATGTGGACCCCTTGCTCTCAGTGGCTAGGGAAGCCAGCTGCACCTCACTGATGAGGCTCAAAATAAGGCCGAAACGTACGTCTGGGATTAGCTGTTTTTTTCTGTGCAGAGCAGCCTTGCCCATCATTTTGGTACTGCACCGCCCTTATGGGTGGGATTAGTCAAATATGTATGTGGAAATTTCTCCTCTGTAATGGCACTAGAGAGCTAAAATGTGATGCTCTTGAGCTGTGGCTAGCTGGAGAACAGGCCATTGTGCTTTTTTTCGTGCTCAGAGCCTCTCACATTATTTTTGGTTTGTACCAACCAAGGAGGTAATTGGTGATGGGAGGGAAGAGTAAGAGGGAAATATGGACAAGATAATGTCCAGAGAACAAAGTAGTGTGTGTAGCAGTTTAAGGTGGTACCCTAGGGAAGAATGACAATCCCCAGTAAGCCACGGGATGGCGTGCAATGGGACTGGGGCCACAGAGACTGCCAAAACTCTCACCTAGAGAGGTTCTGAGGTAGGTTGAAGACAATAACTCAACAGAGTCATATGTGTAGATAAGTAATAGTTAAGTACAACTTGGACTCCCATATCACCCTTACCTCCCTCTCATCATATGCAGGCTTAACCATGCCAAATGAAGGAGCTGATAAGGTGTTGCAATTTTTTCAGATAGGAGAGTAGGAGAGGGAATTTTATAGTCTAAAAGAGGTACAATATCTTGGTAGCTTGACCATTTTTAGTAAATGTATTCTTCCCCACTAGGAGACAAAGTTTTTCCTTCTCTGGAAATCTGCTGCATGGGGGGGAGGTTTGTGGCATAAAGATCTGAGGGGCTTGCTGGTATATGGATCCCCGGATATTTGTGGGACTGGGAAGAATGCCTATATGGTAACCCCTTCACCACTGAGACCCACTGATTCTGTGGAAGGAGATATTCAATAATTCTGATCTAGAAAATGTTAGGTTTGAAATTTGAGAAGGCACCATAACATGACAGTCGTCAGCAATAGCAGGGAAAGAAGCAGTGGGGTTTGAGAGAGTGAAAATAAGTTCATGTGCAAATAGTGCCAATTTATGTTCCATGGAGCCAGTGAATATCCCTGAGACAGTTGTTGATTTACGAATATGATTTGCCAGGACCTTCATTGTTAAAATAAAAAGGGTGCGAGGGGCAGCCCTGCCTGGTACCACAGCACAGAAAAAAGGATTGTGACAGAACACCATTGACTTAGATGCTGGCCGTGGGGGCAATAAAGAGAGCCTATACATAAGACAAGAACCTGGGGCCAATACCTATGTGTGCGAGAGCAGGCATGATAAAGGGTCAAGACATCCTGTCAAAAGAAGAGACATAGAGTGGTGATGAGCATGAATGTAATCTATGAGTTGGGCCAATTTAATAGTGTTGACTTTTTACCTCACAGCCTAGGACAAACCCTCTCTGATCCCGGTCCACAAGGTTTGATAGGTAAGGGGATAATTTGTTAACCAAAATTAGGGCAAACATTTTGATATCTAGATTTAGCAGGGAAATCAACCTATAGTTTGCAGGGAGTTTTGATCCTTACCTTTTTTGGGTATTTATCAAGCATCAGTGCTTCAGGGCTGATGCGCAATCACAGTGTTCCAGTTTATGACCTGTAGTTCCAGTCTAATTACAGAGTGTTATGTTTGACCCAGCTTTCTCTTTGACTTCTCTCCTGCTCTATGATTTGGTAAAGTGCTTTCTGATATCCTGTTACCAACCTTGGCTCCGTTATTCGACTACTCTTTTGTCTACTGCCTTGTGCCGCTTTTTCAGTTTGTTACTGACCTTGGTTCCGTTGTTCGTCCATTCTTCCATCTGCTGCCTTGTACTACATGGTCTGTCTGATACATACCTGGCTTGTCTAACTTCTTTGACCTTTGTGATTTTGATTCCTTGCACCCTCAGTTGCGGTTCGACCACCAGGCAAGCCTCGACCACTAGTCGGACCTCAACCACCATTTGGACTTTGACCGCTAGTCATATCTTAAGCTAGGGGTCAAGCAGTCTGTCTTGCTTCACTTTCCTGTTGGCTGTTGCAGTCTCCTTGGTCAAGCCTCGACTTATCCTGCCTATCTGTTCCTGTTTAGTCTCTCCAGTTGAACTTTAAGTGTCAGCATTCCTATTCAGCACCTGTCGATGGGTACTAAAGGTAAACTGTGTTTTCCGTTATCTCCATGGACCTCAGTGGGTAGTATCTGTTTCTAGGCTGCCATCTGGAGTGCAGGACGGCTCTTCCGGTCAGCATCTTTATTCCGGCTTAGGCCACAGCAAGGCAGCCTAGGGAGTAGCCATCGCCAGCCAGGCTCACACCCCACTCTGCACCCTCTAGCATCTGGCCCACTGGGGCCTACCTTGCAGTCTTCTCTTGGGTTGTTTTGTTGCTGTGTAAATTGTTTTATATATCAATGTAGCAGTCTGTCACCTCTTTGTGAGGACCCTCCTTCACAGAGTTTAACCAGACAGCTCACATTGGGTGTTCCAGTTTGTCATAACATAACAGAGGCATACTTAATGTGTAGGTATGTGCTGAAGAGGCGAAGGATGCAAGGGGGTTGTAGAGATGCATTGAACGGGGAGCCAAAGAGGTGTTCATGACCATGGTTGGAGTTATGAAATGGCGATTGAATTGTGTGGTGAAAAGGCAAAGGAGGCATGAGGATGGAGAAGCAGGTGTGTTGAAGGGTGAGCTGAAGAGATGATGACATTCATGCAAACGGGTGGGAGTTATGAAGATAAAACCAGTGATTGGGAGTGAGCTGAAGTGGAATCAGCAAAATGAAGTTACAGAGATTTGGGCAGCCTCTCAGCTCCCTCATGAGCAAGTGTGAGACAGAGCTGATGACCAGCGATAGTGTGAGGCAGACTTCTACAAAGGCCCCGTACTCAGCCATCTCATTGGGTGCAGAAAGGAACGTTTTGCATAACTCCACCTTTCTGCCACCCCTGGGGGTTACTGACAGCGAACCAGAAACACACAGAATATATCCTTGGCCTGTAACAAGCAAGCACAAAAAAAGTTTTAACTCCATGGCTGCTAGAGAGATCTTCAATGCATATCGCTAGCATCCAATGGGTTAATCATAGCCTGTAAATTGGTTAAAACTAGTGCAATGACATTGAGATTTCTCTGGCCACAACTATACTTCAGAATGTGTGTGTGGCCAACACAGCTGAGGTATCCCTCAAAACTTGGAACTGTAGGCAGTTGCCTACTCTTCCTACTGGGAAATATGGCCTTGCATGTGAACTAGGCCTACTACTGGCACCTGTGACAGAAAGAGTCACAGCTGGTGGCTTATACACTAAGGTGCGAGAAATGTGAGAATAATTACTTCCTTCATTATCAGGTTGGAGGGATGTTGGTGCATATACTCCAAATTTCTAACTTTAATCCACTTTAAAGGCATTTAGATTAATAATGAGTAATTGCCACACACATGCTGATTGCAATTTTACTTGTGTTGCAAAGTAGTCAGGCAGAACAATTATGCAATCCCTGCTATGTATTAATTCTGCTTGTCATACATTTAACAAAAGATTGTCTAGAAACATTTTGTTCTCAAAAAATATTTAAGAACGTTTTACTTCTCATTTGCTGCATGATAAAAATACTTTATCTAATGGGTTAAGAATTATAGAAACATTACAGGATCTATATACACTGAGTGAAGTAGCTTAAAGGAGCAGTAAACTTTTTTTATTAAAACACATATTTTATAGAGCATTTCCTGCTGAATAAAACAAGGTCACTCCCATCGCTGTCAGATGTTTTATTAAAAAATTATATCAGTTCAAATAACCAGGAAGTGAATTTACTGTGTTTACTTCCTGATAGTTCTAACTGACAGGAAGTGACAGGCAGTTTCTATCACATTCTGTGGAGAACTGTATGTCTCTGACTTTTCTGACTTTCCTCTCCATTAGAATCTAACAGGAAATCTAATTAGAATCTGACCACTAGAGGGCACTGCTAATGTAAAAAAACATGGGTTTAAACTGTAATAACTCTGGAAATATAAATCTCTTGGCAGTGGGAGTACCATTGTTTTACTCAATAGGAAAATCCCTACAATATATATTTTTTCATAAAAAAAGTTTACTGATCCTTTAAAGGGATAGTAATACTTTGTTATAAAAATCTCTAAAATTATAGATATTAATAACAGAATTAGAAAAAGCTACTTCCCATGTCTCAAAACTTCATAGTTTTTGTGTTCGTAGCATTTAAACTTCCCCCCTCTATCCCCCTTCTCATACGTCAGCGCTCTAGCTGACAGCTGCAGAATCCGGTCATTTGACCAGATGAGGCTCTTCAGCAGAGACGAAATTGCGACGTTTATGAAGAAATGCGTCATTGGAATGGTCTACAAAGTGTGCCTGGTTTGAAACACACTTTGTAGACTGTTCCAATGAAGTATTTCTTCATAAATGTTGTGATTTCGGCTCTGCTGAAGAGCATTCATCTGGTCAAATGACCAGATTCTACAGCTGTCAGCTAGAGCGCTGGCAGGTAATTTCAATAAAGAAAACAGGTAGACAGATTTATTGCTCTTGGCACCCCCATGGTATGTCAGCCAATTAAAATAGGAAATTCCATGGTTTTCAAAGATTTTATTATCTCTAAATTAGTGGAAAGGTAAACAAAGTATATGTTTGTTTCTTATTTACCAATTTTTAAGGGAATATGTTGCATTTGTGCATACCATTCTAGGGGTAAAAAGAAAAACGATCCCTCATTCGATGCAGCTTGTTGTCTATTTTCCCAATAGTAATTTGTCTACCTTTTATTCATTTATGTTGCTTTTACAACCATATTTGTACAGATAAGTCACATCTGAAAAATTTGAGACTGCAGTTGTAATTTTAGATTCCTGGAACCCCCTAAAATATGTAAACTCCTATCCATAGGGTGCCCTTGTTATGTAGAGCGGAAGCTAATGAATACAGTGACTAATTTATACAGTAGGTAGCTCCATCTAATGGAAACATTTGTGCACACCAGGCTAGGGCTAAAAAGGAAAGTGACTCCTCTTTGTAATGTGATGTCTAGTTTCTAGAAATGTTTGTTTTAGGGGGTTATTTCTATGTTAATGAAGCCTTCAGACTATGTTTAGTTGAATTTGGTTATCTCCATAAAAATGTCATTCAAAATTCTTCTATGTACTGTTACCAATCTGGGCTCCAGGGAAGGAAGTGCACTTGTGGTTTTATACATATTTGGTATCAGTGTAGGCAAGACGTGTGTCATTCATATTTCATACCTTTTTTTGTCTGTTGCATAACGCTTTCTTGAGATGGTGTACAGTAAAATGTGACTTTTGTGTACATTTCTGAAAAATTTCTGAAAACCCCTATTTTTAATAAAATGTGCTTGCTTTTTCGTTCTGTGTGGGAAGAAACTTCATCTATTTTCTGATTTGTAAGTTAGGCTGTTTTTAGGAAATACATGTCTTTATATAGCTGATGAGAGTTTTTAGGAGTAGTATAACAAATAGAATGTCTAAGGGGTGATATGATTACCATTTCTAAACATATTCAAGGTCAATACAAATAACTCTCCAATGTACTATTTACTCTAAGAGCTGAGCTAAGAATGGGAGGTCATCCATTAAAACTAGACGAAAGGAGCTTTTGACTAAAACAAATGCAGTGATTTTTTACAGTAAGGGCAGTAAAGTTATGGAATTCTTTACCTCAAATGCTGTGATTGCAAATAATATAACTGCTTTCAAAAAAGTAATGGACACCTATCTCGCACAGAAAAATATTGAGAATTATGACAGTTGGCTTCAACTATTTGATTGTCATTTGTAGTCGGGAAGGATATTTTTTTACCCAAGCCATGGATATAGGTAACATTATGCATATTTGGTATCAGTTTACTCTGGGGATTCAGGGCTTCAAAACAATAATTGAAACTTTTACAGCCAACATAAATATATTTAATAAATAGTTTATGAGATTTGCAATTTTCCATATTTTTGTATTTATGGAATCAGAGTTTGCTGCACAATGGAATATTTATTTCACATTAGTCACTGTGATAAAGCTAAATTTGTTCTGAAAAATACAATATGTACTTTTTCACATATTACTAGAAAGTTACCAATGGGAATCATCGAATTTGATTTGTCATATTGAAAAGTATAGACAATAAAAAGAATATTAAAGGAATCGGAAGATTACCTCTTGGACTAAATATTCTTGACATTGGAAATAAGGATCGAGTTGTGAAGCTGGATTATTGAAGAATTGATGGTGACTATTTATATACATTATCTATTTCTATTATATTGTTTATCGAATCGCCTGGGTAATTTGGACTGTGTTTGTGAATATTCTGGTGGTGATAGAATATACCTGTGGCTGAATCGGACTTCCAGTGGGGAAGATACATAGAGTAATAGCGCTGAGAATTTTCTATACTGACAGTTTACCAATGTGAATCATACCTAAACAGATGGAAAGCAAAAATGCTCCAAATGTGTCTATCTTCCAGGTACAAAATGTCTCCGTGCTTCAAGCACTGAAAGGGTTAAAGGAACAGTATTATTAAAATATTTAAAAAAAAGTGAATATTGTAGCTATTAAAAATGAAACTAAATGCCCAAAGTCCCCCCCCCCCGCCTCCTCTTTCCCTGACGTCACCGCTCTAGCTGACTGCAGGGGAATCTGGACCTGGGACCGGCGGAGGCTCTTTAACAGAGTCAAGATTGTGATCTTGAAAAAGAGCTACTTCATTGGAACGGTCTACAAAGTGTGCTCGTTTTTTTTTTTCGCTTTTTTTAATATTTTGACAATACTGTCCCTTTAACCCCTTAAGGACCAGCGGTCCTGGGACGTTTCCATCCTGTAAGGACCGATTTGATCCTTGCCGACCCTCCGGTACACGTGACCTGCTGCGTGTATTGGTACACCGCTTTGGGGCCTGAAAGAGATCACTCCAGTCTTGGAACAGTCAATTTTAGGCCTCATTTTTACTCACAGCGCTCCTGGTGGAGCTCTATAAGTAAAAAATACTTAAGGGCCGATGACGGTCATAGTACGTCATGTAGTCCTTAAGGGGTTAAGAGTCACTTATCCCTACAGGTATAATTTCCCTTTAACTGCATTTACATTTACAACTTTAACCCCTTGAGGATCAGAGCCAATGCTTTGAACATCCCTCTGGAACTCAAGGGGTTAATCAATTAAAAGCAATGCGTTGCGTACCCCTCTGGCACTCAAAGGGTTAACGTATCTTGTTTGTTTAAAAGATAGTAGTTTCAGCTCCTTGCAGCTCTAAGGCAGTGATGGGCAACCCATTGCTCTTCAGCTGTTTTTAAGTTACATTTGTCAAAATTCTTGCTGGCTGAGGATGATGGGATTTATAGTCCATTAACCAATGCAGTTGAGCAGGTTGACTAAGGCAATTATTTAACCAAGCAGAAATAAGCATTACATTTTTAATTACTGGCTATGCAGCCATGCGTTAGACAAAATGCTGCGAGGTTCCCTTGTCAGCTAGGAATCTTGTTTACAGTCAGTAAAATCAGACTGGGGCGGTATTAGCCATACACTCCTGGGAGGGGTTTCCTCCTGAACTAAAAGC
The DNA here is from genome assembly GCA_037306005.1 of Rhinophrynus dorsalis. Classification (NCBI taxonomy): domain Eukaryota; kingdom Metazoa; phylum Chordata; class Amphibia; order Anura; family Rhinophrynidae; genus Rhinophrynus; species Rhinophrynus dorsalis. The sequence goes on from CM074726.1 coordinate 10,352,198, forward strand.
TTGTATACACCACAAACATCTTGCTTTCTAAAGATCATAACCAGTGCCCGTCTGCTGTCTCCTGCAGTGCAACACACACTTGCTGCTCTCCTGTCCTTTCCTGCACTTGTGTCCTATTATGTAAAACCTTTGCACAGTAGCACAGCCTCTGGGGGAGTCAGAGTACTGTATTTCAACCACTCACAACTGGGATGTGCCTATCAGAAAGACAGAATCTCTTCCCGGTTACTACAGATTGAGAGAGAGAGGGAGGCAGAAAGAGGTGTGTGCACATTTAAGTGCTTCACTGATAAGCAAGTACTGGATTTCCCCAGCTCTTCTAAGTGACACAACATCACAGTGAAAGGAAGGCAAGATATTTTCTTTGTATTTTGATCTTTAGACATTAAGTTTAAGTAGACAGAACTGTGTATATAAACTTTAGCACTGTTATTTTTGTCTTAAACTCACAGTACAAGAGTCAAGTGTCTTACTACGCACTGAGCAAGTTCTTGGAGTCCTAACGCATGTTTTATGGTGCTTAGAGATCATGTCAGAGGAAGATGATTGCCGCTCCCCCATTGGCCTCGACTGCTGCAGCTGCTGCCTGGACCTGGCCAACAGAAGTGAGATGGAAGAAGGCAGTGGGGAGAATAATAACCTGGGCAGCCCGACCGTCAGCAATTTCCGTCAGCTGCGAAAGAAGCTGGTCTTTGAGAACCTCAATGCAGATAAGCTGAACACCATCATGAGGCAGGACTCATTGGAGCCTGTGGTGAGGGACCCCTGCTACCTTCTCAACGAGGGCATCTGCAGCAGTGACATAGATCAGACTATGCTATCCATCCTCCTGTTCTTCCACAGGTAGGTCAAGGACCTTGCAGTCAGTTGGGTAGGAGAGAAAAGACACAAGATTAGTAACTGGAGACAGGGATGAGATACTTACTCTGTGTGACCATCTCTTTTTGATGATCTCACTGTGCTTAGGATTTTAAAAAGTTTTCTACAGAATTGCTAAATGCATTAACAAGTAGTGAGATCTCAGTGAAGGCACTGTCACATAATCTTTGAGACTGAAAGTAAAGAAAAGTTGGGGGTACCGCTTTTGTACAGGGCTGTGGATAATGTTGGAGCTTTAAAAAAAAATGATATACACAGGTGAAAATGTTGATTCATAGGAAAGTACAAAGCTGTCATCAAGTACAGCATTGTTATAGATAAGAATGTGATACATTAACAGAATGTATTGCGCAGACTATACGGATCAGTCCAGGTATTCTCAATGTATGCAATGACTAGTTATTTTACAGACCTTTAGCATACCTCCCAACATTTCAAATTGCCAAAGAGGGACATTTGTGTTTTAGGGGGTGTCGTTGGTGGTGTGGCTGGTGTGTGGGGCATTATCGAGAATTTTTAGCCTATTTCACGACCTATTGACATGTGTAACCTCATACATGATTTAGAACAAGACTAAAGTATTTTATTTGCACAGGCTAATTTATAAACACATATACTGATTTTTAAACAAACAATAATGTGAGTTTTGTTGCTGTAGAGCAGTATGATACACATATACAAACCACACAGTCTGATTTCCTAAAAAGAGGGTCATCAGGGTGGGAAAGAGGGACAGAGGGATTTGGGTCTAAAAGAGGGACTGTCCCTCCTAAAGAGGGACACTTGGGAGGTATGCTTTAGGGGATAACTAGGCTTAAAAAGCAGCTGGCACATTAGCAGTGAGACAACATGGACTATATTAAATAATCAGACCTAACTACAGGGGAATTTTGATCCTGCATCGATATGCCTGCTGTATATAGTATCTGTTTAGAAACAGAATATAATCACTAAACAGCACTAAATATATCACTAAACAACAATTATAAACATCAGCACCTTGTCTCATACGTTATTCATGATATCTGAACTGTAAGAAGGACAGTGACTGGTTGTGACTTCATAATAATCAGATTATAAGGTGGGTAACTTGTGGCTCTCCAGTCTGGATGAGGTTAATGAGAATTATAGTCCAGAAATATCCGGAGAACCACATGTTGAACGCCTCTCCTAATCTATGACTGTAGGAATAACTGCACACATTTTACATCAGACAAACAAGCCGTAAGCATCTTGTATAGAGAGGTTGTCTGATTTACAGATCTGTTACTGCTGTTTGACGAAAACTTAGAATTCCTGCAGTTGAGCTTCTTCTGTTTAGCTGTCTGGCTGACAGTAACTTGAGAATGACACTGCAAACAGAGAACATAACAGACACAGAGGACGGGCAGTCAGATCAGCAGTCGTTAGGCAGAGAGCAGGGTTATACACACCACTCAGCAAACATGCAATTATTTTGATATCTTTAGAATTATCTATCTTGGATTTTAGCACTGAACAGGAGGAGTTCCTATTCATGCAACACATGTACAGCTCAAGGCAGTGATCCGCATACTTTCGATGTACTGGAATCATTTGCTTTCTCATTAAATCTTTGTGAATCCCTAAAAACAAGCAAAACTATTTAACCGCTTGAGTGCCAGAGGGGTACGCAACACATTGCTTTGCAATGTGTTGCATATCCCTCTGGCACTCAAAGGGATAACCAGTTGAATTCTAGGGAAAACTCCAATATGCTGGTGATCTCCATCGGGTTAACACCTAGAATACTAGTTTGTATTGGGATAAAATGGCAGGTAACCATTACGAATATGTTTTTTTCAGTTCTTTGTGGCTAGGCTATAGTCATGTAACTTAAACTAAATCACTGCTATATGGAATAATTAGCCTTCCTCTATCCACAGATAGTCACAGAACCAGACACACACACACACACACACACACTGTCTAGAACCACTGGATTCTTTCTCTATCCACAGATAGTCATGGAACTACACACACACACTGTCTAGAACCACTGGATTCTTTCTCTATCCACAGATAGTTACGGAACTATACACACACTGTCTGGAACCATTGGATTCTTTCTCTATCCACAGATAGTCACGGAACTACACACACACACTGTCTGGAACCCTTGGATTCTTTCTCTATCCACAGATAGTCACGGAACTACACACACACTGTCTAGAACCACTGGATTCTTTCTCTATCCACAGATAGTTACGGAACTATACACACACACTGTCTTGAACCATTGGATTCTTTCTCTATCCACAGATAGTCACGGAACTACACACACACACACTGTCTGGAACCCTTGGATTCTTTCTCTATCCACAGATAGTCACGGAACCACACACACACACACTGTCTAGAACCACTGGATTCTTTCTCTATCCACAGATAGTTACGGAACTATAGACACACTGTCTGGAACCATTGGATTCTTTCTCTATCCACAGATAGTCACGGAACTACACACACACACTGTCTGGAACCCTTGGATTCTTTCTCTATCCACAGATAGTCACGGAACTACACACACACACACTGTCTAGAACCACTGGATTCTTTCTCTATCCACAGATAGTCATGGAACTACACACACACACTGTCTGGAACCCTTGGATTCTTTCTCTATCCACAGATAGTCACGGAACTACACACACACTGTCTGGAACCATTGGATTCTTTCTCTATCCACAGATAGTCACGGAACTACACACACACACTGTCTGGAACCACTGGATTCTTTCTCTATCCACCGATAGTCACGGAACTACACACACACACTGTCTGGAACCCTTGGATTCTTTCTCTATCCACAGATAGTCACGGAACTACACACACACACAGTCTGGATCCACTGGATTCTTCTTCTATCCACTGGTAGTCACAAGACCACACATACATTGCCTGGTACCCCACTATCCACCATTACTAGAAGTTGTTCTGTGGATCCCCTTTTATTTGTTCAGGGAATTCTGGGCCTTCCTATAATGCAGTTTTAGAGTCAGTGCTTTAAAGTGTCAGTCACCCTCCATTTTGACTTTATATATTTTGTAGTACATGATATGTAATGTCAAATTCCTTTTATTTATTTTTCATAGATACATATTTTTTATTTACACTTGTATGTCCATGACAGGGAGCAAGCTGAATCTGTTTCCAGAGAGCTTTCTGTTAGAGACTTTGAAAGCAGGCAGAGTGCAATAATGAAAACAAAGACACTGTGGGGCGAATGTACAACCATTGGATTCTTTCTCTATCCACAGATAGTCACGGAACTACACACACACACTGTCTGGAACCCTTGGATTCTTTCTCTATCCACAGATAGTCACGGAACTACACACACGCTGTCTAGAACCACTGGATTCTTTCTCTATCCACAGATAGTTACGGAACTATACACACACACTGTCTTGAACCATTGGATTCTTTCTCTATCCACAGATAGTCACGGAACTACACACACACACACTGTCTGGAACCCTTGGATTCTTTCTCTATCCACAGATAGTCACAGAACCACACACACACACACTGTCTAGAACCACTGGATTCTTTCTCTATCCACAGATAGTTACGGAACTATAGACACACTGTCTGGAACCACTGGATTCTTTCTCTATCCACAGATAGTCACGGAACTACACACACACACTGTCTGGAACCCTTGGATTCTTTCTCTATCCACAGATAGTCACGGAACTACACACACACACTGTCTAGAACCACTGGATTCTTTCTCTATCCACAGATAGTCATGGAACTACACACACACACTGTCTGGAACCCTTGGATTCTTTCTCTATCCACAGATAGTCACGGAACTACACACACACTGTCTGGAACCATTGGATTCTTTCTCTATCCACAGATAGTCACGGAACTACACACACACACTGTCTGGAACCACTGGATTCTTTCTCTATCCACCGATAGTCACGGAACTACACACACACACTGCCTGGAACCCTTGGATTCTTTCTCTATCCACAGATAGTCACGGAACTACACACACACACTGTCTGGAACCCTTGGATTCTTTCTCTATCCACAGATAGTCACGGAACTACACACACACACTGTCTGGAACCCTTGGATTCTTTCTCTATCCACAGATAGTCACGGAACTACACACACACACTGTCTGGAACCACTGGATTCTTTCTCTATCCACCGATAGTCACGGAACTACACACACACACTGTCTGGAACCCTTGGATTCTTTCTCTATCCACAGATAGTCACTGAACTACACACACACACTGTCTGGAACCCTTGGATTCTTTCTCTATCCACAGGTAGTCATGGAACTACACACACACACACTGTCTGGAACCATTGGATTCTTTCTCTGTCCACAGATAGTCACGGAACTACACACACACACTGTCTGGAACCCTTGGATTCTTTCCCTATCCACAGATAGTCACGGAACTACACACACACTGTCTGGAACCCTTGGATTCTTTCTCTATCCACAGATAGTCACAGAACTACACACACACACTGTCTGGAACCACTGGATTCTTTCTCTATCCACCGATAGTCACGGAACTACACACACACACTGTCTGGAACCCTTGGATTCTTTCTCTATCCACAGATAGTCACGGAACTACACACACACACTGTCTGGAACCCTTGGATACTTTCTCTATCCACAGATAGTCACGGAACTACACACACACACTGTCTGGAACCACTGGATTCTTTCTCTATCCACCGATAGTCACGGAACTACAAACACACACTGTCTGGAACCCTTGGATTCTTTCTCTATCCACAGATAGTCACTGAACTACACACACACACTGTCTGGAACCCTTGGATTCTTTCTCTATCCACAGGTAGTCATGGAACTACACACACACACACACTGTCTGGAACCATTGGATTCTTTCTCTATCCACAGATAGTCACGGAACTACACACACACACTGTCTGGAACCACTGGATTCTTTCTCTATCCACCAATAGTTACGGAACTACACACACACTGTCTGGAACCATTGGATTCTTTCTCTATCCACAGATAGTCACGGAACTACACACACACACTGTCTGGAACCATTGGATTCTTTCTCTATCCACAGATAGTCACGGAACTACACACACACACTGTCTGGAACCACTGGATTCTTTCTCTATCCACCGATAGTCACGGAACTACACACACACACTGTCTGGAACCCTTGGATTCTTTCTCTATCCACAGATAGTCACGGAACTACACACACACACAGTCTGGATCCACTGGATTCTTCTTCTATCCACTGGTAGTCACAAGACCACACATACATTGCCTGGTACCCCACTATCCACCATTACTAGAAGTTGTTCTGTGGATCCCCTTTTATTTGTTCAGGGAATTCTGGGCCTTCCTATAATGCAGTTTTAGAGTCAGTGCTTTAAAGTGTCAGTCACCCTCCATTTTGACTTTATATATTTTGTAGTACATGATATGTAATGTCAAATTCCTTTTATTTATTTTTCATAGATACATATTTTTTATTTACACTTGTATGTCCATGACAGGGAGCAAGCTGAATCTGTTTCCAGAGAGCTTTCTGTTAGAGACTTTGAAAGCAGGCAGAGTGCAATAATGAAAACAAAGACACTGTGGGGCGAATGTACAGATTACCCAGTGCAGCCACACTGGTGCTCCACTCCAATGCTAATAGCTGCTCTTCAGGGTATGAGCTACCACATATGATCACTGTAGTGCACCTACCAGTGATGACATTAACCCCTTGAGTTCCAAAGTGGTATCCAAAGCATTACAACACAATGCGTTGAATATCTCTCTGGCACTTAAGCTATTAATGCCAGCAAGCTCAGCACTACCAGCCCCATAACACGCACAAGGAAATGGAGTACATTAGTGATATTTCCTCTATGCCTTGCTTATTACATTGATCTAAATAAGATTCAGAGGAAGTAACCACCTGTAAATACCTACAGAATTCCCCCTTATCCTTACCTTGGTGCAAGAGGTGTTAAAGTGGAAGGGGTGGATCTGGCATACGTTGCTTAATAGATTGATGTTAGGCAGTAGTAGGATTTATATTGATTCTTTCTCTTGATTTAACATGGAATCGGTTATTTTTTCACCTTAGTGAGACAATGTAGAAACATCTGACCCTACGGCAGTGGTTCTCAACTCCGGTCCTCGGGACCCACTAACAGGCCAGGACTTAGGGATTTCTCTGCTAGAGCACAGGTGCGGTGATCAGAGGCTCATTAACATTGATTAACTCACCTGTGCTCTAACAAGGAAATCATCAAATCCTGGCCTGTTAGTGGGTCCTGAGGACAGGAGTTGAGGAACACTGCCCTACAGCATGGGAGTTTGCCAGGCAGACAGCCTGAGCCCAGTGTGCCCAGTACTTTTCACATAATTAGCTAGCACATTCACCTAATTAGCTAACACATTCACCTAATTAGCTAACACATATGAACTTATGCCCCAGTAGGCCCTTAACCACCTGCTTGCTGTTACCACCATTGGGAATAGTTCTGAATGTTAAATACCAGTATTCTCATTGGTTTTATCAAAATTCATCAATGACTAACAGTAGGACTTAAGCTAAAGCTGGAAGAATATCATTGAGGTTCAGCTTGCAAAGGAAGGAGTTGCTCACACCTCTGGTCCTAAAGAGGTTACTAGGGTGACCACGGGTCCCAGAATGCCTGGGACTTTCCCTTAATTCAGATGTGTCCTGCGTTCCGAGTCAACCCCCACCGGAACAGTAAAGAGTCCGGAATGAGCAAAGCCACCCAAACAGTACAGACAGTCTCTGTGACTGACATTCAACCCTATTACGCTAGCACGCTGAGCCCACAGTCACAGCCTAAGTACGGCAACACGCAACACCACAGCCAATGAAAACAGAGAGTATTTGCAGAATGGTCCTCTCCTCATTGGCTGGCTGGTGTTGTGTGTGAGACAGTGGGGACGGCAGCTGCGTGCAGGAGATGCCTTTGATTGAGAGTGAGTTTCTGGGTGCATTGCAAAAGAACAGGAGTCACAGAAACAGTGGCGTAATGATAGGGGTCACAGGGGTTGCAACAGCGACCGGGCCGTCACTCCAGGGGCCCGGCTGCCCCCTGGGACCCCCTTCTCCTGGTGCTGCAATCTCCCTCCAGCGCTCTAGTAATGCAGAGCGCTGGGAGATGACACCATCTCCCAGCGCTCTGCATTACAGAAGAGGACCGTGCGGGAGCACATCGCTCCAGCCCGTCTCTCCTGCCTCTCCACTGGACCGCCAGGGATTGGGAGGTAGGAAATGGAGGCATTGTGGAGGTCCCAGGGGCCAATGTGTTCGAGGGTTGGGGGGGCCCATGGCACTTCTTGAACCAGGGCCCGGAAGGTTCTAGTTACGCCTCTGCACAGAAAGAAGAGCTCAGGTGTGTGATGCAATCAATAGCAGCAGGATAGTGTCCCATTGATCATTTTAATGTAAACATAGGGTGACCACATGTCCCTGAATGGCAGATTGGAAATGCGGTCACCCTATTAAAAACACCTACTTTCCTACAGCACAGAAATTCATTGTGTACTCTCTGAAACTCAAAGGGTTAAGCAAGAGGAAGAAAGAGCAGTGTGTATCGGATACACTGATCTTCACTACAATTCTTGACACATACCTTCAGATATTTATCAGTGATTAACTGTATTTCCCTGCCATGCATACACTAGACAGGGAAACACAATAAAACTGTGTAAATGCTGCCATTCTGCTTATACAAACACAGGCGCATACACATTGTGTACGCATGGATTTCTAAGGGATCTGCCTACCTAAAGCTGGTGAATAGAACTGGCAGGTCTATCTGACACTTGTTCATTGATACACATCGGGAAATGGCTAATACTAAAACAAAATATTTGCGTTTCCTAGAGTTTTATTAGAAGTACAACTTTTAGAGTGTTAACCTCATTTTATTTTTAAGAAGTTTCTTAAAGGAACAGTAAGAATACAGCATATTCAATATTTATTGCTCTTTAAAGAAACCTGTTTTAAACCTATTGAGTGTTGGACAGGTAGTCAGTGCATTGCTCTGCAATACGATACACACCCCTTTGTCACTCCAAGGGTCATATCATACCACTTCTTCAAATTATGAAGAGATTAACACTTTCAATAAAATTCACCCCTTGGGTGCCAGAGAAGTCATACTGAGGGTACACAATTGAGATTGAAGGATGACTTACTTGACACTGGACCAGCATAATTACGCCTCCAAGATAAAACTGACATATCAAATGGTTGATGGTGTCACCCTCTAGATTAGCGAGGCAACCTTTGGTTCTCCAGCTTTTGAAGACTACAACACCCATAATCCCTTAATAGTCAAAGGCGGGTAACGTATGATGGGAATTGTACTCTCCAAAAACTGGAGAGGCAAAGGTTTCCTGCTCCTGCACTAGATTGTAATATGTCATGAGCATTGCCCTCACCCGCCATTTGTATCTGCATCTAATAACTGTAATTATTACTCTCTATTTTAATCATAGAATATGTGGATGATAATAATTTGTCACATTGGGTACTGTTTCACCTTTAGCGTTAACCGTTTGAGTGCCAAAGAGATACCTCTCTGGCACTCAAAGAGCTAAGGGAGGGCCATAACCTCAGTAATTCCCCTCCAGCAGGGTTGCCAGTCCTTGCTGTGTTATTGTGTCAGACTGATCAAATAGTTTAGAGGTCAGAAGACTGACCCCACCATAAACACACACAAAACTGTGTAGCTGTTCCTAATATGGGACTAATTAGCCAGACTGGAGGTCCCAGAGGCCTACATAGGTAGGAATTGGGGATCATCAAGTGATTTGCTGTATATGGGAATGGTTTAGGAACAAAAAGACTGGGATAAAGCATTGCGTTTCACTTGTGAATCCCACTGACTGTAAGAACCATGGGGTGGGGGCAGTTTCTTGATCTCCAAAACACCTGACAGGAGCAAGTCAAAGACTGCAGAGCTCATCTCCGCCCCCTTGAAAGGTAAAAGGGGGGCCTGTCACATCAAAACAAATTTGATGATTTTTGAAAGAACTTGTAATAGCCATCTTTTATTTAGTAAACAAATTATTTAGACGTATAAATTATGGTAATTAAGGTATGCTGTTCAGACACCTCCTGTTTTAGTCTTGCCTTCGGAGCTGGATCACAGGCAAGGCACCCTAGGCTCCTGCCAAGGGCCCAGTCAAGTTGAGGAAGAAAGCCAATAGTGGAGCATGTAACATTACATGCCCATGTTTAACCCTTTGAGTGTGTTGCATACCCCTCTGGCAATCAAAGGGTTAATTCTTGTCCCAAGGCAGCCCGGTGAGACCCCTTATATGCATGTGTCAAGACTTTTCCTGTTATCGGATCCTGGTACATACTCACATATGGGAGGGAGCATTCCTGCCAAGTGTCCCGCTTTAGGAGGGACAGTCTCGCTTAGAGATCCAAACCTCTCTGTCTCTTTTTCCCACCCTGTTGTCCCTCTTTTTAGGAGATCAGATTGTGTGGTGTATAAATAAGTGTATCACATTGTGCGACAGCAAAAAAACTCACATTAATTATTACGTTTCAGTAGATGTCTTTATAAATTAGTCTGTGTAAATAAAATACTTTGGTCTTGTTTTAAACGGTTTATTCGGCTACACAAAGAAATGTCAATAAGTCATAAAATAACCAAAAAATTATCAGTAATGCCCCACCCACCAGCCACACCCCCAGCAACTCCACCTAAAACAAAGGTGTCCGTCTTTGACCATTTGAGATGTTGGGAGGTATGAGGGAGGGATGAGTTGGTCATAAGTTAGAAGAGCTCGTGCCGGCTCATGCTTTTTTTTTGGAGTTGGACTCCCAGGTGGAACCCAATAGAGGCAGTAGCGCACATGTAAGTGCCAGGGTAGACCCAGCAGCTAATTACTCTGTCTGGACTCTGAATGAAATAGGGACTGGATTGGATAACCATTTGAGTATTACTTTACTTTAGTCCTCTCGCTGCCCCCTGGGACAGTCGGCCCCTGAAGATCCCTATAAAAAAATAACTGTGCCTAAACTGAAAGTTAACTATTTGAATGCCAGAGAGAGGTATGCAACACATTGTAAAGCAATGCATTGGGTACCTCTCCTGGCATTCAAAGGATTAATTTTCAGTTTAGACACTGGGTGTGTGTTTGTGGGGGGGGGGGGTTGCTACAACTATATGGGGCAGGGGAGCCCCAAATTGGTACCTTGCCTAGGGCCCCGTGGAGTGTTAATCCGACTCTGCCTTCCTTATATTCCACTCATATACACCACTCATGAACACTTAACCTTTTCAGTGCTAGAAGCAGTGGGCAGTGCATTGCTGGGCAGTGTCAGTGAGTGGGGAGGAAATGTAGGGCTAACACAGGAAGTGACTGCCAGTTATGGCTTAGTTTACATAATCTTAACTCTGAATAACTCATAAGTTTAATAGGTTTAAATATGGGTGATATTGAGGGAAACTTTCAAAATCACCTAAATTGTTTTTAGATGATAGGGTCTCTTTAAAAGATGGTGCCATAAATAGCAGTTTTGTAGGGATAATACTAATAAAGCAAACATAAGAATCAGCTGATACAAACTATCCGACTCCCACAGGCCAGTATTATGGATACCCCTGCTTGAATACAGTGATAAAGAGTGTGACTGAGCCATCTGTGCTAAAATAAGGATATGAAGACTGAATTTAGGAACCGCTGCTAGGCAAAACAAACCCATGATTAGCTAGAACACGGCATCAGAACAGCCAAAGCACACTGGGCTAGGAGGAAGTAGGGAATGTGTGGTAAATGGTTCCTCAAAATGGTAGAAAAGCCTAAAAAATATTACTCTGGGCAAACCTACCGCACCATAGGTGACAAACATTTCCAAAATTCAAATTAAATAGTTTTTTTTTTACAGAGGGATGCAATGCATTGCTTCGCAATGCGCTGGACACCTCTCAGCATATAAGGGGTTGAAAGCCCCATTTAAACCAATACAAATTTGGAGAATGTTTATTTCGTTCCTATGGTGCAGGTTTTTGCCCCTGCATACACCAATTTGGCTCATTGATTATACCTGAGAACCCTCTGTTATTTGACTGGAAACTCTGGTTTTTATACTTAATTACTGGGTGCCTAGTGGCCATAGCTGATTTTCAGGGCTCAGTGAGATTCTTGTAACCACTTGTGATTTTTAGTTGCAATTCTTCAACTATATTTTTTATACATTTCCCCAACAATTCGTGCTGTGGTATTTTTTATAGCACTGATTCTGATTTAAGTCCAATTAAAGATATCCTTAAAGAGACAGTAATGTCCCATAAAAAATGTTTATAGATTTGTAGAGGGTAAAAAAAAGAAACTCAATACCACAAATCTCATCTCTCAAACTGTAATGGTTTGAGAGATATTCGCAATCAAAGTTCCCCCCTCCCTCCCCTTCTCCTGACGTCAGCGCTGTGCTGACAGCAGGAGACCCCAGTCCAGGGACCAGCCAGCGGCTCTGCAGCAGAGCCAAAATCCCATTATTAGAAAAGAATGACTTCACTGGAAAGGTCTACAAAGTGTGCCTGGTTTGCAAGCACACTTTGTAGACCTTGCCCATGAAGTAGTTCTTTTCCAATAAAGGGATTTTGGCTCTGCTGAAGAGCCTTCTCCAGTCAGCCAACATGGATCTCCTTCTGTCAGTTTTACAGCTGACATCAGGAGAAGGGGAGGAGGAACTTTGATTGTAAATATCTCACAAACTATAGCGGTTTGAGAGATGGGATTTGTGGCATTGAGTTTCTTTTTTTACTCTCTACAAATCTATAAACATTTTTTATGCGACATTACTGTCCCTTTAATTAAGCACGGGTGAATCATTCAGCATGACAGAGTCACTGATTACCTACCTGTGATCAACCTGGGATATCCTGAAAGCATGAACTGTTGGTGTCTATCATGGACTAACATTGAGAATCACTGCGTTAGAAGATAAATGAAAAATTGTAAAATTAAGTCTCATCCTTATAAGAACAGAATTGGCAAACACGCAGGTGTTGCATGAATGTTGATCTTGTCTCATAGAGTATTAATATTTAATAAACAGTGCTTTGATTTAGAGGAACTGAGAGCCTATTTGTTGTTTCTGTACATAGAAATCAGCACTTTCACCACTAGAGTCCCAGGAGAGATTATGGGTGCCTTCTGTCACAAACACGTTTATTAAAACCTTGATCAGTTTCAATGTTCCCATCAACTTCCCATTTTAAAGGCCATCTACATTCTAGGAATAAGCATCTCTTAATTTGATTAACACATTAACTTACCTAGATAGGCATCCTTCAAACAGCAGTCAGTTATAATTATGAACAATATTTTAGGTGCTTTTGATCTTTTTTGTAGTATACTACAAATGTTTTCCATTCACAGACTAAGAACAGCTTGTGAGGAGATACACCAAGTAGTGATAAAGAGTGATAAAGTGGAGATAATTTCTCCAGTGATATAACGTCTCCAAATCCTACATTATTTGATGCAGCCAATGCACTAAGATATCTCAAACTATGGGGATCTTAGTGTATAGGGTTTATAGAATAATATGAAATGGAGAAGTGATATCACTGGATAAGTCATCTCCACTTTATCGCCAGCCTTAGTGCATAACCACCCTTGTGGCCCTTAAAATAAGCTTAGCATACTTCACCTTACATGTATGAAAATGCATACTGCAGGTCTGCTTTTGATTTCAGTGCAGCCCTGAAATATACATCTTTCCTATGTCTCCAGTTAAAGGGATAGTAATACTTCGTTTTATCTTTATTTTATTTTGTAGGCATTAAAAAAACATGAAGAACGATATAAGTCTTCTCTCTCAAACCTTTATGGTTTGAGAGATATTCACAAGCAAAGTTTCCCCTCCTGCCCCTTTTACCTAGTGTAAGCCATCTCTTCTCAGATGTGAATCTGGTTGTAAGACCAGACAGATAACAGCAGGGGACAATCTTCTTTGCAAGAAAACAATGAAATCCCTGCCCCCCTTGACAAGCTTTTCAGCTTTTTCCCTTATCTTAATAGAAGATTGTCCCTCTCTGCAGTCTACCTGGGCACCTCCCTTCTGATCTGGCTGAACGGGGGGGGGGGGGATACTTTGCTTGTGAATATCTCTTAAACCATAAAGGTTTGAGAGATAAGACTTATATCGTTCTTCATGTTTTTTTAATGCCTACAAAATAAAATAAAGATAAAACTAAGTATTACTATCCCTTTAAATTTGAGGTCTGGTATGGTGCCTTACGTGCCTTACAGGTAAGTTGCAGCTTATTGTTTGTTGCAAGAAGGAGTGACCTAGAAACAGTTTTCAATGAATATCACTACATACAAGGAACTGTAGCTATAATGCAGCAAATATACAGATAGATAGTCCTAAAGGGGAATACATATAATTTTAAATGTGGGTTTATACTTATTCCTTTGCAGTCCTGCAGAATGAAATTGTCATAAGCATCCTGTATTTAACCCTCTAACGACCCATGATGTACGTGTACGTCACGGGGTGAAGATCCTTAAAGGACCAAGGCCGAACACGTACGTCATGGAATTCAGGGCTCCCTGCGCGGCTGCACGCTGTTCAGGGAGCCCTGAATCAGACCACACACAAAAAAAAGGTCAGTGGTCCTTAAGTGCCAGCCGGTCCTTAAGAGGTTAAAGGGACACCTAGGCACCTTACATATACCTGACTTTTGGGTGAAGGACACCTACCTAAGTAAGTTAATTGCAAAGCTGGAAACTATCTGAATTTTCCCCAGAGACTTCAGTTTTTGCAGCTGATCAGTGGGTCTCCGGGGGCTGTGGCTGATTCTCCGGGCAGTGGGGAGTTGTTATGAAACTCTGCCCACTTGTGCTCCTTCAAAGACTGTTCCTCACATATCACGCCCACTGCTCATCCTTCCCCACCCAGTTCCTCCCACTTTCTGCCCACTTTGTGACACTCCCACTAAATCCTGCCCAACAGTCATGTAAGCCCCACCCCTTTTTGACACAAATCACATACTTTTTAATCCCACTGCGGAGTATTATTTTTCTTTAATGTAATAAAACAAACAACAAAGTGTAACACATTTCATCCTAAAGTTATCATAGTGCACATTAGCAGGAGTTTCAAAAGATGACAGCAGTATGCTGGACTCCAAATCCCATCATTCTTAGCCAACCGTTGGCTGGCTGAGGATGATGCAAATTGTAGTCCAACAACATCTGGATGGCCTCAGGTTGCCCTCCCTGAATTAGATTGTATGGTCTTTGGGACAGAAGTGGAGCTGCAGTCTCTCTCACTGTGCAATAATATCGATGTATGTCTCCTAAAAATAAAAAGCAGAATGCTAATTAAGTGTGGGTTTCACACTAATGCAATGCTATTTTGGTACATCATAATCAGTTGCTAATTAACACAAACAGTGTAACTAATGTGACGAGGCAGCATCATCCATAGGACACTCACATATAAATAAAGGCCCATGCTCACTGAATTATACTGTGATGTGCGTGCCCTTGTGAGGCTCAAGGTCAGGTAACAGTTACTGATTAAGGGTCACCTCTTTCAACCACAAGAGCGTTCGTTCTCATACTTATTTTGCTCAAGGCACCCCTAATATGCAATCTGGAGTTTTCAAGGCACCCTACCCTAACATAAAATTAGGAACTGTATAGGTCATTTGGCATGGATGAAATGAGGGGTACAGATGTAACATACAGCATGATATCGTCCCATAATAAGGACAAAAACAAGTATATTGTATGTAATATTTCCCATAATTATAGATCAGAAACTCAAATTTCCACATTTTTGTCAAAGTCTTCTAAGAAAAGCATGACGCCTTAAGCGCATGTCACAGCACCACTATGGTAGGGCATGCAGCACATACCGGCAATGACACGCACCAGCAATTACACATACCAGCAATAACACATACCAGCAATAGCAATAACACGTACTGGCAGTAGCACATACCAGCAATAACATATACCAGCAACAGCAATAACATATATTAGCAATAACACATACTGGCAATAGCAATAACACATACCGGCAGTAGCAATAACACATACTGGCAATAACACATACCAGCAACAGCAGTAACATATATTAGCAATAACACATACTGGCAGCAGCAATAACACATACCGGCAATAACACATACCGGCAGTAACACGTACCAGCAATAACACATACTGACAGTAACACATACTGGCAATACCACATACCATCAATAACACCTACCGGCAATAACATGTACCGACAATAACACCTGCTGGCAATAACATGTACCAACAATAACACATACCAGCAATAACACCTACTGCTGACAATAACACGTACAGGCAATAACACATACCGGCAATAACACACACCAGCAATAACACCTACCGCCGGCAGTAACACATATCGACAATAGCAATAAAACATACTGGCAATAACATGTCCCTTCAATACCACATACCATCAATAACATATACTTGCAATAACACATGCAGCAATAACACGTACCGGCAATAACAGAACCAGGAACTTTTCATTACAAGTGATGGCTATTAAACAAATCAACATCCGGACTAGAGGCTAAATAAAGTATAATTGCAAAATTATAACTGATTTGAATATTTTAGGTGCTTTTTCTTGATAATTGTATGTTATCAACACATTATTAGCATGTTCTTATTAGGTATTATAAATAAACATAAAGTGCATAACAATAATAAGATTTAATAGACTCTGGCCCTTGGGTCTGTTAACCTATCATCACATTGGGTGGGAGTAGGTATATTACAGTACAAAGAGCATTGGATTAAACTAAATACGTGATGAGCTGCCAAATATAATAGTGCTTACCAGACATTTAGCAGTGAGACAGACATTAAAAGGAGCAGTGAACTTTTTATGAAAAAAATATGTTTAAGTGTTTTCCTGTTGAATAAAACAAGGATATTCCACTGCAGGATGTTTTTCTTTCAAAAGTTATTATAACCCAAATGTAGTTTGAAAACAAAAGCACCAACTGGTGTCCAAAAGACAGATTGCTTTTTTTTATATTGCAATCTATGAGAGACCTTTGAAGTTAAACACTAAAGCGCGATAAAGAGGTGATAATGCAGAGGTAACTTCTCCAGTGATATCACGTCTCCAGTTTCTGTGTTATTCTATAGATCCTATTCATTAAGATCTCCAAAGTTGGAGAAATGTTGGTGCATTGGCTCCACGGGAACATAGCAAATGGAGAAGTGATATTACTGGAGGAGACATTTCTGCTTTATCACCTCTTTATCACACCTTAGTCAGTGAATAATACTCCCCACTGAAAATGATAGGGACAGATCCACCTGGTGATGACAATAGAAGATGGCAGTTTAATGGAAAAAACAAACAAGTTTGAACTATTGCAACTTTTGAATGAAAAATCTTAGCATTGGTACTATCCTTATTTTACTCACCAGAAAAAGCTCTATACTATTCATTTTCATTAAAACGTTTACTGTTCTTTAAATATAATAAATAGGTCATTGCTCCAACCCAATGCATTGAAATGCATGGCACGTTCTTGTGGCACTCAAAGAGTTCATTTTGAGTATGTAAGTTTATGCAGTAAAGTTTAAGGTAGCTTATTAGCATACCAGGGAACTTTTTAATTCATGTCCTCCGGAGAAACACACAAGGCTGGGATAAGGCATGTCCACATTATGCTTTTCACATCACAGTGTAGGCGGGACTTAATTGGAGAGCTGAGGGGAACACACAAGGCTGGGGATAGGATTGTTCAAATGAGGCTATTGCATCATAATGTAGGTGTGGCTTAAGTAATTTGGAGAGTTGAGAGGTGGGATTACTACTTAAATGGGCAAGGAGTGGGTGGAACAGTTGGGACAGTGCCCAGTGGAACTCAAATCCGCTTCTGTTCCCTGAGACCTGTTCATTTATTGTGAAAACCGGAGTCTTCTGGGCAGATCCGGAGAGTTTCCAGCTATGCTTAATTACCTAGCTATGTACTGTATACAATAGTCAGTAAAACTCTAATTTTGCACATTTAAAAGGATATATCCATTGTTCCTTTCTCAGTCTGGCCCTTGAGGGAAAACGGTTGGACACCCCTGATTAGCAGGGAGAAGTGAAAGTATTTCCTTTCATTATGGTGTCTCTTGAAGGAAATTAACAAGTCTCAGGAAGGAATCTTAATTTAGAAGAACAGAAATTCCAGATCATCAATTAAGACTCGATAGAAATGACCATACCTGGGAACTTCCTCCTGTGGAGCCCCTGAAGAGGACTCATGGGCTGCAACCAGGCTTCTGTTAATAATGCGATTCACACCATAAAATGGGTGGGGCTTAATTAGGTGGGCAGGGCTTAATCAGTATTGTGCTGGGAAGTGGGACGATCAGGGTGGGAATAAGGAGAAGTGGGCAGAGTTTCTCAGGAAACCCAACACTGTCAAAGAATCAGTTTCTGTGCCCAGATACCCCATAATTAAGACTAAAATCCAGGCAGATTGGATAGTTCGGAGGAATGGAAATGACTGCTTTAATTGATCTATATATCTGATTCTGTTTCTCAGCTGAGGTTGTGGAGACAGTAAGGAAATGAACTAATATTTGAGGTGGATATCAGGAAATCTTGAATTTAAAGGAATATGAATCTGAAGTTGAAGCCACTGAGTGCTAGACCAGAGAACGGTGCATTGCTTTGCTGTTTGTTGCATACACATATGGCGAGGGACAAAAAAGATAGGAAAATACTGACTAGGCTGGGCCTTATCTACTGTCAATGTATATATATATAATATATCTGTGTTTGCACAGTGACATTTTTGACCAAGATCAATGTTTGCTTCAACTAGATGTGCCCAATTTAGTATAGATATTTAGTCTTCATTTGCCGTAACATACCAAAAAAACATAAATATCAAGACCTAAACCTAGACTACTGGTATTCAACAAAATTGTTGTCGGCTGTGTAATTTTTCCAGTCATTTTCACTGCTATTAAATACATTTCTGACATATGTTTACAATCAAGATCAACTTAACAAAACACAATTATATATGGGAGTCTTCTTTAGATTATAAGAAACACTTTGCGCTGTTTAAAAACTCTTACATTTGCGTTGTTCTAAAGTTATGAAGTGGAGAAGGATCGCTCGGCCCTTTTGGCTGCCTCCCACTGAATGGCTAGTAGTGTAGTGTGACCGGACAGCTGCAGCCAGGGACAAACTTCAGCAAGTATAGGGAAAATCCTGCCCCCCTTGATGAAGGAGGGCAGGATTTCCCTTTGCTTACTGAAGTTTGTCCCTCACAGCATCTGTCCAGACCTCAGAGAGCTGCAGCAGTGATGTAGGCGTAAGGGGTGGGCAGGGGATTCTTCTCCACTTCATAGCTTTAGAACAACGCAAAAGTAAGTGTTTTTAAACAGCACAAAGCGTTTCTTATAATTTACAGAATACTTGGATATATAATTGTGTTTAGACATTAAAATCACTTTAACAATACAATTTAGACTTCTCTAGCATCCATGAGTTGAAAAATAAATAAATCATGTATATGTTCAGAAAACAACTTTCCTTTTTCCTCTAATGTGTGAGGAATGGCTTGTTTAAAAGGATATGTGTTATTTTATTTGCTTAGTGGGGTTGAAACTATACTTCTTTTAAAAAGTGAGATTGTAAATGATCATACTATCTCAGTTAGAACCATAAATTGTATTATCAGTCACGCAATAATTATACAAGTGCAGCCTTTGTGAACAAAGTACATTATTTATGGCATCTGCAAATAAAGTATTAAGTGTACACACAAAATGATCAACCTTGCACTTAATACATTAGTTCATGGTCACACATGTTGTAAAATATTAAATAACATTTTAACAAGATAGGATTTAGAAGGTGCATTTGATGCACTAAAATGTTTGCATCTGGTTCTTCCACGCTGTTTAATAAGAACCATGATACCTGGTGGCAGTGATCATGGTGCAACTGAATGCTTAGCCAGTTAGCAGGTGATGATCCATTATGTTTTTGCCACTTACATGCATTGTTATCTGGGATTCAGTGTACTTTTGTAGCAAAAAGCTCACAAGAGTGATAAAAAGGCGATACTTTCTAATGGCTTACTGAGGACATAGAGAGTGCAAGCTAACTCTTGTGAGTTTTTTTGCTGCAAAAGTATACTGAATCCCATCTGTTCTACTGGCTAACAAGGTACCACCTTTTTTCTGGATGAAATGTTATCCTAATACATATAGATCACAGAATAAGTAATGAAATTAACAATCATGCTCATAGCTTGGAGCTATCTGGAATTGCCCCGGACACACCGGTTTCTGCAGCTAATTACCAGGTCTCCGGGGTAGAGGCTGATTCTCTGAAAGTGGTGAGTTTCTAATGAATCTGTGCATTCCCAGTGCGTTCCTCCCACTCCCTGCCTGCTCCTCCTCCTTCTCCAGCCTAGTGCTAACATTTTTTTTATACGTCCCACCCCCTCACGTGATTAGGCCCCACCTCTTTTTGAAGCGAACTGCGTCATTTATCTCCCTCAGGGCACCACAGGACTCCCCTCTCTGGGGAGTCTACAACCGAAAAATCATGATACAGGTTACAACAGAGGTGGGACGCTTGCAGTATGGTCAGCGTAGGACTTCAACTAAGAACATCCTCCGTAGGCCAATCATCGTGGGAATTTTAACCAAGAACCACTGGAGACTGCAGGTTTTCCACCTCTGGATTACATCAAACATTGGCTCTAAGTGGTTCATAAAACTGGTACAGTTGTGGTTATTATGGTACAATTCTTTCTGCTGCCTATGAATCTATGGCACAATTAGACATAATAAAAAACTGAATATTAATATGTTTTACAATTTCATTACTTTCAGCACAAAGAAGTTTCTACATTTTAGCCAGCAAAGCATGATCCTGATACTGATGGTCTTTTACGTGCTGTATCCCTGCCCCCCCCCCCACCTTCGTGAACTGTACTCTCCCTTTGTATATAATCTGTGCAGAACTCCAGTTTATAAAGATAATTTATCTTCTGTATAACCTGTAATAAGTGTAGGATACTTGGATTTTGCAGAAGCCTTTGATAGTGTGCCCCCCAACAGGTTACTGCATTAATTAAAAGGCTTCGGCTTGGGAGGTGATATATATGCATGGATAGAGAACTGGAACTACCAGTTTATAATAGCTCTGGTGAGCTGTCAACATATCATTTGTAATAATGAACATTGTTTTTATTTGGTATTTTTGAAGGCACTGAGTACCAGATAGACTTTAGAAGTATTGTATATTTTAATACATTTGGGATACATTGCTAGCACACTCATCTTTTATTTTCTTCAGTGGGTTTTTCTTTATGTCCTCTGTATCAACAAGGTAGAAATGGCAAAGGCTGAGCTACATGGACACATTTGTTATCAGCCTCATCACCTGTTACTGTGTGTGAACTGTCACCACTGTGTCTATGGACACTTCTGTTCTTTAGATCAGTGGTTCTCAACCAGGGTGTCATGGTCATAGCTGGGAACTTTCTGGATTTGCCCCGGAGACTCCAGTTTTGACACTGCATTGCCAGGTGTCCTGGGCAGAGTCTGCTTCTCAGGGGTGTGGGCAGTTTCTTAAGGACCTCTGCCATTTGTACTCCTTCTCTATCAGTTTCACTCACTCCCCGCCCACTTCTCCTCCTTCCTCAACCTATTCGTCTATATTTTTGCAAGTTTCTGAAGCCCCGCCCCAAGTTGTTATTAAGCCCCACCCACTTTTGACACAAACTGCTCCATTTGTCTCCCTTAACAGCACCACAGTCCTCCCAGGTGTGGTCATGGTGTGCCATGGACATCCACCTAGCGTGCCCCTTGTTTTCTATAAAGAGTTGAGTTTCAAATTGATAATTCTGGAAATGATGAGCAATATGTTTTTCTATTTGTTATTCTGATTGTGAGACCTAAAAATAGCTATATTGACAAATGCATGTAAGGGATACCTTGAGCAAAACAGATTGAGAAATCCTGCTTTAGATAAACAGAAACTCCTGAGACTCTGTTATTACGGGATATCATTAGATAATTAAAAACTGGTGGCATTACAATTGTTCCTTCGGAGCGCCCAGCTCTGTATCAGCCGCGGCGCAGGCAGTCTCTACTGCGCATGACTGCAGCACGCGCAACAGTGTCTACTGCGCATGTCGGGCGTTACACACGATTTAGCGAATTATTATACAGGATGTGTTGTGCCACTATTACTACAATTATGTGCTGTGCCACTATTACTACAAACTGTGCTTTGAATTAACCCCTTGAGAACCAGATTGTTAAGCAACTCACTGCTTCTGAACTTACAACTCTGGTCCTTAAGGGGTTAATTTGGGAGATCCCACAAACCGGGGGCATAGCTAATAGCACAGTGTGCAATAAGTTTGGCCTCGAGCAGAACTGGTTAGTGTAATGTGCAGGGAGGAAGGGTAATATGCCACACTGGGCCACCAGGACAGAACAAAACTATTTATTTTACAGAAAAATGGATAGTATAATATACAGTCAGGTTTTTCTTCTCTGTAAAGCAAACTAAACTTGTTGACAGGTCCTTTTTAAGCACAGATAAGGTTTTGATGGAGGGATAAATCTAATTTGCCATTTTCTGTGGAAGAGGTATTAACCTTTACTTATGTTTTGGCAGTACTGGAAATGGCTTCCTTGTGTTATTTGCTTTCCTCCAGGTCAATAGACAGTGGACCTGACAGCAGTTGAACTTGACACTGTGATGTAGTTTTCTCTAACTCAGCGGATCTGGAAGGATCTGAGTAGTTGTGTGTGTACATGTGCTTGTGCCTCTGTCACTGTGTGTGTGTTATTGATGATTTACTTCTGCTCTGCAGAGATCCAGTCTGGGAGGAGGCATGTGCCACACAGAAAACAATTCCAGAAAGTCTTTTTGTCCCTCCTGCCTGCAAGACTGATGTTAGGCTGGAGGAGAATAAATATAGAGAAGACCTATCTCTTTAAAAACAACTTTGTCGATGAAATAAAAATGAAGGCTTATTTACGGCTGTTTATTTTGAGAGCAAGGGATGACGAAAGAAAAAAAATACATAAATACTACAAAGTTGTCTGCAAATTGCAAGTAGGTTGCATGAAAAAAAGGATCTGTTTTTTTAAAAGTATAATTTCATTGCAGCTACAAAGCCGTCCGTATGAACCCAGCCTTAACTCTTTAAGGACCAATGATGTGTCAGGGCTGCCACCGGATTTTATACCCTTAAGGACCGGTGACGGTTATAGCATGCCACATACTTTTTACTTACATCGCTCCTGCGGTATTGCTGTAAGTAAATGCGGAGTCTGAAATTGACCGCTCCAAATCCGGAGAGGTCTCTTTCAGAACCTTGCTCGCCGTGCAGGTAATCGCAACAGGTCATGTGTCCTGGCGCATTATCAAGGACCAAAGCAGTCCTTAACCCCTTAACGACCAGCGGTCGCGGGGTGAGTGGTCCTTTAAGGACCAGATAGAGAATTTCGGCCGAACTGAGGGACTGAAAGAGATCGCTCCGCTCCCCTGCAGGAGTGCGGTGAGTAATAGTACGTGATGTACCAGGACCGTCACTGGTCCTTAAGTGCCGGACCAGCGTGACAGTCCGGGTACGTCACCGGACTCTAAGGGGTTAAGGGAAGGTAACTTCCCTGGACCGCTGGTCCTTAAGAGGTTAAGCCTAGTTCATAATGGTGACTTTGTTGCAGCAATACAAGATGGCCGCTGTCTTGTTATTGCAACAAAGTTGCACAAAGAAACTTGCCAGTGTGAACAAGACCTAAACAGTGGTCTTGCTTGATACGAACCATTCACCGAGTTCAGGAATAATCCCCCTTTGGACATTCCTCCAGCTGTTAGGGACTACTAATTTTAAATCCCATTTAAATCAATAGCAATGATGACTTATTCACTATGTTTCAGTTGCTTTGAATTGCAGCTTTTTTCTTTGGTAGTGTTCAGAAGGTCAAAAGTCTTACTTAAATCAGCTTTCTGCATAAAGTCCATTATATGCCAAAAGCAGGATGAGCATTTTTTTTTTTTGCTCAGATTACCCTTTGAATGCTAGAGATGTTTCACATTGTATTTGAGACCACTGTAGCATTCAAGAGGTTAAATGCCCCCTTTAAATAATTGAAAAATGTATATTTTTTTTTCCCTATGGTGCAGATGGCTTGCTCCAGAATTGTGTCAGGTCCTCTCAGTATATTGTCTTAAATTAGGGTGATGTATTGAGATGACCCAGAGCAAATAGGGTGACCACATGTCCCGGATTGCCTGGGACAGTCCCGGATTTTAAATGTGTGTCCCTTGTCCTGGCCAGCCCCCTCCAGGGACAATACAAAGTCCTGGAATGAAAACTCCAGAGCACAGAGCTCTAAACACTATAAGGAGGACAGCTCATTGATACTGTGACAGAAAGTGATGTCTCTGCTGGGCTACAACAAAATGGCTTCCAGACAGTGCTCTAAACACTCAAGAGAGAACTGAGCCTTCATCTTGACATAAATGGGGAGCTGCAGTGCAATTTTGTTGTAGTGTAATTCTAGTCTAAGGTTTGGGTGTGATGGATATTATGTTGTAACCCACCAATGCGTTGCTTTTTGTCACACCAGTCAATGGGTAGTTCTCTCTCTCCAGTGTTTAGAACTCTATGGTGTATTCTTCTCCCTGCAGTGTCACTCAATGGCAGAACTGAAATGTGGTCACCCTAGGAGCAAACCCAGAAGGGACAAATACAATTCCCATTGATTTATATGGCCCATTTAACCCCTTGAATGCTACGGAAGTCTCCATAATATTGCTTAGTAATGTGTTGGTGACCTCTATAGCATTGAAAGGACATTTTATTCCATGGAATTACATTTCAATCAATGATCATTTTTATTTCTCCCTTAGGGAGAAATTCTCCTCGGTACATCAGCCTCACTGGTATATAAAGATGAATACATTAGTGATAGGATTACACATAGCGTGCACAGACATCAGACTGGGAGGAGGGGGATTTATAAGTGTTTGCCTAGGGCAGAATGCTGCTGGAAAGGAATGTGCAGAACGCTATGTGGAATATGCTGCTCTACTTCTATAATATTCCGAGTCATCATTACTGCAGATGAGACACGTCTGTCAGCATGACATGGAGCCTCTACTGTTATGAAGGGCCCTTCATATGATGGATTTACAATCTGCTGTCCAGACAAATCAGAGTAATCTATTAGAAAATACTTACTGCACTTCTACCCACCCTAGAGTTTTGCAGTACTGCGTAAAGGATATTACTCTTTACTAAGTCTCTTTTGTAATTGGGTTGTTTATAAATACAAGGAGACTACAGATATATTTTTGTCTGTTTTAGTAGATATAAAGTGGAAAAGCAGCATTTTCTAGATTATCCTTTAATTGTAATGCATCCACACTTTCTGTGGTGCTATACAATGGAGAAAAGAAGTATAAAATTCCTTGTGACAAATGTAAACCCTCTTAAATTAAGAGAGGCTTTGGGACCCAACTGATGAAGTTGGGAATTGTAGCTCACGAGCAGCTGGAGGGGCTGAAATTTGACCACCTATGGTCTAGAGGAAGCTCTTGTAAGAAGAGATGTCTCTGCCATATGTATCCATTTGTTCAAGTGTACCATGTGTTTGTACTGAGCATTCTCTAATGCACAGCACTGCAGAATGTGCTGGCACTTTAATATTGAATGATTACAAAAGAAAAGTCAGAATATTCAGAAAATATTTTGTTGTTTAGTAAAGATACGGACACACATTGATACACCTGCAAAATCTCAGATACGCCTAGTGAACACCCAGGTACACCATGGCAGCAGAGCATTTGGGACTGATTATAGTTTTTAGTATGTTCTTGTATTTGAATGCATTATTGTTTTACAGAACATTTCATATCAGGGATCATCTAAAACATCTCATATATCTTGTTTTCGAAGCATAACCACACCTGTTTTACATGACTGAATGATGCATGGAACCTCGAATGGTGGCTCCCAGATTTGAAGCCCTAGGCAAATAGATACATCTGTCAAACTATCCAGGCCTTCACTGTAAACAACACTAATTAGGTCACTTTGTTCCTGCAAGTGGCCAAACCTTTAACTCATTAAATATGTAACAGTCAACTGTCAATACTTGATGAAAAACTTCACTTTTATGTGTTTCATTTGCTCCTACATGAATTCATGTCTGCATAATGGATGGGATGTTTCATAAAACATGTCACTGACAAAAGGTAATATTCTTATTAACTGGGATGTTCACATTAAGTATGCCAATCTGCTGTCATGTGGAGCATCTAGGCCCTTCTCATACAGTCAGTTGGATTGCTGCAGTGATGCTGCCTCACCTTAGCCATTCTTCTATGAGAGAACATGGGTATTACATTCACATTGAAGTTGTTCTACCTCTCCAGCCTCAACCCTGTAGTAAAGCAAAGGAACCCCCCACCCAGCCTAGCTAGAGCAGCTGCTAATGACTGTGTTACATCATGGAATTTCTAGCATGGCCAGGTGGGTTTGTACAGTTGTGTGATTCTCGAGGGCTTTTCTGGTAATTAACTAGAAAGCGTCAATAATTCATTTTTATCCTTTGTCATTTACAGTGAGCCGCAAGCAGCGTGGGATTTATAGCTTGAGGGAGAATATGTACTTTTAATTATGAAAGCAATTTAAACTTTCCAAACCTCAATAGACACTTTTACACACAGAGAGGACACTGTTTGTTTGAACGGCCACTTATACTACAGACAGTACTTTAGAGTCCTGAGTGGGACATCAAGTGGACCTGTCACCTTAAGATAAATGTAGTTAATTCTGGAGAGAAGTAAAAACTGTCAATATGTTTTGCTGTCCTTGTGTTTGTAATAGGAATTGTTTTAAGAAAAGAACCTTTATTTGTATTTGGTACTTTTTGCAATCAGTTTCTATGACTGATCATAGGCCATTGGTTCTCAACCCGTGCCCTCAGTAGCTACTAACTGGCCAGGATTTGAGAATTTCCTTTTAAGAGCACAGGTGAGTTAATCAATATGACTGAGCCTTGGATCAACATGCGTGTTCTAGCAGGGAAATTCCTAAGTCCTGGGTGTTAGTGGCCACTGAGGGCACGGGTTGAGAACCTCTGTTCTAGGCAGAGCCCACACACTGGAGGCATTTCTAATAATAGAGTGAAAGGCACGTTTGGCCTTAAAGGGTTAGTAATACTTCGTTTTAACTTTATTTTATTTTGTAGGCATTAAAAAACATGAAGAATGATATAAGTATTATCTCTCAAACCTTTATGGTTTATGAGATATTCAAAAGCAAAGTTCCCCCTCCCGCCCCGAATTGCATGTGGAGATGGTATAAAGCCATTCCCAGATACAAACTTTGGAGAAACACATACAAAATATAGGCATAGATATATGCTGTAATAATATACCGACCCAATGAGAGTACAAATATGTACACGATCCACACTTTTATGTGGTATCCATACCTGTACGCTGCACCCCATGCTGCCAAAAATGACAACCTTTCCTACGGTGTACAGTGGAACCAACTAAACGTACACCAAGAAAACAACATTAAGGTGGAACTTTTACCTTAATTCAAGTTTGCGTATTTGAACTGCATTAAAAACTGCTTATGTGTCATGATAGCCAAAAGACCAGCAAATGTACTGTTAAAGAGATATTCATACTTGTTACCATATGCTAAAATATGGTAATTGTGGTACCCTTGTGATCCCAGTGACATCTCATGTGCTAATTAAGCTTTTTGTGATGTTTCATATGATATGAAGCCTTTTCAGGCACATTCCATATGCTAATTAAGGTTTCAGTGAGGTTTGATATGCTAATGAAGCCTTTTCAGTGACATAATGTTTCAGTGAGGTTTGATATGCTAATTAAGCCTTTTCAGTGACATAATGTTTCAGTGAGGTTTGATATGCTAATGAAGCCTTTTTAGTGACATAATGTTTCAGTGAGGTTTGATTCAGGGTAGAATTTGAAATTGCTGTATTGAGGGGTTTTTTTTGCCTTCTTTTGGATCAACGATGGTAAACAGGAATAGGAAAAGGGTTGAACTAGATCGACGGAAGTCTTTTTTCAACCTAAATTACTATGTTACTATGATTTGCTAATTAAGCCTTTTCAGTGACATAATGTTTCAGTGAGGTTTGATATGCTAATTAAGCCTTTTGAGTGATGTCATATTTTAATGAAGGTTTCAATTAAATTTCATATGCTAATGAAGCTCTAGTGACTCACTTTTTAGGAATTCACAGCATATAGCGTATATATCAGTGTATCCCATTGCTCCACGGCAATAAAACTCACAGTAATGTTGGGTTAAACCTCAGAACATGTTTATAAATTAATCTGTGTAAAGAAAATACTTTGGTCTAAATCATTTATTCTGTTATATAAAGAGCTGTGACTAGGTAATGAAGTAACTTAAAAAGCCTTGGTAATCCCTGCCCACCAGTTGCACCCCCAGCAATACCATCTAATAGAAAACTGTCCCCCTTTGGCCATTTAAAATGTTGGAAGTTATGACAGAGAGAAACCACCATAAAAAATGTTTGTATATATTTTTTAACCAGTGGTATGTAACAGCAATAATATTATTGGTCAGATCACCAGTCATTTATCATACTCCAATCCTTTTCCAACCCTTTTCTGAGACTTTGTCTTCAACAAAGTAAATTAGAAATCTTCGTAGCACCTTATCTGTCCTTATGTCTGGGAGTTTGTCTTTGCTTATACATTTATATTCAAGGTCTTTGTCTTCTTCCAGACTGAGGCCCCTCTGCTGCCATAAATATTGTCTTGAAAGTTAGAATGTATCTTCCAAGACCCGTTGCCTTTTGTCCTTTCCTTGAAGCGTCCTGTTTACATCATGACCTTGCCATATACTTTCAGACAAATTGCAATATTGAGCCATGTTGTGTCATTCTGATTTCATTAGCAAGTGTATTTCAGTCTTTTCACAGGAGGCTGGCCCATGTGGCCGCCAGTCAGCTATTATTATCTGACACCCAAATAGGTCAGCCATTAATAGGCGTTTAAAATAAGCATCCCAACCTCCAACATCGCTTATATGAAAAGTCTTCTGGTGGTCCAACAGGCCACCATAATCATCCTGCATTTTTAGCTTGCTGGACTTGGTACATTCACACAAAGCCCCATAGCTCAACATAGTACCCAGGGGAGTAACTATAGGGGTGCAGAGGGTGTTGTTGTCTCCCATGTGAAGAGGGCCTTATAGGTCCAATAAGTGGCCTTATACTCCACAAATGCTATTTTATTTCTTCCTGGATAGGCATATACCACCAGTTCCACTGTGGTGCAGAGCGTCCTATACCTTTTCTTGCAAAAAGATATAAAATGATTAAATTGTCCCATCCACATTTCCATTCAATACAACCTTGTCATAAAAATCTGAATCTTTATGTCTTAATCCCTTAATGTAAAGACGCATTTCCTGTGCTGATGCTCAGACATTCTTTGCTCTGAGATGGGATTACCTTGTCATCTGTGTTCAGCCTTAGGGATGAAAAGTCCTCCCAAGTGAGTGGTTTATAGAGGTATTGGATCTATTTACATGCAATTCTCTTGTAGACATCTGTTCTCTAATGTAAACAACTCAGTTAGACCCATCTTTTTCATTACTTTCTTCTTCTATTCAATTTGGGCAATATTCATCAGTCTTAAGAGAAGCAGTAATGGAGCAAACTGACGGCACCATAGGGGTCAAATGATTATTCCATTTATTTAAAGGGATAGTAATATTTCACAAAAAAAGCAGCTCCAATTAATCTTCACAGTATTTGGGCCATGGAGAGTGCTATATCAATACTGTCAGAGTTGTGGTTCAAGAGTAATTGAAGGATAAAGTATCCCCCTCCCGCCCCTTTTACCTAGTGTAAGTCATCTCTTCTCAGATGTGGAATCCAGTCCATAGACCAGACAGATAACAGAAGGGGACAATCTTCTGACTCTGAGAACAATGAAAGCCCTGCCCCCCTTGACAAGTTTTTCAGGTTTTCCCTCATCTTAATTAGAGTTGCGTTTATTATGAAACATTACTATCCCTTTTAAATGGGGCTAAAA
This sequence comes from Rhinophrynus dorsalis, assembly GCA_037306005.1. Lineage (NCBI taxonomy): Eukaryota > Metazoa > Chordata > Amphibia > Anura > Rhinophrynidae > Rhinophrynus > Rhinophrynus dorsalis. Next base: position 10,382,257 of record CM074726.1, read on the forward strand.
TTACATTTAAGGTGTTAATATTTCCACTTAAAGGGATAGTAATACTTCATTTTATCTTTATTTTATTTTGTAGGCATTAAAAAAACATGAAGAACGATATAAGTCTTATCTCTCAAACCTTTATGGTTTGAGAAATATTCACAAGCAAAATTTCCCCCTCCCACCCCTTTTACCTAGTGTAAGCCATTTCTTCTCAGATGTGGAATCCAGTCCATAGACCAGACAGATAACAGAAGGGGACAATCTTTGTCTATGAGAACAATGAAGGCCCTGCCCCCTTCACAAATTTTTCAGGTTTTTCACTTATCTTAACTGAAGATTGTCCCTCTCTGCAGTCTACCTGGGCACCTCCCTTCTGATCTGGCTGAACAGTGTTGCATCAGTAAAAGGGGTGGGAGGGGGATACTTTGTCATTGAATTACTCTTGAACTACAACTCTGACAGAATTGAAATAACACTCTCCAAAGTCCAAATACTATGATGATTAATTAGAGCTGCTTTTATTATGAAACATTATTATCCCTTTAAATCAATGTGAATTTATGGAATTTTCATTTCAACTCTATGGATTAATCATTTTGCTCCATAAATTCTCATCTTTGGTTTGTAGAATAAGGCCCATTGTCTGTTATCTGCATATCTGGGAACTCTCAGCATCTTCTAGGGGGAGATGCACTAAGGTGTGATAAAGAGGATATCAGTTCACCATTTCCTATGGTATTCTATGGAGCCAATGCGCTAAGATTTCAGCATAGTCTTGATAGAATAACATAGGAACAGGAGAACTTATAGCACCGGAGAAGTTATCTCCTCTTAACCATTTGAGTGCCAGAGGGGTATGGAATGCATTGCATTCTGTACCCCTCTGGCATTCAAAGGGTTAACTAAACATATGGTAAAAACTTTTTAACAGGTGAATGTTCCCATTTAAAACCTGCTTTCTTGTAAGTGTAGACATTTAGTTTATATGCCTGTACCACTGTATCAAATATAGTTCACTTTTTTAGTAAATAAGATATATCTGTAAACCAATTCAGGCATGGAGAGTCACCACTTAGGAAAAGTGAAGTCATTAATTTTGTGTACAAATCAAGCACACAATAGGGGGATAATACGATTCCTCTGGTTTGGAACAGGGCTTCTAACCCTTAGAGTTCTAGACCAGTCTCCAGTGTATTGCTTTGAAATGTGTTGGAAACCTCTCTAGCCTTTAAGTTGTTAAAAACGTCTTTTACATTAAGGATAATTTTTATTTTTCCCTATGGTGCACTTGGTTTTCTCCAGAATAATTATGTATTTATTAACATAGGGCCCTTCGTTCTGTCCATGCGGTCATCACTGATATTTTTTTTCCCAGACATCAGACCTCGTTGTGGAAGTTGCCACTCAGTAATCCGCATGTGAAATGGAAATCTACAGAGCTCCTGGGTAGTACAGAGCATGTGAAGTGGACATTGCAGCTGTTTTTTTGCTAGTAAAAATTACACATCCTTGAAATATCTAGTGCTGTATCGTTTTACACTTAGTTTGCTCTCTGTGGGGGCTGTGTATGTGATGGGTGTCCTGTGTGTACTGTATACAGCCTTCTTCTACAGACTATAAATATATGTGTAAGAATATGTCACTGCCACACCACTTCAAGGGCAGCTCCAATCATAATGGATACCTAAACCACTAGCAACTCAGGACTGTGATGTAGTCCACACTCATTGGAAACAATGAGTATGCTCATTAACCCCTTAAGGACCAGCGGTCCCGGGGCGTGCCATCCCTTAAGGACCGCATAGGAAACTTTGACGTGCCGTCCCACGTGATTGATCACGTGGGGCGGCACGCCAAACGGGGCACTGGAAGAGATCGCTCCGGTCTTGGAGCGATCAACTTCAGTGCCTGGTATTACTCACCGCGCTCCTACAGGAGCGCGATGAGTAAAAGTATGTGACGTGTCAGGACCGTCACTGGTCCTTAAGTGCCGGACCAGCGTGACGGTCCTGCCACATCACTGGTCCTTAAGGGGTTAAAGCACAATGGAGGTTTATTTTTTTTCTGGAGTGTAGGGGTCTATTTACTAAAGAGTAAATAGTAAATAAGACAGAACATATGGATATTAATGGGCAAAGTCTGGAGTTTTAAAAAATAAATAAACATATAGGAATTAAAATATCTGAGGCATTACCGAGAATTTTTAGGTTATTTCACGACCTATTGACACCTCTGTGTAACTGAATACATGATTTAGAGCAAGACCAATATATTTTATTTACACAGACTAATTTATAAACACATATAATGAAGTGTAAACAAACATTAAAGGGATAGTAATATTTCACAAAAACAGCAGCTCCAATTAATCTTCATAGTATTTGGGCCATGGAGAGTTGTAGTTCAAGAGTAATTGAATGATAAAGTATCCCCCTCCCGCCCCTTTTACCTAGTGTAAACCACCTCCCCTCAGATGTGAAATCTGGTTCACAGACCAGACAGGTCACAGCAAGGGACAATATTTTTACTGTGTGAACAATGAAAACCCTGAAAGCCTCCTTGACAGGTTTTCCCTTATGTTAATTGAAGATTGTCCCTCTCTGCAAGCCATCTAGAGACCATCTTTCTGTTCTGAGGTGAGCAGTGTTACACTAGGTAAAAGGAGCGGGAGGGGGGTACTTTATCATTCAATTACTCTTGAACTACAACTCTGACAGTATTGAAATAACACTCTCTATGGCCCAAATACTATGAAGATTAATTGGAGCTGCTTTTATAGTGAACATTACTTTCTCTGTTGTCCAATACAGGTTACTGGTAACTCTGGGTAGGCGATCCACCCCTTTAAGTAGGTAGGAACAATTCTAGAATTGTATGCTACCTTCCCTCCTTGGGTGCAGTTAGCCAACCAGCTCCAGAAAGATTTGTTCCTTGGTGAAGATAACACAGGCAAGAGAACAGTTCTGCTATAGCTTTAGAAGTTTTTTATTTTTCTGTTAGAAATGGAATACCACCATTAGGCGGATTTCCATAACTGACAATGCCCTTAGATGTGGCTAGCTCAGTGACCAGGTGCTTTTTGTGAACCTTAAGCCCTTGGGTGGAAAATCTTGGTTATAAGTTCTTTCCCCAGGAGTTGCCCACCGAGGCTTCTTCTTTAAAGGTGAGCAACCCTTTGAGTGCTGCAGGTCCACATGTCCCACAGTGCCCCTCCGCACAGGGCTTTTTCATTTGGAGTTCCTATTGCACACTCCTGCATTTATTGGGTCTATCTGTATGTCTGTTGGGTGTTTGGAGCAGGTTTATGTGGTATTTAACCCTTTAGCTGTTGGTTTGGCATTCATTTGGGGGGTTTCTGACACTTTTCCTACTGGTTCAGTGTTTTTGGGGTATCCTAACATGTTTTAGTGATGTTTCATGTGTTTTAATATTACACCTTCAATTTTGTAAAATTTGAGTAAAGGTGTGCTTTACTGCATAGGTGCCATTGCTGCATTCACTCCTACATTTTGGGATATATCTCTGCAACCGTTTAACCTAGCGACTTCAGAGATGGCTTATTTTACTTGTCTGCCCTTGCTCTATCATCCGGTTCATGTTTCTAGTGTGTTGGGGGGGGGGCTCAGGGGGCTGCAGGCACTGTTTGGGGTACTTTTCTGGGAAAACTACATTTCCCATGAGCGCTTGCTTCGCGCTCTCTTTCCGACTGGCTCCCGCCACAGCAGCCATTTTGTGCTCTTTCCAGATTGAGTATCCTACGCAGGGCTTTGACTCTCCTTCTCTTCTCTGCTGAATAACCCTTCGCCTGCCAGATAAGTCTATTTTAGCAATTTCTGGGGTGAAACTTTAACCATACACATTGTAATTGGGTGATTTCTTATACAGTAAGTTTACTGACACTGTGAGAATGTCTATAGCATTGGAGCTTGGGGCCAGGCCTAAGACTAAGGATGCTGGGGTCTCTGTATCCCCTATTGCACATTGCTCTTCCTGTCATTCAGGGTTACCTAGAGAATTCTCAGGTCATTTATGCCCAGCATGTTCTGATGTCCCCTGAGAGTCTTCCAGGGACCTCCAGCCATGCATTAGAGCCAGTTTGGGTGCAAGAGTTCAAGGCTGCTACTAGGGACCTTACGTCCACTTTGCAACTCTTTCCATCCCAGTTACAGGGGGTCTTTCATTCTTGGCAGAGCCCCTCCTTCGTCAAGTCTTCCCTGCCAAAGCCTCAGGGTGTACCTGACGTGTCGGATTCTTCTTAGGAGGAACTGTTGGTGGATTCAGATGTTGAGGATTGTTCTGCAGTGGGCTCCTCTCAGTTTTTTGGGGACCCTTTTGAGGCTGATCCTGAGCTCTCGGCTGAGGGTCTGATCAGGGCTGTTTTAAATACTCTAATCATTCCTTTAGTGCTGGAGGTTCCTTCTGACCCGTCTGATGTATTTCAGGAGCCTAAAAAGAGAAAAGGATTTAACAGGTAAGACTAAAATTCTTTTATCCCTTTAATGTTAGTTTTATTGCTATGAAGCAATGTGATACACTTATATACACACCACACAGTCTGATCTCCTAAAAAAGAGGAACACCAGGGTGAGAAAGAGGGACAGAGGGATTTGAGTCTCAAAGAGGGACTGTCCCTACTATAGAGGGACACTTGAGGGACACTTGCCTCCACTAACTGTTATTTAACTCCATGGAAGCTAATGAGGTCTCCAAGTCTATTTTGTCTCTTGGGAAAACTACTCCTTCCAGATTAAAGAAATGTACTTTAAATTATAAAGACTGGCTGTTCTCTAATCAGGATGAGTGACCCAAATCATACAGACTTGCCTCACAATGCGATTTAAATCGAATTACATAGTTGTCCTCTGTGTACCGTATTATGTTTTCTCTACATCAAGCAGAGTAGCAGATAATTCTTACAATAGTGAAGGGAATTCCTTCTGATGTGGGCTTGTCTGTAAACAAGACTTTAATAAGAAGGGAGTGGGTGTCGGATTCCAGCTCCCACGCGTCGGAGAATGAACTCAGCATAATTATAAGATAACAAACAATGTGTGCACTAACAAAATGCAAAAATGGACCTATATACATTTATTCTTTTAAAAATCTTTTTATAATGTTTGCGACTTTTTTTTATTGTTTTATTAATAAGAGATTGTTATATAAAATATATTGGTGCAATCACTACCATTCAAGGGGTTAAAAGCGCCATTTTAATTCAAATTTTGCAAATATTATTTGTCCCTGTGGTGAACTTGGTTTGCTTAAAGGGATAGTAATGTCTCTTTAAAAGTTGTTCACTGAGTGTTCTGTATATTAAAAGTAACACATTGAGCTATATCTAAGACCTTACTTGTTTATAGTTCAAAAGTTAAGACACGATAAAGATCCCCCGCCCGCCCCTTTCTGGTCTCCTCCCATTAAATCTGAAATCTGGTCATGGAACTAGATGGCTGCAGCAAGGGACAAACTTCAGTAAGTATAAGGAAAATCCTGCATCCCCTGATGAAGGAAGGCAGGAATTCCCTTCGCTTACCGAAGTCCTGACCAGACTGCATCTTTTCCGTGATGTGGCCTGAAGGGGCGGGCGGGGGATCTTTATTGTTTTATAACTTTTGAACTAGAAACAAGTAAAAATGTTGTATGAATGACAACAATAAGTAATTGTATGCATGAACCACATACTTTCTATAGAGTATACAACAAAAAACTAGTAATGTCCGTTGTGTACGACACAACTCCAGAATTGCCAGGCAAAGGGGCATGACAAGGGCATGGCTAAACTATTCTCCAGTGTCGTATAGAAGAAAAAAAAAAGTGTCGTAACTAACAATAAAAGAATGTCTTGCAAAAGACAAAATTTTTACGTTAACAAAAAAGTGGAGGGAATGTGAAGTTCTGAGTGTCAGAATTTTTGTCTTTAGTTAAGACATTTTTGCCGCTAAAGTGGATGTTTACCCCCTTCACAACTTTGCCTAAATCGTTTCCTTATAAATGATAAATAATGGAAAGTGTATCCGTTTTTAAAAAACATCTGCTTGTTTGGAGAAATTAAAAGATTAAATGTAGCTCTGTACCTTCTTCCGGAAGACAGTGTTGACTGGATGTGTACCGTAGTCTGAGCTTCTATTCAGCCTCCTCAGATGATGGAGGCTGTCTGTCTCTAAGCTGGATTGATCTCATTGGCAGAGATCGATTTCTGGCCAATGAGAGCGCTCCAGCTTAGAGACAGACAGCCTTCGTGATTGGAGGAGGCTGGATAGAAGCTCAGACTATGGTACAGATCCGGTCAACACTGTCTGCTGGAAGTAGGTACAGAGCTACATTTAATCTTTTAATTTCTCCAAACGAGCAGATTTTTTTTTTAAAAAAAAGGATACACTTTCCATTATTTATCATTTATAAGGAAACAATTTAGTAAAAGTTGTGAAGACATTTTTTGTTGTCAGTTAAGAAATTTTTTTGTCTTTACATACGACTATTTGTCAGGACAAATTACGTATTTCTGATCACAACTGACATTCTGTGAAAATATTAAGATCCCAACGACGCAGTACTTTGAAAAGTCCTTACAAACAACAAAAGCTATTTAGCTACTTCTTTGAAAATGCGGCCCTACGCCATACTCCTGTTTGTCTGTATACAAGAAGCCCATTGAGGCTGGGGAGAGCATTCAGAAGAGAGAAACTCTCCAGGGAAAGGAACTCTTCAATTTCTATGTTAGAGGAGAGGAAATTGCTTCCTGTATCCTGCTCAAAACAGCAAAGACTTTTAAGTCTCTTTAACCCTTTGAGTACCAGTGAGGTATATACAGGGCTGGTGCAAGGATTTTTGCCACCCTAGGCAAAACCTAATTTTGCCGCCCATTTGGCTCTGCCCCTTGTGCCCCATCCCTTTATAGCACCAGGTCAAAGTGAACTAGTAGTGTTTATTTTTCAGCTATTTAACTCCTTGAGAAACAGAGGGGTGCACAGAGCATTGTGAAGCAATGCATTGTACACAACTCTGGTCCTCAAGGGTTAAAAATTATTGGCCAAAGAGTGTTGTGGGGAATTAATAAACAACAATTTGTCTTCAAATGCCAGAACAGCTTATAAATAGGCCCCATTTTCTGAGTCTCTCCCTCCTGCTGCCATTTAAAGGTTAACTTGATAGAAAAATGTAGGGTCTATGCCAGAAGATTAGTAGATGTTCTTCGTCGCCAGGATAGTAGAGCATGATACACAGACAGATCAGCGGGAGACATAGACAGTAGAGAAAAACATGACAGGACTACAGTAGGACACATGGAGAAAATAGTATAAGGCAAAGACTGCATCTAAAGCACAGGGCTAATGTAGTCAGACACGAGGACAGTACAAAAGGACTGGACTGGGATCCAGTGTATAATCTACATAGCTGGATACTTTCCGGATTTGCCCCAGAGACTCCAGATTTATCTTCTAATTACTGGGTCTCAGGGGCAGAGGCTAATTCTCCGCATTTGGGGCGTTTCTAATGAAACTCTGCCCACATCTGTTCCTCCCATTGTGTTCCTCCTACTCCCTGGCCTCTTCTCCAGCTTAATTTGTATATTTTTTTATATCTTTTCAAGCTCTGCCCCCACTCACAATTAAACCCTGCCCTTTTTGACGCAAATCATGTAATTTTTCTCTCCCAGCAGCACCACAGGACTCCCCTCTCCAGGGATTCCTCAACAAAATGTCCCAAGGTATGATCATCTAGGGGCCACAAACCAAAAGACTAAAAATTCTGGGGCAAACCAAATATACATTAGGAGAGATGTAAATATTCTCATCAATTTGCATGTGATTTTAAAGGAATAGTAATGTTTCACAAAAACAGCAGCTCCAATCAATCTTCATAGTATTTGGGCCATGGAGAGTGTTCTTTAAATACTGTCAGCGTTGTAGTTCAAGATTAATTAAATGATAAAGTTTCCCTCTCCCAACCCTTTTACCTAGTATAAGCCACCTCCCCTCAGATGTGGAATATGGTCCCTTGCCCAGACAGCTCACAGCAAGGGACAATCTTCTTACTGTGAATATAAGGAAAACCCTGCCCCCCTTGACAGCTTTTTCAGGTTTTTCCTTATGCTCACTGAAGATTGTCCCTCTCTGCGATACATCTGGACAGTCTTGCTGCTCTGAGGTGAGCAGTGTTACATCAGTAAAAGTGGCAGGAGTGGGATACTTTATCATTCAATTACTCTTGAACTACAACTCTGACAGTACTGAAATAACACTCTCTATGGCCCAAATACTATGAAGATTAATTGGAGCTGTTTTTATTGTGAAGCATTGCTATCTCTTTAACTCATTGAAAGCTACAGAGGTGTTGGCGACTTCTAACATTTATGGGGTTAAAAGTGGGAACTTATGTTCCCATCACAGTTGGTTTGCCTCAGAGATGCTCTTCATTTCTTTGTAAAGGTGGCATTAGCCAGCTCTAAAATCCTTACTTAACCTCTTGGATGCTAGATCTCCAAAAGCACCGCAACACAGTGTGTTGGAGTAGTATGTAGCATCCAAGCACTCTGTCTCCCACTGTGCTGTTTCAGCTCCAGTTTCTTTTATTGGGTCCTGGAGCCACAGGATCATGTCTGATAATGCTTTTCAGTTGTTTGTGCTTAGCTGTAAATACCTGTTATTCATTATTTGATGTAAATCTAATGTATCTACTCAGAGAATGTGGAGTAGCTCTTGTATCCTTGCTGTCACTCCAGGCTTTGGAACACCTGCTCTACTCTACCTCTATGCACATGACATGCAGGACTAATTGAAGATGTTCTCTTTTGAACTAAAACATAATTTCAAAATTCATAGGATTCATTAGGATTTTCTGGTCATAGTACATTAAGTGGGTGGCATATTATAGTAGGAATTGGTCCGTCAATTAAGTAGGTATGTTCATAAAACCTGACCTGTTGGTATGCCTCAAGGACTGGAGTTGAGAATCCCTGAGAATCCCATGGGTCCTGATAGCAGGAACCATGCACAATACAGCTGGAAATGATTATATTACAAGAACAACAGACTGTGACTTGTGGAGAGCTACTGCAGGACAAGGTTACTGCTAGGTCACACTGTAGTAAGACGAACAACAGTACACAACAGTATTCATGAAAATACAATAGCCGGTATTCAGCGTTTATTGTTTACACAGTGCTTGTGTGTCAAAATGTCAACTGTTTCTAATATTTTTCAATTAGATGGGATATTATTAACATACTAAATACTACATGTTATAGCAAGCCATTGCCTTTACTCTCATTAAGCATAATGCCCTATGATTGTAAGAAAGCAGATGTAGTAACATTATTCAAGAGGGGACAAGATCTAAGCCTGAAAGTTATACACCTGTAAGTCTGACTTCCTCACAAGGGTTACTAACCAACAATAATCAGGATTATGGGATGACCAACAATTTTATTAGAGTCAGCCTGTTTTTTTGAAGAATAGATATCATACAATTATACATACATATTACGATAGGGTAATTAGTAACTTAGGCAAGGGTATTGCCCGTTGAGGTTTGATTTTATAAAAACATTTTATACAGTGCCTCACAACAGATTACTACATAAATTAAAAGGGATTGGCTTAGGAGACAATATCTGAGTATGGATAGAAAATTGGTTAAATAATAGACTACGGAACGATGCTTTAAATGTAACCGTTTTCAAGATTGTCTGAATTTATAAGTGGAGTGCCTCAGGGTTCAGCCCTGGACCCAATTCTTTTAACTCCTTGAAAACCAGAGAGGTGTGCAACACTGCCTCATAATGCATTGCACAACCCTCTGATCCTCAAGTGGTTAGTTTGCTTATTAATAATCTTGAAGTGAGTATTGAAAGTAATGTAATTAAAGTATTGAAAGTAATCAGCCATTGCTGATGATCAAAACCATGTAAGGAAATATATACAATCCATGATGTTTTCCTCTGACGAAAGATATGGATAACCTGAATGGGTGGAAAAGTAGCAGATGGGGTTTGATATAGATCACTGTAAGGTTATGGATTTGGGTTTCAAAAACAAGTATGTTTATATATATACACTGAATGGGAAATTATTGGAGGAGGCCATATTAGATAGCGGTTTAGGAGTACTTGTAGATGATAATGTGCATCATGTCAATCAGCAGCTGAAAGCCAGTAGGGTACTATCACGATAAAGGTGGGCATAGATGCACAGGATGAAAATATAATTCTTCCTCTCCATAAAGCCTACCTAAGTCCCCATCTCAACCCCATCTATAGTATGGCAAAAGGTTTTGGGCACCAGATCTTAAACATTTTTGAAGCTGAAAAAGTACAGATCAGGTGATTAATAATGTGGCCAAACTGAGTTTGTTTGTATTAAAGGAGTGGTTTAAAGGGGATAAAATGACAATTTGTATATATATTTAAAGCCAATACAAAGACATTTATGGGAAACAGTTAACTCAAATTGCTGACAAAAAATGAAGGGGGGCGGGTATCCTTTAAGATGGGGAAACATGCTTTCCACTACAGCAAAGGCAGGCATTTGTTTACAGTAAGGGCAGTAAGGCCCTCCTGAAGCTGTGTTGGCAGATGTTTTGAAAAAGTACTGCATATCATTTTAGCTCAGAAATTTTAACAGAATTATTACTGTTGGTTTGGCACAGATTCGATGTTGATCAGGGGAGAAATCTGATTGCTTCTGTAGTTAGGAAGGATTTTTTTTTTACCGACATCGCATCATTCAGGGATGTCCAAGTTCAGTCCTCAAGGGACACGAACAGAGCAGGATATAAGGATTTCCCAGATTAAGCACAGGTGTGTCAGTCACAATGAATGATCCACTGATTAACGCATTGTCTAACGCATTGTTCTCATCTCTGGCACCGAAATGGATAAATTAGTGGGGGGTTTATTTGTCCTTTATGGTGCATTTTGTTTACTCTATAAGTGCTCCACTTTTACTTTACATAAACGACCCTATGTGTCCAACTTTTTCCTGTCACATAGGAGTTCACTATAAGACCTAGCAGTCACAGGTCTTGTCTCCCTTGAGCTATCATCAGGAAACCCCTCCCTGCAAGCTCAGCAACAGCTGGAGACTCTAGTAAATCTATGAGTCAGGCCAGGCAGAAAGCCAGTTTGAGAGAAATGTTATATAACTCGATCCACAAGCAAACACATGCATGTTTTACCATGTAATACATAAGTAAAGAGATCAGAATCAGCTATTCAGGATACATAGACCATTTTATAAAATCTATCACTTTCTTACTCTTAAAGGTATGATAAAAATTCTGTTAATCAGAATGGTAAACAAATGCATATTAGACTAAATCATGTATTCAGTGGGCCTTATGGATCAAGGCACAGTAGAACAGTTCTGGGACACTGAGACACACACACACACTTTTACATAATGGATCACTCTCTACATGCTTGAGTCCCGTGATGGATCAGTTATCAAGAAAACCATATCACAGCCTGACCACGCATCTGGAGTACATGTCCACACTCTTATCATGCCAGTACAAACAGCACTACCTGGAATGTTACAACTGCAGCCAATCAGTGCAGAGCATGGTGATCATGTGTAACCAGGCAAAATGGTTCCATGTGTGTGTTGTATGTAGGTACTAGTGAATGGTCCACTGCGTTGCCCATGCGAACAGGGCACACCACACATATCGGGGGCCCGGTGGCCATCTGCAGTAGTTAGCCTCGCTGCGATTTTCACACAAAGCCCCCTCCCACCCAGTCCTGTAAAAATCGTTGCCCCTGATTCATGCATGCTGCCTATATCCGGCCCCATTCTATTCCAGGCTGAATGTGCAGAGAACCAGAAACCACCTAGAATTATATATATATATATATATATATATATATATATATATATATATATATATATATAAATGTTAGCACATATCTTAAAGGGACAGTGACACCTAAAATAGTTGTAAGCTGATAAGAAAAAGTGAGGGTGCAAGCCCATCTAAGAGCACACCTGCTATATATAATATGCAGATCACAGACCCCATGTATATATTATGCTCACCAGATATGCTCAGGACATCAACATTGAGAAAGATACAATTTTTTCAGTCAGTGAGGAATTTGCCAAAATATATCCAAGAAATAGAGTAGTATTTAATATGCACCAGCTGTATTTAATAAATGCTGCTTTCCTGAGCATATCTGGTGAGCATAATTTATATAGAGGGTCTGTGATCTGTATATTATCAGGTATGTGGCATGGCTTATCCGTGAGGCAAAATTTGTTTTTTTTAGTTGTATTGAAAGTCAGACCTCATGGTGGGGTCCCCAGCTACTGATCTCCCAGGCGATTCCTGGCAATGCAGGAGAGCAAGAGAGGTTCACTGCTTTAATCCTACCCCAAGTACCGGGTATGAGTGGGTGGGATTGGGAAACCCTTGCACGTCAATGAGAGATGCTTTCCCTCACTGATGTTAGAGGGCTTATCGATCACATGCACTAATACCCTGGTACTCCGGGTACAATGGAAGCAGGGGAGCTCTATTGCTCTCCTGTATTGCCAGTCAAATTGGATGGGAGATCAGTAGCTGGGGGCATCAGGAGGGGTCCTAATGACCTACCACGAGGTCAGACTTTTTTTAAAGTGGCTTACTGATGAGGCAGCCCCCTTCAACCACCTAAGCCTGTGAGTAATGTTTTTTTATTACTATTACTAGGTGAAAAGCCTGTTACAAGGGCCACAGTGCCACTGCCACCCGGTCGCGGGGCAGTCACGCGCAGTAGAGACTGCTCGCGCCATGGCTGATACAGAGCTGCCACGCCGTGGGCAGTCTCTACTGCTCGTGACTGCAGCAGTGTCTACTGCGCATGTCGCGGTGTTACACATGACTTAGCAAATTATTATATAGGAGATTATTATTTAAACAGTGACAGTGGTGTGTTTGTGTATGTGTGTGTGTGTTCTGGGTCACACTAACTACCACACAGGGGACAGATACAATTCTTATTGTTGACAAAAATTGGATTTTTAACCTTTTGAGTGCTAGAGAGTTCTCAGTACATTGCTGCACCGAGCCTTGGAGAGCTCCCTAGAATTCAGAGGATTAAATCCCCATTTAAATCAATGTGGATCTTGTTACATTTTATTTGCACTCTATGCGGCAGTTGATTTGTGCCATAATTGCTCCAATTTTGCATAGTACATGTGCCTCAGGGTGTGCGTGCTGCGGCAGAGGCAAATAATTTCCACCACAGAACAAACTGGAGGCCATAGGTGAAGCCTCTGGGGATTTCCTGTTGCCCAGCAGTAAGTTAAATGATCTCCCTCATGCCCTGTGCATGCTCCTTTCTCAGTCTGTATAACAGAGCACCCTACCTGTGTATACACACCTTTTCTCCTCACAAAGACCCTATTGTTCCACCAGTTCTAAAGCATAAATCCCAGTTCACAGCCAGACATGGCCTGGCAAATAAACAGGGTTTTCTACGTTTTTATTTCTCTAGCTGTCCCCATTCAGTTCTGTGGCTCTCTCGCTGGTTTATTTGTGTTGTCTCTTCACTGTTCAAAGTCCCTAAAGGAGGGGGGCCTGGGGGTTGAACAGAGGTTGTTCTAGTCTGGGGAGTTACTGGGATGCCAGACTTTAAGAACTGGGAGTTCTGCCAAGAGTTTTATCAAAGGAAGCAGATCGGTCGGCAGCTGGAGATGGGAGCCTGCCAGCTGTCTCTCCTTCTTTGACTTTTTCTTTCTTTTATTTTATTTTCTACTGCTTGCCCTTCCACAGTATATCTTATTTTCCTACCAATTTCTTATATAACAATTCCTGTGTACCACCTCTCCTTGCTATTTTAATGTCTCTGTCTCTTCCTTGTACTGGATTCTGCTCAACCTCCCGCCCATTCCACCTCCCCACCTACTTTGTCACTATTCCTTCATTGGCCCTCTCCTCTCACTGGAACATATTCATCAACCAGGTGCCCAGTGGTGGTGGTGGTGGTGGGGGTGAAAATTCCCATTCATTTCAATTGGGCTTTTTACCCCTTTGCAGCATGTGGGAGACCTCTATAGCTTGATGAATAAGGTGAAAAGTAGCTGACTCTTATTTGACTACATTCTCTCCCTTCCTATCTCAATCCATTCACTGTTCCTCCCTTTCTTGTGTCTTTATCACATATATTCTGCTGTCTATCTAGTGCACGTTTTTTATTACATAACTCTCCTAGCAAAAGATGACCTAGAAATTATCATTGCTTATGTGTATACAGAGCTTCCAGTGCATCATCTCAGATCACCCTAAATGCCCTTAGCCCTTCCCATTGCCACACCCGGGCTTTGCGCACTACCGCACCCCTTATCCCACCAATATTTCCCTGGCACAAAACAAATCCTTAATTTATAACAGATTACGATTAAATGTCAGCTAGGTAGCAGCACTACCTAGCTGAGCCTATGGATATTAACCCTTTGAGTGTGTTGCGCACTCCTCTGGCCCTCAAAGGATTAAAGCGGAACTTTCATGCTAATAACATTGCCCCCCCAATATATTTGTAACCTAGCGATACACAAAGTCTTACTGTCTTTAAACTCAATAAATCCAGGTTATTGCTGAAAAAAGCACTTCTTTGGACGTCTTGCCAGAATGACGTCCGCACGCCTGCGCTGTCAGTCTCAGCCGGGTCTAGGAGGCGTTGTTAGGAGCCGGCTGACTCTGGCTGGGACTGACAGCGCAGGCGCATGGACGTTATTCTGGTAAGATTTCCGCGCTCCGTGATACTGACAGCTGGGGAATAAAACATATATCTATTAAATAAGGTAATAATTCTGGCGACTAGCGCTACTAAGCAGCTAATCACCAGAAGGGCATTTAGTTAAGCTAAACAGTTTGTGACATGGTAGTTCCGCTTTAAGCAAAGGAATGAATTTCTTACAATAAAGGCAATACGCTTTTGTAATCCTTTGCCTTGGTAGGCTGTGTTGGCAGATAGTGTAGGTATGTTAAGAAATATTTCGGATATCTTAACTAAAAAAAATTTAGACAGTTCTCTAGTAGGGAAAGAATGCTTTTTTTTAACCTCTTGAGGCAGAATTGGAAATGGCTTTAACCCCTTAAGGACCAGCCGGACTGATCACGTGTTCCGGCATGTCGAACGAGGGACTGAGAGAGATCGCTCCGGTCTTGGAGCGATCAAGTTCAGTCCCCGGTATTACTCACCTTAAGTGCCGGACCAGCGTGACGGTCCGGGTACGTCACAGGACGCGAAGGGGTTAATTAAGTTTCGTTTTCCTTCTTCTAGACCATTAAATGGTATCTGGACCAGGAATGCAACTGTATTCTCCATCAGTATCCTTAACCCTTTGTGTGCCAGAGAGGTATCCAGAGCATTGCATTGCAAAGGGTTTATTAAAGTGATAGTAATGTTTCACAAAAAAAAGCAGCTGCACTTAATCTTCATATTATTTGGGACATGGAGAGTGTTGTATTAATACTGTCAGAGTTGTAGTTCAAGACTAATTGAATCCTGCCCCTTTTACCTAGTGTAAGTCGCCTCCCCTCAGATGTGGAATATGGTCTTAAGACCAGACAGGGAGCAGCAAGGGACAATCTTCTTACTGTGAGCATAAGGAAAACCCTGCCCCCCTTGACAGTTTTTTTAGTTTTTTTCCTTACGCTGAAGATTGTCTCTCTCTGAGTTCCATCTGGACAATCTTGCTGCTCCGAGGTGAGAGGTGAGCAGTGTTACATAAGTAAAAGAGGAAGGAGGGGGATATTTTATCATTCATTACCCTTGAACTACGGCTATGACAGTATTGAAATAACACTCTCCACGGCCCAAATACTATAACGATTAAGTGGAGGTGCTGTTTTTGTGAAACATTACTATCCCTTTAACTAAGTCGCCATTAAAGGACATTAGGGCCATAACTTGTTCATGAAATCTATCCAGGTAAAACTAATAATCTACGTTTTACATTCAAAAAACAAAACTTAAGTTGTGGCACCAAAGCCTGTTTTCATGGAGCTCATGCCAGGTCAGTGACCCTATACTTTTGGTCAGTAACCTGATACTTTTTTCAGTGATCCTGTGCATTTTCTGGCACGCTGTCCACCATGAACTAGGTGATCTGCTACCTGTGTTTTTAGGAAATCACCTCTGGGCGGTAATACCTGTCCTATTCCTTTACTCTAAAGTCTTCTGTCACTTTGTTCTAGGCAGGTACCCTGTACTGTCTGGTTTAACCCTTTGTGCCAGAGGGGTGTCCAGCGTGTTGCATTGCAATGCGTTGGGCATCCCTTTGGCACTCAAAGGCTTGTCTGTCTGCCACTAGATTTGGAGTAGGCCTCAGCACTTATCTTCACATCCATTTGTCAATGACACAAAATCTGTAAGCCAACATTCTTGTGTTACATAGGATATCGATCAATAGACTTCAAGTGTACCCACTTATAATGATGCACTCTAGACTTTGCTTAATAAACTGCACTTAAAGGAATTAAATTAAAGGCATAGTAAGGATTTATGTTAACGTGTCAGATTTTAGCAGGGTGTATTTATTTATTTAACCATTTGAGGGCACGCAACTCATTGCAAAGTGATACATTGCACATCCCTGGTCTATAAAGGGTTCAAGTAAAATGTATCAGTGAATGAGGAGAGAAGTGTATTTCATATGATTTTCTCCACTGCTGTCATTCTACAGTGCCCTTCAGCAGTATAAATAAACAGGTTTATTTTCCTAGCCAGTGTGCGTTATAGAAGGACCAACAATAGAAATCAGAAATCATTTGGATGGGCTTTGCTCTCTAGAATGTATGTCTGAGTATTGAAAAGAAACATTTCCTGATATGCATAGACATATTTACATTCACATCCTGGTTAATGCAAATTGCATATTCCTGTATTGTATTTTTGTGTCTGGTTGCTAACAGGGTTGCTTCACCACCTGTAAAATGCCGGCAGGCTGGTACAAATTTGTTTAGGAGTCAGTGATAAGTCAATGGCAGCAAAAGGAAGACCGGTGTATTTATTCAGTAAAGTTGGCAGCTCTGTCTGCGGAGGGAACGTATGAATACAATTCAACTTTAAATCAGACACTTGAATAGAATTTCTAGCTAGCCCTTCACCTGCTTAATGCCAAGTTAATAAACTAAGTATGTTTTCCCTATGTTTCCATACCTCCCAAGTGTCCCTTTTTAGGAGAGATAGTCCCTCTTTGAAACCCAATTCCCTCTGTCCCACCCTGGTGTCCCTCTTTTTAGGAGATCAGACTGTATGGTGTGTATATAAGTGTATCACATTGATCCACAGCAATAAAACTCACATTAATGTCTGTATCAACTTCAGTATACACTAGAGTCTGTTTAAATGAAATACTTTGGTTTTCTGTAAATCATTTACACAAAAAGGTGTCAATAGGTCATGAAATAACCCCATTAGTCACGCCTCCAGAAACACAACCTAAAACACAAGTTTCCCTCTTTGGCCGTATGACATGCTGGGAGGTATGTGTTTTGCCTCTTTATGGGTCTATCTGTATCAGTGTAGCTATTACTGTATCAATGTATGAGTCAGTGTTTGTCTCACAGTGTACATGTGCTTGTGTGTGTGTGTCTGTGCTGGTGTTTTTATGCATGTGTGTGTGCTTGAGAGATTGGGTTTTAACTTCTTGAATGCTAGGAAGGCCTCCAACACATTTCAAGACCTCGCCAGCATTCAGGATGTTAAAAATCCAATTTAAATCATAGGGGATTTGCTTTCCTTATATGTTTACCTCAGAATTGTCCCACTTTTGTCTTTACACATATTCCAGAATTTGTATTTCATTTTCAGATTTACTCTTCCTCTCCCCCCCCCCAACAAAAATGTAAGCAAGATTGTGAGTGTATGTTTGTGTGTCTGACTCCATGGGACAAATATACAAATTCACCAGTGAAGGCCCACAGGTGTAAGTGTTGTCTCACACCAGAGGTTGCACACATTGGTATGCAGTACAGCATCTGATCACTGTGGAGCACACTGCCAGTGTTGGACTTTAATCCCAGCAATCCCCTTAAACCAACCCCATAACATGTGCGGGGAAATGCTGTACACTAATGTAATTTCTCCTATGCCTTGCTTAGTACACTGATCTAAGCAAGATATAAAGGACAGGACCACCCCAAAAATGGCCAAATCCTTCCCTTGGAGTGAAAGTATGTAGTTTAGAGCATTGACATTAAGAGGCATAAGGACTCAAAATCCATTCCGTGCGGTGCCGATAGGAGGATATAGATGACGCAATTTGTGTCACAAAGCAGTGAGGCTTAATCATGGGTGGGGGCAGGAGTTAATGGGCTGTGCAGTAAAATGTGCGGTAAGTGGGTGGAAAGTGGGAAGAACAGCTTGTGTTCCCAGAGTCTCCTGGGCAAATTTGGAGAGTTCCCAGGTATGTCTATATGTTTCTTTATCTAGGTTATTCCACCCAATTCCAAGTAGTCCCCGCACAAGCAGGGAAAGCATTCACAGGATACTTTTTTACTTTTTGCAGTGAAAAGATAGATAGATAGATAGATAGATAGATAGATAGATAGATAGATAGATAGATAGATAGATAGATATACTAGTGTAAAAGCCCGTGTACACGGGCCAAGGTCCGGGTGATGTTAACCCTTTGAGTGCCAGAGGGGTCCGCAATGCATTGCGTACCCCTCTGGCACTCAAAGGGTTAAGAGGCCGGTCCTGCTCTGCGTCCTGCCGCCAACGCAATCATGCACTGTAGAGACTGCCCGAAAGCACAGAATGCTCCCAGCACAGAACTCCCAGCATTCTGTGCTCCCAGCATTCCGTGTTCCCAGCATTCTGTGCATTCGGGCAGTCTCTACTGCTCACAACGGCTTCTGACAAACATCCTAGCGAATTATTATATAGGATAGATTTTTTTTTTTTTTTTCAATCAACATTTTACCAGAACTTGACCAGTTCTGGCTGAAATGTTGACTGAATAAACCTATGTTTCATTGCAAAAAGTATCCTGTGAGTGCTTTCCCTATTTGTGTGTGGATATGATTCAACAACTTGGATGAGCACCGGAGATTATTTACATCATAAGCAGTGAGTGCATTCCTTACTAAAATATTTATATATATATATATATATATATATATATATATATGTATATATATCACTAGCACTTGTGCGGAATGGCATTGACAGTGCGGTAAGCTGTAAGCCTTGTTTTTTCCCCCTTTGAGTGTCAGAGATTTATCCATTAAATTGTATTAAAAGTCAAACCTTGTGGTGGAGCTCCAGGACCCCTCCTGATGCCCCCAGCTACCGATCTCCCAGCACAGAGGCGACGCAAGGGAGCAAGAGAGTTCCCCTGCTTCCATCGTACCCCTACTATCAGGTAGCAGTTATCATGATCGGGAAACCCTTTCACGTCAGTGAGGTAGGGTTTCCTTCACTGACGTGAGAGGGTTTCTCAGTCCCGCTCACTCCTACAAGGTACTCCAGGTAGAATGGAAGCAGTAGAGCTCTCTTACTCCTCTGCTTCTTCTTCGGAGATCAGTAGCTGGGTGGCATCAGGAGGAGAGAGACATTAGTTTTTTTTTGTTTTGTTTTTTTTTTTTTTAACAGAGTGGCAGCAGTGATTGGTTGAGGAGGATCTTCTAGAAGCTAAGGTTAGTTATTGGTCGGTCAGGGTAGTTTGGAGGAGAATTCCTGGAATAGATAGACCATAACAAATCCAGATTATTTTCCTGCTGCTGAAATGTGCACTGAGCCTGTGCTATATATAACCACTTCACACAGTCGCTGCTGACAGATAACATGTTCTTATCCTTAGCTCCTAACATGCTGTTGACCTCTAATTGTTTACTGCTGAGGAAATCCTTTTAGAACTGTATATATTGCCTGTACAAGGTGTCCAATCAAGGCTTTGTCCAGTCAAGGCTTTAGGGGACAGGTTTAAGTCACACATAGAAGTTAAGTTACCTATTAACAGTGACATATGGAAATGGTCTGTAATCTTACAAAATGAAACCAATTACATGAAATTAATCAGCAGATATAAGTAGCTGCTGCTATTAAACAGTTTCTGCTTACATTACGCAAGAGACGTAGGGCTGGATTCAAATGCAGGAGATAAATGTTACCTCCCGTTTTATCAAAAATGTTCCTACTGCAGACTATGGGGATACCTGGAGATAAAGGCAGAGATAACATTACCACATGCATTTGAATCCAGCCCTTTGAATCTGATGCGGTAAGTATAACCGGAGTAATTCTGCTTCCAGTCAATTGCACCATATGGACAAATAAAAATGATCATTTATTTAAATTGGGCTTTAACCCCTTGAATTCCAGAAAGGTCTTGAATTGAAGGCCACTATCATGCAGTTGGTTAAAAGCCACCTTTAAATCATTGGGAATGGTGGGGTAACACACATACATGCACAAACCCACACATAAATGGACACACACAAACATACATAAACACACACCCTCCTCTCTTCTTCTAGGTCAAAGTGGCTCATCTTACTTACAGTACCATCCAGCTGATGTTGTACTATAACTTGTCACAACAGCTGGTCGCTACAAAGAGCACTGTATAGTGCATCATACCTCCCAACATTTCAGATTGCCAAAGAGGGACACTTGTGTTTTAGGGGGTGTTGTTGGGGGTGTGGTTGGGAGGGCAGGGCATTACAGAGAATTTTTAGGCTATTTCAAGACCCTAAAGAGGGACACTTGGGAGGTGCATAATTATGTTTTATGCATGTGAGAAAGTGATTTTGTGTGTTGTTTGTGTGCGCATGTCTGTGTGTATTTGTGTTTGTGTATATGCATGTGTGTAAATATTCATGTGTATGTATTTGTGTGTTGGGAATTGTGTGCTTTGGGTGATGAGAGTCCTGCACACCATACAACGTTACTATATATATATATTTAACACTGGAGTCTATAGGATGCGCTCACGATAATGGCATAAATTGCCAGGGTGCAGTTAAATTATGTAAACAAAGTTCTAAAGAATAGCACTTAACAGGACCTATCCATAGGAAAGAACGTATCAAAAGACTTTCGTTTATTGAAAGAAGGTTGATGTTTTGGTGGACACTTCCACCTTTATCAAGACAATACATTTGTGCTATTCTTTTGAAATATATATATATATATATATATATATATATATATATATATATATAATGTGTGTGTATATTGCAGACATGGGAAGTTTCCAGAGCATTGCTACACAATGTGTTCAATTTCTCTCCAGGCACAAGGGCAGGTTAAAGAAGGTTAAGTCTAAAAACTTGGTATGATAACCTTTTAAAGCAAACATTTATATGTCCGTTATGGTGCAGTTGGTTTGCCCCAGAATTGCTCTTTAGTTTTTTTTTTTCCTAAGTCCCAAAATGTAGTTGTGCATCAGTTTGTGACTCCCTGCACGCCCAAAAGAATCTGTCTTTAAACCCTTGGATGCAAGAGATGTATCAGACATACTCATGAGCAAAGTAAATGATGGACACAAAACAATATAAAAATATGCTTATATTAAATCATGTATAAAAGTAGCTTACACCCAATTTTGACATCGGAGAGACAAAATGCCAGTGGCACTAAAAAGATTTAAAAGCTGCAATTCAATACATTTAAGTACAAAATAGCTAAAAACAAACAAACAAAAAGGTATACATTTCTGAGCTATGTGGCAGTAAAATATGATCTAAAATGACATGTCCATTCAAATATTCCAAAAATTACAACGTACTTTTGATTTCTATAGAAAAAAACGTAGACAGATCTTTCTTCATGCCAATTGGACTGATAAATTCTTTGTGAAGGGTGTGCTCTTTCTTTCTGTATAATTAATCCTTTAAGAAGATTTCTCTGACAGCTGAGAGGAGCATGTGGCAGAAGGATTATTTAGTCTATGTTTAAGAAGTCAAAAATGAGGAGAGCCATTATAGAGAGCGCATGCACATTGCGCTTTACATTCTAGTTGTTAGACCTGTAAATAAAACATGATGTCCCCCTTTCACTCCAGTAACCCATCTAGGGTTGGCTACGTACCTCATCAACAGTATAAACATTTTTTGTAGGTTTATAAAAATGATTAAAGCCCTACATGCTGGGACTTGTAGTTCAGTTGAGCAAGCAAAGTATTGTCTTCTTCAAGGTTCTTGCAGTTGTAGACCATGGCTTTCACACTTCTCTGGGTGCTACTGCATGTCTGTCATTTGACAGATCTCTAAAGTTACATATATAACTGTGAACCTTGATTTCCACAGCCCCTGGAGTACAACCAGAGCTGAGTGTGGGAGCGTCCAAATGACATTATTTGTGTCATAATGTGGGTGGAGCTTAACATGAGCGGATGGGATTGACTGAGAAAAGGCAGGGTTTGTCCTGAAAAAAGGCAGAATGGGATGAGGAGTGGGGTTACCAAGGATTCATCCCCTGTCCTGGAGACCTGTGTGTGCATGTATGTTTATATATATATATATATATATTGAGCCTATATGTTCCAAGAAGAGACAGCACTCCACAAAGCATAGCATAAAGTATATCCATCATAGGCCAAAAGTTTTAGGTCCAAGCCTAGACCTTTCTCAGGGACTTCTACCTGGGGCTTGCAGTGTCAGTCTTATATATTTTTATGAGCTTCAGCCATTGCTGGTGTGCTGCAGGTTGCAGGCCTCCTCAGGAAACCAACATGTGGGTATGGACCATAATCTACCACAATGGTCCAGTGCATGTTTGCAGATATAGCCTACGCTTCCCAGGAAGTCCCCCATCTATGTACTAACCAGGCCATAGCCTGCATCACTTCCAAGTTCAAACAGGTATGGTTCAATGTTAAACCTTATATTAATATAATCATAATAGTAATAAGGATTCTGTTCCTATATATTATATAATATAATGATTGACACATTAATCTGTGTTTACTTCAATGTCAGAGGCTTCATAATAATATTTAAATAATGTAAAGGCTGCACACTCATAGATGCTTTATTTTATATAAGAATATAAATAAGCAACATTCTGGTCCTCAGCCAGGGACTTTTATCAAGCCATACATAACTTATTAAAATGCACAAATATATAGAGAAAACTACTCACCACGTGAATGTAGGTAATCAAGAAAAGTGTTGTTGAACAAGTGATGGGAAAGAACCACTTATGCGACAACACTTTTCCCGGTTATCTGGATTCACTTGGTAGTATTTCTCTTATAGATATTTGTGTGTTACAATATGTTATATATAGCAATATGCCAAAGATTATATTACTATATTAGAAGTGAGTGATGAGCAATTTAGAAGAAAACCTACTGCACCACAGAGGAGAAATGAAAATGCCCAGTGCTTTAAAGGGATAGTAACACTTCAAATTATCGTTAATTATTCTTGTAGCCCTTGAAAATCCAAATTCAATGAGCCCAGTGGCATCTCTTAAACCTTTATGGTTTGAGAGGTAGCTGCTTTCAAAGTCCCCTCTCTCCTGATGTCAGCGTTGTAGCTGACTGCAGGGGAATCCTGTCCCTGAACAAGCGGCAGCAAACCAAGCATACGTAGCACATGTAGAAGACCACTTCACTGAAGGATTTCTGTTTCAATAACGCGATCTCAGCTCTGCTGAAGAGCCTTCACCGGTCCTGGGACCCGATTCCCCTGCAGTCAGCTAGAACGCTGACGTCAAGGGAATGGGAACATTGAAAGCGGCTATCTCTCAAACCATAAAGGTTTGAGAGATGCCGCTGGACTCATTGAATTTGGATTTTCAAGGGCTATAAGAATAATTAAAGAAAATTTGAAGTGTTACTATCCCTTTTAAATAGAGGGTTTTAACCCATTGAATACTAAAGTGGTTTCTAGTGCATTGCATAGCAATTCATCTGCAAATTCTAAATTATCCAAGCTGTTAAAAGACCCATTTAATTCCATAGGAATTTTATAACATTTTTTTTCTCTTATTGTGCAATTAGTTGCACATCTGAATATGGCCTTAAGAGTCACTTATTCCGTTAGAATTCACCTTTAACTTCCAGAGAGGGGGTGCCCAAAGCATTGCAAAGCAATGTGGTGGCAACAAAGGCAAATAAAAATGATTCTTTTTTTGTATTCTGTGGACTAGGAAGTAGACATTACAGAGTTTATTTTATCACTTGGTTATGAAACCTCACTGCTTTGTGTTCTAGTAGTCTAAGAGCATAGGAGTCTACAGTAATACGACTGAAGCATACCTCCCAAGTGTCCCTCTTTTAGACCCAAATCCCACTGTCCCTCTTTCCCACCCTGATGTCCCTCTTTTTAGGAGTTCAGACTGTGTGGTGTATATATAAGTGTATAATATTGCTCTACAGCAATAAAACTCACATTATTATTTGTTTACACGTCAGTATATGTGTATATAAATTAGTCTCTGTAAATTAAAAAATTTGGTCTTGTTATACGTCATTTATTAGGTTACACAAGGAGGTGTCAATAGGTCATGAAATAGCCTAAAAATTCTCAGTAATGCCCTGCCCACCAGCCACACACATCCCAGCAACACTCCGTAAAACACAAGTGTCCCTCTTTGGCAATTTGAAATGTTGGGAGGTGTGCTGAAGTCTAACACAAGCAAGAGTCACATTTTACACTCATATACCACGTTGCTGCTACTCTCAATATAGTGGCAGCTATAAATATGGCATGCGGGTAGTTGTGCAATTTTTAGGTTTTATGACTATCACATTTTGACTCATATTTCATTTGGTTGCCAAGCAATACATTACAGAAATAGACTTCAAGGAGATTTTTTTAAGTCTAAACTGTGAATAAGACCCATTTGTGTGTAAAAAAAAAACAAAAAAACCTTGCGCTTAACCCCTTAAGGACCAGTGGTGGCATGAAACACCCTTAAGGGGTTCACATATGTCCAGGGCTGTTTTAACAATGGGGTAAAATGGACAGCTAGCTGTAGTCCAGTATCTGATGTGCCCCCTTTCCCATAATGAGTTGGTCTGAGGGCTATGCAGCTATGTCTCCCAAATCTCCAAATGGCTGGAGGAATATATAACTATATCCAGGGATCCAGGGAGATTGCAGGTATGACAATAATACATATTAGTACACATTTGTCAATGTACTGATTTTAGAAGACTGTTTACTAGTAAGACCTCAAAATGCCTGAAATATTAACCCAGACTCTAGTTGGTATGTCACAGATTTTTCTAACACAACCCTTAACATCCCAGATGTTAAATATAATCCACTCTTTATCCCTTTCAGTGCCAGAGGGGTAACCAACGCATTGCACAGCAATGCATTGGTTACCCTTTTGGCACTGAAAATGTTAACATCAGATGCGCAAGGCTTTCCGCTCTATCTTCCCAGTACAAGTGGAGCCAACATGTTGGCGTCAGAGGCAGCGAGTCAGTGCAGAGCTTGCTGTTGGGAACCCTGGGAATTCTTCTCTTTTTCAATAAAAGTCCTGAGACTTGAAGTAAACCCTTATAATGCCATGGTACGCTCAGTATCATATCAAGCTAGGTATAAGCGGCTAGCATTGTATAATCCTACAGTATATTAAGCTCACATTTAGTGCTGCTGTAAAACTGAGGGCTTTATACACAACAGAATACTGTTGTAAGTCAGGGGCAAAACAGCTAGGCCATAGAAGACAATTGAGTCCCAAAAAACAATGAGTTGGAGACCTCTCTAGAACTGAAAGAGTTAAAAGCCCCATTTAAATCAATGGGAAATTGTATTTGTTGCATATGGAGCAGAGGGTTTAAAAAACTGAGTATTTCATAACCCCCTTTATGTTGGAGACCTCTGGTAACCAATGGCATTAATGGGGCAGCAGATAGGCCTGGATATATCCTATTATGGTAGGATATCTATAAAGTACCAGTGAAATGAGCCTGGAATCCATTTTGTGAGCTTGTCTCCTTTTTGTTTTATGGAATCCCATAATCCCGTTTCATGGGTATGATGATTTAATGAAACGTCGGCCAAATGTACATTACCGTAGACAGGTGTGTTCCCTGGCGTGTGCCAAACAGTCAGTGTTGTGGAAATCAACTCCAGTATGGACATGTAATTGGAACAGCTTCCTAAAATGTCATTAATCTAATTACTGTCTAGATTATGAATGTAGAGTCTTTAACCGTTTGAGCTCTGACACCCCATTGGCAGTCATTGGGGTGAATGTATAAATCTGCCAGTGCAGTTCACTGCGTTAGCCTCCAATACCAGTGGCTGCACCTCAGGGTATGTACTAGTCCCAGTGATCCCTGTAGTGCCTACAGGTCGATATATTCTGCCATAATTAAGATTTTACTGCAAACCCCTTACCTTTGACCCATAGCATGTGAGGTAAAATAGTGTTATGTTACACCATTTTCTATATGCCTTGTTTCATTGTTGTAGTGGATGCCCCTGCAGCCCTTACGCTACAGGGTGTCATGTGTCAAAAGGGGCCCCTCATGGTGGGAATTGCTAAACTGCACAATGCCCTTAGCATTTCATTTCAAAGAATGTGCAGCCGATCAAACCTGAGGTGACCTCTTTGCAACCCAGATGGAAGAGGAGGCAATGAAGAGGTGCAGACTGGTTCCACGCTTTAAATGGAGGGCCAATGGCAGCACGCTCATTATTCCACTTACTACAGAAAGCAATTTTAAGGTAAAGGCTGGGATGGTTCTGTGACTACCAGTGAACATAGAATATGGCTGAGGTATCAAACAGTGTATGTGTGAGTCCGTGACCACCAGTAGACACTGGAACAAGGGTGGTGTGTCAACAGTGTACGTGTAGGTCTGTGACTACCTGTGAAACAAGGCTGTGGTTACAGACAGTATATGTGTGTGTGTGTATGTGGTTCTGTGACTACCAGTGGAATAAATCTGTGGGTGTGCGTGGTTCTGTGCACTACCAATGGACAGTGGAACCAGGCAGTTTGTGTGGATCTGTGGCTACCAGTGGACAGTAGAAGAAGGATGCGGTTTCAGACAATATATGTGTGGTTCTGTGGCAACCAGTTGGGCAAAGGAACAAGGATAGGCTATCAGACAGTGTATGTGTTGTTCTGTGGCTACCAATGAACAGTGAAAAAAGACTTTGGTGTCAGGCAATATGCGTGTGGTTTCTTTGACATTGGAACAAGACCGGTGGCAGACAGTGTATGCAAGGTTCTGAGACTAGCAGTGAACCGTAGAAGAAGTCTTTGGTGCCAAATTATATGTGTGGTTCTGTGGCTACCAGTGAGACAATGGAACAAGCCTGACAGTGTCTGTATGGTTCTGTGGCTACCAGTGGCCAGTAGAATAAGACTGGGGTAACAGACAGTATATGTCTGGTTCTGTGGCTAGAAGTAGGCAGTAGAACAAGGATTTGGTGTCTGTCTATATGTTTAGATCTATGGTCTTCAGTGGACAGTGGAATAAATTTGGGGGAGGGGGAATACTACAGGGAAGGGCATGGAGTCTCATCAACATAGCTTGCAAGGGGCCCCAGTGTTTTGTAACACCACTGCCTTGCTTAATACAAGTTGTTAAAGAAGAACCCCAGCACTGTTCTACTGCCCTGCCCTTGGGGAAAGCAAGGAGAACATTTATGGCATGAGTAGTTTAGTAAATTGGTATTGGGCAGGAGTAGGGCTAGAAAATATAACCTGGCTCCTGTTTTTGTACACAATCTTATTCATAAATTCATCCCAAGATTTAATGATGTAATGTATCCTCATAGTGAGTCTGATGTACTAAGAAGAACTTGGAACAATTCTGGGGAGAAAAAAAACGGAACCACAGCATACCTCCCAAGTGTCCCTCTTTAGGAGGGACAGCCCCTCTTTTAGACCCAAATCCGCTTGTCCCTCTTTCCAACCCTGATGTCCCTCTTTTTAGGAAATCAGATTGCATGGTGTGTATATAAGTGTATCATATTACTCTACAGCAATAAATCTCACATTATTGTTTGTTTAAATGTCTGTATATGTGTTTGTAAATTAGTCTGTGTAAATAAAATACTTTGGTCTTGTTATAAGTCATTTATTATGTTACACAAGGAGGTATCAATAGCCTAAAAATTCTCGGTAATGCCCCACCCACCAGCCACACCCCCAGCAACACCCCCTAAAACACAAGTGTCCCTCTTTGGCAAGTTTAAATGTTGGGAGGTATGCCACAGGGTACAACAGAAGTTACTCTTGGAATGTTAAACAGGTTGCCAATGCAATGCAGTTCAATCAGTGGAAAGTTGCATTTCTCCATACAGTGCAGATGGTTTGCCCCAGAACTGCTCCAGTTCCTGGTACATCAGCCTAATGGCTGTATGTTCAAAAGAAAAGTAGATGAGTTCTGGGACAGACCATTTGCACTATAGGGGTGAACTAAAAACTCCCATTGATTTTAACCCCTTGAATGCTAGTGAGGTCTCTAACACGAAGCAAAGTATTGGTGTCCTGTATAGCATTCAAGGGGTTAAAATCTTCATTTAAATCAATTGGAGTTTTTAGTTCTCCCCCTATAGTGCAAATGGCTTGCCCCAGACCTCCGTCACTTTTCTTTTGAACTCTTAACACATTACACTGTTCCGTTGCTCAAGAAAATACACCCTAGAACGTGCTCTAGAACGTGCTCCTTGCAATGATCCTTATGGTAGTGTGCGGTTTATTTATGTTTGCCTAAGGATCAGGACTGTGCCTTCCAGCAGGTCAGCTCCTATTTTATCTGTCTGACTTTACACCTGAAACAGTGACTTTGCAAAAAAAAAAAAAAAGAATTAAATGTCATGTGACATTGACAGACTTATCTGCCACTTCTGTACATAAACAATAAAAGCAGTAAATCCTCTCACAGTAAAGCTACAAATGAACTTATATGTAAATACTTCTGTTTTTCCAGGTGTTAAAGAGACAGCAATAGCTGCATTTGATGCATAAAGGGAGAGCGTACACCTCTGGCATTCAAAGTTTTAAAGGGATAGTAATACTTTGTTTTATCTTTATTTTATTTTGTAGGCATTAAAAAACCATGAAGAACTATAAAAATCTTATCTCTTATGGTTTTAGAGATATTCACAAGAAAAGCTTCCCCTCCCGCCCCTTTTACCTAGTGTAAGCCATCTCTTCTCAGATGTGGAATCCAGTCCATAGACCAGACAGATAACAGAAGGGGACAATCTTCTTCCTATGAGAACAATGAAGGCCCTGCCCCCCTTGACAAGTTTATCAGGTTTTTCCCTTATCTTAATTGAAGGGGCCCCTGACGAAGCCAGTATGGAGATACGCGTGGGGTAGGGTAGCTGGTCCGGATAGTACCTGGGGATCCACTTTCTATTTTTGACTATCCTGTTCAGAGCGTTGTTTATATGTGGAGGTTGATGATAAGTAACCCTTTTTTTCTATGATTTGCTGTATCTTATTATTTGTTTTAGGTACATGTTATTATGTTCAATAGCTCTATATGGATTATATATTAATATATATTTGCTATGATTTATTGCTGTCTGTTTTAGGATCTTTGTGGCTCATAGGTTCATTTCCGGACCTCTATGGTTTTAATTGTTTTTATTATAATTGGTATATTCTTTGTATCTGAATAAAATTGATTTATTTGTATTTGAATTATTCTGTTTGGCTATGGAGTGCCTAATTTATCTAGCTGCTTTTTGTAGTCACTCAGGGGGGACACTACTGTTTGCTCTCCCTGAGATTTCTACGTTTGAGGTAATTGGTTCCTATTGGCTTTTGAGTGCACCCCATCATTTGATGGATATTTATATTTAGTGTAGCCATTAAAATAGATTCCAGTGCCTATCGACACTTTTGAGTGATGGACATCAGTAAAAGGGGTGGGAGGGGGATACTTTGTCATTGAATTACTCTTGAACTACAACTCTGACAGAATTGAAATAACACTCTCCAAAGCCCAAATACTATGAAGATTAATTAGAGCTGCTTTTATTATGAAACATTACTATCCTTTTAAACCAGTATTTTTAATATAACATTTACACCTGTCACCAATTTGGTCTGCACAATACATAGTTAACTTATTTTATCCCCTTAGTAAACTTGAACTTTATTTATCCAGCTAAAGAAGTGTAATTCTGGAGCAAACCAACTGCACCAAATCGGAGTGGGGGGGATGAAAATTCTGCAGTTTTCCATTGTAAGTGGTGAGTTTAACCCCTCCGCTGCTTTTATTTGTAATGCATTGGAGACCTCTCAATCATTCAAACGTTCAACGTTCCATTTTAATCAATGGGAAATTGCATTTACTCCCTTTGGTGCAACTGGTTTGCTCTAGAATTGCACCTCGTTAATGTGATGAATCATGTCCCTTGCTCCAAATTATTGTTTGGTTACAGGTTCGTGTTAATCATACCCTTGGCATTAGATTTGATTTTGCATGTTTTAAAGGGATAGTAACAGAGGCGTAACTAATAAGCCACTGGGCCCTGGTGCAGAAACTGTCCGACCACATTTCCCCCCCCCCCCATTGCCCTCAGTCTCCACATTTCCCCTCATTGCCCCCAATTTCCACGTAGCCTCCCCAATCTCCCCAGTACCCACCAATCTCCACATTGCCACCACATCTCCATGTTCCCACCACATCTCCACATTGCCCCCCAATCTCCACATTGCCATCACATCGCCACATTGCCCCCCAACCTCCACATTGCCCCCCAGTCTCCACACAGCCTTCACAATTCTCCAATACAGTTAAAGTGGAGAGTGGAGTACCTCAGGGTTCAGTATTAGGTCTGCTGCTTTTTAGCATGTTTATTAATGACCTAGAAATAGATATAGAAACCAAATTATCAATATTTGCAGATGACACTAAATCATGCAGGGTAATTAATTCAGAACAGGATAATTGCTCTCTGCAGAGGAATTTATATAAAATGGCAGATTGGGCAAACAAACGGAATATGAAGTTTAATGTGGGGAAGTGTAAAGTCATGCATTTGGGAGGAAACAATCCCAAGGCTACTTATAAACTTAATGGAATAATTTTAGGTGACTCATTGCTAGAAAAAGACCTGGGTATCCTTGTCAACTACAAACTTGGAAACAGTGACCAGTGTCAAACAGCAGTAGCAAAGGCAAACAAAATCCTGTCTTGTATAAAAAGAGGTATCGAAGCAAGAATATATAACATTATTTTGCCATTATACAAATCTTTGGTAAGACCTCACCTTGAGTATACAGTGCAGTTTTGGGCACCAGTTCTGAAAAAGGATATACTAGAACTAGAGAGGGTACAGCGAAGAGCAACAAAATTAATGAAGGAAATGGAGTACTTTACGTATGAGGAACGACTAGACAAACTTGGTTTATTTACTCTAGAGAAAAGACAACTAAGAGGAGACCTTATCACTTTGTACAAGTATTTGAGGGGTCAACACATGGATCTCTGCAGTGAGCTATTTATTCCAAGGCCTGATCAGATGACCAGGGGAGGTTTACATTTCAGCAGAGGAAGGGTTTTTTACAGTGAGGTCTGTTAAATTGTGGAATTCTTTTCCCAAGGAGCTGGTTATGGCAGATACAATGGATACATTCAAGAGAAGATTAGATACATTTATTTCCAAAGGGAACATACAGAGTTATACTGTGTATTAGTAGGCAGATCAGGAAGGTCTGATAAAGAAGAACTTATTTGGTAGCAGGAAAGCTATAAAATTCTGGGGTATGAGGAGAAGGTTGAACTTGATGGACTTGTGTCTTTATTCAACCTAATTTACTATGTTACATTGCCCCCAATCTCTACCTTGCCCCTACTGCCCCCCCGTGTCCATCTCCTACCTCCCTGTTGGTCTAGCGGCGTCGCTTGAGAGGTCTGTGCCTCTTTCGGCACAGACCTCTATAATCCAGAGCTCCCTGGTGGTTCTCAGTAATGCAGATTGCTGGGAGATGATGTAATCTCCCAACATTCTGCATCACTAGAGCGCCAGAGAGGGAGATCAGCTGTTAGAGGTTTGTGCCGAAGAAGACACGGACCTACTTGCTGCGGGTGACGGGGTGAGGGGGGAGGCTGGGCCCCTGGAGTGACGGGCCTGGTCGCAGGTGTGACCCCTATTGTTACACCAGTGGATAGTAATGTTTCAAAATAAAGGAAACTCCAATTATTCTTTATAGTTTTTAGGCCATGTAGAGTGGTATTATCATTCTCTACGATGTGTAGTTCCTGAGTAATTGAATTATAAAGTGTCCCCCTCCCACCCCTTTTATCTATTGTAAACTGCTTTCCCTCAGATGTGGAATCTGGTCGCTTGACTGGACAGCTCACAGCGAGAGACCATCTTCTGGTTGTGAGCATAAGGAAAACCCTGCCCCCCCTTGATTGAGGAAGGTAGGTTTTTCCTTATGCTAACAGAAGATTGACCCTTGCTGTGATCCATCTGGACGGTCTTGCTGTGCAGCTTTACATAGGTAAAAGGGGCAAGAGGGGGACACTTCATGATTCAATTACTCTGGATCTACACATCATAGAGAATGATAATACCGTTCTACATGAAACAAAAACTATAAAGAATAATGGGAGCTGCATTTATTTTGAAACATTGCTATCTATCACGGTGCCCGTGCTTTCCTGTCACTCTCTGTGCTGGTGCTCATCCATTGGAGGAAGCTGATTGGCCCACCCAGGGTGTCCCTTTATATTTGGGTCTATGGCACCTGTCAGGTGCGCTTTCGTGGTGTTCCTGTTCCTGTGCTATTGCTGTATTCCTGTGTACTGACTTGGCTCGTCTGACTACTCTGCTGATCCTGCTCCGTGATTGACCCGGTTCTGGCTGACGTTCCTGCTCCGTGATTGACCCGGTTCTGGCTGACTTCCTGCTCCCTGATCGACCCGGTTCTGGCAGACTTCCTGCTCCGTGATTGACCCAGTTCTGGCTGACGTTCCTGCTCCGTGATTGACCTGGTTCTGGCTGACTTCCTGTTCCGTGGTTGACCCGGTTCCGACTGACGTTCATGCTCCTTGATCGACCGGCTCTGGCTGACGTTCTTGCTCCGTGATCCTTCCAGTTCTGCTTCTCATCTGAGCCTGCTCGCAGCTAGCACTGACTGATCACACATCCGTTACTTTATGGCCTCCGTTTCTAAGCCTGTTGGTTGCCTCCATTTACTGAGCCTGTGAGAGAGTACTACCGAGCTGTGACCGTTGTTTCAGAGCCTGTATAGAACACTTGCTGTGCCTGTTGCCTCCGTTTACTGAGCCCATTGCATACGCCTGCCAAGCTTGTTGCCTCACATACTGAGCCACATTTACACGTGTTGAGCTATTGCCTACTATACCGAGCCTAGCTATTACAACTGCAGAGCTGTACACCTGTTTGGTGCCCGTTTACCAGTACTTGTTGCACCGCGTGGTGCAGAGGGCATTCCGATACTCTGGCAGTATGTGTCCATGTCGGCACCGGAAGGGTGCTTTGGCTCTAGTCTATTCTCGCTCACTGTGTTGTTCCATCCACCCGCACTTGGTAGTGCGTTGGCTCTAGTAGTCAGCTTGGGCAGTGTTTCCTCCGATACAGCACCTAAGGGGTGCTAGGCTCTGGTCCATTTGGCACACGCAGTGTTCCTCTCCTACCGCACCAGGGGTGCTTCCTAGTCTGGCTCCTTTGGCTCTGGTAGTTTCTCTCCTACGTTGCTACACCCCTGTAGGGGTGTTGGCTCCTGCTACAGTTGGTTATTCTATACTCCTGGGCATTTCCAGATCAAGATCTGGTTGTGATTCAGTTCAGTCGCTTTGCTAGAGCTAGCTAGCTGCTCTACTACTTTTGGGACTGTTGATGTACCGGGCGTTGGCTAATCACCACCACAGAGACTGACTACCAGCTTGAGTGTTAACCCTTACCTGTGTTTATGCTATATTCTACCTGCTCCTGCTATATTGAGCCTGTATATCACTCATTACTGTAATACCGAGTCTGGCCCTCAGGGGCGCTATTCTTTATTTCTTTTTAATAAAACTGTGTTTTATTTCTAACCCTGGTCTGAGTGTCTGAAAACATAACACTATCCCTTTAAGATCTATTAACGCTTTGAGCTCCAGAGGGGTGAGCAACACTTTGCAGTTAAATTGAAATGCCTCATATACTCAGTGTATTGTTTCCCACTCAGTTAAAACATTTCCACTTGAGTGACATCTTTGGTAGTAATTAGAGGTGGCCGGTATGTTGGTACACAGCAAGCAATTAGATATGTGTAGAAAAGTGAAACAGATTGTGTTCTCTTCAGGGCTGCATGAACTAATTGGGTACTGACACCATGTAATGGAAATAATTAGTAGAATTAGTGATATTATTTGTGGCTACACTTTAATAAGTCTTTTATTACGTCTTTGAGTAATGAGTCCCTGCCCCAGTCTTTAAGAACAGTGTTCAGGTCATATGTACTGTACATCCTTGGCAAGTTATACTGGTCAATCAGTGACTCAGTCATAATGAACGGCACACCTGATATGCTGTAACAGTGGTTTCCAACAGGCTTGCTTCGACACAGATAATTGTTGTGTTACCAAGCTGAACCCTTAAAACGCCAGAGAGGCATCCAGCACATTGGAATCCAATGTGTCGATAACTTACTGGTAGTCAAAGGGTTAATATACAACATCTTCCCAAATATGTGGTTTATATGCTGTTATTGGACTACAGAACCTCCATCCCAGCTCCTTGATTTGTGCTTTTTAAAAGCTACCCCCAATAACTTTTATTTTTATTGTGATTGGTTCACTTTTTTAATTATTTGATGAGGTTGAGCACAGATGAGTCTAAGACCTTTGCCTCGGTTGATCCAAAGGAAAAAGTCCATCCCTTCTTTTATCAATTTTAGGGTCTGGGTGCATAGTTGCATATCTTCCAACATTTCAAAAGGACAAACGGACACTTTTGTTTTAGGTGATGTTACTGGGGAATTGGTTGGTGGGCGGGGTATTATCAAGAAATTCAGGTTATTTCATGACCTATTGACAACTTTTTGTGCAACTGAAAAAATGATTTAGCATAAGACCAAAGTATTTTATATATACATACTATTTTACAAACACATATACTGAAGTTTGAGCAAACAATGTGAGTTTTATTGCTGCAGAACAGTGTGTTACACTTATGCACACACCACACAGTCTGATCTCCTAAAAAGAGGGACACCAGGGTGGGAAAGAGGGACAGAGGTATTTGGGTCTCAAAGAGGGACTGTCCCCCCCTAAGGAGGGACACTTGGAAGGTATGTAGCTGAGCAGGCTGGAGGTTACAGCACACATTTTCTCACTTGCATCAAGCTCAATGCACCGCCTCTGCACCTTTCCTCTTTTTCTAAGCACTGTGATTGGTTGAAGAGTAGCCAATCACAGAGTTGTGTGCTCACGCAGAAAGATGGACAATTAATTGTCCAGGACAGCTTTACTTAGGACACTGGGACAGGCTTCCACAATTCAGAACTCACTGGAACCCTTTCTTCAGGCAGACAGTTACCTGTGGAGGATGATGGAAGGTGTAATCTAACAACAGCAGCATCCCTTCTCTTTGGAATGTTAATACTTCTTGAAGAAAGAGACATTTATTGTGTTTGTGGTAGCAAAAGTTCCAAGGCCTTACTCTGCCTGTGCAGCTTCAGCTTTTACCCATCACAGCAGTAATCTGATCACAAGAACACATTCAATACGATCTCTCTCATTAATCAGATTGTATGATTGGCTAGTGTGTTATCTTCATCTATAGGCTGAAGAGACCAGTCCAAACCCAATGGAGCTTTGTGTGGATTTGTGTATAGGATCAGATGTTGTCAACACAAATCTGGCTTGTGAAGCACATGCACATATGCATATACACACAAACATGTGTGCGCTTATACAAACACACATGCATAGACATATATATGTGTGTGGCGAGAGAGAGAGAGAGAGAGAGTTAAGTAGAAAGAGGCACTCACAGGATGCTTTTTCAGTATAAGTGAAGAATGCTTTATTTAGACCAATTTTTCGGCCAGAGTTGTGGCCTTTATATATGTATATTGACAACAAAAAGCACAGGACCGAAGTTGTTGGTGCCTTGCTGAGGAGGCCTTCATCCTATATTGCAGGGCTGTCAAAGTTCAGTCCTCAAGGGCCACCAACAGGCCAGGATTTCCCTGATTAAGTACAGGTGAGTTAATCAGTGGATCATTCATTGTGACTGACTCACCTGTGCTTACTCAGGGAAATCCTTACATCCTGGACTGGTGGTAGCTCTTGATGACCGAACTTGGACATCCCTGATACAGTGGATCAACGTCGGCTGAAGATGATGATGAACATGATTATATATATTTATAAATACACATTGCCTTATTAATCCGATCTGTAATTGAGTCACTGAGGCCGAAATACTAAGAATACTAAGAATTGGAGCAACTCAGTTTTGGAGTAAACCAACTCTGCCATAGGAACAACTTATTTATATGGGGCTTTTAACCACTTCAATGCTAGATAGGTCTGCAGAGCATCATGAGACAAGACTTTAAAAACCCTGTATTAATCCATTGAGAATGTAAGGAATGATTGTTTGTCCCCATGGTGCAGTTGACTTTCCCTGCATTCCTGTAGTTCTTGTGGCTCCAGTCATTGTAATAACAGGTACCCTAACACCTGGCTCTCTTTGCAGACTGGAAGTGATAGGCATACCTGGGAACTCTCCGGATTTGCCCCGGAGACTCCGGTTTTGACAGAGCTTTACCGGGTCTCTGGGGCAGAAGCTGATTCCTCCGGATATAGTGAGTTTCAGTTGAAACTCTGCCCACATCTGCTGTTTCACCTGGTGTTCTTCTTTCCCCAGCCTTCTGTGTGACACCTTTAAGCCCTGCCCCCTCAACTCACGTCAAGCTCCGCCCCTTTTTGACGCAATTCACGTCATTATTGTCACCCCCTGATGCACTAGAGGACTCCCCTCCATGTAGACCTCAACTGGAAGTTCCCAGGTATGGTGATAGGAAATGTTGTTGCTTTACACAATTGTATATTAGAGGTGACTCAAGTGCATGGCTAAGCAATGATTTGGAGAGATCTATATCATCTGAGATGTTACAGGTTACACGGGCTCTACAGGCTATGTTGAAAGTTTATGTGAAGCTATGGGAGTAATTATATGGAACAAATCTATGGAACAGGGATTGTTGCCTGGAACTTATTACAGGGCTGACTAGGAGCGAACCTGAAGCCTTTAGAGAGAACATTAAGCTAATTTGTCCCAAGAATCCGACCAAAAAAATTAGAAATGTCTACATTTAAAGGGATTACTCGGCCTATTCTTTCATCCTCTTGATCCTGTCTTCTGTCCTACCAATGATGAGTGCTGGAGTGTCTGTAGGGGGATATCTGAGTCATGGTTGACTCCAAGGTTTGTTCCTGGAGGATATCCATTTTTGTTCTACATTGCTACCCCTTAGTTCCAAAATCTGCTGTATTTCCACTTCAGATACCTTGAACTTGACTTGACCTCCTCTGACCTATATCCAAAAAAGAAGATGGCATACATACATGGTTATTACATGATGAATGAATGACATTAGTGGATACTCAGTTGTTCTTCATCTTGAAGTGAGGATCAGAGAAGATGCGCTCAGACTTCAGCACCAGGAAGACCACCAATCCTTTCTTATACCTTTGAGTATCATGGGGATGTGAAACTCATTGCTCTGCAATGTGTTGCACACCTCTGTGGCATTCAAAGCATTATAACATAACCAATTCCCTTTCCCGCTTGACAGATTATGCAAATTCACACAGAGCTGGCAGAGCAGCTGTTACAGATAACAGGTGCTCTACCAGTTCTATGAAGTAGGGCAGGGGATTGTTTATGTTATAAGTCTTTGAATGCCACAGATGTTGCTATGCAATGTGTTGCACATCCCTGTGGCACTCAAAAGATTAAGGAAGAGTTCATGGTATTCTTGGTGCTGAAGTCTGAGCACATCCTCTCTGCTTCCCACTTGCCCTCCCTAACACATCACCGGGATTACATCAACCTCACATGCTAATGATTAACATGTCTCCCTTCCCCTTCTATATGTGGCACTCAGTGGGTTATGAGAGAGTAGCAGCTCTCCAGTAAAGACATCAAACTCTTCTCTGGTGCCACAGAAAGCTATGGGAAGATCCCAAAGTCACTGTCTCAGTTTGGTGAAGTTGTGACTGCACTCTGACAGCACAGGCAGATATCAGAGCTTAGTGACGAACAACCAAATTAAAATAAAAACACACTCATGGGAATACAACAATGACTCATTAACATATCTGGATTTCTCGATTGGCCCCAGAGACTCCATTTTTTAGAGTGAATTACCGGGTCTCCAGGGACAGAGGCTGATTCTCTGCCTGTGGTAAGTGTCTGGAGTAACGCTGCCCACTTCTCCTCCATCTCATCATGTTCCACCCACTCCTGGCTCACTGCCCAGCCCAATCCCAGTAAAGCCCTTCCCAGCCAACTAAACCACCCCCACTTTATGATGCAAATCACGTCATTAACATAAGCCTGGCCACAGCCAATGAGCTCTCTCTGGGGGCCATACAGGCGGAAGTTCCCAGTTGTTTTCATTAAACTACATTTTTAATATGCAAATTAGTCACTGAGGTAGACACTGCAACATGCACCTGCTCTATTTGCAGTATATTCACAGAAATATGTGAATTAGTGTATATAATACAAACTAACAGCACCATAAGGACAAACATTTCCCAGAATTCTCATGCATTTAGATCTTGATTTTAACCCCTTATGCTTCTTATGGTGTTACTTGCCTCAGTTGAATCTATGGGAATTTGAGCCATTTGCATTTATTTCCATGGTGAAGTTGGTTTTGCTTTGGAGACCTCTCTAGCATTCAAAGGGTTAAAAGCCCCATTTAAATTGGTGGGAATTTTTATTTGCCCGTTACGGTGCAGTTATTTGCCCCAGATTTGATCCAGTGGCACAATTCTGGAGCAAACCAACTCCACCGTAAGGAGCAAATATAATGCCCCAATATTCCCATTGATTCAAATGGGGGCTTTAACTCTTTGAGTGCTGGAGGGGTACGAAATGCACTGCAGAGTGATGCATTGCGTACCTCTATGGCACTCAAAGATTAAGCCCTTGAATCTTAGAGAGGTCTCCTGTGTTTTAAGAAGCATTTGATTGGAGGCCTCTAGCATTTAAAGGGTTAAACCCCTTGCTCCAGGATCACTACACACCAAGTCCCATTATCAGGGAGCCAGCATATATCTGGATCCTTTTGTGGTCTGCAGGAATGACACAATTCTACTCTTGGAAACACACACAATGCTACTACATGGACACGCTGCCGCACATCTTGTTCCTATTTATTTTACATAATAGCAATAAAAATATGAGCCAGGAAAATAAAGCAGCTTGCTTAATCACATGGAGTTCACTTTCAAAATAGGTCACATTAGGGGTGACCACACCTTTCAAATGAGGGAGATAGGTGTGAAAACAAAATGTTTCTTGCTTGTTTGAAAAGTAAGCTGTAATATATTTGGTTGTGATATTGTTTTGGCTATACCATATCACATGAGGACAACCTGTTCCTCCTGGTGTAAACACGACATTGGTGTGGTTTAGTATAGTAAAGATGGCTGTGGTTGGCCAGCAGGTGGCGTGCTGGACCACTGGAATGGAACTACAATGAAGATATTAAGGCGTGATGTACTAAGTGGAACTGAAGGGTTTCTGGGGCGATTAAATATTTCTTTTGATTTAAAAGGTGCTTTTAACTCCTTAAGTGCTAGAGAGATCTTCAATGCCTTGCTATCGTTGGTTTCAATACATCTTTTAGATAAATATGTTTTAGAATTTCTTGCCACAGAATTGCTCCATTTTTGTTTTGGTGAATATGCCCCTTTGTATTCTGTTTCAGTGGATACAATGAATAAATAAGAATTCCCTTATTGAGTTTTGTACAGCTTGATACTATGTAACCCTCTGAGTATAAGAGTTGTGTCTGATGCTGGAGGTAATCCCAGGCTTTTGAGAAAGGAACATCTCAATGAAATAAGTATGCAGTGTTAATAGTTTGAATTTGTTTTATGTAATTCTGCAGTCAAAATGCATTGCTTTAACTTGGACATTTACCATGACTGGGTGTTGGACTACCTCTCTTGCTCAGCAAACCATTGTGTAGGTTACTACCACTATCCTAAAGCAGGTGTACACAAATGATGGTGCCTCCTCTTTCCAGCAGGGCCTCAAAAACTGACTATGGTGCATGGAATCTGATAGCTCTTGCAGGCTGCCCCAAAAAGTGCAATCTGCATGCATGATCTACAGCACCAATAAGCTCTTGAGGGATGTTGGTTATTTTGATTACATGCTTATAACCCTTTGAGTGCCAGAGGGGTACGCAACGCATTGTTAAGGACAGTCACTTGTAAAAGAGATTGCAGTCTGGTTTACTGTATGTTTGGGATGTGTTTGTGTCCATAAAGCAAACATAATGTATGATTGTAGATATACGATACAAGTAAAGTGTGACACCGGGGCAAATGTACAAATTTTCCAGTGTAGTTCCACTGGTTTTTTAATTTAATCCAGTGTATACACTACAGCATATAATCACTGTAGTGGACAATCTTTGCCATTGTTGGAACTTAAATGGCAGCAAACCCTACATGTCTCCCGCATAACATGCACATAAAAATGGTGTACACTTAGTAAATAGATGTTAGGAAGGTGTGAGGTCATAGTTCACACACCTTATCATGTTGGTGTATGGTGCATGGTTACGTTTTTAAGATGTGAAAACATATGCTTGTTTGTATGATGCATAAGTGCAGTGTAAGCATGTATTTGTGACTGCGTCAAGGGGATGTAGTAATACAATTCTGCACTCATTTCTTAGCGCTACACTTGGCTAACTTCATTTTACTATGCTGCTTAGTAAAATATCTCCTCTGGACACTGCTTCAGCTAAGGAGAGGGCAGTGGGGAAAGGTATAGGCATACCTGGGATCTTTCATTTGTGGACCCCCCTCTGATGAGGCTGGTGAGTTTAATTGCCACAAATTGCTGCAAAAAAGGGGGTGGGGTTTACCTGAGAGTGGGGGTGGGGCTTTCCAGGGAATCACACAAGTGGGGGGAAGTGGGAGGAACTGGGTGGGGAAGAAGGAAAAGTGGGAGGAACTGGGTGGGAAGGAGCAGAAATGGACAGAGTTTTAAAGAAAACTCACATACAGAGAATCAGCCTCTGTCCTGGAGACCTGGTAATGCACACTCAAAATCGGAGTCTCTGGGGCAAATGCGGGGCTCTTAGGGATGTTGCTTTCTTCTGTTCCCTATTTAATGCTGCATACTAACAGCATACAAAGGAAAGTGGAATAAGTTGATGCCATTTTTCTGCCCATTTCAGACTTGCTAGCTAGTCTTAACAATGGTGCAGTGTGTGCACCATGTTCACTAAAATGGTCATATACTCTAGTGCGGAGGTTCTCAACCCGTGCCCTCAGTGGCCACTAACAGGCCAGGATCTGAGAATTTCTTTTTAAGAGCACAGGTGAGTTAATCAATATGACTGAGCCTCTGATCAACACACATGTTCTAGCAGGGAAATTCCAAAGTCCTGGCCTGTTAGTGGCCACTGAGGGCACGGGTTGAGAACCTCTGCTCTAGTGCAATTACATGAGTTAGGGGCTACCAGCCTACTGCCAAAAGGAGCTGGGTTGGTGCATTTATACTTTCCTTCCTCCCCTTGTATTTCTGGTTCAAAACAATCAATCGTTCATATGCACATATTATTTGGTTACCTCTTCGAGGAACAGAAGAGTGTGCAACGCATTGGAAAACAATACACATAGCTGGGAACTCTCCAGATTCGGCCAGAGACTCTGGTTTTGACTCTACATTTCCGGGTCTCTGGGCAGAGGCAGATTCTCAGGATGTGAGGAGTTTCTAATGAAATTCTACCCACTTCTGCTTCTTCCCAGTGTAGAACACTCCCACTCCCCGCCCTCTTCTCCTCCTTCCCCAGCCTCTTCATTGTACTTTCCACCCCTCACTGTCACTAAGCCCACCCCTTTTTGATGCAGGAGTCCAGAGGCACCACAGGACTCCCCTCTACAGGAAGTCCACAAGAAAAAGTTCCCAGGTATGACAATACTTTTGCACACCCCTCTGGTCCTCAAGGGGTTAAATATTCACAGGGGGTGTGTGTCATGTTATGCATAATGAGGCTGATTTATTAAGTTAAATCGTGTAATTCTGGAGCAAACCAACTACATCATGGTGGGAAAATAAACAAGGCTGAACTTGGTGGATGCGTGTATTTTCCAACCGTATCAGCTATGTTACTGTTTCTAACATTCCCCTAGATTTAAATGAGTATTTGAACCCCTTAAATGCTATAGAGGTCTCCAAATACATTTCAAGGATCAAAAAGGCCACTTTAGGCAGTGGATATTTTTATTTACTGCAGTTAATTTGTCACAGAATGGCTCTACTTTCTTACAGCAGCAATGTCTGTGTATACTAGAAAAGGGGAACACTGCATGCAATGTTGGAATTAAAGGGATGGGTTCAGTCTCAGACATTTGCATAAATATTGGGGTGCAGAGGATGCAGTTGTGACTGGGCCCTGAATCCAAAGAGGTTGATCAACCCCAGAGCCCAATAAGTTTTACTTATACAACTGGGGGTAATTTTTGTCATAGGGAGCCCCCAAAAAATGTGTGCACGGGTCTCTTCCGTGACTAAATACGTCACTGTCACTGACATTGCAGCAAGTTGTTTTTCTGCTAAAAAGTCAATGTCATAAAATACATCACTGTTGTGTAATTATAGATTTCAAAACGAAAGATCAGGATTACACTTCAGAAAGCTACAGGGTATCTGTATGAAGACAAACATGGGGCAATTGTGAACAACTGCACCCTATTTCTAACTGTATCTCCCTTACAAGCTAGAGAAATCGCCTGTGTATTGCTTTGCAATGTGCTGGAGATGTGTCTTGTATTATTTGTTAAAAACCCCATTGAAATTCATGGGGAGGGGGTGTAATTTGTTAGATATATTGAAGTTGGATTGCCCCAGAATTGCTCCACAATATGGAGGTATATGTATAACAGCAAACGTGGAACAGTTCTTGTGCAAACCAAATGCACCGTAGGGGTGAAATAAATATTCCCAAATGCCCACTGAATTTTATGGGCAAAAACGCCTATTTGTATTAACCCCTTAAGGACCAATGATGTGCCAGGACTGTCATGGGTCCAACGTGCAATGGATTGAAGGGCTCCCCACATGGCTGCATGCCTTTTGGGGAGCCCTGGATCGGTTACACAAAAAAAAAAAAAAAAATCTGTGATGCTTAAGTGCCGGCCACATGTGCAGACTGGCCTTAAGGGGTTAATGGGGATT
Organism: Rhinophrynus dorsalis; assembly: GCA_037306005.1. Lineage (NCBI taxonomy): Eukaryota > Metazoa > Chordata > Amphibia > Anura > Rhinophrynidae > Rhinophrynus > Rhinophrynus dorsalis. The sequence goes on from CM074726.1 coordinate 10,425,574, forward strand.
TTAAAAAATCTATCCGCCACAACCAGTGAATCGCCATGGGGCAGCGATTCTAACAGGAGTGGCCAGGGGCCTGTTAGAATCACTCCAGCCACTCCTGTGAAAATTGGTGCAACGAGACTTACCCCATTGGAGTTCCAGTGGCTCCCCAATGTTCGCGGAGAGCAAAATCCCACTGGCAGTCGCTGCCTGTCATAACCCCCCCAAAAAAAATTTAGGTGATCTGCACATTATGTGCAAGATTCTATCAAATCTTCATATTAGCTGACAACTGATTTTGCTGAATTTACTTTGCACTATTCCCCAAAACCTTTTCAAGAATAAACCGTATCCCTGCAGACAAAATACATATTTTGCAAATCTATGTCAGCAGCACAAACAACAAGGCAAAGAAGTGAGGTTGTTTTTCAGTTCTGAGGTTTAGGGAGGGGGTAGGGTTCACCATCAACCTGTTTTGCATACTGAGGGTGACACCATATGATGTCAGCAGCCGCAGCTATATAAGGATGTGACTCTCTGAAATAGCAGTCAGTCTGAGGCTTGTTGCATCAGCAGCTGCTAGGCACTACACTCAGTGTAGAGTTTCCCATACAAACACCAAAGCAATCCATTACTGTAGGATTTATAAAACAATAGGATTTATTTTGTGGCGGATTAAACCGGCAAATCTTCCAGCAAACATGAGCACTGAGATGTGTAACATTCCCATGGAGGTAGCCGTGTACGAGCTGCACAATTTTTCCATATCATTCTTCTCTTCCTTTCTGGGGGCAGACGTGGTGTCTGTAAAACTGGATAACAGGTAACCATCTTTGTATTCGGGTTATTAATCTGTAAGGGTCAGAGGGATTTAGAATGCGTTATGGGACTGACAGTGCATTTATGTCTGATGATTATTTAAGAGCCCTGCAGGCTCTGTCTGGGACTTTTTAAATAATAACAATATTACAATTTTTGTTTCTTTCTAAAACACACAGGCACAAAATTGACATTATAAAAATGTTTCTGTAATATTTACTTATTTGTATATACAGTTGCAAGTAGATCTGAATGACTTCCTATGAGGCTGTAAATTGTCACATTTATGTGTGATATGGTTGCAATCATTATAGCCATTTATAGGTCTATAATAACTGCAACTGTATTGCTATAATTTGTGTTCTGCATTTTCCTTTTATGCTATGGACTTAATTTTACATTGCAATGGTGCATTAACCCTTTGCGGAGCACGGAGGGGGGGATGCAATATTTTACACCCCACTGGCACACTAAGGTTATAATTTATATAAAGATCCATAAAATATACCAAAGCTGTACTGGAAAGAGCTGCATTATTTCTGGAGAAAACCAACTGTACCACAAATTTGTTATTTTAAAAAAAAAAAAAAAAGATTTAACCCTTTGAGTGCCTTGGCTCCTGCATACCCATCGGGCACTCAAAGGCTTAAATGGTGCTTTTAAAACCCTTCAGTGCTAAAGGGGTTTCCAGAACATTGGGCTGGATACGGCTCTAACATTCATGGGGTCTGAAATCCAGTTTATCCCTTTGCTTGCTCCTCTGGCGGTCAAAGGGTTAAATCTGCAGGAATTTGGGACATGGTTCAGTCCGTTTGCATCAGCCAAATTATTATCCCCTCCCCCCCAAAACCGAACGATATATAATATATATGTGTGTAGATCTAGTTTACTGCAGCACTCTGCACTATAATAAGTAGTACATTATCCTGTCCATCCTAACAGGGCACCCTTGAACATGACTGTAATTTCTCTTCTCATTTCACCACATCCCCCATTTCCTGACATGTGCTATAGAAGTGTGACTGGTGGGTTAGAGCAGGATTATCCCGGTTTGGACTGGTCCAGCCCTTGTCTGCTTCCTCCTCCTTGTTTGTAGAGAATTTCCAGCCAGGGCTGCATTGTCTTGTATTCAGGCGAGTTTAACCCTTTCCACTGCAAGGGAACCTCCTCCAAGCTTGCAATCACAAGCAGGATTGCATCAGTATATATGTCTGGGGCTAGGCCACAAGTGATTAATGGGGGGATACTTTTAATAATGAAACACAGCTGTTTAACCCTTTGGGAGCGAAAGGGGTGTCCAACGCATTACTTTGCAATGCTTTTGACACCCCTTTGTCACTCAAAGGGTATAGGTACTGGTGAGTGCTCTATTTATCTGTGCCATTACATAGTGTAATGGGTGAACAATACAAGTGGATAAATACAAGTGCAATACTAAAAAATGGATACAAGTGCAGTGCTAGAAAACTAACAGGTGATACAATAGAAATACCTGTATGTAATAGAGATATTATGTGGATATTTATCAGTGATTTCCAACCCTCTTCTCATGGGCATCAAACAAGCCATGTATTTTAGGATTTCCGTGCTTGTGCACAAGTGAATTAATAAGAGGGTTTGCTACTTAATCCTTTCAGTGCCAGAGGGGTACCCCTCTGGCACTTAAAGGGTTAAATCAAGTAACGTGCACAGTATCAGGGAAATCTTAACGCCATGGCCTGTTAGGCTCCCCAGAGGCGAGAGCAGAGAACCACTGAATGTGTATACTGTATATGAATTTATTACATGATGTACCTGTCTATAACAAGCCCCTTTTTGTGTCTCCACAGTGCATCGGGTGCCAGCGTGGTTGCAATAGACAACAAGATAGAGCAAGCCATGGTGAGTATCATCATGCACCCACATAGCCTTGTATGGGGGGGGGGTAGGTTATTATCCCCAGCTCAGTAGATAACACTACAAGACATCCCTGCACCATGAATTTAACCCTTTGAGCACTTTGCAATGCATTTTGCACCCCTTTGGCACTCAAAGGGTTAACTTTGTTTAGGACTCCGTTCTGCAAACCATACACAAAAGCTGCAGGGTTGTCAAGGCTTCATTTCATGATTCAAGGTACTGACTGAGTTTAGAATGTTAACCCTTTGAGTGCCATAGGGGTATGCAACGCATTGCTTTGCAATGCATTGCGTTCCCCTCTGGCACTCAAAGGGTTAAATTAAACCGTAAAGCTTAGTTATCACGCTTAATGAGATGCAATTCTGGAACAAACCATCTGAACTATAGAGATAAATGCAAAGTCATCACATTTTTATTGATTTAAATGGGGCTTTTAACCCCTGGAATGCTAGAGAAGTTTCTACTCATTGATTTGTGATGTGCTGGAGACCTTTCTAGAATTCAGGAGGTTAGTGTTATTTTTTAACCCCTTAAGGACCCTTGACGTACCAGGACCTTCACGGTCCTTGAAATACTCAAGGACCGATGACGGTCATGGTACGTCACATACTTTTTACTTACAGCGCTCTACCGGGAGCGCTGTAAGTAAAAATAGGGCCTGAAATTGACCGCTCCAAGATCGGAGCGATCTCTATCAGGCCCCATAATGACGCGCCGATACACGTGACAGGTCACGTGTACCGGCGCGTCCAAGTGCGCCTATGTGGTCATTATGGGACGGAAATGTCCCATGACCGCCAGTCCTTAAGGGGCTAAATCAATGGGTATTTTCATTTCAACCCAGTGCTGCTGTTGGCTTGTTCCAGAATGGCGTCTCTTTAGCTTGATGGATAAGGCCCAAAGTGTTGACAGAAATACAGATCAGTGACAGATGAAAACATACAGTAAAGTATTTGAATTCTGAACAGTGGAGTATTTGCACAGATATAATGATGGTGAAAGTGTTTGCACAAGTGTCCAGCCAGTGCATAAACAGCCTGTTTAGTAGAGACGGTGTTCAGTGCCCAGACTCTGTGGGCTGTTTCCTATGGATATTTCCCGTTGCAAGCTCTCTGTTGCTGGGCAGATTTCCCAGCTGGGACTAGGATCTCATTGGATGAAGGAGCACTGCAATGTAAGCTGTAGACGGTGCCAGGGTAGGGATATGGGAAATCCATTCCTAGAGAGGGAAGCTGCAGTCATTATTCACTGGCTGAGGAAAATGCGTCCAATGTTAAAGGGGCCTCTGCCAAAAATATATTATATATTAATGCCTATGTATTATGAAGTTAACAGTCAATATTTGACTTGCATTTCTGTTTTAATTAACCATTTAACCATAGGGGTCAAAAATAGTATCACCATATTCCTTTAATATTAAACATTCCTAGTACAGGGCGGAATAGGAATCTGTGCAGCTCTAGACCAGGGATCAGTAACCTTGGGCTTTCCAGTTGTTATTTAACTATAACTCCCATCATCCTCAGTCGGTCCACAGCTGCTGTTGGACTACACTTCCCACCACCATGTAGCCACATGTTGTCCAGTCCTAGGGTTGCCCTAAAGTATGCCTCTTTCATAGGTGCTGGCATAAAATGATGTGGTGCAGCCAGAAATCAAAATGTGTCAATGTAGAGGTTAATGTACCATTATCTCCTCCAACCTCAAAGTCATTTACCTCCAGTTACTTAGGTTTATTTTTGTTTCCTTTGTCCAGCTGTTTTGCTTTCATTTCTGTGCAGCTGGCATACCAACCTTGGCTTCACTTCACCACACATTATAGCATTAATAGCTCATTTCTATGTAGTCCTATTCCGCATCTATTATAATGCTTGGCGTTACTACATAACGGGATTAGCTTTGCAGCTATGATAATTGAGGCATGGGCCTTATTTTGTAGAAAGACAACCACGAGCCCATATGCACAAAGACAATTGGTGCAATTCTGGGGCTAACCTACTGTACCAATGGGAATATAATAACATTTAGAAATTTCCCATTGCTTTAACTAGAGATTTTAACCCCATTGCATGCTAGAGAGGTCTCGAACGCATTGCTTTACAATACATTGAAGACCCCTCTAGCATTCAAGGGGTTAAAAACTCTATTTTAACTAATGGAAATGTTTGTGTCTCCTATGGTGCATCTGGTTTGCCCCAGATAGGACCTTCTCATGTGGGTTGTGTGGAAATACGTATGATGCTCAGTATAGTTACATACACCCACACTAGGATTTATAGAAGGATGTTGGGGGTGTTTTACTTTTTACTTGTCAACTTTTCCACTAATGTCTATTATTTTTACCTTAAAGGATCTGGTAAAGAACCATCTCATGTATGCTGTGCGGGAGGAGGTGGAAGTACTAAAAGAGCAGATTAAGGAACTGGTGGAAAAGAACTCTCAGCTTGAGAAAGAGAATTGTCTACTCAAGAACCTAGCCAGCCCAGAACAAATGAAGAAGTTCCAGTCCCGGCTTCCTTCAGATGACAGTCCAAGCAAGTCAAAGCTAGACTTCCTGCATTCATCCCAGCCACGCTCAGCCGGCTCTGCAGTTTAAGTGGCTCTGCCTTTGGAGTGGGCAGAGCCACTGAACTTTCCTACTTGTCGCCTCCGATGAATGAGAAAAAAATGTAATTTTTTTCCCCCCTCTTTAAAGTGTCACCTTGGCCTGGAGGGTCGTTGACTAGCCTAAGCTGACATCAGGTGATGTATCAGGGCTAGTGTGGGCCTCCTCACAAGTCTTTTCTTCAGCAGAAGAGTGAGAGAAGCCATACCTGGGCTCTTTAAGAAGAGAACCAACAAGAGAGAGCTTGTTCACTAAGAAATTTGCCTTTTTTGGCATCAGGCTTTTGATGCAAACTCAAGAAGATAGAAACAGATGCTGAAGAAGTCAAGAGGCAGCTTTAGCTAGAGTTCTCCAGCCATGGAATACAAAGTTGAGAGGGTCTCTCTCTGTTGGCTTTGCCATAAACTGTTCCAGTGTGGAAAGAGCAGAGTGGAGGCTCCAGGAAAGATGTACTGATGAGGAACAGTTACTCCATTCACAGTTCCAGTACAGAGCATGGTTGGTGCACTGCAATGCTTTAAAATGGAGATCCATCTGGTTGTTGGCTCACATTTGCCCTCACAAATAATGGTGGTGGCATCTTCAGACCCCACCCATCACAGGGCTCTTTAGCATAGGTTTACATAGCTAGTATTCAATGTTTGTTAAGCAGTTCCTACTAAGTCTCACGGAAGACTTAGAAAATGCTACCTGTAGCATGGACATTGATTTCTCCTATGTTTCCTTCTGTCTTTTTATACATGTCTAGAGTAGAATGTTGCTCTTTGTCTAGTTTTCATCTGTCTCTGTGCCGGAGCACAATGCTGACAAACGGCCTTCTGACTATACTCACACAAGACACTTTAAAAACCGGGAAAACGAATAGACAGTGGACATTTTTGCTGCAATATTAATGACTTCAGGACTACAAATTCTCCAGCGATGACCTTACAAGGCACGTTGGAATGAATATCTACTTCTGCTGTTTATTTTCACTGTCAGAGGGATATTTGCAATGTACATAACTAAACTGCAATAAACCCTTTTTTTATATAACAAACATGTTTGTGTTTATTTACGGTGGCATCTAAGGTGTAAAGTCACTCCTTAACCCTTTCAGTGCCCAAGGGGTATGCAATGCATTGCTTTGCATACCCCCTGGCACTGAAAGGGTTACATTATTATTTCTTTTGTATTTAGTCTATGGACAAAAGAAAAATGACATGAATATTGGACAAACCAACTGCATCTTATACAAATCCTCATTAAGTTCAATTAGGCCTTTAACCCCTTGAAAGCTAGAAAACTTTCAAACTCATCGCTTTGTATTCAAGGGGTTCAAAGCCCAATTTAAATCAATGGATATTTGTTCCCTATGGACCAATTGATTTGCTCCAGAATGATTCCACTTTTCTTTTGTGCATAGGACCCTAGAATCAGATACATACACATTGTAATACATTACGTGGGAATTTGTCAAGCAATGAATAGGATAATATGCAGAGGATATCCTTGTACATTAGCTATTTGCTCATTCTTCAGTGGGGAGATTGTATCAGACCATTGTCCATTCATCTAAAAGCCAGATAGATTCACAAAGCCCATCCACCAGTTTAACCCTCTAAGTGCAAGAGGGGTAAGCAGTGCACCTCTCCGGCAATCAAAGGGTTAAGGCTGACAGATCCCACTGTAATTAATGGTGTGAGCGCACACACACAATAAGTGTATGTGTATCATTAGAATAGCTGCAATGTTGTTTGATTTGCATTATATTTTTCTTCCTTGTGTACACTGAACAGGAAAGTGTAATCAATCACTGATGACCTAAATGTATCCATCAGTGATCACAGCAAAGAACAGAATATCACCATTTAATGAATCCCGGCCTCAATATCAATCACTGTACCCGATAAAAGGGGAGACTATTTCTGCTCTTAGCTTATAGGCATCAATATTGTGTGTGGATCCTTTCTCTATTTCTCTACCACTAACTTTACTGTGTAGTCATAGATATCCTGACAAAAGAAAAAGATCCAGTTTTATGCAATAGCTTGAATAATATATCCTATTCATTAACCAAATACCTCAGATATTAAAGGAGCCATCACGGATAAAGAATGGGTGAATAAGTTGCACCCCACCACCTGTTATTGAACACCTATTATTTTATTGAATTACAACTCCTATTAATGTTGGGATAGTAAAAACTGGCTGAGTATGCTGGTATTTGCAGTGCAACACCAGCTGGAGGGTCACAGGTTGCCCAACCCTGGTGAAACTTCCTGAGAGAAAGGGATCCCAGTAGTTTTATTTTGTGTTCTAAATTCATTTTTATTTATTTGCAGGGGTGGCGATGTGGCCCATATTAACACTTTGAATGCCAGAGAAGTATCAATTATCCAACGTATAGCTTTGTAATGTGTTGGAGACCCCACTGGCACGCAAAGGGTTTAAAGAGACATCACTCATTTTATTTTTTAACAAATTATTTTTCCTGGGCAGTCAATGACCAACGTAGTAGTTAAAGGGATAGTAATACTGTAGGGTTTATCCACCTGAGTAAAAAAAGGTAATCCCACTGCTGAAAGGTGTTTTATTCAAAAATTATTGCAGCTCAAACATGTATTTTGTAGGTGCAGTATCACAGTGGCCTGAAATTGTACAGTGGAGCTGTTGTTACACCATCCTGTGGACAGATCTGGTCAGTTGACCATAAACCTCCATAGGATGGTGTAGCAACAACGCCACTGTACAATTTCAGGCCACTGTGATACTGCACCTAAAAACTTCAACTTTGAGCGGTAATAACTTTTGAATAAAGCACCTTTCAGCAGTGGAAGTTCCCTTCTTTTATTCAGGGGGGTAAATACTACAATATATATTATTTTACATATTAAGTATTACTGTCCCTTTAATCATAAATGAAACACAAAGCTAGTGAAACCTCACTAGTCTTTCTTGATGAAGAAATCTATGGTGCTTTGACAGCTATTGTTGAAGATCCAAAACCTCCTCATTTGAACCCTCTTGATTGCAAGAGAGGCATCCAACACATTTCAAAACCATGAGCTGGCACCCTAATGGCACTGAAAGAGTTAAAATATTATATTAAGTCAAGTTTGTAAACAAAGAAAATAAAAGAGGGCTTCTTTTATATAGTATGAAAAGACCTACTTTTGATTTCAGTCTGCCCTAGTACATTGTAGAGCCAGCGTGTCAAACACACCTTGCAGGTGGTATGCAGCCCTCCCACCTGCTAGCATAGTAATATAGTTGATGAGTCTGATAAAAAAAGACATGTGTCCATCAAGCCAAGCCCATGCCAAATGACCCCTCTTGATCCAGAGAAAAGCAAAAACAAACACACATCGAAGCCATTTCCAATTTAGCCCCAAGTGGGTGAAAAAATTCCTTTCTGACTCCAAATTTCAGTCAGATAGTTCCCTGGATCAACAAGCTACCTGCTTTGAAGCCAACTGTCATAATTCTCAATATTGTTCTAAGATAGAAAAGTATCCATTACTTAAAATAAAAGCAATTCCAGTATCTGCAAGCACACCATCCCAAGGCAAAAAATTCCATAGCTTTAACGCCCTTACGATAAAAAATATCTGCCTTTGTTTTAGTCAAAAACGCCTTTCCTGTAGTCTTGATTGATAACCTTTTGTTCTTAGCACAGCCTTTTGAGCAAATAATTAATTGGAGAGTTCTTTGTATTGACCTTGAATATATTTGTAAATGGTAATCATATCGCCCCTTAGACATCTCTTCTCTAATGTAAACAAACCCAGTTTGGCTAGTCTCTCTTTATAACTCAGATCCTTCAATTCCATTATCAGTTTTGTTGCACGTCACTGCACTTTTTCCAGTTCAGCAGTGTATTTTGTAGGAACTGGTGCCCAAAACTGTATTCCATATTCTAGATGAGGCCTTTCCAAGGCTTTACATAAAAGTAAAATAATATTAGCATCCCCTTCATCTACACCTCTTTTTGTATTAGCTTCCTGTGCATCTATACCCCTTTTTATGCAGGCTAGTACCCTATTTGCTCTTGCAGCAGCTGCGTGACTGCACACTGCTGTGAAGTCTATCGTCTATCAGTACTCCTAAATCTCTCTGTAATGAGAATTCCCCAAGTTGTTTCCCATTTAGAGTACATGTAGCATGTTTGTTTCTGCAGCCCAAATGCATAACCTTACATTTATCTACATTAAATGTCATCTGCCGCTTTTCTGCCCATTCACTCAGTTTATCTAAATCCTTCTTCAGAGAAAAAACATCCAGCTCTGTATGTATGTCCTTACACAGCTTAGTGTCATCATCAAAGACCGAGACACAGCTTTCAATTCCCACTTCTAGATCATTGACCCCTTGAGTGCCAGAGGGGTATGAAATGCATTCTGTACCTCTCTGACATTCAAAGGGTTAATAAACAAATTAAAAAGCACTGTGCCCAGGACACTTACAATTATAGAACAACTTGTGGCCCTCCATAGAGGAAACCTTTCCAAATGTCCCATGGCTCGAAACCTTCCCCCACCATACTTTTCTCATTAAAGTGATAGTAATGTCTAAAAAAAACTTTTTTTGCATTTAGAAGAGCTCAAAAAGCTGATCTAAATGCAAAAAAACGTATCTCTCAAACTGCTATGGTTTAAGAGATATGGGCGTTTGAAGCAGGGTACTGGATTATATAGCTAGGGGCATTAGTAGCAGAAAAAGGGAAGTGGTCATGCCACTCTACAGATCTCTAGTTAGACCTCACCTAGAGTATTGTGTACAGTACTGGAGACCCCATCTCCAGAAGGATATTGATACTCTAGAGAAAATTCAAAGAAGGGCTACTAAAATGGTGACTGGTTTACAGGAAAAGAAATATCGGGATAGACTAAAGGATCTGATCATGTATAGCTTGGAGGAGAGAAGAGAGAGAGGGGGGATATGACAGAAGCATTCAAATACATGAAGGGATTCAACAAAGTGCAGGATGGAAGTATATTTCAAAGGAGTAAAAATGTTACGAAAAGAGGCCATAGTCTAAAACTAGAGGGACACAGGTTTAGACGTAATGTAAGAAAGCTTTACTTCACTGAGAGGGTAGTAGATAAGTGGAACAGCCTACCAACAGAAGTGGTAGAATTTAATACAGTGAGAGAATTTAAGCATGCATGGGATAGGCATAAGAGGGTCCTTAACGTAAGAAAAGACCAAGGCCCAAAAAAGATTTGAGGTTTTTACCGTAGGAAAATGGTCAGACTAGATGGGCCGAATGGTTCTTATTTGCTATCAAATTCTATGTTTCTATGCAGTGCCAGACTTTGCCTATCATAGTGTAGGATGTAATGCGAGATTTAGCTGAAGTATTAGTGCCAGGCTTTATACATGGTGCATCGCTAGATTTAACACATATATATTTAACAGTGCCAGACTTTATATACATAAGATACAGTGCCAGACATTGTGTGTTGAGTATCACCAAGCTCCATTGAATGTGCAGTGCTAAATGTGTCATAAGGATACTGCTAGGCTTGGTTTTAGGATAGTACCAACCTGGGAGCAGGTGGGCAGTCTGATGGCATCGCTAATACAGATGTCAGAAGGTGAAAACTAGATAGAATCTGGCACTAAACAATTAAACTTTTCTGAGATAAAACCACATAACCAAAATGCTTTAATTCTCCATCTGATGTCACTTAATAAACAGTGTGCTGATACCCAGTGGTTCATATACTAAGTGTCTCAAATCTGAGATAAACCAAGGGCACCATAGGGAACAAATTGTTTTAAATGGGAATTTTAACCCTTTGAATGCTAGAGAGGTCGCCAATGCACTGCAAACCAATGACAAGCTTTCAAGGTGTTAAAAGCCCCTTTAAAATTAAATGAAGTTTTTATTTCTCCCCTATAGTGCAATTCATTTACCTCCACAGTGCTCCAGTTCTTCCTAGCACATCAGTTCAAGGACTCTTGACTTCTGATTCTGTACAATGAACAGTACTGTGTAGGAATGGATCATTGCAGGCCAATTGATGTGCATAACCAACCCAGTAGTAATGACCACATTCTCGTCTTCTCTATTATTATTCCAGTCTCCTATGTGGATAATCTTTAGTAGTCAATTCCAGCCCCCCAGAAAATATAGAATAAATTAGAAGACTATTTATTGCATTTACTGATCTTTTTATAACCCCATTGGGTTTACGTCTAGCCAATATTTAGATACTAATAAAAGAGGAAAAGGTCATGTGACTAAAATTATGCAGTCCTGGCACACAATCCAGGTGCATCAGTAAAGAGGAGTTATTCAAATCTCCTCTACACTGCCTGTCCCATTGGTGTAAGCATGGAGTGTGATTTTGACAGTAGTGGCCAGGGGGGCGTACTGCTGTCAGAATCTCTGAAAGGAGATGCAGGGGAACACAGATACACACACACACACACATTATACAAACAACACATGCAACACACACAAACAAAACAATGTGGAGTAGGACAGTCTGGGCAGTGTGGGGGTGGACAGTGTGTGGGAGAGGACAGTGTGTGGGGGAGGACAGGGTGGACAGTCTGTGGAGGAGGACAGTATGGACAATGTAGAGTTGGACAGTGTGGGCAATGTGGGGGCGTGGAAAGTATTTGGGGCGCAGTGTGGAGGTGGGCAGTGTGTGGAGGTGGACAGTGCGGGCAGTTTGTGGAGGAGGACAAGGTGGACAGTTTGTGGGGGAGTATGAGGTAGGCAGTGTGGGCTGTGTGTGGAGGTGGACATTGTGGAGAATGTGTGGACATGGGCAGTGTGGTGGTGGACAATGTGTGAACATGGGCAATGGGGTGGTGGATAATGTGGGCAGTGTGGAGGTGGGCAATGTGGAGTTGGACAGTGTAGGCACTGTGGAGGTGGGCAATGTGGAGTTGGACAGTGTAGGCACTGTGGAGGTGGGAAATGTGGAGTTGGACAGTGTAGGCACTGTGGAGGTGGGCAATGCAGGCAGTGTGGAGGTGAGCAATGTGGAGGTGGACAGTGTGGGCAGTCTCAAGGTGAAGTTTAGGTGGACAGTGTAGGCAATGTGGAGGTGGGCAACGTGGGCAATGTGGAGTTGGACAGTGTGGTTAGTGTGGAGGTTGGCAATGTGAGGGTGGACAGTGTGTGGAGTTGGGCAAGGTGGACAGTCAGTGGAGGTGGGCAGGGTGAACGGGGAGTGAGGGTGGACAGAGTGTGGGTAGTGTGTGGACAGGGAGTGAGGGTGGACAGAGTGTGGGTACTGTGTAGACAGGGAGTGAGGGTGGACAGTGTGTGGGTACTGTGTGGACAGGGAGTGAGGGTGGACAGTGTGGACAGGGTATGGAGGTGGACAGGGTGTGGAGAAAAAAAAAATGTCCCCGGATTTCATTTTAAAAATCTGGTCACCTTACCTTAACTGCTGCAGCTGGTTGTTGAAAGGTCAAATACAAGCTCACTGAACAGGAGAATTTACACTTGCATTAAAAGTCAAGTTTAGGATCATAGTTTAGGGATGTACCATAAATAATTTTACATAATCTAGCTGTAAGTATGTTATATTTAAAGGTATATTAACCAATGTAATTTTTGTGTCCATGTTCCTGCAAGGCTATTTTCTTTGCAAGGCAAAGTGGTAGTAGAAGGGGTGAGATTAAAGGGATAGTAATGTTTCATAATAAAAGCAGCTCTAATTAATCTTCATAGTATTTGGACCTTGGAGAGTGTTATTTCAATTCTGTCAGAGTTGTAGTTCAAGAGTAATTGAATGATATAGTATCCCGCCCCTTTTACTGATGTAACACTTCTCAGCTTAGAGCAGCAGGGAGTGTCCAGGTAGATTGCAGAGAGGGTCAATCATCGATTAAGACAAGGGAAAAAGTTGAAAAACCTGTCAAGGTCAGCAGGGTTTTCATTGTTCTCAGAGTAAGAAGATAGTCCCTTGCTGTTATCTATCTGGTCAAGCAACCAAATTCCACTTCAGAGGTGAGCAGTGTTATACTAGGTAAAAGGGGTGGGAGGGGGATAATTTATCATTCAATTACTCTTGAACTATAACTCTGACAGTACTGAAATAACACTCTCCATGGCTCAAATACTATGAATATTAATTGGAGCTGCTGTTTTTGTGAAACATTACTATCCCTTTAAGTGAGAACCTAATACATTGTCACCACATCCCCCTGACTGTATTCATAAAGACAAGATATGAGATACTCTTTCAGTCTGAGCCTTACAAGAAAGCTAATTTACATCACACTCTCTGCTGAGCATGTCACTATCTTTATGTTTCTGTGTGTCTTGATTTGACTAATTACACAAGACTGGGGATCAAGTGAGCTGATGTTGCAAACAACCAGAAAAAGGGAACCTTGTACTAGTGGCACCACCCTTGAAGAGATGAGATGTTATCATAAAGTCTGTTTGTTGCTGTGTTACCAAGCCAACAAGGGCTAACACGGTGACGCCCACACTCAGACCGGCACACACAAACAAGCAATCTCTGGGACTCGCTTTGACCATTGCACTGAACACAGACAACAAACTGGAGATAAAGAACCGATCACTGATTCTCATCATAGTGAACATACAGTATTTAGCAGGGCTGGGTATGAGAAAGTCGGTAAACATGTACGATATGATATAGCAGCTTTTAACTCCTTGAGGACCTGGTCCTCTAGGGCTTAAAATAAATGAAACTAAATGATGTATTATACAGCAACACCAGATTATACATAACAAAATGGGAAAGGGGCATGGTCATGTGAGAATACACACAAGATCATTTCGACATTGTGCTCAGTGGCGTAACAATAGGGGTCTCACCTGCGACCGGGCCCGTCACTCCAGGGGCCCGGCCGTCCCCCGCGACCCCCTCACCCGCAGCAACTCCCACTACGGCCGCCGGTTCTAGTTATACAGAGCGCTGGGAGATGACATCATATCCCAGCCTCTGCATTACTAGAGCGGCTCGCGGGAGATTCAGTTGTAGAGATCTGTGCAGAAAGAAGGAGGCACAGATCTGTCAAGGCACGCCGCTAGACCACCAGGGAGATGAAGGGGGCATTGTGGAGATGAATGTGGCATTGTGGAAGGGGTAATTTGGAGATTGAGGGGCATTTTGGAGATGGAAGGGGCAATGTGGAGATGAAGGGGCATTGTGGAAGGGACACTGTGGAGATGAAAGGGACATTGTGGAGTTGAAGGGGGCATTGTGGAAGGGGCAATTTGGAGATATGGGGGCATTGCGGAGATGAAGGGGCAATTTGTAGATTTGGGGGCAATGTGGAGGTGGCCAATGTGGTTGAGGGGGTCTGGGGCCAATGTGGTCGGGGGTGGACCCATGGCAATTCTTGCACTGGGCCCGGTGGCTTCTAGTTACGCCTCTGATTGTGCTAGCCTATTGGCAGCAAATGTATGGGTTAGAAAAATGAATTATTTACTGACATCATAATGTCAATCCTGGAGTTTATGCCGCTATGTATACCATGGCAGTCATGGAGGGGGTAGAGTGTGCATATGTAAAACCAAACTATTTAATGGCCAATTCAATAAGAGTTGCAGTTATGGAAGAAAACCACTGTTCCATATGGCCAAATACCACTGATTTACAAGTGCATTTTCATCCTTTGAATGCTAGAACTCTCCAATGCATTGAATGTATGTGCTGGAAACTTTTTAGCATTTTAAGTATTTGCCCCCTATGGTGCAGATGGTTTTCTTCAGAACTGACCTGCTAATCTTGCTGACCATGGCTCTATCTACTGCGATGGAAACAGGGACATAGAGCACGTTGCAGCATGATATCACACACATTGCTTGGCCCTCCGTGCATAGTACAGGATACTTACTTAGCTTCATGAACAGGGTTGCCACCCAACCGGTATTTTACCGGCAGGCCTGTAAAAAATTGGCTTCTGTCCAATGTTAAGTCTATGGAGGGAGTGCCATGGCCGGTATTTTTTTTTAAGAAAAGGTGGCAACATTTTTTGTCCTTGTTTCATATGGACTAAGGGTATTTTTGTGTGTCAGGAAATAGTGGATGGATCAGGGGGTGGGGCCATGTGTGGAATGGGAGTTTGGCCATGGGAGGAGCTAAGGGCCCCTGGAGTGCTTTGTCTAGGGACTCTTGAGTTATAAATCCATCCCTGGCTGTATCACTACTTGAACACACACAAGACAAGTAGGAGTTTTCCCTCTGCTTAGATACCAAAGAAGACATTAAGTTGCACACATCATGTAGTAAGAAATACCGCATTATCTCACCCTGAGACCCTGAGATATGGATCCAAACCATGAGAGTTCCCAGGTATGCTACTCAGCTTCATGAACATGGCTTTTAGTGTCTAATGCAATGGAAATGGGGACACGCAGCCACACATGTGCACTTGCAGCATGATATCACCCATATTGCTTGGCACTCTGTGCACAGTACAACATACTTAGCTTCATGAACATGACTCTTAGGCCCATATTTATCTGAGCAAACTTCAGTTATTCTGGTGCAAACTAGTTGCACATGGGAACAAATACAAATTCCTAAATTCCCATGCACATCAATACAGCTTTTTAACCCCTTGAATGCTAGAAAGGTCTCAAATGCATTGCTTTGCACATGTACTTTGCAGAATGACATCGGACACATTGCTTGAATCTCTGTGCACAGTGCATCATACCTACTTAGCTTCTTGGTCATGACTCTTAGGGCCTAATTCAGCAGACAAAAGTGGTGCAATTTTGGAGCACAACAACAACACCACAGTGGGGTCAAATGAACAACCCTCATATAACTATCGATTGAAATTGGGTTAAATACCCTATTTCAGTCAAAGGAGGATATTGATTTGTTTCCTATGGTGAAGCTGGTTTGATCCAGAATTGCACCACTTTAGACTGATGAAATAGGCCCTTAGTATTTACTGCAATGAAAATACAGACATAGAGCCACACACGTGCATTTTGCAGCATGACATCTCACACAATGCTTGACCTAATACATCCTGTGTACAGTGGCCATTCACATACATCCCGACATTTCAGATGGCCAAAGAAGGACAATTTTGTTGCTGGGGGCGTGGCTGATAGGCGGGGCATTACCACAAATTATTAGGTTATTTCATTATTTATTGACAACTTTATATGAAACTGATTAGAGCAATACCGACGTAAAATATATGTCAAGTGAGTAATGACGATTACAAAGGTTACAAATACAGAATATTCAGTTATTCTTACAGTTCCCAATCAGAATAGCAAAAATAAACGTGACGTACATATCCATTCCCATAAATATACATATGAAATTCAATATTCACATTTTTGTCATATTATGTATCATAAAAAAGGGGAGCCCTAAGTGGAGGACTGTGGCACACCAAAGGTGGTTGAGAACCACTGCCCTGACTGTTTCCTAGGAATAGATTAGCATCTGTCCCATAATGCACCTGGGGATTTACCATGCACACAAAGACTTGTATATACTAAAGGGCAAAATGCACTTTTATGTGTAAAAAAGGAGGTAAAAAAGAACATTTTCTGCATTTATAAAGAAGTTCAGTGAGAAGGGTTTTAACTGATTTTCCATTTGTGTCTCCTCCATAAGTGTGAATCAGTGTTTTCTTAGTATGTATAGACCTGGTGTGTAGGGAGGCGATACATGCAAATTCCTTTTTTATGTGACTGACATTCATGCCAGGATTCCCATTCATTTTCCTACACTACTGTAACTGCATGGAAATTCATATTCCCTTTCTTTTATGTGCTGCTGGTTCAGCAGAGGTGCATTTCTGGAGCATACCAACTGCACAGCAAAGGGCAGAAATGAAAATGCCCACTGATTTGAATGGGCTTTTAACCTCTGAATGCTAGGGAGGTCTCCAGTTCACTGGAGTCACCTCTGGAATCCCAGGGGTTAAGGTAACTTTGATTTGAATTGCTACACGCCAGTAGAGCAGTATTTTATGGTTTATTATTTCTGCCACCCACAGTGATAAACTGTCCCCAGTTTATCACTCTCCTCATGTTAGGAAGCAGACAATGAGTCAAGCAGTAATACATTAGTGATCTCTGTATGATCGGCTTTGCTGTATTTATTGTTTGGTTTCCATGGTAAATGAACGGTTCAGCACCCACCACCACAGCTCTAGTCTCTCCCAGTCCTACCCCTGTTACACACTCCCAGTATGAATTACGACAACTGACATAGTGAAACTTCCCATGATGCACAGCCGTGTCGCTGTTATACACCTAGCTGTGTCACTAGGGGCTGTTTCCAGAAAGCCCATGAGGTGTAGATCTGGGGTAAAAACCAACTGCACCATAGGAATACAGATTTCTTTTTATTTAAAGGGATAGTAACACTTCGTTTTAACTTTATTTTATTTTGTAGGCATTAAAAAAACATGAAGAATGATATAAGTCTTATCTCTCAAACCTTTATGGTTTATGAGATGTTCACAAGCAATGTTCCCCCTCCCGCCCCTTTTTCCTAGTGTAAGCCATCTCTTCTCAGATGTGGAATGCAGTCCATAGACCAGACAGATAACAGAAGGGGACAGTTTTCTTTTGTATGAAAACAATGAAAGCCCTGCCCCCCTTGACAAGTTTTTCAGCTTTTTCCCTTATCTTAATTGAAGATTGTCCCTCTCTGCAGTCTACCTGGGCACCTCCCTTCTGATCTGACTGAACAGGGGGGGGATACTTTGCTTGTGAATATCTCTTAAACCATAAAGGTTTGAGAGATAAGACTTATATCGTTCTTCATGTTTTTTTAATGCCTACAAAATAAAATAAAGATAAAACGAAGTATTACTATCCCTTTAAATGGGGCTTTTAACCCCTTGAGTGCTAGAGAGGCATCCAGTGCATTGCAAAACAATGTACTGCAGACATATTTAACGTTCAGTGAGGTAAAATTCCAGTTCATATCAATGGAAATTTCCATGTTTATTTGTACTCCGTGGTGCAGTTGGTTTGCTTCAGAACTGTACGCCTTTATCTTCCAGAATTTGGCCCTATTTGATTATTTATCCACAAATGCTGCTGTTTTTATTACATAGCCCATGGAGGTTCAGCATTTGGACAGAGTCCTGTTTTTCTTTAATAGGATTTAGATCTGAACAGGGGAATCATAATGCAGTTTAGTAATTTCTACTCTATATTGAAAGGAATTGGCTAGATCTGCCACATTGCTGCGTATGGAAATGTCTGGGCCTGCTACCTAGTTTCAATCACAATTTAGCCCATAATCAACAACCAAGAGTAGTATTTTATGGAGAATCTATATTGGGATGAACCTCGTATAATTTATATGACAATTTGGTGCCCACTGTCCCCAATCATATTTGGAATTGAAAAAATGCCAGGGCGGTCTGAAGGATTTCTCTGTACGTGCTGTACATTACTTCATATTAGAGAGGGCTCCCTCTATGTTTTATGAGGACTTAGTGGAACAATAATACTTCTTAATAGTAAACATCTGCATCTTAATCAGAGTAGAAACTCCTGATGACCACTATGAATCAATTGCATGTAGACTGGGCCTCCAAATTAATATGTAATTAATACTGTATATGATGGATTTGAAATCTGACATATTTGTTGCAGGACTCAAGAATCCTAAACTCCCCCCATTGAAGTCCTATGAAGTCCTTGGGGGTTATCACTAAGATGTGATAAAAAGATGATAAACCGGCGATAACTTCTCCAGTGATATCACATCTCCAATCCCTATGTTATTCTAAGGAGCCAATGCACTAAGATCTCCCCTGCTTGAGTGATATCAATTAATATCATCTCCACTTTATCTCCTCTTTATTACCCCTTAGCGCATCTCACCCCTTAAGTCCTATAACAAAGTGTCATGTTGGCTTCCATGGACATGATACCAATACTAATTAAACATACATAAGGAGAAACTCTAGCTCCAGTCCTTGTGGCACACCAACAGGTCAGGTATTGAGGATATCTATAATTAAGCACAGGTCAGTCATACATAATGACTGATTCACTGATCACCCACATAAAAATCTATTGGTGTGCTATGAGTACTAACAGCAAGAAACACTGTTGGGGAGAACAAGTGCACACAGAATTGTAGTGGACGTAGTGAAAAGGGGCGGGAGGGGGAAACTTTCAACTCAAGTTACAAGCAGAATATAATGATAAGGACACTGAAAACACTAGTATGCAGTGGTGTAACAATAGGGGTCGCACCTGCGACCGGGCCCGTCACTCCAGGGCCCCGGCCTCCCCCTGCAATGCCCCTGCCCGGCGCCCACAATATGTTTATCGTTGAGGTCTGTGCCTTCGTTGGCACAGACCTCTAGTAGCTGATCTCCCTCCAGCAGTCTATTAATGCAGAGCTCTGGGAGATGACATCATCTCCCAGCAGTCTGCATTACTGAAGAGAGGACCGCGTGGGAGATCAACCGGTATAGAGGCCTGTGCAGAAGGAGGCACAGACCTCTCCTGCCATGCCACTGGACCACCAGGGAGGTAGGAGATGGGGGCATTGTGGAGATTGGGGGGCAATGTGGGGATGGGGGCAATGTGGAAGTGGCCAGTGAAGATGGCCAATGTGGTTGAGGGGGGGGGCCAATGTGGGC
The DNA here is from genome assembly GCA_037306005.1 of Rhinophrynus dorsalis. Taxonomy (NCBI): domain Eukaryota; kingdom Metazoa; phylum Chordata; class Amphibia; order Anura; family Rhinophrynidae; genus Rhinophrynus; species Rhinophrynus dorsalis. The sequence continues at coordinate 10,445,450 of CM074726.1, forward strand.
GGGGGGGCCCATGGCAATTCTTGTACCAGGGCCCGGTGGCTTCTAGTTACGCCTCTGGTAGTATGCATTATATGGTATTACAATGAACAACTGAATATAACTTTATATGTTGAATTACTATCCCTTTAATCTCTTATAGACCCATGATGTGCCAGGACTGTCATAGGTAAACTTGCTGTGCCCCTTTCAGGGTGCCATGAATCAGATGCACAAAAAAAATGCTCAGTCGTCCTTAAGTGCCGATCGTGATCGCTTGCTGACGGTCCTTGAGGGGTTAAAACACTAAATGTATGCACTCCTCATCCTTATGACTTTCTGATCATGAACCCGCCACTGAAAAAACTTGGACACCCCTGCACAAGGGAGTGAGAAATGTGTGATAAAGAAGAGAAAATGTCTCCAGTGTGATAAACTCTCAAAGTTTTGTATTATTCAGTGGTGCCAATACATCAAATATGTCTTGAGTAGGAGAGATGTTAGTGAATTGTCTCCATACAATAACGTAGGATTTGGACAGTTTATCACATTGCAGAAGTTATATTTTTAATGCCTACAATATGGGGATTAGTAAATTTTAAGTATTACTATCCCGTTAAAATTCCCATTTAAATCCACTGGAATTTGAGGCTTTAGTATTTGTTCCCTATGTGCAGTTGGTTTGCTCCATAATTTCTCTAGTTTTTAGTACATTAGTATCTCAGTTTTGTTACAGTGTTACAACATTGCAAGTAATTGTAGAATGTTAAATATTTGTTGCAATTTCTTACATAACTTGTAAATGTTGCAAAATCTGCTATAATGATTGCCAATACTACAGCTTTGAAAATATGTGTATTACTGAGAAAATCAAATGATAATAATAAATATTTAAAGATAATTTGACACTGTTTGTTTCTGAAGCCAAGAACTACATGAATGCAGTGGGCCATATGTATAAAACCAAATGGCAACAATTCTGGGGCAATCTAGCTGCCCTTAGAGGAAAAACAAATATTTCCAATGAGTTAAAGGGATAGTAATGTTTCACAATAAAACCAGCTCTAATTACTCTTCATAGTATTTGGGCCATGGAGAGTGTTATTTCAATACTGTCAGAGTTGTAGTTCAAGAGTAATTGAATGATAAAGTAGCCCCTTCTCCGTTATACTGAGCTCAGAGCAGCAAAGTAGATCACAGAGAGGGACAATCTTCAATTTAGCATAAGGGAAAAACCTGAAAAACCTGTCAAGGGGGGCAAGGTTTTCATTGTTCTCGCAGAACGAAGATTGTCCCTTGCTGTGAGTTTTCTGGTCTCAAGACCAGGTTCCACATCTGAGGGGAGGTAAAAGGGACAGGAGTGAGAAACGTTATCATTCAATTACTCTTGAATTACTATTATGACAGTACTGAAATAACACTCTCTATGGCTCAAATACTATGGTTTGCTGCTTAAAGGAGCAGTATCCACTAATCATGAAAAAACATGTTTTTTCCTATAGAGCAGAACAAGGGTCAATGCCTAGAGATGTTTGATTCAAAAACTATTACAAGATAACTTGGTGTTTTTGAGTTCAATATGTGTTGCAACTAGGTTTAACCCTTTGCTTGCCAGAGAGGGTCTAGCGCAGTGCAACACAATGAGTTTGATGCCTCTCTAGCACTCAGTGGGTTAATAGATGCTGACATTCTCATGTTTGAGGATACCTTGAAAGCATGTACTATTGCGGGGGCCTGATGACAGGTTTGTTTGCCTCTGTTCTATAGGCTGACCAGATCTCACCTTTAACTGGGGACACATAGGAAATAGGCATATTTCAGTACTTCACTGAAATCAAAGCAGTCCTGCAGTATGCATTTTTCCTATGCATTCCTGGTTAAAGTTGAGGTCTGGTCAGCCTACTCTAACCCAGACCTGCTCCAATCAGTTCCACAAGGGACCCTTAAAATGTAACTAACTCTTTATAATGACTTGTGTGATTTTTGTAATCACCTATATTTATACTAACCTTTTTATTTAAAAATTATAGTTTAAATAATATTTAGCTTTGTTTTTTTTTCCGGTTTATGCAAATTAGGTAGTACAGTCTGACACAGCCTGGTGAGCTACCGACATTCCACTGTTCCTTCCAATTGGCACCTTCTACCAGGAAGTACTGGCTAATTTGTATACACTGACAAATAAAGCTAAATATTGCACAAGCTCTAGTTCTAATTAAAGAATAACCAAAAACAAAAGGCGGTTGCTACAAGCCAATTCTTTTCACAAATATCATATAGTGAAAAACGTAATAAGATCCACTCACCCGTCGCTATTAGTGTGGTGAACCGGAGCAGCCCTCATCGACCTCAGCGGGATCCAACAAGCCCTATGATTAAGTGAATTTATTTTGTTTTCACGAAACGCGTTAGGCGGATCGTATTTTATACCTTGTGCATATGTCCTTGTGTACCAGTTCCTTTAAAGAAGAAAAAATAAAAGTCTGATTTTAATATACAATTTCTGGTCTCTGAAGTTTGGGTGTTCCGTGAGCGCTCTCATACTGTGCCTAAATAAAGAATGTCTAACATGAATACAGGTGATTATGGAAGAGTCACCAGTGGGAGAACATTTTTGCCAAAATGGGCACAGTGTCAAGGGTATTAAGTTAACTGTATTGATGGGACTGTTCTGCACTCAGAGGGACAGAAAGGTATGGGAGATAAAATTAATGTTAATTTAATGCAATTTTGTAGTGGTTTGAATAGGGATAAGGAATTTCTGTCAAAATACAATTTAGTTGATTGACCTTTCCAACAGACCCAAGAGCATCGTAAATACCTCTAAAACCTCAGAGGAAGAGTGCAATTTACCATTGACTGATCAAAGATATCTGGATCTGGACTGCATTCTGTTATCTGATTTCCATGCTAAACAATGTGATGTGTACTTGTATTTAAAGGGATAGTAATGTTTCATAATAAAAGCAGCTCTAATTAATCATCATAGTATTTGGACTTTGGAGAGTGTTATTTCAATTCTGTCAGAGTTGTAGTTCCAGAGTAACTCAATGACAAAGTGTCCCCCTCCCGCCCCGTTTACTGATGTAACACTGTTCAGCCAGATCAGAAGGGAGGTGCCCAGAGAGGGACAATCTTCAATTAAGATAAGGGAAAAACCTGAAAAGCTTGTCAAGGGGGGCAGGGCTTTCATTGTTCTCATAGGAATAAGAGTGTCCCCTTCTGTTATCTGTCCAGTCTATGGACTGCATTCCACATCTGAGAAGAGATTGTTTACACTAGGTAAAAGGGGCGGGAGGGGGAAACTTTGGTTGTGAATATCTCATAAACCATAAAGGTTTGAGAGATAAGACTTATATCATTCTTCATGTTTTTTTAATGCCTACAAAATAAAATAAAGTTAAAACGAAGTGTTACTATCCCTTTAAATAAAAAGAAATCTGTATTCCTATGGTGCAGTTGGTTTTTACCCCAGATCTACACCTCATGGGCTTTCTGGAAACAGCCCCTAGTGACACTGCTAGGTGTGTAACAGCGACACAGCTGTGCATCATGGGAAGTTTCACTATGTCAGTTGTCGTAATTCATACTGGGAGTGTGTAACAGGGGTAGGACTGGGAGAGACTAGAGCTGTGGTGGTGGGTCCTGAACCGTTCATTTACCATGGAAACCAAACAATAAATACAGCAAAGCCGATCATACAGAGATCACTAATGTATTACTGCTTGACTCATTGTCTGCTTCCTACCATGAGGAGAGTGATAAACGGGGGACAGTTTGTCACTGTGGGTGGCAGAAATAATAAACCATAAAATACTGCTCTACTGGCGTGTTAAGTTAAAACGAAGTATTACTATCCCTTTAAGAGAGCTGTTTTCATATTTATCTGTATAACATGCCTGAGGAAGAGACCTAAGGTCTTGAAAGCTTGCATTTAAATCTGCTTAGTTAGCCAATAAAAGGTATCAAAACCATATTTGCCTCCTGTATTTCTACGGCTAACACGGTACCAACTCTCATCTGAAAATCACTCAAGGCATTCTAAAATGTTAGTATTCTACAACACAGGGACTTCGCTGCTTGATCACACACACGCGCGACAAATAGGATTCCACTCTCAGCCTTTATAATTGAAATGGCACCAATGTAAACACTCATGAAGCAGTTATTCAGTGGAGATCATATAGTAGGACCCATGAACTCTCTCACCCTCAGAATTTGGCCCTTTACTCTGAGATCTGGCTCATATCCCTGTGTTCCCAGATATGTCAGCAGTCTATAGTTCCCCTCTGCACCTGCCAGCTGTCTCTTTCCCATCCTTTTGAGGCTTGCGTACTAAGAAAATGAGTGCAGTTTTGGAGTAAACTAACTACAACCTATGAAACAAATAACATCAAAATTCCCATTGATTTAAATTGGGATTTTAACCCCTTGAATGCTAGAAAGGTCTCCAAAGCATTGCGGAGCAATGCATTGGAGACCTTTCTAGCATTCAAGGGGTTAAAAGCCCAAAATTGAATCAATGGGATATTTTAAATTCTTCCTTATGGTGCCCTTGGTTTGCCCTATAATTACACAATTTTACATAGTGCATCAGCCTTTCTGTTTACTCTTCATCCTCTCTACTGCATTGATAGTCAGTCTTTGAATCCCTAGCTATAGGAGACTACAGTTTCCAGCATCCTCCAGGAACTAACAGCCAGTGGAAGATGATGAGATTTGCAGATCTAGGCCGCTGAATGCAATGTTCTGCTCAGCCAAGCCCCTCCCCTTAGTGTCACAGAGAGATATGTCTGTAGCTGCCAGAGCAGAACAGCTGAACTGAACAAAGTGTTCCCTTCTCCCCCTACCCGCCCTCCTACCGCTGCTGAGCTGGACAGACAGACAAACAAGCAGACAGCCCAGCCTCTTATCATTTCATATTTATTTCACGTTCAGATACACAGCCTGTTTTCTCTATTGTGCTGGAATTTTCCACTTTGTTCCAAACGTGCCCAATGGAATATTTTTTTGTGCTTTTAAATAAAATGGAATGTGCAAATATTTGCTTTTATGTTCAGCACTATATTAATACATAACATTAAGTACAGACAAGTGCAGCAATATTTACTCTTCTACCACATTTTGTCAGTTGTTCCAGGCTTTGTGGGCCATAAGTTAGGCTGACCAGACCTCACCTTTAACCGGGGACACATCGGAAATAGGCCTATTTCAGGACTCCACTGAAATCAAAGAAGCCCTGCAGTATGTATTTTCCATATGTGTCCCCGGTTAAAGGTGAGGTCTGGTCACCCTACCATAAGTATGCATATAAAGTGGAACAGTTCTGGGGCAAACAAATTGCATCATGGGAGACAAGAATTCCCCCCAAATTCCCATTGAATTAGAATAAGCTTTTAACCCACTGAATGCTAGATCATTCTTCAAAGCTTTGCTTTGCAATGAGCTGGAGATTTCTTTAGCATTCAAGAGGATAAAAGCCCCTATTTCAACTAATGGGAATATTGATTGGTTTATTTGCTAGGGGGCAGTTGATTGGTCCCTTACTTGCCCCAATTTTATTTTGTGTGTAAGGTCTTTAAAGATCCGGTTTGTTCATCTAACAGCTCACTGAGGCTGATGTTCTAAGAAAATGCAGTGTGTGTGGGAAAATGCACTAAGGCTAAATCGGGGCCAGGCTGGCGAAAGAGTACATATTTGCTTTGATTATATCTTGACATATGCACTAAGATGTCTTTATTTTCATATACTTATGAATATGTCAGAAATACACCAACATCACCATGAATCTGCCTTGCTTTTGCCGGATGTGCAATTTTGCAATGCCTGCTGAGACAATGATTCATTCGCATATTGAAATGCAGCTTACTGAGCCTTGTGAGTCCTCTGTTCACATGAATCTGCTGATCGGCGCATAGTTTGTTGATCAGCAGTTTCAGTAAGTACAGTACAGCAGAGAAGCTGTTATATGTAACCACTTCACTGCTGGTTTTCTAAGTTTATGAATCTGTTGTGTGAATGTACTTCTCACGCACTCTACGTCTGTTCCCTTATCCTGCGCATGCTGCGCAGACCACAAGGTCGTGCATGCATGCGCAGTCAAGGAACTAGCTTCCCTTCATTGAGTCTATTGAGACTCAATGAAGGGAAGCTATTTGAAGCTACTTCCCTGACTGAGCATGCGTGCACGACCTTGTGGTCTACGCAGCATGTGCAGGATAAGGGAACAGAGGCAGAGCGTGCAAGAAGAAGCTCATTGACAGTGAGTAACGGTGGCGGGGGCCAACGTCACCAGACCCTAGGCAGGCGCTGATGTCGCCTTGCCCATGATCAGGCTCTGCTCATCCCCAGACAGGATCTACTGTAACCGTTAACAATAACTCACAGGCTATTAATCATCATCTCCTGTGGATCACTCCCTTTTTTTCTAATGTGTCAGGCTGTGCCTGTCTAAACATCATATCTGGGCATCATTTGGTTATGCTTTGCTACCCAGGTGTACTGACATGGTTAATGCCAGAGTCTTTTCCTCAAAAGCTAGCGTTACTATCACATATTTTAATACCAACCACTGGTTGAAGGTTTACACTATAGGATGATGATGGTGCTCTACAACAACAGCTGTTGAACCAAATGGTACCATGTCTGCTAAAGGGCTGCAGTAGTTTCCATGAATCCCTGCGTCATGCATACCTCCCAAGTGTCCCTCTTTAGGAGGGACAGTCCCTCTTTTAGACCCAAATCCCCCTGTCCCTCTTTCCCACCCTGATGTCCCTCTTTTTAGGAGATCAGATTGTTGGGTGTATATATAAATTTATCACATTGCTCTACAGCAATAAAACTCACATTATTGTTTGTTTAAATGTCAGTATATGTGTTTTTATACATTAGTCTGTGTAAATAAAACACTTTGGTCATGTTATAAGTCATTTATTAGGTTACACAAGTTTGTATAAATAGGTCATGAAATAGCCTAAAAATTCCTGGTAATGCCCCACCCACCAGCCATGCCCACAGCAACACCCCCTAAAACACAAGTGTCCCTCTTTGGCAATTTAACATGTTGGGAGGTATGGTCATGCTTATTTTATAATCAGACAGTATAAAGGGAAGGAGAACCCCACTTCAGATCTACATAGACCATAGTACAGGTTACTTTATGATTTTGTAAACCACATACATAGCTTAAAACAATGTACTGTATGCAAAGCCAGCATAATACGATTCATCAGGTTTGGAAGAATCCAATAAACAGAGCCACAGTATTGCAAGATGTAAGTCTATGCAGTGTACATGAATAGTGAAGTCTCTATAGCTTGTTGACAATGTGTTGTTTTCCCTGTTAGTTAAAAGAATGGTTGGCAGTTCCCTGTTAATTAAAATCTTTGTTGGTCAGTCTTTCATGAATTCTACATTTTGTGAATCCGATCCTGTATATAAAATTCTATTGGTCAGTTTCCCAGATAATTGCAAGTGCTGTCTGTCAGTTTATCTGATGTTTACAAGGTTGGTGGGCCTTTATGGATTGTGATATAAGGCCACGTTCAGCTGATAATTTCAAGCTGGGTTTAGTTGTTTCAAATATGTTCTATGTGTTTTATGTTATTGTTGCAAACTGAGGGATAAAATTCATTAAATTATTAACCGATACATTTGATTGATTGGACATAATTTCCCAGATGACTTGAGGTTTGGGCCAAGTGGATGCATTTTTTAGTGCACCATACAGACCACTTGTGTCACCACTAGTGGGGAAATTAAGAACATTACATTAATTATGAGTCTGTTCCACTTGGAAAACATGCTTATGTTTAAAAAACCTCTCTATATAACTTATTACAAGGTCCATACAACTACTCCCTATATTGTTTTTTCACTCCATGTAATCCTCCCTATTAATTAATTCCCACACACCATATGCTCATATAGACACTGGTGAACACAGCTCATATACAGCTATGTTTTACTGATATTGAGATAATGGAGAGTTTATGTTCAGTGCAACCATAATAGGAAGTGCTGCATCTGATCTGTTTCCAGTGACTATTGTGTGAATAAATCAGAGGATTAGTGTAATATCTGACTAATGCCAGGTTTATTGTGGAAGTTGCTATGGGATACAAACACTGGCTTATTGTCTTTTTGTAGGGTTCTTTCAAAATGCTGCGCAGTAAGGAGGGCTTTTTCCATCTCGGTAACCCTTTGAGTGCCAGAGGGGTACACAAAGCATTGCTTTGCAATGCGTTGCGTACCCTTCTGGCACTCAAAGGGTTAATCTTTCTGCTCACTGGGTTTATTTGTGAATGCCTGTTTATGGTCACGCTGGTAAAGGACCACTTGAACAATTGAAACTTTTACAACAAAATAACTTGTATTATAAATACAGTTTTTCATTGATTGAATCGATTGATTACATTTTGTTGCCATATTTTAATGTAATCCACTATTTTTGGGATCAGAAATTTTGGATTGCTGCAATGCACGACACATCACAGAGCCACAACGCCCAACACTATTCTATGGGTAGCTGTACTGGTCATCAAAACTTTGGACTTTATAGAAGATAAGAGACCATATATATAATATACACACATATAATATTTATGTCATATGGACAAAGTAAAAATGGAGGAACTCTGTGGCAAAACAACTGCACCATAGGAGAGAAATAAAATAAAAAAATCCCATTGGTTTAAATAGCATACAAGCCCACAGTAATGTCCTGGAGACACGTATAATACACATATTACATATTAGAATTAAAAAGCGTGTTTATTCACATTTGATGTTCACTGATATGTACTACACTACAAACTGGTTTGAAGCAACAGGAGATTCCCTGCCCCTATTCAGGTGGCTTCGGTACAAACTGCTGCATAAACAAAATAGGAGAATGGTATTATCCCATCAGCCTCAGTTTGTTGCTTCTTAAAAAGATTTTTTATTTATAATAAAAATAATTATTCAACTCATCTCAGGGCTACAATGATGCCCTTTACTTAGGCATACATTTAAAACCATATTCAATCACCATATGCTGATTGAATATGATTTTAAGTATAAGCCTGAAGAAAGGGCATTATTGTGAGCGTGAAACACATTGCATACTTGTTTTTATAACTACAACAGTTTTTTAAGAAACAAAAATCTGTGTCCAATTTTCCTATTTCATTTGTGCCATAGATTGTACCAGAGCTACGGGAAAAGAGGAGCAGAATCCCCTGTTGCTTCAAACCGGTTTGAACATCAAATGTGAACGAACATGCTTTTTAATTCCAGTACGTAATATGTGATCTGTAAGCAACCCTGAGACATTTATGTGTGCTTATATGCTGTTTTTGCTGGCTTCTTTCTGTGTTTCCAGAGAAAATGTCATACCTGGAGGGGAGAAGCTGTGCTGTATTATTTGAGTACGTGAGTGTGTGCGCTGACAATATCCCCCACGTGCCTGTCTGATGATTACCACTGATAACATGAAATTATTTATTTTGTGAGTATGCATAGTTTAAATGAAATTGTATAACTCATTTGAACGGTCGTTTTTCTGCATTGCTTTATGTAGGTCTTTTAAATGGATAGTAATGTTTCATAATAAAAGCAGCTCTAATTAATCATCATAGTATTTGGACTTTGGAGAGTGTTATTTCAATTCTGTCAGAGTTGTAGTTCAAGAGTAACTGAATGACAAAGTATCCCCCTCCCGCCCCTTTTACTGATGTAACACTGCTCAGCCAGAGCAGAAGGGAGGTGCCCAGGTAGACTGCAGAGAGGGACAATCTTCAATTAAGATAAGGGAAAAACCTGAAAAACTTGTCAAGGGGGGCAGTGCTTTCACTGTTTTCATTGTAAGAAGATTGTCCCCTGCTGTTATCTCTCTGGTCTTACAACCAGATTCCACATCTGAGAAGGTTTGAGAGATAAGATTTACGTCATTCTTCATGTTTTTTTAATGCCTACAAAATAAAATAAATATAAAGCAAAGTATTACTATCCCTTTAAACCCTTGAATGATAGAGATGTTAGCGTCCTCTTTAGCATTCCAGAAGCCTTATGACAAATCCCAAATGCGGCTTTTAACCCCTTGAGTGTCAGAGAGATGGCCAGTGCTTTGTTTCGCTAAGTGTTCGAGATCTCTCTAGTATTTTCAAAGGAGTTAAAAACCTCCTTTAAATCAATGAGAATTATGGGATTTTCTTCTTTTTCTATGGTGTAGTTGCTTTATCATACAATTGCTCCAATTTATTAGTTCATATTGCCCTGTATTAACAAGCACCATTAGAAATTAGCGATCTCCAAAACAACAGTTGCTAAGAGTCCTGCTCAGAAGGACATACATTCTAGATGAATTCTAAGGGAGGTTTAGAAGGCAGTTTTAAGAAGTAGTAGTGCGTCACATAGTCACAGACTTCCGGCACACTATGTCCCCATTTTCTGTTGTGGTTTGTGGTTTTGTAAGAAAACTAGTGTTTTTTTTATTTATCAAAGACTGAAGCAGAAGGTTTTGCGTACATATTAATCACACTAAGATCACGCATGACACCTGATTCGGAAAAAAAAAAATATTCTACGTTGATTTGTTTATTTTTGTAAACAAACATAAAATAAATTTGTGTATTTTTATGTTTTATTAGAGTTTTGACATTTTAGCAATGATATATTTTTTGAAGTACAGTAAAGAGTTAATTCATATAATTATTAGAATTCCGCTTTACCAAGTTATGGAATTTGCAGTCTGCCTACAAGCAACCTTCTGCAAAAAAAAGCTCAATAAGGAAGTGTAGTGGAGAGAATAGCTGGTCATTTCTAGGGAGATCCTATTCCACGTTTTCCTACCATCTACGAACAACGCAGTGCACTATTTTCCAGTTCTCAATATTTTTCTGAAATTTATACGTTACTTTTTTGAAAGAAACTACAGTAGTTACAAACAGGGAATGGATCAGTAACATAGTTGATGAGGCTCTCAAAAGATATGCCCATCAGGCTCAGCCCACACCATATTACCCTTGTTGAGCCAGAGGAAGGAAAAAAACCCTTGTGAACAAAAATATAAAAATCTGCCTTTTGGCCAGCACCCTATATAATATGAATCAGAACAGGATGATCTGAATAGGCAGCTATAACAAATAATACCCCCACCTAGGGGTCAAAATTAGACAATGGAAAAAAAATTATATTTGAGAGGGACAGAATAATATCTAAGAGTAAAGTTTATTTATACCAGGGCTCAAAATTTCCACTCGCCAATGGCGAGTGAAAATTTAGCCCTGGTGAGTAGAAATTCAGGCCTGGTGGGTATGTTATGGCTTGCAGTGGCGAGTAACTTTTCAGGTCTGGCTAGTAGCAAATGACTTAAAATTATAACCCCTAATTTATACCACCATTAAAAATAAATAAATAATAATAAAAAAATAACAGCACACCACTGCAGCTGCAGAAATCTGCATAAAAGTGCTATATATATATATATATATATATATATATATATATATATATATATATATATATATGTATATATATGCACTTGGGTGAACTGTGCTGGACATAGTACTCACCGTACCTCTCTGTAATCCACCCATGCTCTGAATAGGTAACCACCACAACAGAGAGGGGCGGATGCGGAGAAATATACAAAACATTTGCTAAAACAATAAATTAATATATAATCACTCTACGCTAATAAATAAAAGCGAATATAGGTCCATGAAATATATACGCTTGCTTGTTGTTCAGTTCTTTGAATTAGGAAGGAGGTTCTTTTCTAAACGCATTGGAAGATCACTTGCAACACAATTGTGGCAATTTCAAACAAGCAAGCAAGATACAGAAGTGATAGAGAAAACAACCACAAAAGAAAGATATTTCTGGATGCCAAGGACTTTGAAGTAAAGACATTGTGGAGGGAAAGGATATAAAATATCAATCTTTTTTGATCATATTGCTTCAAAATATAACACCTTCATAAATCCCAATTTCCGTTAATTACATCCATCATTGAAGCAGTTATTGGCCAGGCCACTGATTCTCTGTTCTGTTCTGGCTATTGACTGCATAACTTTAAGATTCACAGATGTGACAATTACATGCCTCATTGCATAGCTCATAGCCGTTGGGGGTGCTACTTTTAATTTGGTGGATGGGGAGCCCTTCCAGCATTTTATGGAGGCTGTAGACTGTTTCGGGGTTGTGTGGTGACATATGGGTGTTTTGGGGTTGTGTGGTGGCATATGGGTATTTATGGGTTGTGTGGTGGTGTATGGGTGTTTCAGGGTTGTGTGGTGGTGTATAGGTGTTTTGGGGTTGTGTGGTGGCATATGGGTATTTATGGGTTGTGTGGTGGTGTATGGGTGTTTTGGGATATTATGGTGGTATATGGGTATTTGGGGTTGTGTGGTGACATATGGGTGTTTTGGGGTTGTGTGGTGGCATATGGGTGTTTTGGGATATTATTGTGGTATATGGGTATTTGGGGTTGTGTGGTGACATATGGGTGTTTTGGGGTTGTGTGGTGGCATATGGGTATTTATGGGTTGTGTGGTGGTGTATGGGTGTTTCGGGATATTATGGTGGTATATGGGTATTTGGGGTTGTGTGGTGACATATGGGTGTTTTGGGGTTGTGTGGTGGCATATGGGTATTTATGGGTTGTGTGGTGGTATATAGGTGTTTTGGGGTTGTGTGGTGGCATATGGGTATTTATGGGTTGTGTGGTGGTGTATGGGTATTTATGGGTTGTGTGGTGGTATATAGGTGTTTTGGGGTTGTGTGGTGGCATATGGGTATTTATGGGTTGTGTGGTGGTGTATGGGTGTTTCGGAGCTTCCGTTTTCTCTGTTACTTGTTAAACGCCATGTACAAAGGAATGTGGTTTTATGCCATTTCCCTATGCATGCTATAGGGAAGGCATATGGGGCTCACTGGCATTAAAGTCTTAAACCTTTTGAGTTCTAGAGGGGTGTCCATGCCACTGGCACTCACATGGTTAATGAGTACAAAGGTGATCTATTCCTGGAAGTGCAGCCACATGATTTTCACTGTAATGTAAAAGGCAAATTCTCTCATTCCCCTTCTGTGAATTTCTTGAACCAGAATTGCTAGATGTTTTCCTAACCCTTTCAGTGCCAAAGGGCTAAGCAGCAACTGGCTCTGCAAGATGCCACACACACCTATGGTGCTCAGAGGGTTAAGAATTACGCCCCATTGTCTAATACCAAAAAAATGTACTATGGTCAAATGCATTAGCATACAGTTTAGCTAAAAGTCCGTCTTTCTAAATAATGTATTTCACTGGAAGATATTGTTTATTGTGGGTTGGAGCAGCAAAAGGAATTGTTTTGTATATTCCGCTGCTAGTTCTTCCCGCGTTCATTTCTGACAGATCTTCCCTTGGAAAACAGTACATAAGTGTTTGGCACAGACTCAGTGTGGACTGAAGAACAGTCTGTTCTTTGCCTAAAACAAAACAGGAAACTTGCTTAGGAAAGGCTAATCTGGCCGTCTTCCATGTTGTATGCACCAAGATGACCAGGTCCCATCCTAGCAGGTGAAATTAGGTCTTGGAAAGGAATGATCCAAATAACATGTCAATATAATTAGTGTAAAGTGTTTCTAGGATGGGACAGCCCCTAAACACGAAACTGTAATTAGAACATTTTAATCCTAAATGGGGTCATCACTACCAGCTGTACTCTGCTCCAGTAAGGGACTGAGCCATAAAAATGCCACTGATATAAGAACATTGTGGTACTAGGTGGAAGCAACCTCCTGAAGATGTCACTTTCTCTGTTATAAGAAGCTGTTTTTTTCCATACACAGCTGTGTGAAATCACTGTATGCCATATATCTGATCTACTTTGTTTACAGTTACGCTTCTTGGGCTGACTCATGGTTCGTCCTTCCAAGAATACTGCTGGATACACCCAAAGAATATAGGAATAGCATTTGTACCCTCTCAATATCTTTCTGAATGAGATGTGCCTCTTGCTATTTTTGTTTCGGCACCTGTGCCATTGTGTATCCAGAGGATTTTTAGCTACATTTTCTAATTGATTTCTTAGGGTTAGAATTAATGCTATAATCAGGGGATCCATGCATACTTCCCAGAATGCTATTGGGCCCCGCTGTGGTTCAATTCATGGGCAAAAATGTATGTATGTATATCTTTATTTATATGGCGCCACACAGTGTACGCAGCGCCTTACAATAGGCATATGTTACAATAAATAAGAGGGGATGAAATAAGTGCGACATTCATAGAAACAATGGGAGAGAGGTCCCTGCCCCAAGGAGCTTACAGTCTAAATGAGATATATTGATGCACTGATCTTGAAAACAAATCAATGCGCATACTAACTGTAAGCTCTCACGAACAGGGCCCTCTGATCCTTCTGTTCTCCAAATTTGATTGTATTATTTAATACCTCTGTATGTCCATTCCCTATTGTACAGCGCTGTGGAATTAGTTGGCGCTATATAAATAAAGAATAATAATAATACTAAATAGGCGTGAGCTTGCTGCATAACAAGTAATGAAGCTGATGTTCTTAGAGCTGGAGCTTTTTGGGATAAACGAACTGCACCATTCCTATTGATTTAAACCTTTGAATGCCAGATTGGTATCCAAAGCATTGCAACACAATTCACTGGATACCTCTCTGGCACTCAAAGGTTTGTGAGGCTTTTAACCCCTTAAGTACCAGCGGTCCAGGGACGTTACCTTCCCTTAAGGACCGCTTTGATCTTTGCCGACGCGCCGGTACACGTGACCTGTTACGCGTACCGGCGCGCCGCTTGGAGGCCTAAGAGAGATCGCTCCGGTCTTGGAGCGATCAATTTTAGGCCCCGTTTTTACTTACAGCGCTCCCGGTAGAGCGCTGTAAGTAAAAAGTACGTGACGTGCTATGACCATCACTGGTCCTTAAGGGTATAAGGACCGTGACGGTCACACCACGTCACGTAGTCCTTAAGGGGTTAAAATCTTTAATGCTTGTTTATTTGTGCAGCTGGCTGTTTCTAGAATTGCTCCTCTAAGTCAATCAAAATAAATAGAAATCTGATATTTTGACTTTATTTTTCCATAAAACATATTAAGTTCAACATGCTACCAAAATATATATTTTATATATATATGTTAGAGGTTTTCCTGCTGAGTAAAACAAACATTGCTGTCATTTGTTTTATTCAGAAGTTACAAAGGTTCAAATAATCAGAAGTGAATTTACTTCCTGATAGTCCTGGCTGACAGGAAGTGACAGGCAGTTTCTATCACATTCTCTGGAGAACTGTATGTCACTGACTTTTCTCTCCATTAGAATCTAACAGGAGACCTAATTGGAATTTGACCACAAGAGGGCACTGCTAATGTTAATACTGGTTTAAACTGTAATAACTCCACATCTGAGGGTAGGTGGCTTACACTAGGTAAAAGGGGCGGGAGGGGGATACTTTATAATTCAATTACTCTTGAACTACAACTCTGACAGTATTGAAATAACACTCTCTATGGCTCAAATACCATGAAGATTAATTGAAGCTGCGGTTTTTGTGAAATATTACTATCCCTTTAAGGTTTTACTGTCAGGAAGCCCTAAATGTTTCCCATCTAGCATGCACAGGAAAATGAAGAAAAGTTACACGTTTCATCATAATACAAGGCGTAGAGTAAAGTCCTAGTAATCCATACACTTCCCCATTGCCCTTCCCTTGGTGCAGGAGCCATTAAGGGGACAATTTTCTGTGTAAGTAGCTCAGTAAACGAGTGCTAAGCATGCGTAGCACTAGTGAATTGAATCTAGCTCCTTATCAATGGCATGACTAATCATTGGAGGAACCCAGTGCAGACATTTCTTTGTGTCCCTGACATTTTTGTGCCCCTAACAAACATTTTTGGTTTTAAAAAATGCATAAATCAAACTAATTGGACCCTGACCGATGAGTCCTTCTAGAAGTTGAGCCCTGGCACAACTGCACCCCATGTATTTATGCCTTGCTATTGGTTTAATGAATGCCAGAGGATTACACATGCATTGCATTGCAGCACCCAACTGTGCATTGTCACTTATGCAAAAAGGGAGAGTTAATTATATCGCTCTTAATGAACAATGTTTATGAAGGAATGGGTTATACTGTGTGGGCCTAGTGGGCAACATTTTATATGCAAATTTAAATGGATTGTAAGGCTAAACTATAAACTACCAAATATTAGAGAAGTGGAAGCTATGCAAATATTACTAATGGAAAAGGCTGCATAACGAGTTCAGTGAAGTTAATTAGGTTTATGAGTAGGGGTGGACGAAAAGTGTGAAAAATTTCCTGCAAAAAATTTCACGAAAATGTACTGATTTTTCGCTTTTCACGTGAAAAATTTCACCTTTCCGCCTATGCAAAAATGTCCCCCTTTTCGCCTATTTTAACGAATTTTCCGCCTATGTTAACACATTTTCCGGCTATTTTAACACATTTTTTGCCTATATTTCCTATAGGTACTACATTTCCCACTGTAATATTACTTCTTCTGAGGACTGAAGGTTAGAAATAAGTGGCTGAAAGTCAAAGTTGTGAGTCCTACAGCAAAATATGGCTTGAAAAATGTGTTAGCATGCAGAATGCATTTGTCCTTTGCCCACAACACTTTCTTGCTTAAAGGGATAGTAATGTTTCACAAAAACAGCAGCTCCAATTAATCTTCATAGTATTTGGGCCATGTAGAGTGATGCCTCAATACTGTCAGAGTTGTAGTACAAGAGTAATTGAAGGTTAAATTTTCCCCCTCCCGCCCCTTTTACCTAGTGTAAGCCATTTCTTCTGAGATGTGGAATCTGGTTGTAAGACCAGACAGATAACAGCAGGGGACAGTCTTCTTCCTATGAGAACAATGAAAGCCCTGCCCCCTTTACAATTTTTTCAGGTTTTTCCCTTATCTTAATTGAAGATTGTCCCTCTCTGCAATCTACCTGGGCACCTCCCTTCTGCTCTGGCTGAACAGTGTTACATCAGTAAAAGGGGCGGGAGGGGGATACTTTGTCATTGAATTACTCTTGAAATACAACTTTGACAGAATTGAAATAACACTCTCCAAGGTCCAAATACTATGATGATTAATTAGAGCTGCTTTTATTATGAAACATTACTATCCCTTTAAGTGACACTGGCACATATTCAGAATGATATAAAGTAATAAAAAAAATAAAGTACAATCTACAATGTGGCAGATATGTATTGTGGTGGTGGTGGGGGACTGGCATGGTGTGATTTGTGTATGTATTTTTACCATTGTCATACTCTATCCTCCTTCTCAGATTATTGACACATATTACTTATCAGTCATAGCAGTGGTCCCAAGTGGGGTAGATGGTGGCAACCCTTCTTGACATCTGTCCTCCACCTCATCATCTGTGCTGATGTAAATATATTTGTTCTGGCTTTTTCTGTCATGTGTGGTGTCTGCTACTACTACAACAACTGGAGCTGGATGCTGATGTAATTCTACTGCCACTACTACCAGGTGTCAAAGGTGCAGCACTTATAGGAGCAGCACCAGAGATACTAGTATTATCTAACACAACCTGTGTTGCTGGGTACTCAAAACAGGTGTGTGTGGCTGAGTGGGACTTGGACTTTGAAGAGGCAGTTATGCTAAGGATGATTGATAGGGTGACTGTGTGCTTTTTGACATCTGTGCTTGTCCAGGATCAGACTTTCCAATGGCTTTCTCAAACAGTTTATAGACAGGCACAGTGCTCCTTAAAAGTGGTGGAAGACACAGCCTTTGACTTTCCGCTAACCTTATAGCCCTGTCATCATCCTCACTCTCCACTTCATCTGTATCTGAACAAGAAAAGGATGCTTGAGGGATATATTCTAGATCTGCATCATCATCAGTCATCATTAGGTCATCCTCAGCAGCATCACCTGACAGTTCTTGCCCACTACTACCCTTATATTATTCTAAGCTTTTGGAAGTCTCAAACAACTTCTTTTTACTTTAACAAAATTCACTACTACTTTGAGGACAGGTGTTTTGGTGTCTCACTGTCTGATGCAGCAGGCGGTTCTGCTGCTACACCTTCCTCTATTATGCTGTTGCCAGCATCATCAACACTTGAATGTGACTTGTTGTCGTCTTCAGTGTTCTTCTTATATGGTTCTATAGTTCTACTGGCACTGGTGATGCTGGACCTAGTTTTGCTGGGACTTTGACAAACTGCATCCTCCCTTGCAGTAAAGGAATCTTCATCATTGATTGCACATGCTGCAACAACCATTGCTGCAGTAGGTTTTTGGACTACTACTTTACTCTTACGTCCCTACACTGCTCCACCCCTCCACCTTCCCTTTGTGCATTTGCTGGACATTCTGCAACTACACTGTGTCTTTTAACTGTACAGTGCACAACACAACTGATGGAGCTGTATGATGCCTTGCCTAAGCCCTGTCAGCGGTCTGTCACTGTCACCTAAGATATTTTGTTTTTTATTATTTTTATTTTTTTTATTTTTTATTTTATTTTCTTAAGTTGTCCACCCTGTTGTCTTATTGCAGTCTGTCCAAAAAAATTATGACTGAAAAAGAAAATCAACAATGTCTTTCCCCAGACTTCCCCACCCAGCACAGGGACAATAACAGCAAGATCAGCAAGCAAATAGGTTGCCTGTGTCTTGCCTGTCAGTCACATGGAATTTTGGAGTATCTGGGGGACAACCTCCTTCCTCCCTTCTTCTCCCCCATTGTGCCCCCAGACTCCCCTAATACAGACAACAAATGTCCTACCTAAATGACTTCCTAAACTAAGGTTCAATTCCCTTTTATTTTCCTATCTCATTTAGCTAAAAAACATGCTGCTCTCTCCTCTCACAAACATAGAATGGCTGCTGTGAGAGGCTGACAGCCTTTTATATGGCTGTAGAAAACTTTTGTGTGGTGGAGAAATATTTTTCTTCCCTTTGATTTCAATGGGTGGAAAAGGTAGAAAAAAGAAAAAAAAAAAACCTGCACTTTTCACAGGAAATTTTTCACCAAGCGGAAAGTGCCATTATTCGCTGATTTCAGTTTGAGGAGAAAATTTTCTCCCATCCCTATTTATGAGCTGATTGAATGACAAGTTCATGGGCCAACCCAGGATTTTCTGGGAGAGGTTTCCAAAAAACAATAATATAAGAAAGTAATAACAATACCTAGAATTAGCTTTGTGTAATTCTTCAGCCAAATGTTTTTGCAGCTCTCTGAGAGCAGACTAGAGGCTGGTAAACTGCATTCCTCAGATTGTTGTTAGATTAAAATTCCAATCACCCTTGACCAGCCATTGGTTTGCTGTGAAAAATGGGAGTTGTAGTCCAATAACAGAAATATTGCTGCAGGCTGCCCACCCCGGGCATAGATAAACGCATAACAGCAGCAACTATTTTTGTTTACAGACGGCTGAAACTGTGTCTCTATAATCTGATAGGGGCAATAGTGTTCAGGGGAGGGGGATTCTGGGAAACCGGACGCCACCTCCAGGATTGACCTTCATATCTCAAATTATAGAGGCGCCAACTTGGAAAGATTATTTTCTGGACCTGGGGATAACCAATAAAATAGATGGGATATCAAACCTTCGGGTTAACCCTTTAAAGAGCAGAAACATGTGCAATTCATTGAGAAACAATGCTTGCACACCGCTCTGGTCCTTATAGGGATAAGAGACCTTTGGTGAATCATGATCATAACATGAGCTCTTTCAGTTTTAGTTCTCAGAAGCATCAACACACTGAAAGAACTAGGACTCCTCATTTTAGAAAAGCAAACTTTAACATGCTATGGCATCACTGCAGCATATGCTGGGATAAGAGCTTTATGTGAAACAATAGACAACATATGGGCATCCTTTTATTAATTGTACTTTAAGTGTTAAATAAATACCCTTAAAAGCACTAAACCTTTTGAAAAAATATTAACCCCTTAGTGACGAACAGTCCAGGGAAGTGACCTTTCCTTAAAGACCGCTTTGATCTATGTCGGTGCGCCGGCACGTGACATCGGTCCTTCAGGAAAAAAAAAATAGTGACGTCCTGACACATCACCAGTCATTAAGGGGTTAAATAAATACAAGCCAATATTTTTAAGAGACAGTAATATATACAATGTAAAGAAAACTATGTTGTAGGGTTTATCTCCTTGTATAAGACAAGAGTACTCCCACTGCTGAAAGGTTGTTTTTTTTTTTTCAAAAGCAATTACAGCTCAGACTTGAATTGTTTAGATGCATTATCACAATGGCCTGAAATTATACAGTGGTGCCGTTGCTACACCATCCTATGGAGATTTATGTCACCTGACCAGTGCTGTCCATAGGATGGTGTAGCAACAGTGTCATTGTACAATTTTAGGCCATTGAAAATTCAAGTTTGAGATGTAATACCTTTTGAATAAAACACCTTTCAGCAGCGGAAGTGCTCTCGTTTTACTCTACAACATCCTTTTTTTGTTTTTTTTTTCAAATCCCATGCAAATGACAATGTAGGAACACAACTAGCACTCTCAGAAAAGCAAAATGAAAAGATGTTTAACCCCTTAAGGACCAGCCGCACACGCATGCAGCGGTCACTTAAGGACCACAGAGCATTTTGTTTTGTTTGTTTCCCGTTCCGGACTCCCTGAACGGCGTGCAGCTGCAGGGAGAGCCCAGAATTTCATGACAGTCATAGTTCATCATAGGTCGTTAAGTCAGATATACCCATGATGTACTATGACCGTCAAAGATCGTTAAGGGGTTAATTCACTGGTGTCAATGTTTCAGTGCACCCATGTGCATTTTCATTAGGTCCTGAAGAAAATGCACACGGGTGCATTGAAACGTTGACACCAGTGAATTAAACACATCTTTTCATTCTGATTTTCTGAGAGTGCTGGTTGTATTTCTACATTGTTGTTTATATATGTATATATATATAAGCAAAAACAAAATGGTGGAAAGCATTCACTCTAAAGTGTCTATAAGGCCCAGGTGCACATTCCTCAAATGCAATGTAGAAATGGAAAAAATGTGGGCAGCACCAGTGGAACTTTTCAATATAGATTTTAATAAAGCAATTATCAGCAAACAGCAGGTCAACGTTTCAGTCTAAACAGACCTTTCTCAATAATATAAATAGTGTGCACTCCCAAAAAAAAGGATAATAACTTGAAACAATTGCCCGGTGCTGCCTGTATGGATAAATGCAAACACTATGTCTGGTATGTATACCAGACAACAAGCGTACGCTAGGACAGGGCTCAAAATTTCCACTCGCCACTAGCCAATGGCGAGTGAAAATTTAGCCCTGGCGAGTAGAAATTCAGGCCTGGTGGGTATGCTATGGCTTGCAGTGGCGAGTAACTTTTCAGGTCTGGCTAGTAGCAAAGGACTTCAACTTTTAAGCCCTGCACTAGGGTCTAGATAAAATAAAATATGCTTTTTCTTGTGTTAAATCATCGATGTTTCGGCTCTCTCAGGGCCTTCCTCAAGACCTTGAGATTAATATTGTTGCAAAGATGAGATAAATATTATACATCTTATATAAGATGCATAATATTATATAGTACACATTTAAATGTTATACATTTTTAAAGGGATAGTAATACTTAAAATGTAAAAACAAATGTGTTGTAGGGTTTATTCCCCTGAGTAAAGCAAGGGTATTCCAACTGCTTTAAGGTGGTTTATTCAAAAGTTAATGCAAGTCAAACTTTAATTTTTAGGTGCAGTATAACAGTGGCCTGAAATTGTACAGGGGCACTGCTGCTACACCAACGTATGGAATGTTATGGTCAACTGACCAGAGCTTCTCCATAGGATGGTGTAGCAACAGCGGCACTGTACAATTTCAGGCCACAAGGATACTGCACCTAAAAAAATTAATGTTTGAGATGTAATAACTTTTGAATAAAACACATTTCAGCAGTGGGAGTACCCTTGTTTTACTTGGGGGGGGTAAGCCCTACAACATATTTTTTTTTTACATTTTAAGTAATACTATCCCTTTAACATTTCCTATTGCAAATGCACAGCTCCCTAGTATATGACATTTTAGTGAATATTATTCTTTGGTTAAGAAAATATAATCTTTGCCCATTTCTACCATCCCAGAAATAATAATAAATATTAATTTTAAAGTGGATGTAAATATTCTTTAAATAAGACTGGTAAATATTGCATTGACTGCTTCTAAAAAAAACAACTATAGATCTGCGTGCAGATGTGTGAGAAGAAAAATATTATTGTTTTACACAACATGTATTGTGTCCTTAGGGCAAAAGCAATTTTTGCATGTCTGGAAATTCGTATAATGGTTTCAAAGAAAATACATTTCTTTCACGCATGCTGTTGAGCTGTTATGTAAGGGCGTACTCTGTGTCAATCAGCTTGGTTGTTTAACCAGTAACATCAACTTTGCGTGATCAGTCCGAAGCCATTAAAGTTTATCCATCAATTTAAAAACAGTTTTGCCTCTTAACCCCTTAAGGACCCATGACCCATGGACCGTCATGGAATTCCGAGCACCCAGTGCAGCTGCACGCTGTTCAGGGAGCCTGGAACCGAATCCTGAAAACAAAAAATGCTCAGTGGTCCTTAAGTGACTGACGCGTGCATGCGCGGCCGGTCCTTAAGGGGTTAAATCGATTGTAATGTCTCTATTACATTTTTTCTCTGATTCTTCTTTAAAGTGGATGTGTCACATATGTATAACATAGCATCAATATTTAGGCTACATAGCGAATACTAATAAAACGTTATGAAATTGTTTTATTTTATGTAAATTTAACTTAGAAAGTCTGGGCTGCAACTACTTCTGCATAGACTGCTCTGCCTCTGCTCTCCTCCCTCATCCAATGACGGAGGCTTCTGTCTGTAAGCTGAAGCGGTCTCATTGGCTAGATATCGATCTCTGCCAATGAGACCGCTCCAGCTTACAGACAGAAGCCTCTGTCACTGGAGGAGGGAGAAGAGCAGAGGCAGAGCAGTCTATGCAGAAGTAGTTGCAGCCCAGACTTACATTTACACAAAATAAAAAAAAATAAAAAAATTAAGAACATTTTAGTAATATTCGCTATGTAGCCTAAATATTGATGCTATGTTATACATATGTGACACATCCACTTTAAAGCGTAACTTTCAGATCTTACTAAGTTGCCATGCATTCATTAAACGCATGGTGACTAGCTTGGAAATCGATGTCTCATCTGTAAAAATATAGCAGATTGTAAAGAAATCCTTCCCGTTTGGAGACCAGAACCCAGGCTACAGCGCAGACATCTTGTCTGTGCGTCTGCACTGTCAGTCCCGGTCACCTTTGTGTAGCACTGCAGTGTACCATAAGGTTACCGGAAGGGACTGACGGCGCATACCGCACTAACCTGCCCGTCAGTCCCCAAACGGCAAGGATTTCTTTACAATCTGCTATTTTTTAAAGGTAAGACATCGATTTCCAAGCCAGTCGCCATGAGTTTAATGAATGCATGGCAACTTAGTAAGATCTGAAAGTTCCACTTTAAGCTTTTTATAACACTTGGGGCGAGATGTTCAGAAAGTGGTAGTAACTGAAATTGTCTGTAATCAGAATAAAAAAGTTCTTACACCATGATCCGTCAATTCTCAGAATTTCAGTCATTTTTTGCATCCAATTCCCCCACCTCCGTCAAAGGGAAAAAAGCCGATTTAAAAGAGTGCGCAGTTTAATCTATCAACATATTTTAAGGTATTTTCAGAAAAAAATATTACTTTCAATGTCACCTTTTTGTCTGATTAACGCCATTCTTTCCCAATATAATAAATATGGTCTAAAGTTGGAGAAGACAAATGAAAGTACTGTTAGCAGCTGTGAGAAGCAATTTGACTTTTCAAAGACAAAAAAATTTGTCTCTGAAAATTTTCATTTCAAAGACAAAATCAAAGAAATTTTTAACATCAGAATTTTTAAAGGCAATATTCATCAAGATCTTCTTACTGTCATTTTTAATTCTTTAGATACATTTCCAGACATGATGGATTTACTTCTGAAAATATTGTCCTTGTTTTACCACCGACTCATGATCCGACAATTTTTTAATTATGACGACTTTTTGAACATCTCGCCCTTAGTGCCATGTTTAATTATCTACAGTTCTGTAGTTCAAACAATATCAAGCTAAAAGGATCCCCCTCCCGCCACTTCTGGTCGCCTCCCCTTAGAGCTGCAATCCGGTCGTGGGACAAGACGGATGCAACGAAGGACAATCTTCATTCATTAAATATAAGGAAAATGCTGCCTCTTGACGAAGGAAGGCAGGATTTTCCTTTTGCTTACTGAAGATTGTCCCTCGCTGTTCTCCATCCGGACCACTCTTACAGGCAGTGTGACGCAGGGAAAGGAGCAGGAGGGGGATACTTTAAGCTTAAATATTTTTTTAACTACAGACCTGTATAGAGCTAGGTCAGGGCTCAAAATTTCCTCTCGCCACTAGCCAATGGCGAGTGAAGATTTAGCCCTGGCGAGTAGAAATTCAGCCCTGGTGGGTATGTTATGGCTTGCAGTGGCGAGTAACTTTTCAGGTCTGTCTAGTAGCAAAGGATTTAAAATTATAAGCCCTGAGCTAGGTGTTATACAAATCTAGGAAGAAAGTTGATATTGTGTTTTCCATATTTTCAGAAAAGAAATCCAGATATATTTTTGCTGCTCGTAGGTTCCTGCATAGTCACTAACATTTAAAAATAACGAAAAGAACAGACATTCCAGGAACACTTTGCTGCAGGGCAGATACTGTAAAGCTTTGTCAGGTTTGTACAGTACCATGTAAAACTCGGAGCCAACAGTAAAATGTGCTGATCAGGTTAAGATCTTGTGCAATAAAATGGACATGATTTTATTTATATTTAAACAACACCTTTATTAAATATATCAACATACATGCATTAATATAAAAAAAATAAAAATAGAGCAATAATAAAGAATGATAGTACAGCAGGAAAGGCAGTGGGGAGTATGTCCAAAATGGGGCTGTAATGCATATTGTCCACCTCCATACATTGCAGCATTCAAATGCATATTGTCTACCTCCCTACATTGCAGCATTCAAAAAGTGCAACATGTGCAAGCTTAATTGCATCCACAAATGCATACATTACGGTATGTACTGATTTCCTAGCTCTACACCTGCCTAACACCAACGTACTAAGCTGCTTATGAAACAAATGGTGCTTTGTACAGCGCATTCACCAGGTTGAGGGCAGCGTAGAATAGTGTTTAACCCTTTGAGTGCCAGAGGGGTACGCAACGCATTGCTTTACAATGCGCTGCAAATGCCTCTGGCACTCAAAGAGTTAAGGATCAGAAGGGTTTGCGATGCATTGCAAAGCAATGACTTGCGCACCCCCACTGGTCAATAAAGGGTTCATGTTTATTCCATTTTCCTGCATATGCTATAAGGGAGGCCTTGCTCTCATTAAAGGGACAGTGATGTCCCATAAAAACTTATTATAGTTTTGTAGAGGGGAAGAAAATAAGCTGAATGGCACAAACCCTATCTCTCAAACCGCTATGGTTTGAGAGATATAGGCGTTGAGAGTTCCCACCTCCCTCTCCTTCTCCTGATGTTAGCTCTAAAGTTGACAGTAGGAGATTTGAGTCGTACGACTCGAGGAGGCTCTGCAGCAGAGCCGAAACTGTGTTACTGCAAAAGAATTACTTCATTGGAAAGGTTTACAAACCAGGCACACTTTGTAGACCTTTCCCGTGAAGTATTTCTTTTGCAATAACGTGATTTCGGCTCTGCTGCAGAGCCGCGGGCTGGTCCCTGGACCAGGATATCCTGCTATCAGCTAGATGCTGACGTCAGGAGAAGGGGGGGAACTTTCAATGCCTATATCTCTCAAACCATAGTGGTTTGAGAGATAGGGTTTGTGGCATTCAGCTTATTTTCTTCTCCTCTACAAAACTATAAAAACGTTTTTTATGGAACATTACTGTCCCTTTAAAGCGTTATCGATGAAGGGAGTGTGTGCACTGGAGAACGCTATAGCATTAACACTTTGAGTGTCAGAGAGGTATTTAATGCATTGCAGCACAATGCATTGGATACCTTTCCTGCACTCAAAGAGTTAACGTTTTATATTTGAGATCTCCATAGCATCCATTAGGTAAAAGCAACAACTGACATTTGTTTTCTCATAATAAGAAATTCAGGAGACTAGTAGAGTAAAAGTGATACCTTTTTTGGCTAACTGAGTAGCTATAGAGTGCAAACTCTAAAGACCACTTATGTCTCTTTGTCAGGCATGTAACATGCCTGATGAAGAGATCTAAATAGTCTTGAAAGCTTGTACTCTATAGCTATTCTTTTACCCAAAAAGGGTATCACTTGTACTCTTCTAGTTTCCTACTTTATCCACGGCTAACATGCTACCAAACTTTACTTTTGGTAAGAAATAAGACTCATACATTTGTCTGTTTTTTTGAGACCAGTAACATTAGGTGGAGATGAGTGAGCCATTCACAGCAGACCAGGGGCTGGATTCAAATGCAGGTGCTAATTTTATCTCTGCTTTATCTCCAGGTATCCCCATAGACCTCAGCAGGACATTGCATTTGAATCCTGTCCCTGGTCAGTTGACAGGTACATTGCATGGCAGCTGGAACTCTTAACTGTTATTATTAGTACTATATTTATTGATTTTAGTCAACTATGACGTACGTTCAGTGAACCATGAATCAGCCAAACTGGGCTAACCAGTTCTGTTCAAGGGGAATAACAACCTAGGAATAAATAGCTCTTATTTTGTATAACAGAATTACTTTCTAGGCAGACATACAGAAATATAATTCTCTGCAACATACCAACTCACTATAGGTCTTATGCATTCTGGCTTGAGACTTTATTCTATTCCAAAATGTGCAAGATCTGAGTTGTCTCTGGAAGTTCTGTGCTTCATTTTATTTTGTGAAAAGATGCACTTCATTGCCAGATCCCACTTACATTGTTGAATTGTTGAGAGTGATTTTCTTATATTGAAGTCTGCAAATTTGTCCTGCACCCCCAACCTGGTAATTGAGTTTCCAGGTTTACAAGCTGGCTGATACTTACAATGTCTTGGGTGATTTTCAAAACAATAATGTGCCAGGCCATCTCATTTTGCAGTGGTATGTTGCCTTGCTGGTGGCATGTAGTGATGTAATGCTCTGCTGGTCTCATGTAGTACAAAGCAACAAATGTACCTAAATCGGCCAGTGTCTCAAAAAGATGAATTTCATATTATGTTTGTAGATGGTCCTTTATAAAGCAGTCAAGTATAGCTACACATGTATATAATGATATTTTGTGTTTTGCCTTTAGTTCATACACCTTTGACACAAACAATAGGTTTCAGTAATCCCGAATTGTTTGTAGGGGTCGTTATATATTTATTAGATTGTAAATTAAAACTAACTAGCAGTAGACTGAAACAGATCTCAAATGTGGATTTCAACTTCTATGCATCTTGGGTGGATATTAACTTATTTTAATAAACAGGAGAATGAATGTTCACAATCTAACATGAACGGAGGCAATACATAGAGTAATGTGAAAAAGTGTTACACATATGTGAAAAAATGCTGTAAAGTAAGAATGCTTTCAAAAATAGGCATGCTAATAGTTTATTTTTTATCAATTAACAAAATGCATAGTGAGTGAACAGAAGAAAAATCTAAATCAAATCAATGTTTGGTGTGACCACTTTTTAAAGGGGAACTTTCACCCCGCAATAACTTAATGCTCCCTTACTGCTCACCTGGCGACTACGGTGCACAAGGGACTGACAAGGGACTGACAGCGCAGGCGCACGGACGTCACTGTGAAGAGATGTCCGTGCTTCCTGCTCCTGTAAAACGCCGATATCTGAAGAACCGGGTAAGGTTTCTGGCGACTAGCGCTACTAAGCAGCTAGTCGCCAGGTGAGCAGTAAGGGAGCATTAAGTTATTGCGGGGTGAAAGTTCCCCTTTAACTTCAAAACAGTATCAGTTCTTCTAGGTACACAAAGTCAGGGATTTTATAGGCATATAGTCAGGTGTATGATTAAACAGTTATACCAAACAGGTGCTAATGATCATCAATTTAATATGTAGGTTGAAACACAATCATTAACTAGAAAAGAAACAGCTGTGTAGGAGGAATAAAACTGGGTGAGGAACAGCCAAACTTGGCTAACAAGGTAAGGTTGCTGAAAACAGTTTAATATGAAAATTCTTCCAGCATTGCAAGACTGAGCACAGCAACAAGACACAGTGTAGTTAAACTGCATCATCAAGGTCTCTCAGTGGCAGAAATTTCAAGGCAGATGGGTTTCCAGATGTGCTGTCCAAGCTCTTTTGAAGAAGAACATTGGGGACCGTAGACGCAGTGGTCAGCCAAGGAATCTTAGTGCAGCAGATGAAAGACACATCATGCTTACTTCCCTTTGCAATCGGAAGATGCCCAGCAGTGCCATCAGCTCAGAACTGGCAGAAAACAGTGGGATCCTGGTACATCCATCTACTGTCTAGAGAAGTCTGGTCACAAGTGATCTTCATGGAAAATTTGCGGCCAAAAAGCCATACCTCTGACATGGAAACAAGGTCAAGTGACCCAGCTACGGCATGAAAACACAGGAACTGTGGTGCAGAAAAATGGCAGCAGGTGCTCTGGACTGATGAGTCAAAATCTGAAATATTTGTCTGTAGTAGAAAGCAGTTTGTTAGCTGAAAGGCTGGAGAGCGGTACAAGAATGAGTGTCTACAGGCAACAGTGACGCATGGTGGAGGTTCCTTGCAAATTTGGTGCTGCAAACGGAGTTGGGGATTTGGCCAGAATTAATGGTCTCCTCAATATTGAAAAGTACAGGCAGATACTTATCCACCATGCAATACCATCAGGGAGGCATCTGATTGGCCCCAAATTTATTCTGCAGTATGACAACAACCCCAAACATACAACCAAAATCATTAAGAACTAACTTCAGCATAAAGAAGAACAAGAAGTCCTGGAAGTGATAGTATGGCTCTCACAGAGCCCTGATCTCAACATCGAGTCTGTCTGGGATTACATTATGAGAGAGAAGCAACTGAGGCTGCCTAAATCCACAGGAGGAACTGTGGATAGTTCTCCAAGATGTTTGTAACAACCTACCTGCCATGTTCCTTAACAAAGTGTGTGCAAGTATACCTAGAAGAATTGATGCTGTTTTGAAGGCAAAGGGTGGTCACACCAAATATTGATTTGATTTAGATTTTAATCCTGTTCACTCACTGTGCATTTGTTAATTGATAAAAATAAACTATTTACATGTCTGTTTTTTAAACCATTCTTACTTTACGACATTTCTTCATACCTGCCTAACACGTTTCCAAATTACTGTATATTACTTGGTTCTGGAAAGATCTACATGCATGCATATCATTTCTCTTTTCCTGTTTACTAGATAATATAATTCAACTCTTCTGTTTTAGAGCGTACATACATGAAATTAGCTTATTTCACTGGTTGGATGGCAGAAGAGAAGCAGAACCCTTCTTTTGTTTGTCCCAAGTAAAAAAGTAGGGTCCCAGTATGGAGGTGAGCGTGTCTAATACTGTGAGATTCAGCACATCTATCCCTTTACCTTCTCATCTCTTGTTCTGCAGCGCGTCACAGGGTCATATTCCCATGATTAGTCAGAGTAGGCTTCTGCCTTGGGAGCCTAACTTTGAGTGCTACACAGCTGTGATGGCCACATCTACTATGCTGAGTTATAGCAGAGATGGATGGGACTGTCCATATGAGGCAATTAGCGTTATAGTGTGGGCAGCACTTAACCAGGGCAGGCAGGATTAAGATACTGTGGGCAGGGAAGTAGGAGGAACAGGGCAGAAGTGGGTAGAACCAGCTGGGAAGTAGACGGAACACAGAAGGAGTGGGCAGAACCAGGAGAGAAGTGGATGGGGTTGCCATGGGACTATGGAAGCCAGGGAATGAGCTTCTGTCCCCGAAGACCCAATAATCAAGTCTGATAACTGGAGTATCCAGGGCATATTGTCATATTATGGCTTTGCCCCCCCCCCTCCTTGACAACAGGGTGGGAAGGAGGGACAGAGGTATTTGGGTTTCAAAGAGGGCACTTGGGAGATATGTGTTTTAGATGTAAAATATGACTAATTTATTTTTACACGTGCTATCTGTGAGTTCGTGACATACATCCAGTTTCTTTCTTGTGGTGTTAATGTTCCTTTAATTAAACTTTTCAAGAGTGTAAAAAATGACTGTGATTGTCATCTGCAATTTGAAAACTGGGGGGAGATTCACTAAGCGGTGATAACGAAGTTATAAAGTGGAAATGTCGTCTCCAGTTTATCACTTCTCCATTTCCTGTCATTCTACGAGGTCTCTGCACATTTCTCCAACTTCGGGGATCTTAGTGAATAGACTCTATAGAATAACATAGGAATTGGAGACGTGATATCACTGGAGAATGGCAAAAAAGTATCCGCACACGATCATTAGTAGCAAAGTATAAATAAAGCAGGGCTTATAATTTTAAGTCCTTTGCCACTAGCCAGACCTGAAAAGTTACTCGCCACTGTAAGTCATAACATACCCACCAGGCCTGAATTTCTACTCGCCAGGGCTAAATTTTCACTCGCCATTGGCTAGTGGAGAGTGGAAATTTTGAGCCCTGAATAAAGTATATATCAATCCGTTTATCTGAACTATTAAAACCTAGGAGACACACAGCAGACCACGGGTGAATCACCTCAGGTACTCCCTTTTGCTACTAATGATCGTGTGCGGATACTTTTTTGCCATTCTCCAGTGATATCACTTCTCCAATTCCTATGTTATTCTATAGAGTCCATTCACTAAGATATCCAAAGTTGGAGAAATGTGCAGAGACCTCGTAGAATAACACAGGAAATGGAGAAGTGATAAACTGGAGAAGTCAGCTCCACTTTATCACCTCCTTATTACCGCTTAGTGAATCTCCCCCCTGGAGTTATTCTGAAGTAAACTAAGCTGCACCGTAGGGGACAAATACAAATTCCTGTTAAATTAAATTGGGTTTTTAACCCCTTGAATGCTTGAGAGGTCTCCAAGGGATTGTGCATCTCTATTCCAATACATTGGAATTTAGGATTGTTTATTTCTCCCCTATGGTGCAGTTGATTGATTCCCGCTTGATTTTATAAATATGGGCCCTTGGTCTTTGGAATGCAATTTAAAGGGGAAGTAACATGTCTTAATAATAATATCC
This sequence comes from Rhinophrynus dorsalis, assembly GCA_037306005.1. Taxonomy (NCBI): domain Eukaryota; kingdom Metazoa; phylum Chordata; class Amphibia; order Anura; family Rhinophrynidae; genus Rhinophrynus; species Rhinophrynus dorsalis. The sequence goes on from CM074726.1 coordinate 10,476,658, forward strand.
CCTATTTACCATACTAAAGCCAGAAAACAGTGTTGACCTCTGATTTTGCACTTACGCTATTGTTCAAGAGACAAAATATTCAGTCAATCATGGATGTTATGTCCATGGAGACAGACAGGACAGTTGCTGTCAGTTTTTTTCAATCTAAAGAAAGCAGAGGGCATAAACCTACTTAACCCTTCAAGCAATATTTTGCACACCACTCTGTTCCTAATAGGGTTTATTGTTATGTGCAGTGGGGGTGGAGTTTGTGTCATGTGGTCTTGAGAGCAACTGTCATGTTCACCCTCCATGGACAGGACATCCAGGACTGATCAAAAATGTTATCTACTCAATCAAGGAGGAAGGAAAGAAATTCAAAGGGCCCTTTAGAATTTTCTGTTCATAATAGGATAAGTGTTAAGTTACTTTTAGAAGATTATACTTTCCCTTTAGTAGACACTGTCAGGTTGCCATGTACCAAGTAGAGTAGGAACACTGGGCGAGATGTATAACATACCTCCCAAGTGTCCCTCTTTAGGATGGACAGTCCCTCTTTGAGACCTAAATCCCATTGTCCCTCTTTCCCACCCTGGTATCCCTCTTTTTTTAGGAGATCAGACTGTGTGGTGTGTATACAAGTGTGTCACATTGCTCCACAGCAATAAAATTCACATTTTGTTTGTTTAAACTTCAATATATATATTTATAAGCTAGCCTGTGTAAGTAAAATACTTTCGGTAATGCCCCACACATCAGCCATGGTATGGTAATACTTAAAATGTAAACAAATATATGTTGTAGGGTTTATCCCCTGAGTAAAACAAGGGTACTCCCACTGCTGAGAGATATTTTATTAAAAAATGATAACAGCTCAAACTTGAATTTTTTAGGTGCAATGTCACATTGGCCTGAAAATTTACAGTGGCGCTGTTGCTACACCATCCTATGGTCTGCTCTAGTCCGTAGACCATAAATCTCCATAGCATGGTGTAGCAACAGCACCACTGTAAATTTTCAGGCCACTGTGATATTACACCTAAAAAAATGAAGTTTGAGCTGTTATCATTTTTTAATAAAATATCTCTCAGCAGTGGGAGTACCCTTGTTTTATTCAGGGACATAAACCCTATAACATATATTTTTTTACATCTTAAGTATTACTATCCCTTTAAGTTCAGCATTTAAAAAGAAGCTTATGGCAGTTTTGGAAGCGTTAATGTGGCGTAGTTGTGTTTTTGGAAAAGTGATGGTTCACCTGGTGAAAATTGTGGTGCCGCAAATTTGTAAAGAAATACCCTGAACTGTGACAATTTAGTGACAGAATTTTCATAACAACTTTAACACTACAAATAAGATTTAATGTCAGAATAACAACACCATATTTATAAAAACTCCCTTTCTCATTTATGAATTAGACCTGATGTTATCAGCAGTTGCCATGACTTAAGGACAATTCTTTAACCTTCTTTAACATTTTCAGTGCCACTTACCCCTCTGGCACTGAAAGGATTTAAAGTACTAAGAATGTTTTTATAAATCTCCCCCACTGGCACATGCGTTGCATACCCCTCTTCTTGTTAAAGGGTTAATAAACAAAGGTAACAAATCTTGTCTTTTTTGTTTTCTGAGGCCTAAAACCTACACTTATATAACAGATGAGAGTTGGTACCGTGTTAGCCGTAGAAATACAGGGGTCAAATATAATCAAGTTGATACCTTTATTGGCTAACTAAGCAGATTTACAATGCAAGGTATCAACTTGAATATATTTGCCTCCTGTACACTTATATGTGCTCTATGTGACTCCTATTCCCAAGATCCCCATTACCACTGCTGTCTTGATAGGAGTCTTGGAAATAACAGTGCTACATTGTCTGTAAATTGACAGATAATTTATTCTCTATTCAGAAAGGCAGTTAACTTAACTGCCATAAAGGGATAGTAATGTTTAACAATTAAAGCAGCTCCAATTAATCTTCACAGTATTTGGGCCATGGAAAGTGTTATTTGAATACTGTCAGAGTTGTAGTTCAAGAGTAACTGAATGATAAAATATCTCCCTCCCGCCCTTTTTACTGATGTAACACTGCTCACCTCAGAGCAGGAAGGTGGAGTCCAGATGGCTTACAGAGGGACAATGTTCAGTTAACATAAGTGAAAAACCTGTCAAGGGTAACAGGGTTTTCATTGGTGTCACAGTAAGAAGATTGTCCCTTGCTGTGAGCTGTCTGGTCTGTGGACCAGATTCCACATCTGAGTGGAGGTGGCTTACACTAGGTAAAAGGGGCGGGAGGAGGATACTTTATCATTCAATTACTCTTGAACTACAACGCTGACAGTATTGAAATAACACTCTCTATGGCTCAAATACTATGAAGATTAATTGGAGCTGCTGTTCTTGTGAAACATTACTGTCCCTTTAAGAAAACTAACCATGTAGTGACTATAATGGACGGTCTACACATGCATTAAAAATTCAAGTTCACGATTGGATTTTAGGATCTAACATAAAATGACACATTTCTACAGTAGCTGAAAATACATTATATTAAAATTATATCACCCAATCTGATTTTAGGTGCTAATATTCTTTTAACACTTATTTGTTCTCTGGTCACTTCTGATTAACCCTTTGAGTGCCAGAGGGGGTAGGCAAGGCATTGCGAAACACTGCATTGCATTCCCCTCTGGCGCTCAAAGGGTTAATATACTATGAACTCTTCAAGTCTGTGCTGTAGGCAACAAATCCTCTTGGTGGCTCCTCCCTCCTTTGGAGAATTAACCAGCATCCCAGCGGATTTCTCACCCACCCCATCTGTTCTTTGTCCCAAGAGAGTTGCATAAGAAATAAATTGTTGGGAGAGAAAAATAGTGAAAGGTAGAAATAGATGGGAAGAGAGAGATAAAGAAAGACATTTGACCTACCTTTAATCATGAGTCGGCAATAAGCCAGCAATGAGTCCAATGTCTGGGCACTTTATATGAATTGCATTGAGAATTCAAAAACAAGGTTATATAACTTCTCTCACAGGGAAAGCAGACTGTCTTGGCAGATCATATGGATAGTAACATAGTAAATTAGGTTGAAAAAAGACACGAGTCCATCAAGTTCAATCTTTGTATCATAACCCAGAGATATGAGGATTATATAGCTTTCCTACTGCTACTCTCTCAAGTTCTAGAATATCCTTTTTCAGAACTGGCGCCCAAAACTGCACAGCATATTCGAGATGAGGTCTTACCAATGATTTGTACAATGGCAAAATGATGTTATCCACTCTTGCTCCAATACCCCTTTTTATGCAAGACAGGACTTTGCTTTTGTTACTGCTATTTGACAATGGTGACTGGTTCTAAGTTTGTAGTTTACAAGGATCCCCAGGTCTTTTTCTACCAACGAGTTCCCTTAAAGTGTTAGCAATGTCTAAATAAAAAGTTTTTTGCATTTAGAAGAGCTTAAAAAGCTGAGCTAAATGCAAAAAAACGTATCTCTCAAACCGCTATGGTTTAAGAGATACAGGTGTTTAAAGTTCGCTGTTTCCTACTGACAGCTGTAAAGCTGTCAGCCGGAGATCCGTGTCGGTCGACACGGAGGCGCTTGAGAAGTGCCGGGATCTCGTTACTTACAAGGAATCCCTTCATTGGAATGCTCTAAAACATGTGCTTGAAAACCATGGATGGTGGTAGAAACTGCCTGTCACTTCCTGTCAGTTAGAACTATCAGGAAGTAAACACAGTGAATTCACTTCATGATTATTTAAACTGCTATAAATTTTAAATAAAACCTCTGACAGTGATGGGAATGACCTTGTTTTATTCAGCAGGAAATGCTCTGTAAAATATGTGTTTTCATAAAAAAAGTTTACTGCTCCTTTAATCATCCTAATTCCGACATGTCTGGTCTATCTCCGTACCAAAGTTAGTAGTCATTACCTAGTATGACTGAAACATACTAACGGTAATGGTAGTTTATAAACCAGTTAGTCCCTTCTAACACAAAAGTGCACTAATGAACAAGCAATATTTAAAGGGGAACTATAGATATATGTAACTCTGCTGACAACAACAACAACAGAGGAAAGTGAAGTAGTTATATCTGATGGTTTTAAATGTAGGCAAGCAATATATCAAAGCCACACGGAAAGCTGTAATGATACTGGGTTGAATAGAAAGAGATTAGCAGGAGAAAAACTGTGGTCATAATGCCACTTTCCAGATCACAAGATCAAACTTAGAGTGTGGTGTACAGTACTGGACTCCATATTTCCAGAAAAATATCAATAAATTATAGACTATTCAAGGAATGGACATTAAAGGGATAGTAATACTTAAAATGTAAAATAAAAATGTTGTAGGGTTTATCCCCATGAGTAAAACAAGGGTACTTCCACTGCTGAAAGGTGTTTTATTCAAAAGTTATTAAAGCTTAAAGTTGAATTATTTTAGGTGCAACATCACAGTGGCCTGAATTGTACAGTGGCACTGTTGCTACACCGTCCTATGGACAGCTCCTTTCAGCATACATTTTAAAGTGTTAGTAATGTCCAAAAAAAGTTTTTTGCATTTAGAAGAGCTTAAAAAGCTGAGCTGAATGCAAAAAAATGTATCTCTCAAACCACTATGGTTTAAGAGATACAGGCATTTAAAGTTTGATCTCTCCTACTGACAGCTGTAAAGCTGTCAGCAGGAGATTCGTGTCGGTCGACACGGTGGCGCTTTAGAAGTTCCAAGATCTATTTACAAGGAATCCCTTCATTGGAATGGTCTAAAACGTGTGCCTGGTGTTCAGGCATTGCAGAAATTACCAGACACTTCCTGCCATAGCAGAAGAACCTTTACCTGTTAGAATGTAATCCTTGATATTAATATGCAACATAAAAATGTAGGTGGGAAATGGAGATCATGACTTATTTAACTAATTACTCCCTTGGGACCCTGCTACATAATATGGTAGTCTCAGCCATGGTGTCCTAGCAGGGGGAATGGCATGACCTTCAAAGCCCCAGCCAAGGCAGCTACCTTAGTAATGGGACTTCTACTAGACTTACTTGGGCCTACCCTCCACCTACCGCCGTAACTTACTACTTTTTGCCCCCTGGTGTTGTGGCAGGCAAAACCCATTGACCTGCAGAACCCACTAGTCGAAGAACAAGTGAGTGCCTGAACAGAACCTAAACCTTCACGCATGCCACACTGGCTCAATGGCCAGAAGAGCCACATGCTGCCACCCAATACAAAGGGAACACTACTGGGGACCTATTTTAGCCTACTATCAACTTAATGGAATAATTCTAGGAGAAAGATCTGGGAGGAACTGTAAACTTAGAAATGATGATCAGTGTGTAACAGCAGTGGCAGACAGAGCAGTGTACTGTCTTTTGTAAAAGGGGCATTGAAGCAATAGTGGATTTTGCAACAGCACAGAATGTTGGCGGGACCTCACTTCGAGTAGGCAGTGCAGTTTTGGGCGTCAGACCTGAAAAGCGATATTCTACAACTGAAGAGAGTACAGAGACGAGCAACAAAATTAATTAAGGGAATGGAGGATATGAAGTATGAAGAATAGTCTAGAGAAATGAAGCCTAACAGGACATAGGGACCTTGTTACATTGTGTATATATATATATATATATATATATATATATATATATATATATATATATATAATGTATATGAGGCCAATACAATCTCTCTAGTGAACTTTTCATTCCAAGGCCTCAGGCCTGATTAAATAATTCTGATTAGAGGAAGGGTTCAACTTCAGCAGAGAAAGGGTTTTTTTTTATAGTAAGGTCTGTTGAATTGCGGAATTCCTAGCCTAAGGATGTTGTAATGGCAGATACAATGGATACATTTAAGAGAAGATTAGACGCATATTGAGCGAAGAGAACATACAGATTATACTATGTATTAGTAGTTAAAACAGGGGATTCTTGTAAACAGACTATTACCCATTTTGGAGTTGAAAAAGTGTATATAATGCTCAGTTTCTAGGTTACACTGGGGCAAAGGTTAAACTTTTTCCATCCGAAATTTCTTTGTATCCATGCCCTGACAATCCAGGACAAAAGTAGTGACAGGGTATGACTAAACCTTTCCAGCCCCTGTCCTGACAGGTCTACACTGTCAACCCAATATATTGACAGAGCTGAGGAATCCTAATACTTAAGACATGTCCCTGCTTTAATTGTAATCCAGTGGACATTGGCTCCCTGATCTGTCTTGGAGCTGGCAATGAAACAGCTCGCTAGGTCACATGTCCTTCCTAGCTGGGAGACTTGCAACCCACTATTTGTCAGCGTTTGGCATCTGCTACTACGCTGACTGCTCCATGCAACTCCATTAAATAGGAGTTGCAAAGAGCTTAACTTCATGCAAGTTAAAGCACAGACTAGGCAGAGATTGCACTAATGTCCTCACGTGAGCCTGATCTATGGGTCTATGCTTATTTTTTCCCTGCACTTCCTGCCTTGCTCATCCTTTAAGAATGTACCTCACTGGAAACCTGTCTGTCAAATTCTCCTGCCTTGATCTGAAGAAAAAGGGCAAGGCAGTCAGCCTTACAGTTTCTGATGTACTAGTTAAGCCCAATGCCCATAGGTGTTTAACAAAGCTTAACATCTGACATTTGGGAGTAAGACCCAAATCCCTGGCTCCCTCAAAAATGCACTGCACCTTTTCAACTGACTGTGTACACCGCCCAAGGTTTTGGTGCCAGGAATTTTCTCATAAGGCCATCTAGGTCAGAGTCTCTGACTACCAGAGTTTAAATGGAAAAAGAACTCTATAATGCTAGGCCTGGGGAGGTAGCTTGAAAAGCTCTGTAAAGTTCTCCTTGGACAGAGCTTCTACTAAAGCGTTGTCTACCCCTGGGACATATTTGGCTTTAAAATGTATTTTCTGGTGCAAGCAATAACTCAAGAACTGTTGGTGATAGTGAAAATAGCTTAACAGCAAATACTATGGAGTATGCACTTATTGTCTGTCCAAAAAATACTAATTTTTCTGACAATTTTTCATGCCATAGTTCCAAGGAAACAACTCTAAGGAAGTGAAGATACATGTAAGGCCTGCTGAATACCGGCTGCATCTGGATACCACTGGATCGCAGGACTAAACTGGCTAGGGGAAACCCATAACCATTTTCTATTCAAATCCTGGAGGAGGCCATCCCACACTCTCAGGTCATTGTATAAGGGGGCTGACAACCTGATCTTAAAATGGCCTTTCCTATCCCCACTGTTGCTATGTGCAGTCCACGGCTTCCATCAGTAGCCTGTCCCTCGCCACCAGGGAATAAAATGCAAGAGGAAATAAGCAATCTTGTAGGAGGGTGATTGAAACATGGAATAGTCTCCCAGTTGAAGTGGTAGGGACTATGAATGGAAAATTAACTTATGATATATTTTTGATAGATACATCATGGCTATCCTTATGTTTAACTTAGTGGGGTTTTGAATTCAAAGGGGAAATGGGCAGACTAAATGGATTATCTGTTATCTGCCATGACATTCTATGCTTGCATGGGTCCTATGAACACTGGGAAGCAAAACTGGGACAACAGGTTTCAGGAACTGTCCCATTAAATATGGTATACTTTGCATGTACTGTTCAGTCTCTGTTTATCCTGATAACAGGTTACATAAGTATTTGTATTTTGTAGGATCGATCATTTATTATAGTTTATCCCATTGTTAGTGCAGTCAAAGCAAACACCTTGTGAATAAATGTGATGGTGGGTCTTTCAAATTAAAACCAAACAAACACAATGTGCTATCTAATCCCATTTAGTGATAAGCCAGGATCAACATACCACCTAGGCCTAGCTGTAAGTCTCTGTGTTATGGAAATGGGCTGTTTCACACAGATTATTCATTTATAATTAATGTTTATTCTAATAATATTATTAATATTTAAATATGCAGAGTGTGCCAAAATGGATTTGTGCAAAAGCATACACTATATCCCCATAGTTTATGATTGGTATTAACATCTGTTGAACAATACATTTGCTTACCAGAATTCTTTTCTGAATGGAGTGTCTATTGTAGGAGCAAGTTTGGATGCTAATTTATCAGTATGAAGAACAAAAGTGATGTTGGGGTCAATCAACGTACCAAGATATTTGGAGGATCTGACCTGGGCCTAGTTATGATTAGACTTTGTTACAATGGTTAAATGGATATTGCTGAGTGTAAGTAACTTGGACTTTGTACCAAATACAATTGCGACCTTCTTGTGAGTGTTTAAGAACAGTTTGTTTTCTAGTGATCCATCTTTCAACTTCTGAGAAATCATCAAGTTGTGATTCATTTGGATTTTTATTGTAGACCATAGTGTCATCTGCATACCCATGTATGTAAGATGTTTTGCAAACAGTGTGTAGATTATTTATAAGTTGGGGAAATAGAAGAGGGTGAAGAAGGGAGCCTTGGGGAAACTACTTGTTATTTTGAGTGGAAAGGAAATATTGTCCGCAACAGACATATATTGTGTTCTGTCTGATAAATAACATCCAAATTACCCAATCCCGAACTTTCAAATTTATTTATCAGAATATTATGGTTTGCGCTATCAAAGGCCTTTTGAAAACCTAGGAAAATAGCTCCAGTACGTTCTTCATTTTCCTTGCTATTCTGGATATTATTACATACTTTTAGGAGGGCAGTGACTGCTGAGGAACTTAGACGAAAGCTTGATTGAAGAAAGGTTGCATATGGACACATTTTCCCAGGATTTTAGATAATGTGGGGAGAAAGGATTTTGGTCTGTAATTTGATACCACATTTTTCTTACCACTTTTGTGGCACATCTCTAGCCACTTTCCAGATTTTGGGCATATACCGTTATGACAAATGCTGAATCTAGGTCAGGTGTTACGTTTATTCTTAGATCATTTAGGAAAGATTTGAGATTTTATTTCTTTAAAGATCTATTACTTTGGGACATGATTTGATGGACTTTTCTTTTGCAAACACAGTACACTGTGGAGTGATTTCTAAATACATTTACTTGTTCACCTGAATCTTGAATTCTGCTTGGGCATGTTGAAAGGACTGAGTTCAGCAGAGTATGGCTGGACGTTTTTTTATTTATACAAGTAGGGAGGAGATTACTTGTATAAGTTCAATGTCTTAAACAGTAAACATTACTGGAGTCCAGCCAATTAATTAACGTTAAAGTCTCCAAGAACCAACAGCTCGCTTTTCTTGTTTTAGGGGGTAATCTCATGAGGAGGTGGGTTATATCTGAAAGGGACTGTACCAGGGTATTAGGTGATTGGTTATTGCCAGCAATTATGACTGGTTTTCAAGATAAAGATACAATTTTGCAGCGAAGTGTTCATATTTGGTAGAGATACAAGAGTAATTTAACCCCTTAAGAACTGCACGGATGGCACCTAAAGACCACACTCATTTTTTTTTCAGGATCCGATTCAGGGCTTCCCGAACGATGGGAGTCCTGAAATCCATGACATACATATACGTCATGGGTCCTTTAAGGATGTTCACCCCATGACATACATATAAATCCTTGGTCCTTAAGGTGTTAAAAGATTAAGATTTATAGATGTTCGTGTGTAGTATATAATGATTTTTGGTTTGTATGCATGGCATCATGCTTTCAATCTATCCATTCTAAGTAGTCTACTGTATATGTTGCAATGGACAAAAGAAAGTAATTTTTTAAATGTGAAGATGCCTTATGTTATGGCTTGAAGACCAGGTTTAGATTTTTGTAAATATATTACAGTCTCACAACCCATACATATCCCCAGATTTACTCAAGTGATTATTCAATGTAATATCTCCATAAAAATACTGAAATGTTTTAAATGACTGACTAGCAATTATCCACCCTTTCTACAACAGTCTGCGAATATCCAAATATCCAGGAAAATAGAATCTAACAATGTATGTTAGCAGCATTGAATTGTATTGCACGCAACTCTGCCATACAAATTGTTAAATGTAGCATGTCTATTGTATAGATTTATCTTTCACAACTTATGGTTTACAGTTATGTGAATAGGTTAATTTGTGTGCTTTGCACCTATGTATAAAGTGCAACAAAATGGCCACTGTGCTACATTTTCCAGGGTATGAGCAGTGTGAGATTGTATGGGTGTTTTTCTGGTGTACTGTTCCTCTGTGGCCAGACACTGCTTTGTACTAATAGAGTTTGAAAGAAATTCATGCAGCAAACCTCCTTTCATTATGCCTGCTGTAAGGGTGGTGTTAAAGGGTTGCCTATATAGAAGTTGTGCTCTGGTGGTTGTGCTGGAATGTTACATATGTTTTCTTTTACTACTGTTGTTATTTTCTTAAAGAGTTGTTACATTAGAAACATAGAATTTGATGGCAGATGAAATCCATTTGGCCCATCTAGTCTGTCCATTTTCCTAATGTCCAAGTCCTTGTCTTATGTTCAGGATAGCCGCATGCATATCCAGTGCATGCTTAAAGGGATAGTAATACTTAAGATGTAAAAAAATATATGTTGTAGGGTTTATGTCCCCGAATAAAACAAAGGTACTCCCACTGCTGAGAGATATTTTATAAAAAAAATTAGAACAGCTCAAACTTGAATTTTTCAGGTGCAATATCACAGTGGCCTGAAAATTTACAGTGGCGCTGTTGCTACACCATCCTATGGAGATTTATGGTGTACAGACCAGAGCAGACCTCAATTGGAAGTTCCCAGGTATGGGCTCCATCAGACTGTCACCCAGCCTACAGATCTTCAGACGCTCCCTGAAAACTCACCTCTTCAGAGAAGCCTATCAACTACCTCCATAACCATTATCACCAAGAACCACCCCTTCCTTGGGCCACTGCACTCAACAGCACTTCTCTCTCCTACCCACAGACTGGCAGTTCATGTGACAGGAGGCACTTACACCCCATAACACTTACTCCTTCTGTATCCCACCTACCCTCCTCTAGACTGTAAGCTGTCATGAGCAGGGCCCTCTGATCCCTTTGTTCTCAACATTTCATTTGTACTATTTAATATCTCTGTATATATATTACCTATTGTACAGCACTGCAGAATAAGTTGGCATTATATCAATAAAGAATAATAATTGGAGATGCCTTGCCCACCAATTGAACCCCCAGCAACACCACCTAAAACAAGTGTGTCCCTCTTTTGCCATTTGAAATATTGGGAGGTATGGCACTCCACCACGTTTCTTTTGAACATGTTAATAGGCTAAAGATAGAAGCCGAATAAAGACGCACGTGCAGACTACCACATTTACACAGACTCATGATAAATTTCTGACATCCAGTGTTATATAAGTTGCTAAATTTGTTATCAATTGCTTTCCGCTAAATGAAAATCCACATACTGTTGAGTTTGATTGCAGCAATAAATGGGCAAAAACAACTTTTCTGGCGTCACACTTTTTATGGTTTTGGATCAGGCTTCTGATAAGAGATATGTAACTGCCAGGAATATATTTTTCCCCTCTATTAATGTGACCTTTGAGCTAAAGGAAAGCAGCTTCCTGATAACAACACTACATGCCCAGTTTTACTTCCCCTGGTTATCCAGGGCAACAATATCTTAATAGACTGAACTATAGCTTATAAGTTTGCTTCTCATGTATAAAATAACTATTAAGAAATTATTTGTAGACTTCATAAAAGTAAATAATCCCATTATAATAATGATAGCAGCATTTGTGTAATATATTATGAGGAAAATCTCAAAGACTAACCCCTTAAAATGACCCTGTCATCTTAACACAGAATTAGTTTGTTTTATAGTAAAATAAAATCTGATTTTATATTGGAGGATGCTCTGCAACATATATAAACAATAATAAAGCAATTTGATAGCTGGTGCCAAGTGACTCGCCCACCAACGTTCCAAGGAGCACCTCTAATGCTTTTTAGCATGTGGGAATCTTCAAAGAATATTCTGTATCAGATGTGTGTGGTGCACTGTTAATAGGACATTGGCGTAAAGGTAGACTTAGAAGTAGGCAGACAATGTAATAAAGCAGTGGGGAATGCAAGCAGGGTGCTGGGTAGGGTGACCACATGTCCTGATTTGCCTAGACAGTCCCTTGCTTTAGACATTTGTCTCTGATAACCCAGGCAACCCCCATTCTGGGGCAGTCAACATCCAGTCAACATCCTGGAAAATCAACTGTGCAGTATAGGCTTGTATTAGGTAGCCTACAATTAGCCACAACTTTGATGTGGGTTGTGCATAGGTCCAGCACATACATCTTATAGGGTCTGGTTGGTCATAGGCGGGCAAACCCCCACACATACACACACTTGTCATATGTCTCTGTCGGTGGGCTCTTGCTTCACTCCATCTCCTTGGTGGCTATGTGTTCCAGATTGCCTGGGACAGCCAGTCAACCAGAAAATAGTGTCATATTCCTCTCATAGGCAGGTGGAGTGGCGTGCATAACATCCACATGCATAGAGGACAGACTGAGACTTCAGCCTATAGGGGGAGCATGGGCAGTAAGGCACATTAAGAGGCATGATCCAGAGCAAGAGGGGGATTTACTAATCAGCCCTACGGCACTCATTAATCAAAGGGGGAAAAAAGTTAAATTTGTGTGTCTGGCTTGCAGAGAAACAGAGCATTGTGGGTAGGGGACATATAAACATTTTAAATGCGTTGCTTGCAGTTCATTGGAGACCTCTTCACTATTCAAGTATTTAAACACTACTTTAATCAGTGGCAACATGTATTTGTTCTTTGGTGCAGTTAGTTAGTGCTTGCAAGCACACTTTGTAGACCGTTCCAATGAAGTAGTTCTTTTTAAATATCACTGTTGAGGCTCTGCTGAAGAGCCTCCTGCAGTCCTGGGACCAGATTCTCCTGCAGTCAGCTTGAGCGCTGACATCAGAGAAAGGGGAGGGAGGGGGAACTTTAAAACATTCTAGCTCTCAAACCATAAAGGTTTGAGAGATGGGACTGGCATTGTTAAGACTTATTTTTTATTAGCTACAAGATTAAAACATTTTTTTAAAATGACACAATTCTATCCCTTTAATAAATTCCTTAACTGCTGCAGATGTTTGTCTGAGTAAGGAATTTTTTTTACCCGCTTGAAACAAAATTAGAAATAGCTTCAGTGTCTTTTTGTTTGCTTTCGTGGATCGACTAAGACGTTCTGGCATAGGCTGAAGACGGACACTTGTTTCTTTCAACCTCATCTACTATGTACATACATATATATAACAACTTTGTCCAATGAGTGACATGGAAACATTATTCTCAGAATATATTAGAATGTAAAACCCAGAAACACTTGATCCAGCAAACCAATTTTTTTCTTCTAGAAAACCTAACCTACTTTTCATCCAAACCCTTAAGCCTGTGAGTGCCAGAGACGTGTCCAATGCATTTTGGCAAATACCAGTACAAAGAATTATTACAAATGGAATCACTCTGGGAAGGATGTTAATCCAGGGAGAAATGTTACTGTAATTTTGTAGATACAGGGAATTTGATCCCCACTTGAGGAAAAATGGGAAATGACTTCGATAGGATTTTGATTTTTCCTCTGAATCAACAAACAACATTAGGCAAAAGTTGAACTTGATGGACTCTACCTTTTTTCAACCTCAACAACTATGTAACTATGTACTTTTATGGTTTAACCCCTTAACGACCTATGACGGTCCAGTATCATCATGGATTGTTTTGCCTCTGTGCACGCTGCTATCATTAATTCCCAGCTGAGACTGAGCACTCCGGGACTGGATCATTCAGTCTCATTCACTTTCACAATTGTCGGGTCATGTGATCGCTGCAGCAGTGATCCCATGTACTGGCATTGTGAAACAATGATTGAAGCAATGTTATATACTGCTTCTTGTGTCTCTCCTCCGCCTGTCTGTCCCTTACATCAAAGTAAGGGACAGAGAAGCAGAGAGGAGACACCTAGTGGACAAGTAAAATGCAGCCGCTGGGGGTATTAACCCCTTCACTGCTGTGCTGGAGGCCGGCTAAATGCAGGTTCATTTTTGACCTGCTAAAATTAACTTTTTTTTTTTTTTTTTTTAATTTTATTTAAATAAAAAAACATGTTAATAACCAAAAGTGGAAGTGTGATTGTTGTGGAGCCATGAAATACATTTATATACACTGCCAATGCTCATCAATAAAAAAAATGGGAAAATAAGGTGGGAAAAAGGGACATGGGGATTTTCACCCAGGGGGACAATGCCCACTTAAAACCGCCCATTTTGTAGGTATGACTGACCGGTCATATCTTACATGCAGTCTCCATAAAAATGTAACCCATTGCTCCCAACTGATCTCAAGAGAAAAAAAATGGCATTTTTAAAATGTATTTTACTGTTTTCTTTAATTTTACTCCAATAAATGGTGGGCTATCCATATAAGTATGATATCAAAAGAAAGCCCTATGTGTGTGTAAAAAAACTGTATATAATTTTCATGGGTAAAATAAAGTGCTTAGAGGGAAAACACTGTTGAACAAAGACATAGTCAAAAAGGTCAGAATTGCTCCGATCCTTAAGTGAAATCGACCTCAGATTTTCCCGGTCCTTACGGGGTTAAGATGTATTGTCCTTGCTGTGTACACAAGTAGTTAACTATTATTAGACACTGATTCACAGATTAAATCATATTTGTACTATCAACATCTTTGGAATAAAATGCAGTAACATGGCATGTAGTGTAAATCTGTCTAAAATAACATTGACAATGAGGTTGTAGTACCAAGAAAAGTGTAAAGTGTAAAGTTATGCATTTTGGATATAATAATGAACGCCTTTTCTGAAAAAGGACATTATGGAACTAGAGAAAGTGCAGAGGAGGGCTACAAAACTAGTAAGGGGAATGGAAAGTTTTAGTTATGAAGAAAGGCTAGAAAAGTTAAACTTATACACACTAGAGAAACGGCGTCTTAGAGGGGATATGATAACATTATATAATTATGTTCTGGGCCCATACAAAGGGCTCTCCAAAGACCTGTTCATTAACAGAACAGTACACAGGACGAGGGGTCACCCACTTAGACTTGAGGAAAGGAGATTTAATCTACAACAGCGGAAGGGATTCTTTACGGTAAGGACAATAAAGGTATGGAATTCACTGCCTGAGGAGGTGGTGCAGTCGAATACAGTAGATGCCTTTAAACGGTTAGTAATGTCTAAAAAAAACTATTCTTCTTTTGAAGAGGTTAAAAAGTTGGCTTGAATGCAAAAAAACGTATCTCTCAAACCGCTGTGGTTTGAGAGATACATGTATTTAAAGCTCTCGATTTCCTGCTGTCAGAAGTAGATCCGTGTCGGCCGACACCGAGGCTCTGCAGCAGAGCCGCAATTGTGTTATTGACAACGAATGATTTCACTGGAAAGGTCTAAAACGTGTGCTTGCAAACGGCGGCAGGACACAGAGCAGGACCGGCCTCTTAACTTTTTTAGCGCTAGAGCGCTATGGACGGCCTCTTAACAACACCCGGACCTTGGCCCGTGTACACGGGCTTTTACACTAGTAGTTAATAACCACTTACTCTTACAATTCTCTCTAAAGAGAGCCTTTACACTTACTGCTAATGTCTAGGGATTGCCAAAACTATTTGCTTCTAAAGAGAAACATGCAAAACACTGGCACTTCCTGCCTTCTGTGGAAATTCCCACAAAAACTGTTTTTCGTCTTTTGTTCTGCTTTTATCATTGCATTGAAACCAGTGATAATAATGTCTCCCCCAAGGTGGAGAGATCCATCATGTCGTGCTTCTGTATAAATGAGGATGTCATTTTACTGTATGTTGTCAGTCTGTGCTTGAGAGACAGAAAGCAGCTGATTTTTTTATGCTAGCTAGAGTAAGGATTCTTCCTCTTTTCTTGCTGGTGGTGGGGAGTGTGACATAGGTGTCGGTGGTGCAACTGTTGTCACACTCACAACTGCTGGCTCAGTCAGACAGCTGTATCTCTGTGATGCTTCTCCTGCATACAGCCACTTGGGGGGAAAAACATATTTTCCCTTTTGAGAAATATATTCCAGGACCCTGCCTGACATTTGTCCACAAGTCATTTTCTGTGGCCTAATATCCATTTTGGTTTCGGTTGGTAGGACAATTGAATAGCTCTGCTAGCACTTTTTGCTAACATTCCGTTATCCAGTATTGCCCTACTGGCTGTTTTACCGGCCTCAATTGGATCAAGGCCTGCTTACACCACTGATTCTCTCTATCAACCAAGCCTTGCAGCATGGTGGGAGAATCTAGGTTTTTATGTTACTGCAATGGAAATTCTCTTGGCCATAAACAGCACAGGCAGAAAACAGCAAAAGTCTTGCAAGAACTTCACTGGCTGTAGCAAAGAGACACATCGGTGCTGTGTGCAGCAGCACCTCCAAACCTGAGGGCCAAGGAAAATCAGCCCTTGTGCAATATCTTGACTGTAGGCCATATTTTGCCAATCTCTGGGTTACATATTGTGCAGTAAAGACGCATGTAAACTGGCAAATACACGTAAATCAGAAGCAGGTGAATGGTGCAGAGAGAATGCAATTGCACTTACCACACCCATAACTGAAAATGTTCGAGTGGCCAGCACAGCTGAGATGAACCCCAAAAATTGGAGCTTTACTATGCTTAATGACAAAGCTGGTCCCTCAATATCGTATAAAACAACTTAATATACAAATACACAAAATATAGCTGTTAATGTTCACAACATTGTTTTTAATGGGTGCAACAAGGAATTAAAATACTTTATCTGATCCAGACAGCACAGTTTGGACTAGCTAAGGCTAATACCAAGAAATATACAATAGAGTTTTATGTTTCCCCATGTGAGTTTAACATTGAAATCCCTTTAGCGATGCTTTAGTGATGTGTGCTTAAGAGCCCTGAGTATAGAAATGAAACACGTTCTTATCAGCTGTGTGCAGTTACTTGGCAAATGAAAGTGTCAGGCAATTTAGCTGTGTTGCTTGTGCCAGCACCTGAGGGCAGGCCAAGGAATGTCTTATTTATCCTGTTTGCTTAGTGAGGTGTATCTCGAGCTAAGGTTATCCAGGAAGGTATCTTGCCTTATAAGGACATGACAGGGCTGCATAATGTTATGTCAGTTAATGGTGATAGGACCAAACAAGTCACTGATCATTTAAAGGGAAACAGCCAGCACTGAACTTGTCTCCCACACTCTGTGAGGTTGAGGTACTAAGGATAATTAGAACAAATCCGGAACAAAGCATAAATAAAAGGGAACCTTTATTTGGCTCCATGTGCAGTTGGGATGCTCTAGAGCAAGAGTAGCCAACCCTAGTCTTTAAAGGGATAGTAATGTTTCACAAGAACAGCAGCTCCAATTATTCATAGAATTTGAGCCATAGAGAGTGTTATTTCAATACTGTCAGAGTTGTAGTTCAAGAGTAATTGAATGATAAAGTATCCCCCTCCTGCCCCTTTTACCCATTGTACGCCACCTCCTCTCAGATGTGGAATCTGGTCTCTTCACCAGACAGTTCACGGCAATAGACAATCTTCTTACTGTGAGAACAATAACCCATTGACTGGATTTTCAGGTTTAACCCTTATTTTCCTTCTCTGCAATCCACCTGGACAGCACCCTGCTGCTCTGAGCTGAGCAGTGTTAAATCAGTAAAAGGGGCAGGAGGGAGATACTTTATCATTCAATTACTCTTGAACTATAACTCTCACAGTATTGAAATAACACTCTCCACTGCCCAAATACTATGAAGATTAATTGGAGCTGCTTTGACGATGAAACATTATTATCCCTTTAAGAGCTACCAACAGTGCATGCCATACCTCCTAAGTGTGCCTCATTAGGAGAGGCAGTCCCTTTTTGAGACCCAAACACCTCTGTAGCTCTTTCCCACCCTGATGTACCTCTTTTAGGAGGCCAGACTGTGTGGTGTGTATATAAATGTATCTCATTAATGTATGATTAAACTGAGTGTTTATAAATTAGTTTGTGCTAATAAAATATTTTAGTCAATCAGTCACGAAATAACCTAAAAATTATCTGTAATGCCTCGCTCACCTGCCACACCCCCAGCATCACCACCTAAAACAAAAGTGCCCATCTTTGGCCACTTGACATGTTTGGAGGAATGCAATGCATTGGATGCCTCTCTCTGACAGTCAAAGGGTTAAGATTAAGTAAACTTATCTTAATATGACATCTCCATTTGAAGTTTGTAACTGGAACATGAAGACATCTGATAACAGTATATGTTGTAGTCTGGATCTATAGAACCCGGTAAGCTGGTATTCAGGATTTCACTCTATACTGTGCTACAGTGCAGAGCATGCATATATATATATATAGAACACACACTCTCAAATGTAACAAATATGTGCCTGGGTGCCAATCAGTTTTAAAGGGATAGTAATACTTAAGTATTATTATTCCCTATAATAAAGCCCTACTAAAAAAAAACGTATTGCCCCCAGTGTCATCTCTCAAACTTTTATGGTTTGAGAGATGAATGCTTCTAAAGTTGCCCTCTCCCTCCCACGAAGTCAGCTTTGTAGCTGACTGAAGGGAAATCCGGTCATAGATCATCAGGCGGCTCTGCAGCAGAGCCGCGATCGTGTTAATTAAAAAAAAAAACTCTCACTAAAACGGTCTTCTACGTGTGCTTGCAAACCAAGCACACGTAGAAGACCATATCAGTGAAAGTTTTCTTTTTTAGTAACGCGATTAGGCTGTGCTGGAGAGCCGCCCGAAAGTCGTACAACTTTCTTCCCTTCAGTCAGCTAGAATGCTGACTACAGGGAAGGGGGAGGGAGAAGGCAACTTTAGAAGCGATCATCTCGCAAACCATAAAGGTTTGAGAGATGACACTGGGGGCAATACGTTTTTTTTTTAGTAGGGCTTTACTATAGGGATTAGTAATACTTAAGTATTACTATCCCTTTAAAGTATTGTATCCAAATATAGCAAAATAAAGAAAGCACCCATTTCTACTATTGTTCGAACCTACTGTCCCAGCCTGTCCCAGTTCAAACCTACTGTCCTTTAAGTATCTTGATAAAGGCCCAAAGTAGGGCCGAAACATTGATGGAATAAACAGCAGTCCTTTCTTCACTTCAACAAGTCCTGTGAGTGCTTTCTTTATTTTGATATATATATATATATATATATAAAGAAAGAGAGAGGTCAGATATTTTTATATCGCAAGTTGCTTCAGCTGCTGTGATAAAGGAGAGGAGGTGATCACCATCATTCCATTGCATTAGTATTAACAATAATTCCATTTAACCCTGCAAAGCAATGTGTTGGATACCCCTCTGGCACTCAAAGGGTTAATACATTGAAGAAAAGGGTCTTATGAATCTTTTCTGTCCAGTTGCTGAAAATATATATGCAGCAGGAGGAGAGAGGGACATAGCTTAAATGAGTGGTGTTTATAAAAATACACACTCCAGGGTTGCACTGATTTTTGTGCAAACCTGTAGAGTGGAATTTTCATAAGTGTTTCTTAGGAATGAGAGGGAGGTGGGAAGGGGAATTACAGAAGGTCTCCCCCAGAGCAGATGTGCTTGAGAAGCAGAAGCTGAATTGTGAGCCCAGAGGACTAAAGGGAGCACAGTCTGAAAAGAGACCCCTGGGGCTCCCTCATTGTTCCTGTAAGAGGCTGAACTTGTAACTTGAAGCTGTGAGATAACTGAATTGTCACAGCTAAGTGTTTTTGGGCTCCGTGTATAACCACCATAGTGAATACTAGTGTAAAAGCCCGTGTACACAGGCCGAGGTACCCCTCTGGCACTCAAAGGGTAAACTTCTGTAACAGCTTTCATAGCTGCCGCCATGTCTTCCTATCTCTCTGCCTGCTCCGCTAAACAGGCTGTCTGTAGCAGCTGTTCCCGGCCTTCCATGCTTTCACTAGGCGGGCTAACTCAGATGCCGGTCTCGGTCCTGGGTGGGTGCCGAAATGTGTGCGCTACTCCGGCCAAGGTCCAGGTGATGTTAACCCTTTGAGTGCCAGAGGGGACCCAAAGGGTTAAGAGGCCGGTCCTGCTCTGTGTACTGCTGCCGCCAGTGTACGTGATGCAGTCATCTGCAGTTCGGGCGGTCTCTTCTGCGCATGATGGCTTCTGACAAACATCCTAGCGAATTATAATATAGGATGTTTCAAACCTGAGTCCAGAGAATCTTCCTATCTAGCCTATGAACTTGCTGACTGAGATCCACAAATATACAGGTTGCATTCCAGCCCCCCACAGTAACCAGACTGCTGACAAGACCCTTCTGGGGTTACAGTGCAGGCCTGAGTTTTTTTACCAAGTCTTGTAAAACTTGATAATTACGCATTAAATAAGAAAACTTCTAACACAAATTGTAGGTGATTATATTTTTTAATGAGATTGTGGAAACCCTCCTTCCTCTAGTCCTTAGTTTGTGCATTTCCTGGAGTAACAGACTTGTCCTTAAAGTGTTAAATAATCTGTGCTTTCTGAACTATTGAAGTAAGCCTGTTGTGTTGTTAACCTTACAAGGACTGAAAAATGTATATTTCTGGTTTAAGCTAGTCATGGTGACTCTACATGTGCTAGCGAGACAATCATGTAACAGGAAGTTGTTTAAAAAAATCATGTTCTCCTCAAGACAATGGTATTGTAGAACAGGATTTATACTTGGGGATAAACATTTCTAATTTTGTTTAATGACTTACCCTGATTATCTATTTATCATCTATCTATCTATCTATCACTTACTCCTATAGGCATAGTTACCCTCTAATCTTTCTTTACCCAATTTTCTATTTCTTTATTGCCCCCTCTATTTCACTATGCTCTCTCCTTCTCTCTATCTCTGAGAGCACCCCACCCAACACGCCACCCCTATACACAGACACATGCATATATAGGCACATGTATGCACGCACATGCACACCCACCAGAACACATACACTTACATGTACACACAGAAAGACACATTCACACTCTACAACACACCATAACACACACATATACATGCATGCACTTGCACTCCCACTCACTTGTATACAAAAACACACACACATATATATATATATATATGTACATAAATTTACACCCCCAACATGCTCCAACATACCTACACACAAAGACACACACACCCACACACCTACGCACTCACACATACATGCAGGTGCATATATTTATCCACACATAAATGCGCTCACACACACGTGTGCATGCCAGCACATGTACACAGACACAGAAATACACACACACATGCACACATACTCAGATACACAGAGGCAGATGCAGGCATACAGACAGACGCAGACAAGCAGATACAAACAGACAGAGAAAAGCTCTCATATACAAACACAGGAGACATCTCTGAAAATTGACCTAGAAAAGTTAATAAGGAAAATGTGACTCTGCTATTATCCATTAGTACATTTTAATCATGGGTAAGACTGACCCATATTTCTATATTTCTCACTTATTATTTCTTGTGACTTTTTTTTTAGTCCATAACTGAATTGGTGCAGAAGGGACTTCTATTCCCGTGCACGTGTCGCATAGATCCATGTCAGGGGATACGTGCACGTAGCTCAGACTTCTCTCCTGTGGTGCAATTGGTTTCATTTGAGAATTTCCCTTATTTGTCTTAATGAATTTCACCCAGTGTTTTTTTTTAACCGATTGTTTAAAATGCATGTACAACAGCTATGATTCCATACATTTAAATGTCAGTGACTTTGAACAGCAAATTAATTTGTACAAATAAATAAAGTTAATGACAAATCCAGGTGTTACATAAGAGCAAACATTCTTTAGATTCTATTAGTGTCATATTTTGCCAGATGAGATAATGAAGATAGTTATTATTTATTGTTACTGACAGCCTGTCAGTACACATCAGGTATGCACAGTACTAAATGCTGTTTATTTTTCAGTTGTAACAAAAAACAAACCCATAAATAACATCATGTAATTTAGCTTGGTATGCAGTTAGGATTTATAAATATGTTTTAAAGTAGGTATTATCTATAGAAAATGTCAAAGCTGCTCAAATTGCTCTTGTCTTTTAAACCCAGGGGGGTTTTACACTAAAGTGAGAGAAGCCATTCCACTGATAGAAGCCACGCCAGGTTTTATGTTATTCTATGGAGCCTTGTTTAGATGTTGGAGAGATCTCTCTATAGACTACTATAGGAATTGGATAGGATTTAGAATTGCTTATTGCCTCTCACTCTGGTATTGTATCAACAAGAAATTATGTCGATTACAGAAAAATATCCACAAGAATTTTTGGCTGAATCAGTATCCTAGAAAGGGTATACTTTTAACCCCTTAAGGACCAGCAGTCCTGAGATGTTTCCGTCCCATAAGGACCGCTTTGATCTTTGCCGATGTGCCGGTTGTTGCGTGTATTGGCACGCTGCTTTGGGGCCTAAAAGAGATTGCTCCGGTCTTGGAGAGGTCAGTTTTAGACCCCGTTTTTACTTACAGTACTATGACCATCATTGGTCCTTAAGTATTTAAGAACCGTGATGGCCATAGTACGTCACGTAGTCCTGAAGCGGTTAAAAGGTTGTAAGTGAAAGAGCGTACGACTACATAACACCTTAACTATGTCGCCAGGATTAAAATGGTGACAAGAGAATCTCGTGCTGCATGATAGTGCGAGATTCTCAGGTCGCCTACTGAAAAGGGTGCATCCTGGTCTTGCTGGCCTGAGCTATCTCCCCTGTTCAAGTTATACAAAAAAAAAGAAGCCAATCATTAGTCCATCTCTCTTTTAGTGCAGTGACAGCGTCATATGTTACTTGCTGACTGATGATGAGAACGCTGTCATTGCACTAAAACAGACAGATAGAACCCGCCAGCAAGACCAGGATGCGTCCTTTCAGCCCTTCGTGTGTGCTGCAGAGTACCTTTAATCTGGGTGGAAAAAAAAGCAGAGATGGGGAGATAGAGCCAGGGCAGCGCACCGCCTCCAGCAACACAGGTGTTTTTTTGTTTGGATTTTTTCTTAATAACTAGAACAGGGGAGATTGTGCTGGCCAGCAAGAATGGGATGTGCTCTTTTCAGTAGACGACCTGAGAACACAGAAATCAATGTCATCCATTAATGCTAAGTTAATGCACTTAGCTAAATTCTTCAGGTCTCCGCTGCTTGGAGCGGCCTCGAGGGCAGCAGAGATACATATGCCCAACACAGTTCCTCTTCATTGCTCTACATAGCACACTGAGGGCATTGGAAGTGAGCCTACCTTTATATATGGGAATGCTCACTTCCATTTCCCTCACAGCTATTGGCTGAGATGTTCTTCACATTCCAGCCAATCAGATTTGAGCAGCTGTTCTTTAAACTGATTGGCTGGGGTATGAAGAACATCCCAGCCAATAGCTGTGAGGGAAATGGAAGTGAGTCTGCCCATATATAAAGGCAGGCTCACTTCCAATGCCCTCAGTGTGCTATGTAGAACAATGAAGAGGAACTGTGTTGGGCATATGTATCTCTGCTGCCCTCGAGGCCGCTCCAAGCAGCGGAGACCTGAAGAATTTAGCTAAGTGCATTAACTTAGCATTAATGGATGACATTGATTTCTGTGTATATGGATACTGTTTTTTTCTTTGCAACCTCAGTATAATGCTAACTGGAGCTTGCTGTAACGCTAGAAGCCATTCACAGCACACCGAAGGGAAGCGTGAATGCGGTCCCTGGGGCAGCTAGGAGGGAGGTGAGAGGAGAAATAGGAGATGAAGAAGAGCTTTGCCGAATAGTCAGCATGTCCCATTATGCAGATCGGCAAAGCTTGAAGAGGAAATTTCTTTGTAAGAAAAAAAAAAACCTCTTTCCTATTATTACTTTTATTAACAAAGCATATGGTAACACATTTTATAAGGTGATACATCCCCTTTAAATCCTGGTCTGTTAGTGGGCCATGAGGGCATGGGTTGAGTACCACTGATCTAGGTTCCATCTATTGCTTTATAAACTTGTACTCAGTGGCGTCTTCAGCATTCATATTTAGGGGGGGCACATGGGGGGCCAGCGACAAAAGCAGGGGGGCAATTATAAAACATTATTTATATATATATATATATATATATATATATATATATATATATATATATATAAATAAACACATATACACACACACACTTGGAAAACATAAATGTAGAAAATTCAGATTTCTATATTTCCAGCAACTTCTGTGAAATATGAAACCAAGTACTGAGCACCTCTGCATAGAAGGCTTTGTGTGAATAGCCCAAAGCGACATTCTGCTTCTGGTCTAATGCACAGTGATCTGACTGCAGCATGACAATCTGCCCACAGGAACATTTACAGAGTACTGTATAACCTACCTGCAGGTGAGGTGAGTACTCCACTCACCTCACCGGCAGGAAGATTATACAGTACTCTGTAAATGTTCCTGTGGGCAGATTGTCATGCTGCAGATCACTGTGCATTAGACCAGAAAAAGAATGTCGCTTTGCGCTATTAAAAAAACATAAGGTACCACTTTAGTAATTTGCTAAAGGATCTCCTGCACACATCAGCACAAATTCACACAGCCGTGCCAATAGTGCTACTGTAAAAATAAAAGGTTTGAACATTCTTAATACTCGTGTCCTCAGTGTTTAAAAGTGATTTGAACCACGTCATCTTGCAACATAGTAATTTTTTAATAGACAACTGGGATATCTGATTGTGGTGGTCTCACCCGTCACCATGACTGCTTACTGCTTGCTTACTAAAGCTCAAACTTGCTGTGGCTGCTGCCCCAGTGCCCCACCGCCACCCTGCGCTCTGTCCACAATGTCTTTCTTTGGGTGTGGCTGCAGCTCCTCTGGTGGCTGGTGCGCAGATGCAAAGCCAATGAAGACCAAGTGAATCGGGCACTGAGCAGTGTGAGCACTATGTTCAGGCTCACTCTCTTCTCCTGCAGCAGGGCAGATTTAATTCAGGCAGAGCTGGTTTAAGACTCCATAGGGCCCTAGGCAGGATCTCAAATTGGGCCCCCCCTATTGCCCCTTTCCTGCAAACCTTTCTTTATTTGCATATTGTTCTTGTGGGTAGAGATACTAGTACCAACTACATAAAAGAAAAATTGGATGCTTCAACACCCTGGGTGCCATAGAGATCACCAAGGCTTTTGCAAAGCAAATAAAAAAATAAAATAAAACAGAGCTTAGAATTGAAATGGAACTACATTTGTGACGCCACATAGCTTAAAATTGAAGTGGGCTACATTAGTGACACCACAGAGCTTTACATTGAAATGGAGTTAAACTACTGACTAGGGTTGCACCGATACCGATACTGGTATTGGTGCCAATACCAGAATTTGCGTGAGTACTTGTACTCACGCAAATGCGGCCGACGCCAGCACCGATACCCTGTGTCAGGGTCGGTGCTGCAGAGAGGGAGCCTGGGGAGCTGCTCACAATGCTCCCCAGTCACCTCTCTCCCTCCTGCAGCGTTGGAGCGTTGCCGCGGGTTACCATGGCAGCGCTCTGATGCTGACCTCTGCCGGGGCTTGCGAGAGAACAGCGAGCACCCGGCAGAGGAGGGTAAGGGAGGCTAGATGGGGCAGTGGGTCGTGAAAGAGGCAGAGAGTGGGTCAAGAGGGAGAAAAAGAAGCAAAGGGAGGAAGGATCAGGAGACAAAGGGAGGGGGGGCCAAGAAGAGGCAAGAGGAGCAGGGATCAGGAGGGAGAGAGAGGCAAAAGGGTGGGATCAAGTGTCAAGGAGAAGGAGTGGGAGAAAGGGGGAACAAAAGTGAGAGAAAAAGCCAAGGCAAAAGAAGGGGGAGAAAGGGGGATCAAAAGGGAGAGAAAAAGCCAAGGCAAAAGAAGGGGGAGAAAGGGGGATCAAAAGGGAGAGAAAAAGCCAAGGCAAAAGAAGGGGGCACAAGAGGGGGAGAAAGAGTCAAAAGGGGAGAATCAAGAGGTGGTGTGTGTATGTATGTATGTATGTGTGTGTATATATATTTCAAGTACTCACCGATACCAATTACTTTTTTTTGCGGTCATTTGCCAGTTTTCCAAGTACCTAAAGCATATAGGTACTTGGAAAACTGGCAAATGACTGCAAAAAAGAGTATCGGTAATTGGTATCGGTGAGTACTCGAAAAAAGTATCGGTACTCGTACTCGGTCTTCAAAAATCGGTATCGGTGCATCTCTACTACTGACACCACAGAGCTTACAATTGAAATGGGGCTACTGTAGTGACACCACAGAGCTAACAATTGAAATACTGCTATATTTGTGATACCATAGAGCCTACAATTTAAATGGGGCTAAACGAGTGATACCACAGAGCTAGCAATTGAAATAAAGCTACACACGTGATTCCACAGAAACTGTAATTCTATGACTGCCGATGGGTAGTCAAAGAATTGTAAGATCTGTGGTATCACTTGTGTAGCTCGGTTTCAATTGTTAGGCCTGTGGCATCACAGGGGAGTGAGACAGAGAGTACAAGGGAAAGAGAGAGAAGGGGAGGGAGAGCATTGTGGGGAGAGAGAGAGTGTGTCATGGGGGAGATTGTGTGGGATAAAGGGAGAAGAGTGGAATGCAAGGGGAGGAGAATGAGGAAGGAGAGAAGGACTGAAGTATGGCTCTCCAATATAGGGCCTGTTGGATGGATGTTCTGGTGATCCCAGTGCTCTGTTTAACCCTTTGAGTGCCAGATGGGTGCCAAACACATTGACACTCTGGCACTAAAAGGCTCAAATCTTTTAATTTTTGAGGCCGTTCCACACTGCATAGAGATTAGTGTACAAAGAGCCAGTACATTTGTTCCTCCAGAAATTGGTTTAGTTTTTATTTTACGTTCATATGAACAAGTGACCAGCTCTGTGTACTTAGAATTAGAGCTTTATTCATTGCATAGTCTAAACAATATATATATTCACATACATACACACTATATGTATGTGAATATGTATATTATATAGACTCTGCAACTATGTATGTGAATATGCCTATTATATAGACTCTGCAATGTATAAAGCTCTAATTCTAAGCACACAGAGCTGGTCACTTGTCCATATGAACGTGAAATAAAAACTAAGACAATTTCTGTAGGAACAAATGTGCTGGCTCTTTGTACAGTATGTATTATGTGACCCCAGTGCTAGTACCTGGTGCGAGCAGCTTCCCATGATAGTGCGCCCATTATTCTAAAGTCCAGCCCACATCTTACTGTCGAGCAGAATGTGCTCTGTGGAGACAGAGATCTGTACCTTCTTCTGTACAGACCTCTTATAGCCGCTCCTTCGCGGTCCTCTGTCTTTTAAAATAATGCAGCGCGCCGAGAGATGACGTCATATCACGGCGCTCTGCATTATCACAGACTGCTGACATAGTGACAAGAGGGAGTAGTACAGGGAGGTCTGTGCTCAGCTTTCCGGTAGGAAGATTTGTCAGACCTTCCTATCGGCCAGCTATTTTGTTGCATGCAGGGCTTGATCAGCGGGCCCTCCAACATGGCAGGCGCCTTACCTGTGATCCGGCTCTGAATTCAGGAGCCACCGCCGGGTGAAGAAAATTGGGGGGGCACATGGGGGGGCACAGTAGAATGTAGGGGGGGCCATGGCCCCCTCTGGCCCCCCCCTAGTGACGCCACTGCTTGTACTGTTGGGTCAGGTGAAAGATACCTCCCCAGAACTGACTCCCATTAACTCCTATTTATTCCTCCTATGGTGAGTGCTGTCTGCATTTCTTGAAACACTTTGACCTCCAAAATGTATTAAGAGAACCAGAGTAATTATGAGGCAATCTGCATCATGGGGAAAAAGTCCAAAGTCTCACTGGTTTAAATAGAGCTTTTAACCCTTTGAATGTTAGATGTGCCCATGCATTGTAAAGTGATATGTTGGAGACATCTCTACAATTCTACGGGTTAAAAACTCCTTTTAAATCAATGGAAATTTGAAGATTCACTTTGGGCCAAAGTTTAATATATTAGCTCCTAACTCTACTACTCTCAGTAGTAGGCATCCTTTTGCAATTCCGTTGTTGGGTACTGCTGGTAGGGGATTATGGGAGGGCTAAAGGTTACTTACCCCCATCTATATCCCAGATTCATCAAGACCATGTAGAAGCAAGAAAGGCTGAGACAGCAGTTTTGCATTACTGAGAGTAGTTAGAAGAATGTGTGTTAGAGCCATATGTAGCTATGTAATTGGACTGAAACTAAACTGGAGGTCAGACAACACCAGTTCATTCTGGCCTCTAAGTGTTTTTGCCTGATGGAAGCAGCACAATTCAGACATCCTTAAATCTCCACTCCCCTCCCTGTTTCTTTCCCCAGCCTGCAAGAAATTATCATCAAATGTTCAACCAGAAATCATTTCATTTGTGCTTTAGCCGATGTGTAAAAACGCTTTGATAAATCATTACAGTGTAAGCTCCCTGTATGAGAGAAGTATTGACTAACAAAAATCAGTGCTATAAATGTGCATGTATTAAAATGCTATTCATATTGATTCTCACAGTGCAAGCCTAGCTATAGGAAAATAACAAAACCATCGTAGCCTTTTTTTTTTGTGCTAGAAGAGTTTGCAGCACATTTTTGCATAAATCGATTTTCACCAGTCAGGCACTTAAAGATGAAGTGGAATGGGAGATATAACTAATATTAAAAATATAGAGGAGATTCCTGCTATGTAAATGACTGTCCACTCCTCACGGTCAGATACTTCTGTAGGTGCTACCTGAGGGGACGAATGTTTAAAGCCAGCTTGGGGCATGTCATGGTGTAACACCTTACTGATACCCATAATGATAATATTTAAAGTGATAGTAACGTTTCACAAAAACAGCAGCTCCAATTAATCTTCATAGTATTTGAGCCATAGAGAGTGTTATTTCATTACTGTGAGCGTTGTAGTTCAAGAGTAATTGAATTATAAAGTTTCCCCCTCCCGCGCCTTTTACCTAGTGTAAGCCCCCACTCCTCAGCTGTGGAATCCAGTCCATAGACCAGACAGCTCACATCAAGGGTCAATATTCTTACTGTGAGAACAATGAAAACCCTGCCCCCTTGACAGGTTTTTCAGCTTTTTTCCTTATCTTAATTGAAGATTGTCCCTCTCTGCAATCTACCTGGACACTCCCTGCTGCTCTAAGCTGAGCAGTGTTACATCAGTAGAAGGGGTGGGAGGGGGATATTTTATCATTCAATTACTCTTGAAATACAACTCTAACAGAATTGAAATAACACTCTCCATGGCCCAAATACTATGAAGATTAATTGGAGCTGCTATTTATGAGAAACATTACTGTCCCTTTAAATCAATTGTAAGCCTTCATTATCAGTGATTAACTCCTTGCTCACCCCTCTGGCAGTTAAATGGTTACCAGCTTGACTAGAAAGCTCTTATTTCATAATTTTTTCAGCAGCTGTTTATTAAGGGCCAAGTCCACTTGTTTTATGATCCATCCTTGACCTTTCTGCTCCAGTGTTTGTACAGCTTTATGCTACTTGATAATGCATGTGACCCAATACTATCTCCCTAGTTCTTATCTCCTTGATAGATAATAAATCTACTGTTTCTTTCAGATAATGAGCTGTGAATCTGTGCTGAGTCCCCATGAGGGAAACTTTAAAAGTTACAAATTAAGATAATTATTACCAGTACAGCAATATTACATTTTGACAGGTGAACATTTATATAACCTCGATAAAAAAAAGTTCAGCTTTTCTGCAAGCTAATAGGTTATTTATTTTGGAATTGTCCATTAGCTTTATTGAACATTCCTGGAAAAACAGGTAAAATCTGGAAAAATGGTGATCCTCAAGATTAAGTAACTAAAACTGCACATTAGGATACTATAAAAAGCTAACTAAATACTCTGTTGATGTAGTTTCACTTGCCAGCTATCGTGCATTCCAGAAAATACAAAAGTTTCAATTTGTTTAGCAAACATTGCAAGAGACACCAATGAAACATATCCTAGAACATAAAGTCCTAGAATGCGTTGCTCACTGTGTGCGTAACCGCACATGCGCAGTGGGGACTCGCAGAATGGGCTGATCCGGAGCAGAGAGCTCCGGAAGGCTGACAACCTGTCTGTGCTCCCGGCTCCGGGGCAGCAGCGGAGGCAGCTGGGTGACAAACTGAGAGCCATCCGGAGCTCCCTGTTCCGGATCAGCCCATGTATACGGGCTTTGTAACTAGTCTTCTATATTATGATAATGAATTGATCATGTGATCAAGTGACTTTAGTG
Source organism: Rhinophrynus dorsalis (assembly GCA_037306005.1). Classification (NCBI taxonomy): domain Eukaryota; kingdom Metazoa; phylum Chordata; class Amphibia; order Anura; family Rhinophrynidae; genus Rhinophrynus; species Rhinophrynus dorsalis. The sequence continues at coordinate 10,506,817 of CM074726.1, forward strand.
GCATATAACTTGCATAGCCAATGCCTTTATTAACCTTTGACTCTGTAGAATCCATTGCTCTTTCGTATGGCCTAGGGTGGTGGCAGAGGCGTAACTAGAAGCCACCGGGCCCTGGTGCAAGAATTGCCATGGGGCCCCCCCCGACCACATTGGCCCCCTCATCCACATTGCCCCTTCCATCTCCACATTGCCCCTTCCACAATGCCCCCTTCATCTCCACATTGCCCCCCCTCATCTCCACAATGCCCCTTCCATAATGCCCCCATCTCCAGATTTCCCCTTCCACAATGCTCCCTTCATCTCCACAATGCCTCCTTCATCTCCACAATGCCCCTTCCATAATGCCCCCATCTCCAGATTTCCCCTTCCACAGTGCCCCCATCATCTCCACATTTCCTCTTTATCTCCACATTGCCCCTACCTCCAGTCCCTGGTGGTCTAGCGGTGTGGTTTGACAGATCCGTGCCTCCTTCGGCACAGATCTCTTGAACTGAAGCTCCCGTGCGCCGCTCTAGTAATGCAGAGGCTGGGAGATGATGTCATCTCCCAGCGCTCTGTATTACTAGAGCGGCTCGCCGAGTGGGAGATCAGGTAAGTGACTGCTGCGGCGAGGGGGTCGCAGGCGGTGGCCGGGCCCCTGGAGTGACGGGCCCGGTCACAGGTGCGACCGCTGCGACCCCTATTGATACACCACTGGGTGGTGGGTGAAAATGAGTCTGCTTTGTGAACAGATCTTCAACCCTTTGAGTGCCAGATAGGTATCCAGCTTATTGCTTTGCAATTCGTTGCATACCTCTATGGCACTGAAAGGGATAACAGGATAGGAAAACTGTTAAATATGCTTCTAGATTCCTGAGTGAATGTTCTAGAGCAGTGGTTTTCGGCCAGGGTGCTGTGGCACTTTAGTGTATCATGGATATCCACTTAGAAAAAAATATGAATGCAGAGTTTCAAAAATGTATTTATCAAAATTGTTATGCAAAATGTTTTTTTTTTTTTTTTTTTGTTATTCTTATTGAGAGATGTAAACAAACTATATTTTTCTATTTTTACCATTCCATACTTGTTTCATAAATGAACTATAAAATGTTAGGTGTGCCCAAAAGATATCAGCCCAACTAAAAGAACCACTGTTCTAGGGTAATACTAGTCAACTGTTGGACATCCAGCTGTTGGGGACCTCAACTCCCATCATCCTAAGCCAGCCAATATCTGGTTGGGGACGATGGGATTTGTAACTGACTAGCTCTGTTCTGAAGAATGGAACTGCCGCTGACTACTGCCTTGATAATCAGTCTTTCGGCTGGATTCCATTGCAGTTGATAAACTTATCATTCAAGGTATCTTAAAATTCCCTCATATACTTCAGCAATATAGATAATTATGCCATTTGATTTCAAAGCCAGTAGGATGTTGATTCAGGGAGACATAAATTAAAGTGGGTCTTTGTTTGCTTTCCTCTGGGTCAGCACAGAGGATCTGGAATAGGCTGAACTGGACGTATATCCTTTTTTCAGCTGCACCGACTATGTAACAATGTAAATGGGTGGTGTGAGATAACATTTATTACCTGCGTTGGAATTTATTGTGATGAGCATTGATATTGCTAACACGTGTCTTCATCCAATTTAAAACCCATGTTTCTTATAAATATAATGATTTGGGAGTGTTGGTTTTCCATTTACTCCTAATTCAGAGTCGAGGATTGGAAGAAAAACGTTATTGGGATGAGACAAGTTTCCTGCATTCCTCAGATAGGTAATCATCTCTGTGAATCCCAGGCAGACATGTATGGTAATACTTTATAGCAGTGCTGGGCAATGACATCTGTGGGGATGTTCCATTATTTAAGTAGTCACTGTGCCCAGTTTGTTGACGGAGGATGTTTCATATTAGATTATATCTAAAACTGGGCCCTTATTCATTAAATTAAAGAAGTGAAATTCTGACTTAAACCAGCTACAATGTAGGAGACAGATGAAAATTAATTCAGTCGGGGTTTAACCTCCCTGAAAGTTATAGTTGTCTCAAGCACGTTACTTTTAAACCCTTTGAGTGCCAGAGGGGTGCACAATGCATTGTTCTGCAATGTGTTACATACTCTGGAGTGACGGGCCTGGTCGCAGGTGCGACCCCTATAGTTACGCCACTGATCCTGTTTAACCCCATTACTGACCATATGAAGCAGTGCGTGGTTGGCAGTTAAGGACCATGTGTAATTTTTTTTGTTTTTGGTTTTGGGTTTTTTTTGTTTTGCACAATGGATTCCGGAGTCCCCAAGCGGCATGCAGCCACCCAGGGACCCCAAAATTCCATAACATGCCATGACCGTCACCGGTTCTTAACCCTTTGAGTGTCAGAGCAGCAGTGCGTGATTGGCAGTTAAGGACCATGTGTAATTTTTTTTTGGTTTTTGTTTTTGTTTTTTTTTTGTTTTGCACAATGGATTCCGGAGTCCCCAAGCAGCATGCAGCCACCCAGGGACCCCAAAATTCCATAACATGCCAGGACCGTCACCGGTTCTTAACCCTTTGAGTGTCAGAGCAAAGCAATGCATTCTGTACCCCTCTGGCACTCAAGTGCTGGAACCACGTGACAGTCCTAGCACGTCCAGGGTCATTAAGGGGTTAAATTGTGGGATTTTCATTTCATCCCTATGTTACCTCTGTCCCCCCCCCCCAGAGTTGCACCACTTTTCTTGATGAATACAGCCCCCTAATATAATCACTGTGGATGGACGTTCTAATATTGAGATGCTACATACCTTTCGATATTGGTTAATCCGGCAGATCACTGCAAATACATTGTATTGTTTAATTATGTGTGGGACTTCCTATGTAATGAAGTGAATTGAAACGTTGTGGCGTAACTTAGGCCCCTTATGGACCTAGGATTGATGAAGGAGTGGCGGGCCTGATTAGAGGACTGGCCTGGTTAATGGTGTGATGTACTTGATCTAAGGGGTGCATAGAGGAGGGGACAATTGTGAGAAGCTTCATAGACAGTGGCTAAAAAGGGGAGTATTAATACCCAGCGCCCCTCCCACAAATACAGGCACGGCCTGTATACTTTTTATGCCTTGATTACCGTGAGTTCTTACTGGGAATGGATTTTATTAGACCGAAGTAACATATAATTATAGCACTTTTGAGTAATTTTGCAGATTTTTGTGGAAAGGCATATACAATATGGTTACTGCAATTTGAACTGGAATGTGAAATAAAATGTTAATTGGAAAACTATTTTTTATTTGTTTTACCGGACAACCTATCCTTTGTTTCACCAAGGGGACATGGTTTAACCCTTTCAGTGCTATGTGTGAGGCAATACGTTGTGTACACAAAGAGCTAGTCAGAGATGCTCAACTAGGAACAAGTCCGTCCTCAGAGTGATGAGGCTGTATAGGATAAGTATCCTACCCAGGGTGCAATCTCTTTTAGCTCACTAGTGCCTTTCACAGAGAGGAAATATCCTAAAGCACATCATACTGATCCTACCAAAAAGCAGTCCAGCCACGAAGTCCCAGGCAATTCCTCTCTGAACAAGAGAAGCAGCCAACCCCAGACGTACATTTCAGCCTTATTGGTCCTCCTCAGTGAGGTGCAGATGATCTCTTTAAGTACTGTGAGCAAGGGGTCCACATCTGGATAGGGTGACTAGTCCCCAGGCTAATTTGCATATGCAAAGAGCTAGCCTTTTGGTAGAATCAGTATGATGTGCTTTAGGATATTTCCTCTGTGTGAAAGGCACTAGTGAGCTAAAAGAGATTGCACCCTGGGAAGGATACTTATCCTATAGAGCCTCATCACTTCGAGGGCAGCCTCGTTCCTAGTTGAGCATCTCTGACAAGCTGTTGGCACTCAAAGTACTAACACCTGATATAATTAGTCTCTGATTAACCCACCCGTGCACTAGCAGGGATATTCTAATAATATGCCCTGTGATGTCCATGACAATAGGTTTGAAAACCACTGTAATAACTGAATTAAGATGTTTCAGGCACCTGATGTACTGTTTATCAAAAAAGAGGTTCATCTGCAGCCTAAATCAAAAAGACATTAAAGCAGAACTTTCATTCAAATTAAAGTGCCCCCCAAATCATTATTCAAATAGAGATATGCATATCAATACTTGTATTATCCTGAATAAATCCGGAATTATTGAGAAATCCAACTTGTTCAGAGACTCACCGGCAGGCATCTTGCTGTAGAGTCATCTGTGCTCCTACACTGTCAGTCACTTCCTGTTACCTTAAGGTACAATGCAACTCCCCCTCACCAGTCCTAGAGGAGACCAGGATGGACAGAGCAGGAGCACAGATGCCTCTTCAGACAGACATCTGAGCTTGGATTTCTCAATAAGACCGGACTTATTCAGGACTATACAAGTATTGATATGCTTATTGCTATGTGAATAATGATTTGTGGGGCACTTTAATGTGAATGAAAGTTCTGCTCTAAAGCAATAGGGACTCCCCTATGTTAATGTTTGCATGTTACCAACATTTGAGGCTGTTGTGGATGTGAGTTGGTACCGTGTTAGCCGTAGAAATACAGGAGGCAAAAGTTTAGTCAAGTTGATACCTTTATTGGCTAACTAAACAGATTTAGAATGCAAGATTTCAAGACCTCTTAGGTCTCTTCAAGAGGTCATGAAGGCCTGCATTCTAAATCTGTTTAGTTCACCAATAATGGTATCAACTTTACTAAATGTTTGCCTCCTGTTATGTTTTAAGACACGCTAATCTATCATGTTCAGTATGGTTGGGTTTTTAATATTGAGCTTCAGCTGGTATATCAGGAAAACCTTGGTGGCTATACCATGACATTTTACTGGTTTAAAGGGGTAACACCCCTGAATTATAAAACTATGGCAAGAAAATCATAATGGCCCTTATGAGTATTTCACTTGTGCCTTTGTTCAAGAGATAACATCTTCAGATAGTCCTAATTAGTGCTGAAGTCATTCCCATGGATGTGGGTATGAAAGTTGCTGCAGGACCACAGGATCTCAAATGCTGTTAACTACACATGTTAAACCTAACCTTTTAAGAGCCAAGTTTGATGTGAAATACATTGCTACTCAATATGTTGTGCATCCATTTGGCTTTTAAAAAAATTAAGTAAGCTCTCACGTTGCCTGCTTCAGCTTGAAAAAAACAACTGCTAGCAACTGTCTTGTCTGCCTCCATGGACATGATATCCAGGACTGATATTATGTCTGGATCAAGGGCAAAGTTCATAGGGGACTTTAGGATTTTCTGGCTGTACTAAGGTAAGATAAGTAGGGGTATTATTAGGGGGTGCTACTGCTCCTTTAAGTGGTTTCTGTAATTGGACTTTACACACCTTGATCAATGTGACGGTATCTGGTGCACAACCTTAAAGGGATAGTAATACTTCATTTTAACTTTATTTTATTTTGTAGACATTAGAAAAACATGAAGAATGATATAAGTCTTATCTCTGAAACCTTTATGGTTTAAGAGATATTCACAAACAAAGTATCCCTGTTCAGCCAGATCAGAAGGGAGGTGCCCAGGTAGACTGCAGAGAGGGACAATCTTCAATTAAGATAATGGAAAAAGCTGAAAAACTTGTCAAGGGGGGAAGGGCTTTCATTGTTTTCATACAAAGAAAATTGTCCCCTTCTGTTATCTGTACTGTCATACAACCAGACTCACATCTGAGAAGAGATGGCTTACACTAGGTAAAAGGGGCAGGGAGGGGAACTTTGCTTGTGAATATCTCATAAACCATAAAGGTTTGAGAGATAAGACTTATATCATTCTTCATGTTTTTTTAATGCCTACAAAAGTAGTTTCTCATGGAACTAGAGAACTGGTTCTTACTAGACTCAGGGAGGAAACGTAGTTAAGTAGAATTGTACTACTGTAATAACCTCTTTGACTTTTACCAAGATGTTATAGAGAACTTGTAAAACTAAAATATGTACAGTTGACCATGGGAGATTATAAACTATAAGCACTTGGTGTACCCAAGATTATATTAATGTTTATTACTCTCACAGAAGTTTGCTAGTCTCTGGGTCTGATGTACTAAGAAGAATTGGAGCAATTCTGGAGCAAACCAACTGCACCACAGGGGACCAATAAATAGTATACAAAACAAAATAGATTAAGCAGCTCAAGGATATCCAGGCCTTATATTTAAACAACTCAAGTGCCAAAATAACTGAAAAAGTTGAAAACATGTGCTGAGCAAACAAAGACCTTCCCTGGTCTAATCAAAATTACAAACAACTAGAGTTCAGTGCACCATGCGATCAAACAAATCCAGTAACAATGACCAGAGACTCGTAGTTTCATCAACGCGTTTCACGTATACATCGCTTAATCTTGATGACAATATCTGCTGTATTGGCGTCCCCTATATAAAGTCTCTCTACCCTAGGCTGACCAGACCTCACCTTTAACCAGAGAAACATAGGAAAAATGCATACTGCAAGACTGTTTTGAGTTCAGTGAAGTACTGAAAAATGGCTATTTCTTATGTGTCCCCATTTAAAGGTTAAATCTGGTCAGTCTACTCTACCCAGTGGGTAGAAACACTTTATATAGGGAACGTTAATGCAGCAGACTTTGGTCATCTGAGCTTCCGAGTCATTTGATAGCACTGTAAACATTTTTAATGGTTACAAATAAATGTTTCATATGTTTTTACATTACTGGATTTGTTTGAACTACTTGTAAAACTAAAATGTGTGCAGTTGTCCATGTGAGATTATAAACTATAAGCACTTGGTGTACCCAAGATTATCTTGATGTTTATAACACCGATAGAAGTTACTACTCTCTGGGTTTGATGTCCTAAGAAGAACTGGACTCTCTGGGTCTTAGAAACTAAGAAGATCTGGAGCAATGCCGGAGCAAACCAACTGCACCATAGGGGACCAATAATTAGCAAACAAAACAAAATAGATTAAGAGGCTCAAGGATATCCAGGCCTTATATTTAAACCACTCAAGTGCCAAAATAACTGAAAAAGTTGAAAACATGTGCTGAGCAAACAAAGACCTTCCCTGGTCTAATCAAAATTACAAACAACTAGAGTTCACTGCACCATGCGATCAAACAAATCCAGTAACAATGACCAGAGACTTGTAGTTTCATCAACGCGTTTCACGTATACATCTCTTAATCATGATGACAATGTCTGCTGTATTGGCGTCCCCTATATAAAGTCTCTTTACCCAGTGGGTAGAAACACTTTAAATAGGGAACATTAATGCAGCAGACTTTGGTCATCTGAGCTTGCGAGTCAATTGATAGCACTGTAAACATTTTTAATGGTTACAAATAAATGTTTCATATGTTTTTACATTATTGGATTTGTTTGAACTACTTGTAAAACTAAAATGTGTGCAGTTGTCCATGTGAGATTATAAACTATAAGCACTTGGTGTACCCAAGATTATCTTGATGTTTATAACTGATAGAAGTTACTACTCTCTGGGTTTGATGAACTAAGAAGAACTGGACTCTCTGGGTCTTATGTACAAAGAAGAACTGGAGCAATGCCGGAGCAAACCATCTGCATAGGGGACCAATAATTAGCATACAAAACAAAATAGTTTAAGAGGCTGAAGGATATCCAGGCCTTATATTTAAACAACTCAAGTGCCAAAACAAAGACCTTCCCTGGTCTAATCAAAATTACAAACAACCAGAGTTCACTGCACCATGCAATCAAACAAATCCAGTAATGTAAAAACATATGAAATGTTTACTTGTAACCATTAAAAATGCGTACAGCGCGATCAGTTGACTCACAGCCTCAGATGATTGGAGGCTCGTAGTTTCATCAACGTGTTTCGCGTATACACCTCTTAAATATGATGACAAAGTTTGAGGCATTGGCGTCCCCTATTTAAATTCTTTCTACCCAATGGGTAGGGAAACTTTATATAGGGGACGTCAATGCATCAGACTTTGTCATCATAATTAAGCGGTATATAGGTGAAATGCACTATGAGCCTCCGGTCATCTGAGGCTGTGAGTCAATTGATCACGCTGTACATTTTTAATGGTTACAAATAAACATTTCATATGTTTTTACATTACTGGATTTGTTTGATTGCATGGAGCAGTGAACTCTAGTTCAAAACATATGCTAGATGCACCACTTATCTATGGTTGGATATAGGTTATTCAGCGAATAAGGGGAGTGTGCTAAAGATATCTTGATACAGATACAAAGACAAAGAGAAGAAAGAAAAATCTTGTAACTGCACCAAATCCCACTCCTATACTTGTAGACAGTGGGGTAAAAAAAAGTGTAGGTTTGTGAGGGAAAAAGTAGTTAAAAATAATAAAATATAACCCCTTGATAAAGCCGACAAGGCGAAACGATAATCGGGTTTCTGAGCACAGACTGTGTGCATCGGTATATTTGAAATCCCAATGTAACTTTAAGAATACTTTAGTTTTGAATCCATGTAAGACTGTCTCTTTGATCTCGCTTTCATTTTTTGGACATTATCGATCACTCACCCAGCGGGTCCTTTACCTAGTGATTTTTGTGGACAAGACCGATGGGACAGGTTTGGAGAGAGCGTCTCGCTGCCTTTGGGTGATCACCTTTTGCGGCCACCCCTCTCCTATCCTATGCTCTAATCTAACAGATGTTTATTGATAGGTAGGTAGGGTTACTTGTAAATATTTGTCCGGATCGGGTAGAATCGGTACACAATTTCTCTCTAGCAATAATTTAGGACAGGGAAACAAACATAATCAATATATTTGTTGACTCCAAAAATATTGCTATTACACTCTAGGTGATTTTGCAAACTACTAGCATTCATCTCAGGCGCGTACACAATGTGGCACTTGGAAACTGCTTCAGTGTACTAAGTGAAGGAGTCAGCGTAAAAACGCCACGAGTCTCATGACGTCAGTATCTAATGCAGAATAGCAATCCGATATACTGTAGTACTGGGATTGTTTTCTTGCTTTTAAATTCACTAGTTTTTAAAGGGATAGTAATACTTCGTTTTGTCTTTATTGTATTTTGTAGGCATTAAAAAACATGAAGAACAATATAAGTCTTATCTCTCAAATCTTTATAGTTTGAGAGATATTCACAAGCAAAGTTTCCCCTCCTGCCCCTTTTACCTAGTGTAAGCCATCTCTTCTCAGATGTGGAAGACAGATAACAGAAGGGGACAATCTTCTTCCTATGAGAACAATGAAAACCCTTCCCCCCTTCACAAGTTTTTCAGTTTTTTCCCTTATCTTAATTGAAGATTGTCCCTCTCTGCAGTCTACCTGGGCACCTTCCTTCTGATCTGGCTGAGCAGTGTTACATCAGTAGAAGGGGAGGGAGGGGGAGACTTTGTCATTGAATTACTCTTGAACTACAACTCTAACGAATTGAAATAACACTCTCCAAAGTCCAAATACTATGATGCTTAATTAGAGCTGCTATTATTATGAAACATTACTATCCCTTTAACAGGATATCATTAGTGGTTATATTTTATTATTTTTTAACAATTTTCCCCCCACTGACCTACAATCTTTTTTTGACCCCACTGTCCCACAAGTATAGGAGTGGGATTTGGTGCTGTTATAAGAATTTTCTTTCTGCTCTTTGTCTTTATAACAGTGAACTCTAGTTGTTTTTGATCAATAAATAGTGACATAGTTCACTTTGAATTAAATAGAACTGTTAACCCCCTTGAATGTCAAAGAGATCTTCAACATGTTTCAAAAAGTGTTTGGGACCTCTCTATAACTAAAGAGTTTAAAAACCCTATTTAAGCTAATATGAATCTTTCTATTTTTAACTCAGCCATTTGTTGCAGTTTGGTTGCTCCAGGATTTGTCTGATAATGCGTTCTTCATAAAACTCTCTGTTTTACTTTCTTTTGTAAGCTTTTAGAGAAAAATGTGACCATCTCTAATCTCCCTGAGTATATCTGTAGTGAAGACGGTGGCATTTAATTATGGTATAATGTTTAATGTTATAAAGCACCATGGTTGTGAGTGTGACTTTTCAGTAAAGCATTTCTCATTTGGAGCTGAATTCTATTACAGGTGTTAATTTCATCCCTGCTTTTATCTCCAGGTTTCCCCATAGACTTCAATAGGACAATTTTTGATAAAACGGATACTAACATTTATCATCTGCAATAGAATCCAGCCCCTGGATGCCTGAGGCACTCAAATATATCCATAGATGCAAAACACTACTGTCTGAAAAATTTCTCCTACCTAAGTCAATTTGTTAAACATACCTTTTCTGTAGCTCTTCTTTGATTAGTGTCTAATTCCACCCCAATATCAACCTAACACTCAGTCACTCACGCACAAGCATTAACTTCCTTGACACAACTATCAGTATTCAGAACAACTCCATCCACACATCCCTATACCACAAACCAACAGACAGACCAACATACCTGAAAAGCAATAGCTTCCATCCACACATCCCTATACCGCAAACCAACAGACAGACCAACATACCTGAAAAGCAATAGCTTCCATCCAAAACACACAAAGAGCTCCATCATATACAGCCAGGCCATCAGATACCACCGCATCTGTTCTGACATGATGGACCGTGACAAGCACCTCCAGAAACTCAGAGGAGACTTTATAAAACACGGTTACAGAGCAACTATTATTGACAGTCAGATACAGAAGGCTACCCAAATACCAAGAAAAAATCTGTTGCACTACAGAGAACAACATAAGGGAAACCGGGTGCCACTGGTGGTCACTTACCACCCCCAGGTTGAAGTGCTACGCAAAATTTCAAGAGAACTTCAAAATAAATTACATACGGATGAAAGACTTAAGAACATATTCCCACAGCCTCCCTTACTCTCCTTCAGACAGCCTCCCAATTTGAAAGAACTGATGGTGAGGAGTGCCCTGAATAAAAATACAAAAAATGGCACATCTACCTGCCTACAAAAGAGATGTGAAACTTGTGCACACATTTACACCACGGACAACATACCAATTCCAAACACCCAGTTACTAGTGTTGAGCGAGCGTGCTCGGCCGATGCTCGGATCGGCTCGAGCATCGCTCTGCTCGGCACATGGCGGTACTCGTCGAGTACCGCCATGTGCTCGCCCGCCATGTTCGGGTGGCGGGGATCTGTGCCGGAAGAGGCACAGATCTGAAGACGCTCCGCTGGACCACCAGGGACTGGAGGTACGGGGGCATTGCGGAGATGAAGGGGGCATTGCGGAGATGAAGGGGGACATTGTGGAAGAGGGGCATAGCGGAGATGAAGGGGGACATTGTGGAAGAGGGGCATAGAGTCTATGCCCCTCTTCCACAATGTCCCCCTTCATCTCCGCTATGCCCCTCTTCCACAATGTCCCCCTTCATCTCCGCTATGCCCCTCTTCCACAATGTGCCCCTTCATCTCCGCTATGCCCCTCTTCCACAATGTCCCCCTTCATCTCCTCTATGGCATAGAGGAGATGAAGGGGGACATTGTGGAAGAGGGGCATAGCGGAGATGAAGGGGGACATTGTGGAAGAGGGGCATAGCGGAGATGAAGGGGGCATAGCGGAGATGAAGGGGGACATTGCGGAGATGAAGGGGGCATTCGGAGATGAAGGGGGCATAGCGGAGATGAAGGGGGGCATTGACCAGGCACCCTCCCCTCATCAGAGCAGGGGGTGCCTGGTGTAATGCTCGTGTCGCCCCATGCATTTCAATGGGGCTCGGGTGCTCGGCCGAGCACTCGAGCCTCAGGGGGTGCTCGGTCAGAGCACCCGAGCACCCGAGCATCGGGGTGCTCGCTCAACACTACCAGTTACACCATAAGATCAATGGTACCTTCACCTGTAAATCATCCAATGTAATATACCTTATCATGTGTGCAAAATGCCCAACAGCTCTGTATGTGGGAGAAACTGGACAAGCACTACATAGGAGATTTAATTCCCACAGATCCAGTGTTAATAACAAAAAGACAGAGACACCAGTGGGAGAACATTTTTGCCAAAATGGGCACAGTGTCAAGGATATTAAGTTAGCTGTACTGATGGGACGGTTCCGCACTCAGAGGGACAGAAAGGTATGGGAGGTAAAATTAATGTTAAAATTTAATGCAATTTGTAGTGGTTTGAACAGGGATAAGGAATTCCTCTCAAAATATAATTTAGTTGATTGAACTTTCCAACAGACCCAAGAGCATCGTAAATACCTCTAAAGCCTCAGAGGAAGAGTGCAATTTACCATTGACTGATCAAAGATATCTGGATCTGGACTGCATTCTGTTATCTGATTTCCATGCTAAACAATGTGATGTGTACTTGTATTTAAGAGAGATGTTTTCATATTTATCTGTATAACATGCCTGAGGAACAGACCTAATGTCTTGAAAGCTTGCATTTAAATCTGCTTAGTTAGCCAATAAAAGGTATCAAAAACTATATTTGCCTCCTAATTTATCAATGGCTTTCCGGTTTATCCTGCTTTCTTCTTTGGCTGTCTAACACAGAAAATAATATTTTTCCAAATCTCTCTGAGCTTTCCTTCTCCCGTTTGTCACATTTAAAAGCAGGGCACCTGAGGATGACCTCCGTAAACACATATTTTCTGTATCAGGCAGCCAATTCAAGCTGTGGATCAATGTTCATGTACAGATCCATCAGTGATGTGGGGGAGGAGAAACATAGCCCCTGCCTAATTGCTGAAGCGGTTCATGTCATAAAGGGGTGAGGTCTAATTGGTGGGTGGGGATTAACCATATTTGTGCCATAAAGTGGGCAGGAAGTGGGTGAGACTTAGGCAGAACAGGGTGGGAAAGAGAAGAAGTGGAAGGGAAATGGGAGGAACAGGGTGGGAAGGAGAAGAAACTCACCACCGCTGGAGAGAGAGACTCTATCCCCAGAGACCCAGTAATTAACTTAAAAAACCAGAGTCTCTGAGGAAGATCATGAAAGTTCCCAGGTATACTGATTGGTACCATGGCTATATATGAAAAGGCATATAAGGTGGCATACTGCATCACTATTTCTGAGCACCTTAGGAAAGGGCTTTCAATTTCTGGACCTCCTTCTGTGGGGGACTACAACCCCCATCATCCCCAACCAGCCAGTTCAGGATGGAATAAGGGTAGTTGTAATCTGCAAAAGCTGGTGGTCTGGCAGATTACACCTGCCTCACATTTAGTACAGTTGAGTTAATAAGTGGGTCAAATATTTTGACTTGCCTACCTGAACTCAAACAGGGTTTCCTCAAATCATGATCTTTCAGTCTCCCTCAAAGTGAAACTGTCACTTTTTTGTAATAAATAGGTTATTTTAGTTCAAAATAAGTTTTTCAGATACTTAGCTTTATTGATCAGTTTATGCAATGTAGACAGCACTGTAAGGCAAGCCAGAACATTCACTGCTCCTCTCTCTCCCACCTGTCGCTTCCTGCTGGACAGAATTAGTTAATTTGCATAAATTAACAAGTAAATAAAGCTAAATATCTCACAAAGCATTGTTTGAAATAATAATTGGCTAACATAAATATACTGTATGTGATTTAAGAAGCTCTTTCGAAACCACCTATTTGTTACAAGGTGACAATTCCACTTTATCCCTTTGAATGCCAGAGGGGACTGCAGCACATTGCTTCACAATATAAAAAATAATGTGTATGCAAAATCTGGGTAGCAATTATAACTAGCTATTTGTTTTCCAGACTATCGCATATTCTAAAGCCAAATTGAACATGTGTCAAGGTAATAGAGACAGAGGACGGAGGAGGCAGGAAACATTAAGAACCTTATGTTCAAAAGAAAAGTGGATTCAAATGCAGCTTTTAACCCACTGAGGTCTCCAATGCATTTACTTTATAATGCTTTGGAGACCATCCTAGCATTCAATGGGCAAAAAGGCCCATTTAAATCAATGAGATTTGATTTACTTCTCTTCAGTGGTGTGGCTGGTGTGGTCCAGAATTGCTCATATTTTCTTTTGTACATAAGGCTGTTAATGCCTCCTATCTTTTCGTGTCTCTGTCAAGGTCATCTCAATGCCATTTTGTCTACCATTCCTCTTTCTATATCTGTTCCCAAAGCTTTCATTGCTTAGTCACTGCACTGCTCATAACCCACCAACTCCCCCTTCTCTCCTCAGCACCTCCTACTTCCTATTACTGTCTTCTACCTCACCCTGAACACCATCCCACAAAGCCTCCTTCAACATCATTGCAAATGAATGTCAGATTTGTGTTATGAAGTAATTGCAAATAGGGTCCAGGTAAAAATCCAACAATTTTTATATTACTTCATAGTGCGTCACAAACCTCTGTGGCATCCAAGGGGTTAAAGGTATTGGTTATTAGAGTACATACAGATTTCATGTGAAACCAAAGGGGTGTGCTACAAACAATATTTGAGAACCAGTGCTACAGAATATAAAAATTATTACAATATGGAAGTCACAAAATATATAGAAAACAAAATCAAATCAGACAAGACAAAATAAACTAAAAACATTTCAGTGTAAGCCATAGTGTATATAATAATTATTACATGTAAGTAACATCATTTTGGAAATAATGACAGTATGAATGTTAATTTGTGTGTTTATAAGAAATGATTTTGGGGTGTTTGGAAGCACTGTATTCATCTGTTCGTCTGGCATGTGTCAGCAGGCAAAGTAAATATCCCACAGAGGTCAAACATTAACCAGTTCTTCTGCTGACGCCTTCCGTTACCTTGACAGTGGGAAATGGTCTGCCCATGCCAAAATGGGCACTTGAGCTTATTTATATTGGCAATGAATGGGGGGAGTTTAGTGTGAATAGCGGAATTGGATCAATATCCTTTCCTAGGGTCATGGCCAAGCTCTGAATCCATGTTTGGGAGACTTTCTTCCATCAAGGTTGGCATGTTTATCAGAACAGTGTTTAAAACACCAGGACAATCATGTCTACAGGAAATGATAATATACCTGGTATGATTATAGCAATATCTATATGTCTGCTATATATTCCCACTTCATAATTCAGTCACAGGAAAAAAAATTGTACATATATAGCACTCCAAAATACTGTTGAAAAATGATGAAAATGAAAATAAAACCTTGTTCAAAAGGTAACCAAGTCCAATATGTAAAGTCCAAAGAAATAGAAAGTCTCTAGGTTGCAGCTAGGTTGCAACTTGTGCGCTTGTCTTCTTCTGTTTCTTCGGTCACAGGAAATACATTGTCCTCCATACAGACCTGGTCCTCCTACATCAAGCACTAAGACCATCTGTCATCTAACATTCCTTAAGTCCCAGACCAAGGAGAGGGAGCATTGACTTTCTTATGCCGTCATTTTTTACTCTTATTTTTAGAAGTGCAATGAAGGAGAAAATGTGTTACTGATGGTCCCTGTAGAATGTGAGATTTACTAGTTCAGCTAAACCTTTGAGACAGTAAATCTTGACTTCTACCACGTCAAGCAACAGCACCTTACTCTCTGACCCTTAAATAGAGAGCAAGAGAAGATGGAGACAAACTGAAATGCAGGCCTCCCTTTCAAAGCATTTTTACGTTTCATTCAGGTGAATGTATCTCTTCAATTCACTTTTACCAATGCATGTTACCATACTATGGTTTTAAGAAGTTCACGCAATAAAGACGAGGAGAAAGTAATAGTCTGAAAGGGAGAGTATGCAGGTTTATTAATATATACCTTTTATTATTGTCTATTAAGCTATTATCTGTTCGTTTTACTTAGTATCCGAGAAGTGTGCCTCGTTCTTCCAGTACAAGATTTTGCTATCAAAGCACATTCTTTAGCATGAATATAGTTTCACTCTTGTTGTGGGCAATTTAACTTATTCATGGTTTTAGTTATTTTATTTCTAGATCATTCCATAGGGATACCATTATTTATCACTCTCCAGCTACACCTGGGAATCATCTGGGATCATGTTAGCTTTACCTCAAATACAATCCCCTTGCATCTTGTTTCAGATAAGCACATAATTAATCCTAATGTAAATTACAGTTGAGTTAATGATGACCACCCTTGTTCTTCTTCAAAGTGATGTACACATGGCCTAATCTCATCCTTTAGTTACTAAGCTAGTGTATAATCATTTGCTCATATCTGATACCTTGCCACTATCTATATGAAACCCTGGCTGACTTCTGAAAAGCCCAATACACAAAGAAGTGTCATCCCTCTATTGGCACCAACCTCTGATTCTTCGCTGTAAGGACATGAGTGTGTTAGGTGATTAAGCATTATGTAAGCCCTGTATGTCCCTGGGTTCCACCTTTTGAATTGTTTGACATGATTATATCACCTTACAAGTCCAAACATTTGTTGCTGCATCTACACAGAATGACTGACATTAGGGTCCAACTTTGTCCATTGCCTGGTGAATAGCATAAACTGAAAAATAGAAGGGCATAATGATTCATCATATTTGGGGTATGTTGCCAAATCATCTGCACTGTACAATGAGGCACATTTTCTCATTAATATATGTCAGGGTTGCCTTATTACAGTTACGTATAAGGAGGACTGATTGTTCATGTTGTGGACCATACTCATGTTGTCTACTGAAAAGATTATGGCCTTTCTGGCAATGTACTCCTGCCAAAGCATGGAGGATATTAGAAAAGAAAATAACTCCAGGAAGGTTAGATTATTTTTGTTCATTCCACCAATTCCTAAGCCTAGATCTTCTGGAGCACAATTTCTTTGAGAGAATAGTTCCAAACTCTTCTCTTCTTGCTGAATTTGTATGACACTGGATGCCCTGACTGGATAGGGTCTCAGTACTAGCATTACCTCATTAAACTCCCTGAGGAAATAATCCCACAGCTGCATGTGACTCTTATTTGGGCCTAACACTGTGGTAGTGTTTCTGTCAATGTGGATTACCTTACAGGTAGAACTTAGAATGTTCAGTAAGGATTGCATTTCCTTTGTCTTGGGGAAGCCTAATTAGCATTGGAGTGTATTTCTATGCCTACAAATGATAGCCTGGAAGTGAGAGTTTTATCAACAAGGCTGATATACTAAGTAGAACTGGAGTAATTCTGGAACAAATTAACTGCACCTTAGGGGCACAAATAAACATTCCCATATTTTTTTTATTTAAATAACGATTTTAACCTCTTAAATGTTTTGCAATACATTGGACACCTCTCTACCATACAAGGGGTTAACCCTTTGAGTGCCAGAGGGGTACTCAATGCATTGCTTGTTCTGGGGGTGCTTCAGCAGGCTCCATTTGTCAGTTTGTCTAAATTTCTTGATGCTTGAGACAGCCTTTCTGCTGGTTATTGTATCTGTTAGGCAGGAGGCCAAAATCTAGGATTTGTTTTGTCAGCCTCCCTTTCTTATTTTCCATTCCGATAGGGTGGTTATGGGAACTCCTATTGGGTTTCTCCCTAAGAGTGTCTCAGAGTTTCTTATTAACCAAGAATTTTTTCTTCCTTCTCTCTTTCCTGCTCCAGCTAACAGAACTAGCAGGATCTTCATCTTTTGTATGTGGTTACGTTCTTAAAGTACTATGTTCATAAAATCTGATTCACTTTTTGTCATCGTGCAGGCCAGGCTGCATCTTAAGGTAACAGTGGCTTCTTGGAGTAAGACTACTATTCATGATGCTCATGTTCTTGAGTAGAAGCTCTTGCTCTTTTCGGGTCATGGCTTTTTCCACCAGGTCGGTAGGTGCCTCTTGGCCTACAAGACCCAGGATTCTTCTGAACAGCTGCATAAGAAAGCACGCTTGTTGTCGTCTCATACATTTGTCAAACACTACTGTGTCAATGTACTTGCTTCGACTGAAGCCAATTTTGGCTACAGGCATTTGTGCCTATTTAGGTCTATGTTTGCCAGTAACCTGTGGTTTTCCTGTTCCTTGGTTTGCAGTGTTGGTGCCCATTGACACCTGAGGTTCTTGTTGTACTAGTTTGTGTCAGTTGAAACTATTACCCCACTCACCTTTTTCTCTGACAATAGCCCCTTATAAAGTGAAGAAACTGACCTGGTCTGTTGGCCAGGGGAACATGGTTGCCATAGCAATACAGCCTGACATTCACTCATATGGAGACATTTGTTCCCATATATACAATCTGAATGCATCTAGGACTGTCTACAACCCTGTCAGTGCCTAGGACACATTAAAATATCTCTGGCTGTCTGAGTACAGATGGATTGCCATGGCACTGTTCAGCTGAGGTGGTCAGCCCCTTCTAAATGGAGAAGGGGCTAACATTAGAATAAGAGGACAGAGAGTGATATTAAAACCTTCATATATTTTAAACAAGTGGTTATTAAAAAAAGGGTTGGAATAAATTGACAAGGTAGAATAATCATGCAAATCCTTTGAATATGGAAGTTTATTAAAAAATAAAGAAAATTAAAAAAAAAAATAAAACATGATGTAAAGTGAAATTTTGATTTGTAATTAATAGGCAAACTATTTTTATCCCTTTGAGTGCCGGGGGGTAGGCAATGCATTGCAAAACAATGCGTTGCATACCCCTCTGGCACTCAAAGGGTTAAAGTGATAGGTCTTCTCTAACTCCATGTTACATCTGTGATTTCCTCTCATCATTTAACTTATTAAACAATAGTAGTGTAGTTCAAGTCCTTTCCGCCCAAAAATAAACCCAAATTTTCCTATTTTTCAGCAAATTAGTGAGAACTATATGATTTTGGGGCTTTAATGTGTTTTTCCCTTGAGGAAAAAATATATAGAGAGAGATAAATTATATATTTGTGCATATGTCTCTAAATGCTGTATGTATGTGCCTGTCAGTTTACTATTATCTATTGAATTGTGTATACCAGGGGTGGGCACTCTATAGTCCACCAGCTGTTATAAGATCTCAGCTCCCATCATCCTCAGCCATGAGATGAAGATGATAAGAATTCTAGTACTCCAACAGCAGGAGGACTATAGGGTGCACTGCTCAACCCTGGTATACACAATTCATTAAATGTATCTACCAGAATGTATAATTTGAGTCAGTACTTCTCTTGCAATTAATAATTATATGTCATTGAAAATTTTAGTCATTTGAGTGTTTGAGAGATGCTTGATGAATCAATGTTTTTGCACTCTTCTGGCACTCAACGGGTTACATGAAGTATATTTTTATTCAGTTGGGAATTTCAGCCATCAAGTTCTGATCACCCTTGATGTTTCCAAGCAGGAGTTCCCATACACTACAGTTCTGCAGAGCCGTTACAGATGAAAGAATCTCAGCAGTGTCCCCAGCTGGTACAATTTTGCTTGTTTAATCCTGGAAATCCAGGTCCCTGAGGGTCACTTGGTCATTTGGCATGTTTATACACTTTGGACGCACGCAGGGGATAGAGTAATCCAGTGTGGCATGCTGTGGGCTCACCTGAATTCCTCTGCTGCTGTGCCAAGAACGTACAATGTGTTCTTTGTACTAAGTGGCACTAAAGTGTTGGGAATAGAAAGGTCCTCTGTAGGTGACCTGACAAACCGTCCTTACAAAATTGCCTTTGAAGAAAGGACAAGAACTGACTGTGACTTTTTAATCAGAGCAATTTAACTAATATGCTGTAGATCTGCCATTTAGGAAAACTCTCCTCCCATCTCTGTGGATTACCCTGGTGCTCATTTATCATGTAATGAAGTTTCTTTCAGGCTTTAAAGTGGGAACTGTTGTTTTCTAACAAATGGGTGATTTTGATAGATCACCAATGTTTTTGCTGGCCATTTTCTTATTTGAAACCATAGCTTGATATATTTTTCTTCATTTAATTGTGTTAAAGTAAATATGGCAGACACTAGCATACTACTTCCTATCCCAACTGTCACCTCCTACCAGGAAGTGTTGACTCATTTGCATTAACTGATAAATAAATAAAGCTAGATATCTAATAAATAGTGTTGAGCGAGCACCCCGATGCTCGGGTGCTCGGGTGCTCTGACCGAGCACCCCCTGAGGCTCGAGTGCTCGGCCGAGCACCCGAGCCCCATTCAAATGAATGGGGCGACACGAGCATTACACCAGGCACCCCCTGCTCTGATGAGGGGAGGGTGCCTGGTCAATGCCCCCCTTCATCTCCGCTATGCCCCCTTCATCTCTGAATGCCCCCTTCATCTCTGAATGCCCCCTTCATCTCCGCAATGTCCCCCTTCATCTCCGCTATGCCCCTCTTCCACAATGTCCCCCTTCATCTCCGCTATGCCCCTCTTCCACAATGTCCCCCTTCATCTCCGCTATGCCCCTCTTCCACAATGTCCCCCTTCATCTCCTCTATGCCATAGAGGAGATGAAGGGGGACATTGTGGAAGAGGGGCATAGTGGAGATGAAGGGGGACATTGTGGAAGAGGGGCATAGCGGAGATGAAGGGGGACATTGTGGAAGAGGGGCATAGCGGAGATGAAGGGGGACATTGTGGAAGAGGGGCATAGAGTCTATGCCCCTCTTCCACAATGTCCCCCTTCATCTCCGCAATGCCCCCTTCATCTCCGCAATGCCCCCATACCTCCAGTCCCTGGTGGTCCAGCGGAGCGTCTTCAGATCTGTGCCTCTTCCGGCACAGATCCCCGCCACCCGAACATGGCGGGCGAGCACATGGCGGTACTCGACGAGTACCGCCATGTGCCGATCCGAGCGATGCTCGAGCCGATCCGAGCATCGGCCGAGCACGCTCGCTCAACACTACTAATAAACTATTGTTTCAAATAAAAATGGCTAATAAAATATAGGTGCTTCTGAAAACTGTTTCAAAATGACATATTTCTTCCAAAGTGACAATTTCTTCCAAAGTGACAATTCCACTTTAAGTGCCATGGCCCATATTTATGAATATCTACATATCCATATTTATAAAAGCAAACTGGAGTTATTCTGGAGTAAACCAACTGCACAAAAAAAAATAAATTCCTGTTAAATTAAATTGGGTTTTTAACCTCTTGAATGCTACAGAGGTCTCCAATGCATTCTACCAGCTTGTCTTTGAAAGGATAAACAAACCTAAGACAAAATGGGAGTTACTCTGGTTAGAATTAGAGGTCCAGTAGACCTGCTAACCTATGTCATGCCCACCTCCATCAACATGACATCTAAGATGGATTGAAGACGTTATTGTTTGAACCAAGGAGCAAGGACAAAATTGGATTTTATGGCCATGGTAAGATATATGGGTTATTATTATTGAGGTGTGTTAGTTTACCTTTAATTTGAGTGTCAGAGGGTTGTGGAATGAATTGCTTAGCAATACTGTGCATACTCCTCTGGGTTAACAACTAGAAAGGTAGATTGCTTTCAGTGCCAGACGGCAGTTGGAAACTGTAGTAAAAGAAATTAGTATTAATTATATTTTAATCTATCAATGCCTAGTACGTTATTTACTATATTTTAGTGACAGATGTATTGCATGAAACATCATAGTACTTTATAAAGTGACAGTTTCCCTTTCAATTGTGCTATCTCAATATAATTTCACTTTAAATTAGGACAGATTTGTTCAGCCAAAAAACTTGAGACCCATGGCTTCTTACCTACTGCAAATCTTTTATTTTTCATCACACAGTTCTAGCTGGGTAAATGCTTGTTTGCTAATTGGAAGCAAAAGCATGTGGACAACCACCCGCACTCAAGAAAACTTTGGTATCACTCCTCACAGAGCCCAACCTGAAGTAACTTGTTCCCACTGAGGAAATCTAGGACAGAGTAGGGTGAACACATGTCCTGGAATGCCCGGGACTGTCCCTTATTGGGGGTCTGTGTCCCCCGTCCCGGGTCACCCCACCACCAGGACAACAAAGAGTCCCAGAATGGAGTAACATGCGCCAGTGCAGCTAGCCAATGAAATGTATTTGCTATATGGTCCTCATTGGCTGGCTGAGCCAGCCAATGAAGACCATATAGCAAACACATTTCATTGGCTGGCTGGACTGGCACGTGCGAGAAAGCTTGGATGGAGCAGGTATGCTGGTGCAGCAAGTGAGACCTGCGGCTGAGGCTCCCGCTGGCACGCTGTGCTGACCATCTTTCTGAGGCTGACACTCCAAAGAGAAGCACGCCATAAATATGGAAGAGAGAGGAGCTGGCTACGGACACAGTAGGCAAGGGCTCAGGTAGCAGTAAATGGAAGAGAAAGGAAGGGACCAGGCTGGAGATGATGGACTTGAGGGGAGCAAGTGAATGAGATAGAAAGGCCATAGTAGATGGAAGGCAGTGGAGCAGTCTGGGGGAGCTAGGAGGAAAACAGGATGGAGGAGATGAAATGGAGGCATAGAGGTGAAAGAGATGGAAGACGTGGGTGGATGAGATGGAAGGGAGGGGAGTGGGCCATTGAGAGGGAAGACTAGAGGCGCTGTGGTGAAGAGGAAGACACTACTAATTCAGCAGGATAAAGTGGGAGGAAGAGAGAAGTCCCCCACATTGCTTAGATGACTGTCTTGAACAAGAACATTCTGTCAAGGTTGTCAAATGATGATTCCTTTTTATATAAGCACTTCTGTGCCTGAGGAAATCATCCCAGAGTGATGAAACATGTTGAGTCTTGATTTTACTGTTTATTATTTTTCTTTTTTGCTATGTGCATTTATTTTTATAAAATATCTTTCGATTTCTGTAGTGGGCCAGTTTAGTCTCTGCTCATTCTAACCATCGGTCTGTACCTTGCCTGCTTTCTCCTTCCATTTTACGAGAAAGCTGCAGTGATGTGCAGAGTACCAGGCGCTAAGATGGGAGATTTCCAAGTAGAAGCAGTAGGCAGTTCCTCCACTGCTTCTTTTGCCATTAAAGGTATCTACCTCATGAGCTGACTTTTGAGTGTGTGTAATTCATTTTTATATGCTGAAGTTATTTGCGTCTACATATCTTATTCCGGAGTGTCCCCAGAATGTGGGCAGGACTTCAAATACCCACACCTGCATAATAGCCTACTGTGATTCAGGCAGGCTTTTGCTCCCTTAGTAAGTAGGTATTGGTGATTCTCTATACATATATATTGAGATCATCTAAATAGTGTGAAAAAACAACATACCATTAGGAAGGCAGTCCCCACAGCCACTCCCATGCTCTGTACCTGTTATTTGACCTGTCTGCTGGGAAATCCAAAAGTGTAAGCATTTGATTTTTTTTATATCTATTATCACTTCCCTGGGATTTTAATTGTATCCAAAGATTAACTGGACTCCAGTGGGACTTTTATATTGTGATATAAGGGACTCCTACATATTTATATAAACAGATCATGTTTCATACATGTTTTTTCATAGATCCCCATACTTCATGTGAAATTTGCCTCTGAGTGATCCGAACTAAATATTTGATCATTATTTTATGTATATATTGGTGGGATTAACAGGGTTAAATGATCTCAGAATTAAATGTGTGTTTTTTTAACCTCCTTGGGCCTCAGCAATGAGTCGATAGAACCCATGGGATCTTTCAATCCAGTCTGTTTTGAAGTAATTTATATAACATTATTTTAACTATATTAATAATTAGTTCTTGCATCTACATTTATCAGTCCTAGAAGGCTGCGCAGCCCAGCACATTGCAATACCAGGGAACTCAGGATTTTACCCTCATCTCTGGGTAAAGGGCCAAATTCTCAGGGAGAGAGAGTCCAGTGCTACATATATATATAATCTGCTCCAGTTAATTGCTTCTTTAGTCTTTAAATTGGTGACACTTGTACCAGAAAGTCAGAGGGAGAAGTCCTGCTTGTCGCGTGTGTGTTGCATAGTAACATAGTAGATGAGGCTGAAAAAAGACATGTGTCCATCAAGTCCAGCCCATGCCAAAAACACCCTTGTTGATCCAGAGGAAGCCAAAAAAGCCCTCTGGAGCCATTTCCAATCTAGCCCCAAGTTGGGGGGGGTGTATTTCTTCCTGACTCCAATTGGTAGACAAATAGTTCCCCGGATCAATATCCTATCTGCTTTGTAGCCATCTGTCATAATTTTCAATATAACTCTGTGCTAGATAGGCATCCATTGCTTTTTTGAATGCAGTTGCATTATCTGCAAGCACAACATCCAGAGGCAAAGAATTCCATAGCCTTTCCGCCTTTATTGTAAAGAATCCCTGCCTTTGTTTTAGTCAAAAGTGCTTTTCCTCTAGTCTTAATGGATGACCTCTTGTTCTTAGCGAAACTATTTGCGTAAATAATTCATTGGATAGTTATTTGTATTCACCTTGAATGTATTTGTAAATAGTAATCATATCACCCCTTAGACGTCTCTTCTCTAATGTAAACAAACCAAGTTTGTCTACTCTCTCTTTATAACTCAGTTCCTCCAATCCCTTTATCAGTTTGTTGCACATCTCTGCACCTTTTCCAGTTCAGTAATGTCTTTTTTAAGAACAGGCACCCAGAATTGTACCCCATATTCTAGATGAGGCCTAACCAAGGATTTATACAGAGGTTTGATTATATCAGCATCCGTTGCTTCTACACCTCTTTTTATGCAGGCTAGTAACATATTTGCTCTTGCAGCAGCTAAGTGACTCTGCACACTGCTGTGAAGTCTATCATTTATCAGTTACTCCTATAATTTCCTGGTTTGGATCTTGCTCCCATTTTAAACAATGGAACTACATCAGCTTTCCTCCAATCACAGGGCACTATGCCTGATGAAAGTGAATCAATAAATATTAAGTATAATCTTTTTGCTATTACTGAAATAAGTTCCTTAAGTACCCTTGGGTGTATACTGTCTGGTCCAGGTGCTTTATTCACTATAACCCTTTCCAGTCTCTTCTGGACCTTGTCCTCAGTAAGCCATGTAGATAATAGAGGAAATTTTGTGGTTCTGTCCATTTGCCATAGCCTGTCACTGCTGCTTCCTTTGTATATACTGAAGCAAAGAATGTATTTAGGGTGTCAGCCATAGCATTATCCTCACTAATCAATTCACCTGTCTCAGTCCGAAAAGGACCAATATCAGCCTTAACTTTTTTGTTATTAATATACTTGTAGAATTGTTTAGAGTTGTTCTTGCTCTCATTTGCAATATTTCTCTCATTTTCTATTTGTTACCTTAATTGCTTGTTTGCAGTTTTTATTACATTCTTTATATTTTTTAAATGATGCATCTGTCCCGTTTGACTTAAACACTTTAAAAGCCTGCTTTTTATTTCTCATTTCCCTACTAACCACATTATTAAGCCACACTGGTTTCGCTTTACTCCTCTTGTGCTTATTCCCCAATGGTATATATTGATGTGTATATTTGTCTAAGAGCATTTTAAATACATTCCATGATTCTTGTGCATTTTTATCTTTGAAAATTACATCCCACAGGATACCCTTTAATACTTTTAACTTTGTAAAATTAGCCTTTTTGAAATTGAATGTTTAGGTTAAACCCTTGCTATTGGGTTTCTCATAACAAACTTCAAAGGATACAATATTGTGGTCACTGCTGCCCAAATGTTCCCTTACGTGTACATTGTTTATCATGTCAGAATTGTTTGAGAGCACTAGGTCAAGCAAGACCTCTTTTCCAGTTGGCTCCTCTTCTAGTTGGGACATAAAATTATCATTTATCAAACTTAGAAAAATATTTCCCTTTGTTGTGCCGGAAGTCATATTGCTCCAGTCAATTTCAGGCTAGTTGAAATCTCCCAGTATAATTACCTTTGCTGACCTAGAAGCCTTTTCCATTTGCAGTAAAAGTTGGGCTTCCTCCAACTCCCCAATATTAGGTGGCTTGTAGCAAATCCCCACTAATATCTTTTTATTATGTGTGCCCCCAGTGTGTATTTCAACCCACAAGGCCTCTACCTTTTCATTGGACCCTTCATTTCTAACTAACCTTAAGCTAGGTTTTAAGGCCCGCTTTCCATATAGGCATACCCCTCCTCCCCTTTTATTAACCCTGTCCCTCCTAAAAAGTGAATAACCCTCTAGATTGACTGCTAAGTCATATGTATCCTCTAACCAGGTTTCAGACACTCCAATCAGATCATATTGCTCATGTGTTGCAATAGTTGCTAGTTCCCCCATCTTACCAGCCAGACTGCGAGCATTTGCATGCATACATTTTATCGTTTTGCCATTCCTAAAGATTTCATTCTTTGTCAAATGTATTTGTCTTTTATCAGGCTGTAACGTCAACTCTCTATTAGATGAACTAGCCCATTCCCCCTCTCCACCCCATGCCCCTTCTCTAATCCCATTTCCTCAATTATACTGTCTTCCCCAGCCTATGTTGCAGCTCCCCCCTCCTTTCTAGTTTAAAGTCTCCTCCAGCCTTCTAACCATCCCTGTGTTCAGACAGGGATATCTTTAAGTTGCTGTATATTAATGGTTCCTTGAGAACAGATTGGTGCAACTCTTGATTAAAGTGAGCAGGGACGTATCCCAGATAATCTATATTACAGGAACTTTAAGGGTTAACATTTACAAGCTCTCAATGTCAGCTCATTTTGAATGTTCCCAGGTATGTACATTGCATTGCCAACAGGGATCAAATAAGTCACAACCTGTATTTCCTACACAGGTGAACAGGGAGCTGGGGTAGGTAAGAGGATGTTTTATTGTGGCTAGGCAGTGTGGGTGTTTTCCAGTGGGATGTGCTATTGTTGTAATGATCTAGCAGCTATAGTAAAAATCAATGGAACTGATGGATTAAACCACAAGATGATTCCCATTTCACCTGCAATAGAATAGAGTTCCAACATTTTTTATTGCAAATCAGCAATAAAAGAATAGCATGTAAACTGGCAAAGGTATAAAAAAAAGAAAACAATACTGCAATATTTAACCCTTTGCATGCCAGAGGGGTATGCAAAATATTTCAGTGGTTTAATGGTGCATTCCAAGGTTAATATATAATAAAAAGTGTCAATATTTTTCCTTAAAGTAACAGTCAATCTCCCTTTTGACTTTTACAGATTCTGTATGTGCATAATATGTAAAGTCAGATTACTTATATATATAATTTTTTATCTTCATGTATTTTTTACATGTTTATGTCCATGACATTGATCTCCCAGAACATGTTTTGCCAGAGAGCTTTCTTTCAGGGACTGCGAAAGTGATTCAGTGTTGTATTATCCCTGCAGACTAGAGCCTTCCTCCACTACACCATACAGAACACCCAGTGCTGCAGAGATGGTGAAGTATCGTATCACCATACCTGGTAACTTTGTCTTTTGGAGTCCCTGGAGGGGACTCCTGTGGTGCTGCCGGGGGGAGATAAATGATGCGATCTGCATCAAAAGAGGTGGGGCTTAACAGATGTCTGGCCTCAGCTTACATGTAGAAATCCTCCATCATCGGAGGAGTCTGGATTGAGGGAGGGGAGCAGAGGAAAAATGACAGACTGCAGTACAGAGCTGTAACCTCAGTCTGTGCGGAAGGAAGGCACAGGATCATAGTTAAAAGTTTAATTTTGGCCAAGCAAAAAGTTAAAAGAAAAAAAAATGACACTACTATTCCAGCTAGTTGCTTTTTAGACAAACTTTTATAGGGGTGATAGATTCCCATTTAATGAAGATGATGTACTAAGAAGTTGTTCTGGGGCAAACTAACTGCACCATTGGGGATAAATCCATATTCACACAGTTCCCATTGATTTGTATGGGAAACGTAACCCCCTTAAATGCTAGGGAGGGCGCCAGTGCATTTCTTTGGACCTCCCTAGCATTCAAGGAGGTAAAAGCCTTGTTTGATTAAGAGGGGATTTTTTGCAGTCTCCTATGAGGAAGTTGGTTTGTCCAGAATTGCTCCAGGTACATCAGTGTCAAGAAGAACTGGTATGACCAGGGCAGGATTTACACCCCCAGGCTCCTCTAGGCAAGACACTCTAAGAACTCTATGTCTATTGTAAGGCGCTGCGTACACTGTGTGGCGCCATATAAATAAAGATACATACATACATACAAGAACCCTTAACTCCTCCTATGGCCACACCCACACTCCTCACTGACCTCACCCTCAGTTCCATCCTGGTACAGAAAATATCCTTGGACTATAACGGAAAAAAAAAAAAAAAACCTTTAACCCCTTGGATGCTGTAGAGATCTCCAACACTTTGCAAAGCAAGGTGTTTGATATCTCTCCGCCATCCAAAGGGATAAATAATAGCTTGCAAAGAGTTATAATACTAGTGCAATCTTAGAGGAACTGGCTGTTAACAACGTACAGACGTTGGGCTTGGCATGCTCCTCCTTCTAATGTACACGCAAATATATCCTCTTCCCGAAACACTCACAGGGCTGGCCATTTTGTTCACAGCCTGTTTAATAAACTACACTAAGCAGAACTCCTTGGTTCCAAGAAGCATCTGCCTTATGTATACTGTTTGTTACACTGCTGCAGGCTCTGTCTGCCAAACACTGAAGTATGGCAACCTTGTGATAAACACGTGCTTTACAGTAACACTGCCTGCATTAACTGTCAGGATTAACAGATTCGCTGCCAGGAAAACATAAATTAACCCTTCTAGTGTCAGAGGGGTACACAAGCAGTGCATTGCATACCACTCTAACACTCAAAGGGATATTGACCTGTTGAGTGCCAAAGGGGTGAGTGGAATGCATTGCTCACCTCCCGAGGCCGGAATCTCATTATTTAAAAAGAATTACTTCATTGGAAAGGTCTACAAAGTG
This sequence comes from Rhinophrynus dorsalis, assembly GCA_037306005.1. Classification (NCBI taxonomy): domain Eukaryota; kingdom Metazoa; phylum Chordata; class Amphibia; order Anura; family Rhinophrynidae; genus Rhinophrynus; species Rhinophrynus dorsalis. Next base: position 10,535,375 of record CM074726.1, read on the forward strand.
TGCCTGGTTTGCAAGCACACTTTGTAGACCATTCTCATGAAGTAGTTATTTTTAAATAACGCGATTTCGGCTCTGCTGCAGAGCCTCCTCGAGTCTAGCTGACAGTAGGAAAGGGGAAACTTTACAAGCAAATATCTCTCAAACCGCTAATAACTTATTTTTTAAACCTCTACAAAAGAAGCATATTTTTTAATGGGACATTACTGTCCCTTTAACATCCAATAGACAGCAAAAGAAATGAAGCAGATAAAATTAACTTAATTCATTGGCCCAATGGATAGTTTGTGCTGCACTTTGTAGCTCTGTTTTATTAACTAGACTATTTAGAGACTGATTTAAGCAGTTTTGGAGCAAATAATGTGCAGCACTGGTAACAATAACCAGTGGTATTGTTGTTTGTCCCCTATGAAGCAGTTGGACTGCACCCAAAATTTCTCCACTTTGTATCATTAGGGCCATTTCTAGGGCAGAGTGGAGAGGTCATCTGCAGTGGATGCAGTGTATCAGGGGTTGATCTTGCCAGGTGCAGCAAGGAGGTGCCACTTTTGGAGCACATATTTCAACCCCTCCATCGCATGATTCACACACTCAATCATCCAACATGTAAATAAGCTGAAATCTGAAAGTAAAATACCTAAGCCCTCCCTGTTCCAAAATGTATATATGTGGAACCATTGGAAAGGGGAGGTAATACCAAAATATTTGCTCTGAAATTGTCCCCCCTGCACCTTCAGTGGATACATGCGGGGTGCAGGGGCAGCAGGAGATCAGGGCCACAAACTGGAGTTTAAAATACAATTGATATTGTTGGTGATTGTATGCTCTTTGGCATACAGTTGGTGATCTTAATGACACCCCACATTTTATAATCTAAAAGGAATTACTCACAGTGGGTCATTTACAATGGTGCCATGAGACTGTACACAAGACATCAAATAGCATACAATCTGCAATCCAAAGTAGGAAATTTACTTTATATTTTACAATCTGTGGAGATTTATGGTCCCGGGACCAGAGCTGTCCATAGGATCGTGTAGCAACAGCGCCACTGTACAATTTCAGGCCACTGTGATATTGCACCTAAAAAATTGAACTTTGAAAATTAATAACTTCTGAATGAAACACCTTTCAGCAGTGGGAGTACCCTTGTTTTACTCAGGGGGATAAACCCTACAACATATTTTTTTTTACATTTTAAGTATTACTATCCCTTTAACTGTCTACCTGGCACTCTATAAGTCAGTGCTTATAAGCTGTTAGGGGCGTACTTCAAGCTTGCATTAATCAAGTTTTCATACACAATATGAAAGATGTATTGCAGGGTTTAGTATATCTTGTACAACATGAGTAGAACTACCACTACTACTCTATGACCCAGGTAGTAGAGGAGAGGTAGACACAATGGACCTTGTGTGGACATGCAAAGTTGACATACATATTCCCTTTGTGTGGACATGCAAAGTTGACATACATATTCCCATTGATTTAAATGACCCATCTAACATGTAAAATAGTAGAAAGGTCTACAGTGCAATGCTTCACATATCCATCATTAAAGGAATTAAAATCATCATTTAAAGGGATAGTAATACTTTGTTTTATCTTTATTTTATTTTGTAGGCATTAAAAAAAGCATGAAGAACGATATAAGTCTTATCTCTCAAACCTATATAGTTTAAGAGATATTCATAAGCAAAGTATCCCCCCTCCCCGTTCAGCCAGATCAGAAGGGAGGTGCCCAGGTAGACTGCAGAGAGGGACAATCTTCAATTAAGATAAGGGAAAAAAGCTGAAAAACTTGTCAAGGGGGGAAGGGCTTTCATTGTTCTCATAGGAAGAAGATTGTCCCCTTCTGTTATCTGTTTAGTCTATGGACTGGATTCCACATCTGAGAAGAGATGGCTTACACTGGTAAAAGGGGCAAGAGGGGAAACTTTGCTTGTGAATATCTCGTAAACCATAAAGGTTTGAGACATAAGACTTATATCAGTCTTCATGTTTTTTTAATGCCTACAAAATAAAATAAAGTTAAAACGAAGTATTACTATCCCTTTAAGAACAATGGTGATTCTTGTGATGCAGTTGGTTTGCCTCAGAATTGCTTAACATTGCCTTGTGAGTTAGGCTCACTTATTCTGTGAACCGCAGTTCATAGGAAGCCTCAATTTGGAAATGTGACCAGGTGCTGATAAACTCAATTTGTCAGGTTCCATGATTAAACATGTGTCTGTGGCCTGGACATTGTGTGGAGCTGTGTGATACTAGAACATGGCTTCAGGTTGCCTCTCTGGGCTTCTGAAAGTGTATGTTAGTGCGGTATTGTGCTCCTTTGATGCCTGCATACATCAGCACACTGCAGGCAAACGGTTATCAGTTGCTACCTGTCAAGTGTTTCAATGTGTCTGTGTATGTAGGCTTATGCCAGGTAATGCTGCACTCATGTTATTAACCATTTGACTGTCAGAGAAGTGTTTCTGCTGTAGAGAATAGTACATTGACTGTTGTGGCCTCTACACATGTACAAAACATGTCAAGACATTCTAATAATGAATCCATTGGATACTACAAATATAATACATTGAAGAAATAAGTGACACTTAAAAGGAATAAAGAAGGATTGTGAAATTAAAATGCATTTAAAAATATATAATTTTTCCCAAGTCTCCACCCTTGCATTCCTCCTTTCACCACCAATTCCTCCTTTCATTCATCTTCTTTCACCATTCTCTATCCCTTCCATTCCACCTATCCTCCTCCCAGTTCCCTGAATTTCATTTTGTGTTTATGAATAAGTCTCTTCTTGGATCTGTACTAATGGTGTAGTGTGTTTTAGGGATCACTGTCTCTGAGGACCAATGTGTACTAGTGACATTGATGTGTTCATGTAATATGTGAATTTATATGTTAGATCATTATTAGTGATCTAACAGATGAATGTACCTTCAGCCATTCCATGCACTGTGCATGATGAAATCTGAGGGGGGGGGGGCAAACTAACATGTCCTGGGTCCCATGATTTCTGATGGAGGCTCTAATGCCAAGATCAGCATTGTGCATAGTAATACTAAAAAGGACACACTGAGGTAGTTTTAATCATATTTCCTGGCACCCCTATTGAGCTAAAATACATAACAATAACATTTATGTAGTCCAACCGCTAGCATCAAATAAAAAATATTATAGTTCAATGAATGTTTGCGATAATTGCAATGCATTGTAAAGAAAGCAGGCCTCTATCAATCAAGGGGTTGATCCGTTCAGTGCCAGAGAGGTATGCAATGCATTGCGTAAACTTCTGGCACTCAAAAGGCTGAAAGTCACTTTCAAATAAATAGAAATTATAAGAATTATTATTTAGTCTCTATCTTACTGTTGCTTTGACTTAAAATTGCTCACTTTTTCATTTGTTTCGATGGTCACTTTAAATACACCTACAGATGAGCGTAATAGGTGTCTGTAAGGTACCTTTAATATATGCTTCCAATACATATGTATTGTTACCTTGGCTCTGATTGGTTAAAACAGTCTGCCTATTCTTGTGCCAAAGTGAAATGTAGTATCACAGTGTATCGGCCAAAGGATAGAGTTTGTGTACTTTATGGTTTTCTTTCATATCTTCTCAAGTTCCCAAAGGTGTGCTTCAAGTTACACAGTTTTACAGCTAAACTCTAGAAATGGCTTTTTATGGGGAGTTTTGCTCCCAATGAGCCGGTAGTATAATCTAGGCCTAAATCAGCCACTTTGCTGGTGTGGGATAGAAATGTATTTACAGCACATCTTATAACTCGAACGTGTGCACACACAAACACATGATGTAAGAGCCATATATAGAAATAGATACTGACGTAACCTTTAGTCTTTCCATTTACTTAAGTAAAAGTTGTTTACAACCACTTATGGATGGGACTCTCCAGGAATGCAGAGAATGAATGCGCACCACTCTTACCATGTCACCTTATACAAGGAATGTAACACACCTGGGAGCTTGTTTTTCACTGGTAATAGTATTGACGCTTAAAGAAGAACCAACACCTCCTAACAATGACCTCCCCCCTTACCTTCCCAAATCTAGAACATTCTAATTGCCACCATGAAATTTGCACACGTGCCTTTGTTAAGGAGATAAAATCTTCTATTTAACCATGCATGGGATTAGGGGTAGGCGAAAAGTGTGAAAAATTTCCAGTGAAAAATTTCACGAAAACGTGACAATTTTTCGCTTTTCCCGTGAAAAATTTTGCCTTTCCGCCTATGCAAAAATTTCCTCCTTTTCGCCTATTTTAACAAATTTTCCGCCTATGTTAACATATTTTTCACCTATTTTAACACATTTTTCGCCTATATTTCCTCTAGGTACTACATTTCCCACAGTAATATTACTTCTTCTGAGGGCTGAAGTTTAGAAATAAGTGGCTGAAAGTCAAAGTTGTGAGTCCTACAGCAAAATATGGCTTGAAAAATGTGTAAGCATGCAGAATGCATTTGTCCTTTGCCCACAACACTTTCTTGCTTAAGTGACACTGGCACATATTCATGATGATATCAAGTAATAAAAAAAAATAAAGTACAACCTACAATGTGGTAGATATGTATTTTAGTCGTGGTGGTGGGTGACTGGCATGGTGTGATTTGTGTATGTATTTTTACCATTGTCATACTCTATCCTCCTTCTCAGATTATTGACACACATTACTTATCGGCCATAGCAGTGGTCCCATCTGTCTTCCATCTCCTCATCTGTGCTGCTGTTAATATATTTTTCCTGGCTTTGTCTGTCATGTGTGGTTTCTGCTACTACTACTGGAGCTAGGTGTTGATGTAATTCTACTGCCACTACTAATAGGTGTCAAAGATGCACCACTTACAGCACCAGAGGTACTCTTCATATCTAACACTGTGGATGTTAACCTGTGTTGCTGTTGCTGGGTACTCAAAACAGGTGTGTGTGGCTGAGTGGGACTTGGACTTCGAAGAGGCGATGATGCCGATGATGACTGATAGGGTGACTGTGTGCTTTTCGACATCTGTGCTTGTCCATGGTCAGACTTTCCAATGGCTGTCTCAAACGGTTTATAGATAGGCAAAGTGTTCGTTAAAAGTGTTGGAAGATTCAGACTTTGACATTCTGCTAATCTTATAGTCCTGTCACCATCTGCACTCTCAACTTCATCTGTATCTGACCAAGAGAAGGATGCTTGAGGGATATATTCTAGATCTGCATCATCATCAGTCATCATTAGGTCATCCTCCGCAGCATCAGCATCACCTGACATTTCTTGCCCACTACTACCCATATATTCCTCTAAGCTTTTGGAGGTCTCAAACAATTTCTTTTTAGTTTTACTATAACAAAATTCACTATTACTTTGAGGACAGGTATTTTGGTATCTCACTGTCTGGTGCAGCAGGCGGTTCAGCTGCTACACCTTCCTCTATTATGCTATTGCCAGCATCATCAACACTTGAATGTGACTTGTCATCTTCAGTGTTCTTCTTATTTGGTTCTATATTTCTACTGGCACTGGTGGTGCTGGACCTAGTTTTGCTGGGACCTTGACAAACTGCATCCTCCCTTTGAGTAAAGGAATCATCATCATTGATTGCACATGCTGCAACAACCATTGCTACAGTAGGTTCTTGGACTACTACTTTACTCTCACGTCCCTACACTGCTCCACCCCTCCACCTTCCCCTTGTGCATTTGCTGGACATTCTGCAACTACACTGTGTTTTTTTATTGTACAGTGCACAACACAACTGATGGAGTTGTATGATGCCTTGCCTAAACAATGTCTTTCCCCAGACTTCCCCACCCAGCATAGGGACAATAACAGCAAGATCAGCAGGCAAATAGGTTGCCTATGTCTTGCCTGTCAGTCACATGGAATTTGAGTATTTGGGGGACAACCTCCTTCCTCCCTTCTTATCCCCTAGAGTGCCCCCAGACTCCCCTAATACAGAGAACAAATGTCCTACCTAAATGACTTCCTAAACTAAGCTTCTTTTCCCCTTTATTTTCCTATCTCATTTAGCTAAAAAACATGCTGCTCTCTCCTCTCACAAACACAGAATGGTTGCTGTGAGAGCCTGACAGCCTTTTATATGGCTGTAGAAAACTTTTGTGTGGTGTAGAAATATTTTTCTTCCCATTGATTTCAATGGGCGTCAAAGGCAGGAAAAAGCGGAAAAACGTCACTTTACGCAGGAAATGTTTTGCCAAGCAGAAAGTGCCATTATTCGCCGATTTCAGTTTGAGGCGAAAATTTTCTCCCATCCCTACTTGAGATACGCATAAGGCTAACCTAAACATAAGACTAGACCATGGACCAAATAAGGTTTTAGGTTTTTACAGCAGTAAAATGGGCAGGCTAGATGTACTGGATGGTTCTTATCTGCCGTCAAACTCTATGTTTAGTCCTAGATGTCAATTCAATGTTTTTTTCAGAGTGCATGAGTCTACTTAAACCTTTAAGAAATAGAGAGGTGTGCAACTCATTACAAGCAATGCATTGTATACCTCTCTGGTTCTTAAAAGGGGTTAACATCACCATGTGCAGTTGACAGAGTTTGATGTTCTGCTAACAGGTGTCATGTCTGACTCCGTGGACATGACATACAAGACTGATTGGAGGTATTATCTCTTGAACAAAGCCACATGGGCAAAATTAATTGGGGCCACTGGGATTTTCTGCTCATTGTAAGGCAAGTGTGAAGTTATAAACAGGTATTAGTTCTCATTTAAAAAGAACAATATTTGCTAAATGTTGTTCTGTTGTCCATTTAGGACTTGAACTTTAATGATCGTGCAATCTATGACCCCAAGGAATGGCTGTGCCCATGTTCTCTGTAAGATTCTCAAATGTCCTCTCTGAGCCAGTGTAGATTTACTAGGCATAATACTTGAAACTGGCTCCTCTACATCTGCATGGAAACATGTTTTAAGAATCAAGAAAATGTCATCTGGTAGAAGACTTTCATCCAAGTTGATCCTCTTCTTTGGCCGAAGTCTATACAGAAGCAAAGCAACTTACTGGTGATGAGACTGGTTGTCTCTCTTTGCTATGATGGAACTTATGCACAAAAGCAAAGTGGTATAATTTTGGGGCAAACCAGCTGCACCACAGGAGTCAAATACAAATCTCCAATAGTACCATTTAGTTAAATGAGGCTTTTAACCACTTAAATGCAAATAGATCTCACCTTAATCTGGGCAGAAACCCCTAAAGGCCATTATGAATCAATTCTTCTTGAACTGGTTTTCCAAAGTTATTCTTTTATTATTACTGGATATTATGACAATGGAACCAGATATGAATCTTTTTACAGGATTCCTGCAATTCAGACCCCTCCCGCTGAAGTCTACATAGGAAGCAAAGCCTCCTGAAATTCAAACTCCTTCCACTGAAGTCTTCATAGGAAGGAACAACTCTTGAAATTCAAACTCCTGCCACTGAAGTCTTTATAGGAAGGAAAACCTACTGAAATTCAGTCTCCTCCCACTGAGTTCATCATAGGAAGGAAAGCCTCCTGAAATTCAAACTCCTCCCATTGAAGTCTTCATAGAGAGGAAGAAAACCATCATTGGGAGATGTCTGGGTTGTTGAGTCCTGTAAGAATACATTTATTTTTTATATATTTAGAAAGTGTTTTACCAAGAAGAATACATTGACATTTCTCTAGTATTTCTGAAGCACATCACGAAAAGCATTGGGATTAAGAGTTGCACATCTATGCAAAAATTTAAACAGCATTTAAAAACAACATTTAAATATAGTGAGTAAACATACTGCTCAGATTGTCTGCAGCTTTCCAGTAAACTGGGTACAAACCAGACAAGAAAGGTGAAGGGTACGTCTGTATTCCAGTGTTAGACAATATAGTTCTCTAACCATACCACAATGATGGCAAGTGTAATACTAAATATCAAGTTTACTGTGATGGATATGTTGCACAGAAGCATATACTACATACATGTCAATGATCAGCATTAACATCTGTTACACGATATGTCTTCTAACTTGGGGACTTAGACATCATTTGTTTCTAAAAATGTTTGGATGTTAATATATCAAAATGAAGACAAAGTGTGAGGTCTAACCACACATCTAGATACTTGAAGGAGTCAGCTGGGGCCAAGTTACAATTAGACAATGGTTATATCTGTATTGAGGAGTTCAGATACTTTGCACTTTACACCAAATACCATTATGACTGTTCTGTCAGTTTGTGTGTTTCAGCCGCTGAGAAATCTTCCTGTAATACAGCATCAGGCTGTGATATGTTTGGATTTTTAGTGTAGATCATGGTGTCAGCTGTAAACATGTACAGTGGATGCTTTGCAACCCATAGCCAGATTGTTTATGTATATTGAATAGTCCCAATAAAAGAAGACTGGGGAACCCACACGCAACTTGGTGAGGGAGGAAAACACTGTCAGCAAAACACATATTGAGTTCTCTCTGATAAGTAAGCATAACGCCAGTTTAGCGAATGATTACCTAAGCCTGCATTTTGAAATTATTTGGTCTACTTTATTAATGGCCTGTACAAAATCTAGGAAAATACCTCCAGTAAGTATACCATGATCCATCTTATTCAGCATATCATTGCATACATTTAGGAGGACATTGACTGTTGCGTGATTAGAACAAAAGCCAGACTGAAGGGTATCCTTTTAAAAGGTCACAAGCAAAAGATTGTGCAACCTTTCCACACAGTAATCATGTCGCCATGATAAAAATGCATGACTGTGCGATATTCTCATGTCGCCTACTGAAATGTAGAGGATGTGAAGGTCTGCTGATCTGTGTTACAAATACAATAAACATTGTTGGATGTGTTAGTATGCGCAAATAGCAAGCAGTAAGGCTCGATTGTAGTCCCTCCTCCCACACCATGCCAGTTTTCTATTGTTTCCGTCTCACGGCCTCCTTTAAAGTAAACAGTCCTCTGCATCTCCGGTCCTCCAGGATACTGAGGATAATGAGGTAACAATAGAGAACTGGCATGGCGTGTGAGGGAGGAGGGACTACAATCGAGCCTCACTGCATGCTATTTGTAACTAAGTCATACTCACATGCAACAATGTTTATTTTAACACAGACCAGCAGACCTTCACATCCGCTACATTTCAGTAGGAGACATAAGAATCTTGCACTGTCATGCAGTGTGAGATTCTCATGTCACCATTTTTATCATGGCGACATGGTTACTGTGTGAAAAGGTCACATGCTCTTTTGCGTGCAACCTTTTACAAGTAAACTGACTGAAGCAGGGTGAATGAATAGGGCAACTGGTTATACCCGCATAATGGGCATTATTTTCCAGGGCTTCAGATAAAAAGGAAAATAAGGATATCGGTCTTTAGAGTGAAACTACATTTTTAATGCTACTTTTGTTGATAGTTACAGTTCTATGTGCTTTCTCAACTTTGGGGATATAACCAGATGACAAGGATGCAATTGACTGATGTACTGGTCTTTAGTAACCTTGCTGACAGATGGTCAGGCCCAGATTGTGACTTCACTTTTTGGCACTGGAGTGAATTTGAACAATATTGTTGGACCAGTAGGAATCTAGTCAATGCGCATTTCTTTATCACACTTACGTTTGAATTAAGTGATCAGGGAGCTGGCACATCCATTAAAGTAGTATCATCTGCCTCTGCTGATCTGACATAGCAATTGAAAATTCATTTTGCGGAACCAATCCACGCATAATTGCTTCATTTTGGCCCTTAAGATGTCCTGCCCAGTAAAAAGGTAAGTGGAACGTTTTACTATTAGGATGAGTTAAAGTTCCTTTACTATTATAGGCCTAGATTACATTGCATTTAATAAATTTCATCAGTGGTTTTATATTACAGATTCCATTGAAGTCTATGGTGAAATGTTTTGGTAAAATCATTGATAAATGTATTAACTGCACTGCAATCCAGGCTATAGTTTGCTATATATTAATTCATACCTCCTAATATTTCAAAAGGTGTGTTGTTGCTGGGGTCATGGCTGATATGTAGGGCATTACAGAGTATTGTTATGATATTTCATGACCTAATACCACCTCTGTGTAACTGAATAAGTAATTTAGAACATTAAAATTATTTTATTTACACAGACTAACATATAAACACGTACTGAAGTTTAAACAAACATTAATGTTAGTGTTCTTGCTGTGGAGCAATGTGATAGGCTTATACACACACCACACAGTCTGATCTCCGAAACAGAGAGACACCAGAACGGGAAAGAGGGACAGTGAGATTCGGGGCTCACAGGGACTATCCCTCCTAAAGAGGGACACGGGAGGTATATTACAAAATATATCATTTAGGCCTACAATACATTTCAGTTGATGTCTGGAGAAATTTGTATGTAGAACCATGCATTCATTTATCATCGGCATTGGAATTCAGGCTTTAACCCTTTGAGTGCCAGAGTGCTATACAATGCATAGCTCTGCAATGCGTTGTGTACCCCTCTGACACTCAAAGGGTTAACACTGTCAAATCACAATATGTCTGAGGATAACCCATCATTCTCAGCTGACGAGGAGTTGTTATTTGACTACAGCTCTCTTTACCTTTAGTTGTGCATTGGTTGGTATTCAGCAGGTTGAAGGTTGACAAAAAACAATGATAATACATTTGCTGTCAGCACAATGACTACTTATGCTTCTGCCTACTAGAACATACAATCTAGATCAGGAATGGATACCTTGAGGCTCTCCAGCTGTTGATGACTACAATTCCCATCAAAGAAAGCTGGGGATGATGGGAGCTGTAGTCATCCACAGCTGGAGGGCTTCAGGTTGCTTTACCCTATTGTTGAGGTTCAGTGTTTATTTGTGTAGGATTCCCCCATGAGTCCTGCTTTGGAACAATGTAAATCTGGTAGGGACAGTACTCACTCTTGAACAGCTTGTGATGTCATTTGGAACCGTTGCTTACTCCATACCTCCCAAGTGTCCCTCTTTAGGAGGGACAGACCCTTGTTTAGACCCAAATCCCTCTGTCCCTCTTTCCCACCCTGATGTCCCTCTTTTGAGGAGTTCAAATTGTATGGTGTGTATATAAGTGTATCACATTACTCTACAGCTTAAAACTCACGTTATTGTTTGTATAAACGTCAGTATCAGTGCTTAAAATTTATTCTGTTTAAATAAAACACTTTGGTCTTGTTATAGATCATTTATTAGTTTACACAAGGAGGTGTCAGTAGGTTGTGAAATAGCCTAAAAATTCTCAGCAATGCCTCCGCCCAAGAGCCACCCCCCTCCCGCAACATCCCCTAAAACACGTGTCTCTCTTTGGCAATTTGAAATGTTGGGAGGTATGTTACTCTGCTTAGAACATTGTTTTCCAAAGCTTGCAGATATCACCAGTATAAAATGTTCTTGCAAAACGACCCAAACAAACTTAGTCTGCAGATGATTCACGGGACAGTTTAATAGTGGTGTATTTAACAATCTATGTGCCAGAAGGTTAAATTATTTAGTGGTGGACTGGAAATCCTATTTAGGAGCAAGGTAACCAAATGTCCTTCAAAATATTTCTGTTCTGCAGTCCCAAAAGAACAAATTCATTCTTACTATATCTCCAATAGTTTTAGCTTGTTCTATAATGTTTTCAGTGACCTATCATAAACCTCAGTGATCACACACCACCACGTCACTATCACCTTTAGGATGGGGGGGGGATTTACAAGGATGACTTTTGTTGTAAAGCCAACGCAACTATTGTAGAGCTAAGAAGAGTGTCTATTTAAGGTGCTCTTATAGGCCTGTGAGTAGTTAAAATGGCTGCTTGAAGGATTGGCAACTTGTACGACATCAGCTGCAATCAGTTGTCTATACTAACAATACTGTGTTGTGTCACTAGAAACAATGGGAATGGATTTAAACATAAAAACATGTAAATAAATCAAAAGGATAATCTAGTAATATACCAATGTCAGGGCTTAAAACTTGAAATCCTTTGCTACTAGCCAGACCTGAAAAGTTACTCGCCACTGCAAGCCATAGCATACCCACCAGGGATGAATTTCTACTCGCCAGAGCTAAATTTTCACTCGCCATTGGCTAGTGGCGAGTGGAAATTTTAAGCCCTGCCAATGTCCATGATGAAATAGTCTATAATAGTTTCCAAACAATAATACTTGTGCAAGTAGTCTATTTCCAAGTCCTATAATCAATTATATATATAATATATATATATGGGGGGGATATTAACCAGTGTCCAGTGACAATTTTCTTGATTTCTTATAGATGGTCTGTGCCCTTTATATACTGGTGGTGTGTGTAAGTCTCACCTAACTGGAAAAGCGAGAGAGGGAACAGACCCATGTAAGAGCTCATCTATTATGTATATTTGTATCACTGGCCCCCCATATAAATATAAAGTTCAATATAATGCACACCAGATGGATATGGGCTGTCAATTTATAAAAAAAGGATAGGATAACCTTCATGGTGGTCCTGGAAACACCACTCTATAAATTGTCATCATATATTCAGTATCCAGAAATAGACTTTATCAAATGTAGCAGTAATGTGAAATACATAGACCGCATTAAAATCAGTAGATAACATTACAGATCATAAATTGCCCTACGCATTTCGTATCACTCCATGGATACGTCTTCTGGGGCTTAAAGGGATAGTAATACTTCGTTCTATCTTTATTTTATTTTGTAGACATTAAAAAAACATGAAGAACGATATGAGTCTTAACTCTCAAACCTTTATGGTTTAAGAGATATTCAAAAGCAAAGTTCCCCTCCCCACCCCTTTTACCTAGTGTAAGCCATCTCTTCTCAGATGTGAATCTGGTTGTAAGACCAGACAGATAACAGCAGGGGACAATCTTCTTTGTATGAAAACAATGAAAGCTCTTCCCCCCTTTACAAGTTTTTCAGCTTTTTCCCTTATCTTAATTGAAGATTGTCCCTCTCTGCAGTCTACCTGGGCACCTCCCTTCTGATCTGGCTGAACGGGGGGGGATACTTTGCTTGTGAATATCTCTTAAACCATAAAGGTTTGAGAGATAAGACTTATATCGTTCTTCATGTTTTTTTAATGCCTACAAAATAAAATAAAGATAAAAGATAAAACGAAGTATTACTATCCCTTTAATCTTTCAATCAATTGGCTGTTGTCTCATGCTCTCCAAAATCACTGTGCTTTGTGATGCTCTGAAAAACTCACTGGTATTAACTCTTTGAGTGCCAGAGGGGTATGCAATGCATTGCAGAGCAATGCGTTGCGTACCCCTCTGGCACTCAAAGGGTTAAAATGAGTCTATTAAAATTCTGCTTCAAAAGCGCAGTGCAAAACAAATAATGATTATGATGGTGTTTGCCGTATTTAACCTTTTGAGTGCCAGAGGGGTACAAATGCATTGCTCTGCAATGCGTTGCGTACCCCTCTGACATGCAAGGGATTAAAAATGATATGTACACAGATAAAACTTGCATTTCTTGTAAAAAAAAATTGCATTCCATAGAGAAAATCCACATTGCTCATTAACAAGTTTGCATTGCTGATAAAAGGTGCTAAAAAATGTCATGCCATAATACCTCTTTCCCCTTTTACAAAAATTAGCATTATTAAGGTCTTCTCTATAAAGCACTTTGGAACAATGCTCTGGAGAACTTTCTAGCAGTCAAGGGGTTAAAAATCCAATTTAAACCAAGAGGGATTTGGGGACTTTTTATTTGTTCCCTATGGTGCAGTCAGCGTGTCCCAGAATCACACAACATTCTCTTAGTACATCAGACCATGTGTATAGTAGAGTCCCAAGGCTGTAAGTAAACATCTGAGTTCTTGACAGACTATGTGATGTATTCTAATACATGCTTTATTGCACAAACAGAAACAGAATTGTTCTGAAGAGCGAATGTTGATTTAATATCTTATGTAAGAGACGCTAGACAGGTGTCCTGAGATACTCTCTGGTGTGTATGTGTCAAAAGAACAACTGCATGTATCAGTTTATCTGGGTTTACACTAGAGATAGGAATGAGTTTCCACTCCAATAACTGCATGTGTCCTCAAAAGAGCCTGTTTGTTTCATCTGCCAACCTCTAAGCTTTCTCCTGTACTTTCACTGATTTATCCTGTATTATCAGTGTCTCTAATTCTGGGGATCTATAAGCAAATTGTTGCAAGTCTGGAGTACACTAATTACAACCTAGCGGATAAAAAAGTCCCAAAAATTCCTTTCAAGTTAAATGGGGTGGTTTAACTCCTTGAATACTAGTGAAGGTATCCAATTCATCGATTTGCAATTTGTTGAAGCCCTCTAACATTCGAAGGGTTAGTACCCCCTCATTTAAATCAATGTGAATTAATATTTCCTTCGAAGTCTCCTTGGAGTACGTACACAAAGAGGCCCCACCATCCCAGTTAGAATATCAAGCTTTAAAAAGGACCTCCCATCCCACCATCTGCTACCATGAGAATAGGAACGGGGTAGGGGAGACAAGTCCTCCCAAGATTTAAAAGAGAAGGACAGTGGAACATAAGAGGCCCAAGCCTTACTTATGGGAATCAACTAAAATGTGGTCACACCTCCCTATACATAGAAATATGCCAGAGCTGGGAGCTAAGAGCACACAAGTCGTGGCCGAACCGGCTGACGAGCTCAGAATCATAGCTTACTGTGGCAGTAGCATTTATGAGGAGCACATGATTTTCAGGGGATCAAGCCAGGACTGAGCAGCTTGTAGACTTTATAATTTCAATACATTGCTTATCCATTCTCCTTTGCTATGCTGTGTCCTCAATAGCTACCCTTTAGCTAACCAGCAGGTAGACCACAATTTATGCATGATGTGAGTTGTTGCCCAACAGCAAATAAAGATCTACCTGTTGTCCTTCCCCGTTGATTTCCCCACTACTGGTCAAATCTTTATAATGAAACCAATAGCAGAACTCTGATAAAATATGACAAAGGCACTGCACTATTGAAATATTGAGGTTTTAATGAGATCTGTATCTCAGATTTCTTCAGATAAAAAGGAGAATAAGGATATTGGTCTTTAGAGTGAAACTACATTTTTAATGCTACTTTTGTTGATAGTTATAGTTCTATGCACTTTCGCAGCTTTGGGGATATAACCAGATGACAAGGAAGCAATTGACTGATGTACTGGTCTTTAGTAACCTTGCTGACAGATGGTCAGGCACAGATTGTGACTTCACTTTTTGGCACTGGAGTGAATCTGAACAATATTGTTGGACCAGTAGGAATCTAGTCAATGCGCACGTCTTTATCACACTTACTTTTGAATTAAGTGATCAGGGAGCTGGCACATCCATTAAAATAGTATCATCTGCCTCTGCTGATCTGACATAGCAATTGAAAATTAATTTTGCGGAACCAATCCACGCATAATTGCTTCATTTTGGCCCTTAAGATTTCCTGCCCAGTTAACGGTAAGTGGGACGTTTTACTATTAGGATAAGTTAAAGTTCCTTTAGTATTATAGGCCTAGATTACATTGCATTTAATAATTTTCATCAGTGGTTTTATATTACAGATTCCATTGAAGTCTATGGTGAAATGTTTTGGTAAAATCATTGATAAATGTATTAACTGCATTGCAATCCAGGCTATAGTTTGCTATATATTAATTCATACCTCCTAATATTTCAAAAGGCGTGTTGTTGCTGGGGGCATGGCTGATGTGTGGGGCATTACAGAGTATTGTTATGATATTTCATGACCTAATACCACCTCTGTGTAACTGAATAAGTAATTTAGAACATTAAAATTATTTTATTTACACAGACTAACATATAAACACGTACTGAAGTTTAAACAAACATTAATGTTAGTGTTCTTGCTGTGGAGCAATGTGATAGGCTTATATACACACACCACACAGTCTGATCTCCTAAACAGAGAGACACCAGGACGGGAAAGAGGGACAGTGAGATTCGGGACTCACAGGGACTATCCCTCCTAAAGAGGGACACGGGAGGTATATTACAAAATATATCATTTAGGCCTACAATACATTTCAGTTGATGTCTGGAGAAATTTGTATGTAGAACCATTCATTCATTTATCATCTGCATTGGAATTCATGCTTTAACATTGTCAAATCACAATATGTCTGAGGATAACCCATCATTCTCAGCTGACGAGGAGTTGTTATTTGACTACAGCTCTCTTTACCTTTAGTTGTGCATTGGTTGGTATTCAGCAGGTTGAAGGTTGACAAAAAACAATGATAATACATTTGCTGTCAGCACAATGAGTACTTATGCTTCTGCCTACTAGAACATACAATCTAGATCAGAAATGGATAACTTGAGGCTCTCCAGCTGTTGATGATTTCAATTCCCATCAACAAAAGCTGGGGATGATGGGAGCTGTAGTCCTTCACAGCTGGAGGGCCTCAGGTTACTTTACCCTAATGTTGAGGTTCAGTGTTTATTTGTGTAGGATTCCCCCATGAGTCCTGCTTCAGGACAATGTAAATCTGGTAGGGACACTTCAATTAAGAACCTCAGAGTAGGGAAAGATGGGCTTCTGTCTCACTGTCATGCTTTCCATCTCCCTCATCTTTCTCCCAATCACCTCAGCATTCAGTGGAGTCCACTGTGATCTCCCCAGAATGGGGCAGGTAACTTGCAGCTTGCTAGATTTTTGCTGTGCTACAACTGCAGCCTATATAGACTATAGAACTACCCTAAAAAGGAAGCTAAAACAGATATAAACCAGCTATAATTTTATACATCTACTTAGATCAGTGCTACCTCAATGCCCCCCCCCCCACTTATTTAAATACATTTAACCCTTTTACAGACATATTTACCTTATACATTTGTTTTCATTTTACTTGTTAATAATCTGGAGAAAAAAATTTAATGCATGCTTTTCTTTGCCACTGACATTTTTACAAAACAATCTATAGAGGTGGTTTCCTGGGCGCTTCTCCACAGGACATGTCTGCAAGAAGCCATTCTGAAGAAGTGAAACAGGAATCGTGGTTTGCTGGCTCAACATGTGATCATCTCTCCTCAAATCAACTTTCTTTGATATGGCATATTCAAAGATTGGCCTTAGGCTAGTGATTTTCATTTTTTTTTTTTTTTTTTTGCTCAGGGTACCCTTGACAGTCAATCTAGATTTTTCGGGGCACTCCTTACATTTTATACATCATTTGTCAAGGGAGTTATGAAGGGTTCATGCAAGTAATGTTCAGTTATTCTTGGGCCTTACAATCAGAATAACAAAAACAAAAATATTATACACAAAAATGTCCATAAAAATACATGTAAAACTAAACATTCATATTTTTAACCCCTCTTTACAAAACAAGAGGTATACTAAATGGATGTCCATGGCACAACAAAGTGCCATGGTTCATTGGTTGGTAATCTATGCCTTAGAGAGCCCCAGCAATGGACTCTATATGACTACAGTTATGAGCAAGTTCGGCTGGTGAACAGTGATTCAAGAACAACCCTTCCAGGGTGTCTGGACCTGCACTCCAATCATCTAGAACTCCTGTAGATGTGAAGAGCGCTGAAAGAAGCCCTTCCTCTGATCAAATGTATTTTGCTGGAAGCATATTTTGCTACGATACTACAATCGTGGTGTACCTATCTAGACAAGGAGGAAAATGGAGTAGCTCTCTTCTCCATCTGTCCAACGTGACTTTTCCATAAGGTAGAATCCAATTTAGAACACTCAACTCAGACAAATTCAAAAGCATGGAGAGCTTCTAGGTTGGCAGCGTCAGCAGGAAGACTGTCCAGCTGTCACGGTTTTTTGATGATCACTCAGACCAGACTGGTAAGGTTAAAATGACTTTATTAAGATAAAGTACACACACGTAGTTAGGCCCTTAGACCCCCACAAACAGAACATAAATATATACAGGTAGATGAAGTAATAGCAAGCCAGTAATAGAAATGTATGATGGAATGAAACAATCACTGGCAACGGAGGTTCTGGCTTCAACTGGCAGCAGGCAACACAGTCCGAGAACTGACCACAGGACCTTGGTGACAAATGGTCCAGGAGGAGATGAGTGGCACAACCCAGACGCCTGGGAGGCACAGAACTCAGAGAGGCGAGGCAACACTACTGGCACAACCCAGATGCCTGGGAGGCTCAGAACCCAGAGGAGCAAGGCAACACTACTGGCACAACCCAGACGCCTGGGAGGCACAGAACCCAGAGGAGTGAGGCAACACTGACCCTGGCACTGGACACAAATAGACCGAGGCAACTCTCATAAGCAAACCCTAGAATGCTAGGGGTGGATCGTAATGCTAGTATATATGTATATATAGCTATATGGAGGCAACCAGTGTCCCCTCACTCTGAGGATGGTAACAACACAACGCTGGCTCTTGAGCCCAAGGCTACTGCAGTGAGGATTATGCACAACCCTACCTGGAAAATACAGGCACAAAAAGGGTCAACAGGTAACGCCCAGTGATATACTGCAACTCCGAAAGGGAGTGAGCCCAGCGCGGTAAGGGAGGTGGACACTGAGAGTTCAGAGTAACACAGTCAGTGCTATGAACACTGTACCGGTACTTCGCGTGTGCACACCGCCTGAGGCGGTTTAGAGAGTATCTAGAGCACAAATGCATAGCCAGCGGTCGACAGAATAATAGCACCACACAGCGCACACCGACTAGCGTAACGGCAAAGCCACAGCAAGTGTAGCTGGACCAAATGGAGGCAACCAAGCAGTAAGCTAGGCATGGATGGCAACAGAGCAGCAATATGCTAGACATGGATTGTAACGGAATAGGTACTCAGCCAGGTACGGTCAGTAACGGAGCGGGTTCTCAGCCAGATACGGTCAGCAACGGAGCGGATTCTCAGCCAGACACAGACAGCAACTGAGCAGGTTCTCAGCCAGAAATGGTCAGTAACGGAGCGGGTTCTCAGCCAGGTACAGTCAGCAATGGAGCAGGTTCTCAGCAATATACGGTCAGTAACAGAGCGGGTCCTCAGCCAGATACAGTCGGTAACAGAGCTAGTCCTCAGCCAGATACGGTCAGCAACGGAGCGGATTCTCAGCCAGGTACAGTCAGCAACGGAGCAGCAGTAATATAGGAAACTCAGGAACGTCATCAGGCAGGCCAGGTCATACACAATCAGCAATAACGGAGCAAAAGTCAGGAACTAGTACACCATGAAAGGGCACCATAGTGTAGACATGACAGAGATTATAAAGTCTATCACTGGGCGGCAACAAAGATACTTGGCCAATCAGAATGAGATATGGAAAAAGAAAAATCAGAATGTCGCCGCCTGCAGCCAGGAGCGCGGGCACCGTGATACCAGCAAGAGGTGTGGTCAAGAAGAGTTTGACACTCTGTCAGGTATGCAGGGCCTTCCATTAGAGCTTATGACAAAATGAGAGCATGTAAAGGTCCCCAAATGTATGAAAAGGTGGTGGATGCGTCTCTTGAGATATGGTCCTTTCAGCTGGGCTAACTTTTTAACTTCTCCAGATGTGAATCCCAGCAGTTATGATGAAGATCAGTTAAGTCATGGCAACCATCATTCTCAAACCTCATTATGGATCAAGATGGACCTGGTGTTCTGCCATCTCCATTCCATCTTCCAGGTGTAGGTCCTTCTATTATAGGGGCCAACATTACACCAGCAAGCATTTGAGTTCAATCTCACATCCTGATTCCTGAATGTGAGATCTTGTAGGAGCATGTTTTACATTTCTGCAAGTATATAATATATCTAATTGCCTATAATTTTTATTAATTTTTCATCTCTGTCGTTTTTACACTTTTATGTCCTTGTATTTAGCTCCGGATCTTTTTCCAGGGATCTTTCTGTAAGGGACCGTGAAAGCAGGTAGTGTGATACAGTGTGTGAAATACAATGTAAAATATAGCATACAGAGCACTCATTGCTCACTAGACAGTGTAATTTCCAACATTTAAATCATTTTAGTCACAAGACTGAGCAGTCAGTGAATGTTGTTTTATTATTTGCAAGTATGAAGCTGATTTCACTTGTATTGCCATTAGGCTTTTCCGTGTCCATTTTCTCTGGGCTTTTTTCCTGTAGAATGAATTCCTGATGTACATATTCTGTTCTTCTGCAAATCTGATCAGTCGGTTGCCTCTGTTGACTCTTTTTCCAGTTTCATATTGTCCAGTTGATTTTTTCACCATTTTGGATCTTTTCAATTCTTGCATTGAAATCTCCTATTATACATTTGAACTGGTAATTGTCCTAATTTTTGAGGCTTAATAAATCATTCTTCAACTTTATCATCACTGTGGCTACTTGTAGGGGCATAAACTTTAATGATTTGAAGAACAAGGAGACTGTTTAGTTTGATAGGACAGAAAGCAATTCTTTCAGAAAACTTTTTGCTTTTACGACTGTGTCAGTCTTTTGTTATTGTCCCAGTTGATATTATTCAGTTCTTGTACTAGTTCCTCTAAGCATGAAACCGTAATCATAAATTGAATATTACGAGTTCCAATGTCTAAAGACCAAAGGCGACCTGATAGAACCTGGTCTTCTTACGGCAGTAGGAAGTAGCTCACAAGCATCTGGGGAATGAGGGCCATTGTTTTTGTTGCAAAGCCATGCTAGGGGAATGGATCATAATCTGCCATTGTAGTCCAGTGCGGGTTGGCAGATTTTGGACGGATTTAGTCTGGTGTCTTAGCTTTTATCTGTCAGGAGTATATTCTCCTGTTAGCATAGGTCATGTAAGGTCATTGCCATGTTAGCTTTGACGCTGCCAAGAGTATATATGCTCCTGATGGAATAATTCTCAACTTCATTGACACATGCAAACAATCCCGCCACAATAAGACATCGACCCATGGGAGTTTTATATAGACAGATAGATGATAGATAGATTAGATTAGTCTGTAGACCAAAAAGATCTGCAGAGCCACATGTTACTCACCCCTACTCTATTGCAAAAGTTAATAATTTTTCCATAACGGATGTTGTTTACTGCATGAGTAACTCAAACTTGCATCTTTTCTTATGCAATGTTTGTTAATATTAAATCTGCCATTGTTCTCAAGCTTTCCTGCTAAAGATTAATTTGAATAAATGACATTTGAATTCTTGGGAAAATCATTGCTTGGAATATCAGATTCAATAACACAGAAACATGTTTATGTTTATAAATACAACGTTTTGTAAAATAATTAAATCTTTTTCTAATTTTATGACAAAAATATGAAAATTAGTTGGAGGATTTTGCAACTTGTGTATGTTACGAAACACAGCGAACGCACACAATGAACAAACATAATTTAATAGTTTGATCTTGAGGATAAAATCCCCATAGGCACTATTTCCATATTCATAACAGTCTTCTCTGTCCTACATAGACAGTCTAGCCCAGAGATATCAGGCAAAGCTAGTCTGCAGGAAAACCTCCCTAGCAAAACCCAAAAGAAACATTTTAGCGGGCCTCATCAGTGAGGTGCCAACTGAATCTCTCTAGGCAAATGGAGTAGGAATGGGCAAAAACCTTTGCCTAAAAATGAAATTGGCGAATAATGGCACTTTCTGTCTGGAGAATAATTTCCAGCAAAAAGTGCTATTTTTCTGCTTTTTCCAGCCTTTTTCTCCCATTGAAATCAATGGGAAGAAAAGTATTTCTCCACCACACAAATGTTTTCTGCAGCCATATAAAAGGCTGTCATGCTCTCACAACAACAATTCTGTGTTTGTGAGAGGAGAGAGCAATACGTTTTTTGATCTAGAGAAGAGAGGAGAATTGAAGTTTAGTTTAGGGAATCTTTTAGGTAGGACATTTGTTCTGTTTATTAGGAGAGTCAGTGAGGCACTCTGGGGAGAAGAAGGGAGGAAATAGGTTGACCCCAAATACTCCAAAATTCCATGTGACTGACTAGTAAGACACTGGCAGCTAGGGACCTATTTGCTTGCTGATCTTGCTGTTATTGTCTCTCTGCTGGGTGGAGAAGTCTGGGGAAAGAAGTTGTTGATTTCGTTTTTCAATTATAATTTTTTTGGGACAGACTGTGATAAGGCAACAGGGTGGACAACTTAAAAAAAAAATATATATATATATATATATATAATACTAAATATATTAGGTGACAGTGACAGACAGCTGACAGGACTTAGGCAAGGCATCATATAGCTCCATCAGTTGTGTTGTGTACCACAGTGTAGTTAAGTAATGTCCAGTAAACGTGCAAGGGGAAGGGGGAGGGGTGGAGCAGTTCAGGGACGTGAGAGTCAAGTAGAAGTTCAAAAACTGACTGCAGCAATGGTTGCTGCAGCGTGTGCAATCAATGATAATGATCCCTCTCCTCCAAGGGAGGATGCAGTTTATCAAGGTACCAGCAAAACTAGTTCCAGAACCACCAGTGCCAGTAGAAATAAAGAACCATATAAGAAGAACATTGAAGACAACAACAAGTCACATTCAAGTGTTGATGCTGACAATAGCATAACAGATGAAGGCGTAGCAGCTGAACCGCCTGCTGCATCAGGTAGTGAGACAAGCAAGCACCCCGTCTTCAAAGTAGTAGGGAACTTTGTTACAGTAAAAGTAAAAAGAAATTGTTTGAGAGGAATATAAGGGTAGTAGTGGGCAAGAATTGTCAGGGTGATGCTGATACTGCTGAGGATGACCTAATGATGACTGATGATGATGCAGATCTAGAATATATCCCTCCAGCATCCTTCTCTTGTTCAGATACAGATGAAGTTGAGAGTGAGGATGATGACATGGCTATAAGGTTAGTAGAAAGTCAAAGGCTGAATCTTCCACCACTTTTAAGGAGCACTGTGCCCGTCTATCAATTGTTTGAGAAAGCCACTGGTAAGTCTGACCCTGGACAGGCACATATGTCAAAAAGCACACAGTCACCCTATCAGTCATCAAGCAGCAATGTTGGGAGACTAACACTCTTAAAAATGAACCAACATCTCATACCATCTTAGTATCAGGTAGCAGAAACCACACATGACAGACAGATGAGGAAGTAGAAATGGGATGTGAAGAAGGGTTGCTCCCCATTTACCCCACTTGGGACCACTGCTATGAGTGAAAAGTAATGTGTGTCAATAATCTGAGGAGGATAACGTATGACAATGGTAAAAATACATGCACAAATCACACCATGCCAGTCCCCCACCACCACCATACACATCTGCCACATTGTAGGTTGTACTTTATTATTTTTTATTACTTGACATCATCATGAATATGTGCCAGTGTCACTTAAGCAAACATTAGTGTTGTGGGCAAAGGACAAATGCATTGTGCATGCTAACATATTTTTCAAGCCATATGTTGCTGTAGGACTCATAACTTTGACTTTCAGCCCTCAGAAGAAGTAATATTACAGTGAGAAATGTAGTACCTATAGGAAATATAGGCAAAAAATGTGTTAAAACAGGCAAAAAGCAGGACATTTTTGCATAGGCGGAAAGGCAACATTTTTTGTGGGAAATGCGAAAAATTGGAGTGTTATAATGTCAGAGTTGTAGTTCAAGAGTAATTGAATGATAAAGTTTCCCCCTCCAGCGCCTTTTACCCAGTATAAGCCCCCATTCCCCAGATGTGGAATCCAGTCCATAGACCAGACAGCTCATATCAAGGGTCAATATTCTTACTGTGAGAACAATGAAAACCCTGCCCCCCTTGACAGGTTTTTCAGCTTTTTCCCATATCTTAATTGAAGATTGTCCCTCTCTGCAATCTACCTGGACACTCCCTGCTGCTCTAAGCTGAGCAGTGTTACATCAGTGAAAGGGGCAGGAGGGGGATACTTTATCATTCAATTACTCTTGAACTACAACTCTGGCAGTATTGAAATAACACTCTCTATGGCTCAAATACTATGAAGATTAATTGGAGCTGCTTTTATTATGAAACATTACTATCTCTTTAAACAAAATAAATCCACTTACTACTATGGCAGGAGCTTCCAATCATGACCAACATGATCAGGAAGCCATAAGTGAGAGGACCACATCATTTTTTTTGTGATAATGATAGTGAATTATTATTATTTTTATTATTATCAAAAATATGGATTTATTTATTTATTGAGTGATCAAGTCAATGAATATTGATATTTAACAGACATCCGTTTTGAATTTACTGTACTGGCAAGCAGGGGTTTAGGCCTTTTTGGCCTACTAGTTCATGTGTGCTAGTTAATTAGATATTAACTTTTTTTTTTTTAAATCTCAGGCAGGCAGTACCCTGTGGTTAGGCGGGCTACATTTGGCAGCATGTTGGGCCAAAAGCACCCATATTTACATTAGTATTTTTTTTATTTGAAACAATAGTTTCTGAGATATTTTGCTTTATTGATGCGTCACTCGTCCACCTGAGCTAGTAGGAAGTGGCAGTTGGTAATGGTATGTGGAATGTGCGAGTCTTACTTGCACTAACTGACAAATAATGTTAAATATCTTATAAACTATTGTTCGAAGTTAAAAATGCCTAACATAAATATAGTTTGTGTTTGAAATTTCTTTCAACATCATTGAGCACCTCTCTAGCCTCCCTGGGGTTAAGAAAAAGCCCCGATAAAATCAATCTGAATATTTTTTTCATTCCACAGGGTGCATACAGTTGGTTTGCCACAATTGTGCCACTTTTCCTTTATGAATAAGGGTTTAAAAGATCAATTTTAATCATCAGGAATATTTATTTGTTCTATGCATATTCCCTTAAGAATTAGGAGTAGATCAAAGCACTGATAAATACTGTATTGACTAGGACTGTGCCAGGTAGACAGGAGTGGAAGAGAGACAAGGCTAAGGCAGAAATAGAGTAATCCAGGGACTCAGGTCAAAAGTCAGACATAGGTCAGGACAGGCTGAGAGGATTATGGTCAGAGTCAGGAGAAGTCAGAGGTCAAATACCAGAATTCCTTTAAAAACAAACAGAAACAAGTCAGGGATTAGGATACACAGGATAACAGAGAAATGGAGACTGAGAAAAAAGGTCTGGCCAAACACTAACAGGACAGATGCAAATGCAAAGAAACACTGATAAGAACATCAGGGAAGATAGAAATGAACAAGATCATACAAGAGAAGGGACAAGTCAATGAACCTAATGTATATATGCAAACTGGAGAAATTCTGGGGAAAACTACAGGCACCATAGAGGACTAGGAAAAATTCCTATTTATCTGAATAGGACTTCTGTCCACGTGAATGCTTCTCCATGCATTGTGGATGTCTCCGGCATTCAGGGGGCTAAAAGCCCAATTTAAATGAATGGCAATTTTAGGAACATTTATTTCTCCCCAGTGATGTAGTTGGTTTGCCCCAGAATTGCTCTAGTTTGCTTTTATACATAATGTCCAGTACATCCAGACAGAGAAGAAGAAGAAGAAATATGACTGCCTGTGCCCCATCTGTAATCTAGCAAGGAAATGATAAAATTAATAGGTAAGTAGGTGTTAAGCCAGAATGGCTACAAGTAATAATTAACAGAGGGCAACTACTAATAGATAAGGCATAACTGACACATTAGTCAAACAACATACAAGGAAAACACTTAAAATATGCAAAGAGCTAGTCAGAGACGCTCAACTAGGAACGAGCCTGCCCTTGAATTGATGAGGCTCTATTGGATAAGTATCCTACCCAGGGTGCAATCTCTTTTAGCTCACTAGTGCCTTTCACAGAGAGGAAATATCCTAAAGCACATCATACTGATCCTACCAAAAACCCACAAAGTGCCAGGCAATTCCTCTGTGAACAAGAGAAGCAGCCAACCCCAGACGTATGTTTCGGCCTTGTTGGGCTTCGTCTGTGAGGTGCAGCTGATCTCTCTAGGGCCTATGAGCTACTAATAGATAAGGCATAACTGAGGCATCAATCAAACAACCATACAAGGAAAACACTTAAAATATCAAGAAGTGAATTTAGAAACATTCAGTGGATCAGTGTTCAGGACCATCAGAGACCCAGAATGTTCCTAATTCAACTCCCCACTGTTCTTCTGTTCCTGATGGTCTCTAGTCAGTAGAGTAATAACAACTGTGCTGTTCTTGTCTTGGCACATTGTGCTGTGCTATGTTTTGTTTCTTCTATGCTCAGTTCTGCCAAGATTGTATTCTAAACGTCCTGTTCTTGAAGATTACTACTTTTCCTGATGTAAATATCTATGCATGAAGGAATGAGAGTCAGGTAGTCTGTTTATATAAGCTATTTCCCTACCATAATATATGCAGCTAAGCCATGGCAGCAGTTTGAAATATATAAGGATTCACTAGCTCATTAAAGGGGAACTTTCACCTGATAAAAAATGTTTCCCAAATGTTCAAACACATAAGCAGTATCAGGAAACGTTATGCTTATATTTTATTTTTACCTACTATTAAAGATATTTGATGCAGTATAATGCCAGTTGTAGCTTGCTGTAACGGTAGGAGCCATTCCCACCACACCGAAGTGAAACGTGAACGCGCTCGCTGGGGCAGCTGGGAGGGAGGTGGGAGGAGGCTGTAATAGCGCTAGGAGGTCCTGAGAGCTGTGCTGAAGATGCACTGTGCCATTGAATGCGGAAGTGCTCGTCTCGGACATCAAATATCTTTAATAGTAGGTAAAAATAAAATATAAGCATAACGTTACCTGATACTGCTTATGTGTTTGAACATATGGGAGAAATTTTTTATCGGGTGAAAGTTCCCCTTTAATCCTGTATTTTCTGGAGGGTGGAAGAAAGACATACTAATCAAGTTTACAGACAAAGACAATGCAGGTTCTACACATGATAAATGTCTGTCTTGTAGCATGTCAAATGACCGTTTGTTCTAATGTTCATGTACGAATACTTTCGAAGTATAAGAGAACAACACCGCGCATTCAGACCTTATAACTATGTTCATTTGAATACATAGTCAAATTATCAGAACATGAAAGGACAATGATGCAGAATGTTCACACTTATACAAAGATTATAAAAATAACTTGCTAACAGCACAAATGTAAGCAAGTAAATCTATGCTCAGAACTTTTGAGCGTACATTTTGATTTATTATATTCCTATATATATTTCACAGTTGATGTCATGCACAAGATGCCCAGCAGGACAGAAACTGTTTGTATCATCCGGCTTACAGTTACTTTGGCTGAACAGATGATGGGCAACTTTAGGCTCTCCAGTTATTGAAGACTGCAATTCCCATCATTGTCTGGCAGAAGATTATTCTGGAGGTCCTCAGGTTGACCATCCCTGCACTAAAGCAGTGATTTCCAACTCCAGTACTCTGAACACATCAACAGGTCATGCATAGGTGTAACTAGAAGCCACCGGGTGTTGGTGCAAAAATTGCCATGGGGCCACCCCCCAACCACATTGCCATCCAGTTAGCCACCTCCACATTGCCCCCATTGGCCATCTCAATGTGGCCCTTTGGCCATCTCCATGTTGCCCCCCCAATGTCAATCTCCACATTGTCCTTCAATGTCCATCTCCACATTGCCCCCAATGACCCCCAGTGTCCATCTCCTACCTCCCTGGTGCTCCAGTGGTATGGCATGAGAGGTCTATGCCTCCTTTGGCATAGATCTCTATTAGCAGCTGGAGCTCCCAGCGCTCTGCATTACTAGAGTGCCGGAGTCAGAGATGGAGCTCAGGCACTGCTGAGAAGGCACAGACCTCACCTCAACTTGTTGCAGGCGCCAGGCGGGGGTTGCAGGGAGCGGCCGGGCCCCTGGGGTGACAGGCCCGTTCTCAGTTGCTACCCTGGCGACCCCTACAGTTACGCCACTGAGATCATGTATTAAAGAATATTCATAATTTAGAATAGGTAGGTTACATGTCACACCTGTGATTACACAAGGATATCCTGAAGACATGAACGTTTGGTGTGCGATGACTACCATTGGGAAACACTGCTCTTTTGTGAGGAAACATGAGCAGCCAAGCAGTGAAATAGTTAGAGAGCTCATCATGCAGGACTGCAGTGGAAAATGAATGCACGCACACAGTCCTGTCTGGATGAAATTACTTTTTTTAACTCTTTCAGTACATGGTTGCTCACCTTTGCATGCCTTAGAGGAATCACTGTTTCCACGTGGTTCCAAAGCTACTGCAGGTTTTGTTTAAGACTTTCTGATAGATAAGGGATCTCCCACCTTGGTGGCCCAAATATTTCAAAGCACACCAGAGGGCTTGTCTTTGTGCCGCCCTGACAGTCTTGCCATGGAATTGGAGAAGGAGTGGGAAAAAGATGGGACTGGGGTACAATAGATTTGGGAAGGGGGGCAGTGATGGGCTGGTGTGAGGGTAAATTTAGGGATTAAGGTGAGGGTGCTATGCAGGGTGTTGGTGTAATAGAAAGAGGGTAACCCGATTTGTATCTGACATCTAGAAATAGACTCATGTGGAGATATGCACTAGGTTGTGATAAAGAAGTGATAAACGGGGTGTAACGGATCCTACCCGTTACTGAGCCCTTGTCTGGACCTCAAACTATTTATTCAAAGACTATGGACATTTATTACTGTTTGGACTCTGTGCTGTGCCTTGGCGTACAAACTGGCCAGCTATTCCCTAAGAGAAAGACTTAAATTCATAGACTTTGGATCACATAGTATGTTTAATGTATGGCGAACGTTTTAGTTATTGTATGTAGTATGTTGAGGGTTTACTCCAAGGGAATAGGCAGTGAGGGGTTAATTATTTCATTATGTATTGCAGACTCCCAAGCCTTTTGCTTAATTATTCAACCCCTGGCCATTGTTAAGGAAATTAATATTCTGGCCACTCAAGTCCTTGGAGTGAGAACTGTCCTGAGACCCCCCTGCTGTGTGTGTTAATCCATTCACACCCCTCAGTCTGTGAGTCACCTATTGTATAGCCTGAAACTCTGTTGCCAGCCCTTTGTATTATGTTGTGAGTTGATTACCTCTGTGAATGCTCTCATTGTGTCAGACCTTGCCTTTTGTCTGATGTGTTTGATTTAATCAAGTTCCCTATTGTATCAGTTTCCCCATGTGATCCAATGCACTGTACTGTATATAAATATCTGTAGTTTGTGTCAATAAAGTGAGTTCTGTTTTGGAGTGAACAAGGAGTCCTGGAGTCTTGTATTGCTTATGGTCTAAAGTATCCACTCTGATACCCATCTGCGCCAAGTATCCTGAATCGCCGACCGCCTGCTGCCAGCTTCCTGCGTCCCAACTTCTTATGCTGTCAGGCGGCGACGTGGACTCTTCCCTGCTTCCCTGCTTCCAGTGACCCTGTGACTGTTTCCAGTGACTGTCCATACTCCAACTGGTGCACCTGACGGCGCTTATCTGCGTCGAGAAGGAGAGACCCAGGAACGACGGCGGAAGGCGACGCGGTCCCTTCTCAGCATCCGTTACATTGGTGGCATAGCGGTGGGATTTCTCCTTCTTTTATCGGGTGTACCAGCTAAGAGATGGCGGCGAAAGCACGGCTGCCGGAGGCCATAGGAGTGTATGACATGCGGTACCACTACATAGGATGTCAATGGGAGACCTTCCTAGGTGATTTAGCCGAGGAGTTTTACCGGGAGGTCACCACCTGCATCACAGAGGAGCTCCAAGTCCAGGACGGATACTGGGAAATGATCAAGTGCCTTCACAAGGAGTATACAGGAGTTATGGTCAACTTTTTCCCGTTCAACTTGCGCCTGAAACTCCAACAACTGGTATGGATGGCCTTTCAGGAGGATGCTACTTTCGGCCAGAGGAATTACAGCCGCTACTGGGAGATTTGGGAGAAAAGAAAGGCCATGTTTGGAAGTTACTTTCCTCCAGACCAGGAGGGGAACCTAGACCGTTTAGTCAAGCAGGAATGGAACTTGGAGCTAATGTACATGGGCTGGATAGAGGAAGCCCAGGAGATACAAAGAGAGGAAAAAGACTGGGGGGGTTACTCATCTGAGGAGGACTTCAGTGGAGCTGAGGACTTAGATGGAGCTGCCCCTGTTCACTCCACACTGGTGAGTGGGAATGCGTTCCTCACCAGTGCCCCTGTTGCCCTGCCTGATACCCCTTTGCCCCTGGACCGTTTGTTGCCTGAGCTGAGGGGTGGGAATTCATTCCCCCTCAGTGAAGAGAATGCCTCTGCATCAGGGGATGGGACGGACATCTCCCCTGATAGGCATATTGCCCCTTCCCCTGTTTTCCCAGCTGCGGTGGATGAGATGCAGGTCCCCACCAGTAGCGATTGTATGTCCCAACTGATGGGTGGGAGAGAGCCCATCAGTCCCTATGACCCCCCTGCTGTGGTGAGTGTGGAAGAGCTCACCAGCAGCCCCAAGATGATGCCCCCTGTGGGGTTGGAAAACGCCCTGGAAGTGGAGCGGTATGTGCTCTCCAGGGCCACAGAGGATGCCGCCTTGAGGGATGGGACTGCGGTCTCCCTCAAGGCAGAGAAGGCCCTGGAAAGTGATGGCCTACAAGAGGAGGTCCCCAGCGGACCGGAAGAGAGCAGCGCTGCTGGCCCTCCTGTGAATTTGTTGTGTGAACTGATGGGTGGAGAAGAGTGCCCCATCAGCCCCCCTGTAAACCCTGACCTGGTGAGTGGGAGCGAGCTCACCAGGGTCTGGGAAACCCCTGCTGTGGTGAAGGAGATGCAGGTCCCCACCAGCAGCCCCAGTCCGTCCCCTGTTGCTACTGCCCTGGAGAAGGGGAAGAGTGTCTTCTCCAGGTATGTGACTAAGATTGCGAGGAGGATTGAGACTGCCCTCCTCCAGAAGACAAGAGATGGCCCTGATGTGAGGGGCCAAGAAGAAGAGGGGTACAGAAGGCTGCCACTCTGCAGTGCTGCTACTGCCCCTGGAAACCCTGGATGTTGCCCCAAGTTCCTCATGCTGGAGAGTAGGAGCGAGCTCTCCAGTCCCCCTGTAACCCCTGGCTTGGTGCGTGGGAGCGAGCGCACCAGATCATGTGAAACCTTGGCTGGGATTAGTGGATCAACAGTCCTCATCCCCAGCCCAACGATTGTGTTCCCTTTCCCTGTGACCCCTGGCTTGGTGGATGGGAGCAAATTCACCGGGTCCTGTGAACCCCCTGCTGTGGTGTGTAGGAGTGAGCACACCACCCCTTGTTTTGCCCTGACACTGGTGAGTGGGAGCAAGCTCACCAGAAGCCGCAAGAAGGCGCTCCCCAACAATTCCCCTTTGGGCCCTGATCTGGTGAGTGGGACCACCGTCCTCATCAGGGATGTTGCTGGGGCCCCTGAATTTCCTGAGCTCTGCCTGGGGGGTGGGAATGTGTCCCAGAACGTTGCCCCAGCCCAGGAGAGTGGGACAAACATCCTCTCCTGTTCCTCTGGGGCAGTGGCCCAACTAAAAGGGGGAGATATACCTCTCTCCCCACACTCTGATGCACAGAAGCCAGAGACACAATTGCCCCAGGAAGATCCCCCTTATAGACTGGCTTTGGACCCTGAGCCCCTGGCCCCAGACCCAGGAACATTGAACCCCAGCTCTGCATGGAGCATGGCCCAGGAGAGGCCACCCAATTTGATGATTGCCAGGACAACCAGGCACCAATTTCCCTGGCCCAGGATTAAGAACCGAGACTGTACCCCTGGTCCAGGACAAGAGACCTGCTTTCTATTTCCAGGCGTGGACAAGGGGCTTGCATTTTCTCCTGGCACAGGACACCAGGCTGAGTCATTGTTTCCCTGGCCCAGGACAAGGGGCTCCTCCTTTAAGACTGGCCTAGGACTAAGGCCTCCAGACTAATGAACTGTCCAGACAAGTGGCTCACAACCTCAATGCTCTCCTACAGCTCCAAGTCAGCGTTTACTACTGTCCCCGCTGGCTTGGTACAAAAAGGGGGAGAAATGTAACGGATCCTACCCGTTACTGAGCCCTTGTCTGGACCTCAAACTATTTATTCAAAGACTATGGACATTTATTACTGTTTGGACTCTGTGCTGTGCCTTGGCGTACAAACTGGCCAGCTATTCCCTAAGAGAAAGACTTAAATTCATAGACTTTGGATCACATAGTATGTTTAATGTATGGCGAACGTTTTAGTTATTGTATGTAGTATGTTGAGGGTTTACTCCAAGGGAATAGGCAGTGAGGGGTTAATTATTTCATTATGTATTGCAGACTCCCAAGCCTTTTGCTTAATTATTCAACCCCTGGCCATTGTTAAGGAAATTAATATTCTGGCCACTCAAGTCCTTGGAGTGAGAACTGTCCTGAGACCCCCCTGCTGTGTGTGTTAATCCATTCACACCCCTCAGTCTGTGAGTCACCTATTGTATAGCCTGAAACTCTGTTGCCAGCCCTTTGTATTATGTTGTGAGTTGATTACCTCTGTGAATGCTCTCATTGTGTCAGCCCTTGCCTTTTGTCTGATGTGTTTGATTTAATCAAGTTCCCTATTGTATCAGTTTCCCCATGTGATCCAATGCACTGTACTGTATATAAATATCTGTAGTTTGTGTCAATAAAGTGAGTTCTGTTTTGGAGTGAACAAGGAGTCCTGGAGTCTTGTATTGCTTATGGTCTAAAGTATCCACTCTGATACCCATCTGCGCCAAGTATCCTGAATCGCCGACCGCCTGCTGCCAGCTTCCTGCGTCCCAACTTCTTATGCTGTCAGGCGGCGACGTGGACTCTTCCCTGCTTCCCTGCTTCCAGTGACCCTGTGACTGTTTCCAGTGACTGTCCATACTCCAACTGGTGCACCTGACGGCGCTTATCTGCGTCGAGAAGGAGAGACCCAGGAACGACGGCGGAAGGTGACGCGGTCCCTTCTCAGCTTCCGTTACACGGGGGATGACTTTTCCAATGATATCACTTCTCCAAGTCCTATGTTAGTCTATGGAGCCTATGCACTCTTTGGGGATCTTGGTGCATAGGCAGCTCTAAAGAATAACATAAGAACTTGAGAAATGATATCACTGAAGTCATCTCCGCTTTATCACTTCTTTATCACACCTTAGTGCATAGCCTCCATGGTGTTATAAGGTTTCTACGTAAGGAATTTCTATCTCCCGTGATCTGATGTGTATACATATACATTGTATCTTTATATATTCAGTCCTAGAGCTACCAGTATGAACACTAAGCTACTTCTCTGTATAAACGTCTGTCTCTTTTATATCTCTGTTGACCCACTATACCTACATGTACAACATTAGAACATTTGAACATTCCCAGTTCTTTTAAAGTTGTGAAACATTCATTTTAAAGTTGAACACACGTAGCTGAAAAATCTAAATTTCTGACACGTGTGCATCATAAACTGTAAACTGTAACAAAGTGGAACTAACACCTTATGACACCTTAGATGATTTTGAAAGAGCATTAAAAATCACTTTCATTTATTTTAACGATTGTTTTTTTAAACCCTTATAATGCCAGAGGGGCAACCCGGGCATTGAGAAGCACTCAGTTAAACTATGGTTCATGAAATATTTATCTTTATTTGTCAGTTTATGTCAATTGGCTAGTTAGATGCTAACATTGAACTCTCTCCCTCCCAACTATCGCTTCTTAAAAGGTAGAACTGGCTAATTTGCATAAACTGATGAATAAATAAATGTAAATATCCCATAATCTATAGTTTTAAATAACTAATGGGTGATATAGCATTAGATGACTTTGAGAACTCTTTCAAAATTACCCAAATGTTAGTATTTGTAAAGATGTAACTGTTAAGCTTGCTGCCATGTCACATAAATATGTCATGAAACGTTTGTTGGGAACCTCTGGCTTATCATAATATTGTTAAGACTCTCTAATACCTCACAAACACCTGAAGCAGTTGTAGATAGCTCTGTCATACACCTATACTAGCAGATAGCTCACCTGAAGCAAGAGTAGATAGCGCTGTCATACAGCTATACTTGCAGACAGCTCACCCAAAGTAGTTGTAAATAGTGCTGACATACAGCTACACTAGCTCACCTGAAGCAGGTGCAGAAATGCTGTCATACAGCTATATTAGCAGATAGCTCACCTGAACCAGTTGTAAATATTGTTGGCATACAGCTATATTAGCAGATAGCTAACCTGAAGCAGTTGTAGATAGTGCTGGCATACAGCTATTCTAGCAGACAACTCATCTGAAGCAGTTATAGATAGTGCTGACATACAGCGATACTAGCAAACAGCCCACCTGAAGAAAGTGTAGGTAGTGATGGTATACAGCTTTACTAGCAGTCAGCTCATCCGAAGCAGTTATAGATAGCGCTGGCATACAACTATACTAGCAGACAGCTAACCTGAAACAGTTGTAGATAGTGCTGGCATACAGCTATTCTAGCAGACAACTCATCTGAAGCAGTTATAGATAGCTCTGGCATACAGCGATACTAGCAAACAGCCCACCTGAAGAAGGTGTAGGTAGTGCTGGCATACAGCTATACTAGCAGACAGCTCATCTGAAGCAGTTATAGATAGCTCTGGCATACAGCGATACTAGCAGACAGGCCTACTGAAGAAGGTGTAGATAGCTCTGGCATACAGCTATACTAGCAGACAGCTACCTGAAGAAGGTGTAGATAGTGCTGACATACAGCTTTACTAGCAGACAGCTACCTGAAGAAGGTGTAGATAGTGCTGGCATACAGCTTTACTAGCAGTCAGGTCATCCGAAGCAGTTATAGATAGCTCTGGCATACAACTATACTAGCAGACAGGCCTCCTGAAGAAGGTGTAGATAGTGCTGACATACAGCTATACTAGCAGACAACTCATCTGAAGCAGTTATAGATAGCTCTGGCATACAGCCATACTAGCAAACAGCTCACCTGAAGAAGGTGTAGGTAGTGCTGGCATACAGCTTTACTAGCAGTCAGGTCATCCGAAGCAGTTATAGATAGTGCTGACATACAGCTATACTAGCAAACAGCGACCTGAAGAAGGTGTAGGTAGTGATGGTATACAGCTTTACTAGCAGTCAGGTCATCCGAAGCAGTTATAGATAGTGCTGACATACAGCTATACTAGCAGACAGATACCTGAAGAAGGTGTAGATAGTGCTGACATACAGCTATACTAGCAGACAGTTCACCTGTAACAGTTGTAGATAGTGCAGCCATACAGCTATATTAACAGATAGCTCATCTGACGCAGTTGTAGATAGTGCAGCCATACAGCTGTACCTCAATGAGGTGCTTTTATAATGTATAGGACATTTACAAATATATTCATTTTATAAAATAAGAGGCTGATGTACCAAAAAACCTGGACCAATTTTGGAGAAGACCAACTGCACCATAATGAACAAACACACATTCTGATTTATTTAAATGGGATTTGTAACCTCTTGAGATGTAAAGGTCTCCTACTTTCAAGGGGTTACAAGTTCCATTTAAATAAATTCAATATTTTATTTGTCCTCTATGGCAGAGCTGCGTTTCTCCAGAACTGCTCCAGTACTTCCCAGACATGGGTGTCACACGTGTTGCCTACTATCACGGCGCCCGTGATCTGGCGACATTCTGACCATCTTGCTATTGCTGCCTTCCCATTGGCTGCGCTGTACTGCTCCTCCCAGTGACAGCCTTTTTATACCCTGGGCTGTCACTTTGCAGTTGCCCTTTCATGGTGTACCTGATGCCTAGCGCTAGTTTTGCTTTCCTGATACCAGTGTATGACCCCGGACTGCCTGACCACGCCATTTTTTCTGTTCCTGATTCTGTGTACCGATTCAGACTGGCTGACGTTCCTGCTTCCTGTTCTGACCCGGCCTGGCTGACGTTCCTGCTAAGTGTACCAACCTGACGAGTCCGACGATCCTGCTCCATGTACCGACCCATCGAGACTGACGTTCCTGCTCTGTGTACCGACCAGGCTTGGCTGACGTTCCTGTGTTGTGTTCAGAATCGGCTCGGCTGTGGTTCCTGCTTTCTCCGTGCCCGGCTGGGTGAATACCAGGCAGTTCCTGCTGCTGACTACCTTGCACAGTTCTCTTGTTACTGTGTCTCTCTGTGTCACGGTACTCCGGTACCTTGTTCTATCCAGTCCGTGGGTTCAGAGACTCAGTGTGCCAGTGCTCCTCCACACCGTGCTAGTGATCGCTTGGTCTTACACTTAGGTTCCGTTGGGCGCATCCGGTATTCTGACGTTATCCAGACCATAGCGTTCATTAACTCCTTCGGGGGTGGTTCCTCATTCTACTACTTGCTACACCAGTGTTGTTTGGCTCCATTAATCTGTGCGTTTGGGATTCCATATAGGTACCGTTGGGCGCTTCCGGTTGCCTTCCATTTTATACTATACGCACATTAACCCTTCGTGGGTAGCAAGAGCACACGGTGGTGGATAGTCTCGGTAGGGCCTCCGTTCTTGGCATGAGCTCTGACCTGCCTTGTGTAGCCTACGGTGGGCGTCTGCCGGTGTATCCTCCGTACAGGTGATCCTTGCCTGTTTGCTGTTGTCATCCTGTCACTGTCGCCTCCTGCTGCCTATAGGCGACATTGGGCCTCCGCTATCCTAGCTACTTAGTCAGTGGCTCCACTGATCACATTGGACTTTCATACACTGTATCTTTCTAGTTACCTGACCTGTGTCAGTATTGTGATTGTATATCAGTACTGGACCCGTGTGGGTTAACCTGCTTGTAACCTGTCTTGTGTCAGTTATTGCTGCTATTTACTGGACCCGTGAGGGTTACATTATTCCTTGTGTGTTTCAATAAAATTGTGTTTTAACAACATCTACCGTGCCTGAGTGCACTTAACCGTAACACCTGTGGACCAAATGTAGCATCTTTTACCTAATTAACTAGCCCACATGAACTAGTAGGCCAGTTGGCTAGAGAACAGTATTAAAATAATTGTCTATTACATATTCCAGCATTCTCATTGACATGATCAGTGACTAGTCCTTGTCCTATAACTGCACCTTTATACAAATAAAGCCAATTAAACTTTTTTCTATTGGTTTTCTATTGATGCTAAGAAGCTTACATATTTTGGAATAGCTGACAGACCATACGTCACCACTGTTACCAATAAACAAACTAATGCTGACCCTTACACATATGTATTTCTGATCATTTGGCCCACAATAGAAACAACCTGGAAACCTCTACCCCAGTACATACCTCCCATGTGTCCCTATTTGACCCTCTGTTCCTCTTTCCTACCTTGGTGTCTTCCTCTTAGGAGATCAGAATGCATAGTGCAGTTTAGGGTGCCACTATTTTTCTCAGAAGACTTTGACAAAAATAATAAGATTGAATTTTAAATGTATATTTAAAGAAATTATTTGCAATATTTTTGTTATATGGATTGTATATGAATTAAGATATATTTATGTATTTGTTTCCTTTATTAAGACCTTGAAAAATACCTTTAAAGTTTAAGGGGTCTGTTGAGAATGCCCTGCCGACCAGTACCATTCACTGCAACACCACCTACAACAAGAGAGTTCAACTTTGGTCATTTGAAATGCTGAGGGGCATGCTAGTACATTACCCTCAAGACGTATTACCACAAGCAGTGATTTCAGGTTATGTGAAAAGAAATAGAAACAGGTAAGCGGCACTTTTTCAGTTCATTCATAGTTCATATACCACTCCCTGAATTACTCTAAGACAGGCAACCACTTGAATGCCCAAGACATCCTTGATGCAATGTGCTGACATCTTTAGCATCAAAGAAGCTAAAGGCTTATTATTATTACAATTCTAATAACACTAGTGTAAAAGCCCATGTACACAGGACAAGGTCTGGTGAGGTAAAGAGGCCAGTCCTGCTCTGCGTACTGCCACCACCTCACTGACGGGGCATGCGATGCAGTCATGCTTAGTAGAGACTGCCCGAATGCACAGAATGCTCCCAGCACAGAACTCACCCAGCATTCTGTGCGTTCGGGCAGTCTCTACTGCACATGACTGCATCGGACAAACATTCTGGTCTTTTGTATTATAGGATGCTCTTTTTCTCTTTTCAGTGGGTATTACTTCATTAAAATCCCATACAAGTCAATAAAAGTTCAGTATCACACTGTCTGAATAATGATTATGACTAGGTATGCAGAGAACAAAAGACATGCACCTCTGGAACAAACCAGCTACTTCATAGGGACAAATAATAAAGATCTGCGTTGGAAAGCAGTATGTTTAAGATCTATTCAATGGTTAAAAGGCCTATTTAAATCAATATGAATTTTGAGAATTTCCATTTTTTGTCTGCGATACACTCGGTTTGCTCCACAACTGAATCTCTCTTTTCTATAAAAATCCACTATAAATTCCATTTGAGACAGAATTAAACAGATAGTCATGCTTGAATGTTTCTCCCTCAACTGTGTCCTAAAGTATTAAAGAGCATGACTGTCAGTCACACTCTTTTGTATAAATTAGTTTAGGAAACATAATTAATGAAATGTACCCCCCTCCCACCCCTTTACCTGCTTTGAAGTAAGCCGATATGGCAACCTGATTTGGAACTCTCTCACACTGAAACATTATGGTCTGTTTGAGCTGCTTCAGTGTATCCTGACCAGCAGCATTGTTCAAGACACATTAAAACACCTCTCTCAGTGACAAATATCTATGTGTGAGTGCACTCCAAGTTGGATTGCCGTGCAACCAAGTTTGGAACTCAAAAGAGTAGGACAGCCTTTCACAAAAGGTGACTAATATCAGGAAAAGAGAAGGGAGGGGGATATTTAATCAATTATATATTTTAAACTACTGTGTATTAAAGAGTGTGTCTGACATCAGTCACATTCTTTGTTAATTTTGAATAGTCCATCATCACACTGAGAAAGGGTCATCCAGACTGGAAGTAGATACCAACAGGAAGGACCCTGTTAGTGTGGAATGGATTTTGATAGTGAGGTAAGATGAAATATTTTGGGATTTGCTAGCTAGAATAGGGTAGGATCTATGTATGAAGGTATCACTGTGCCAGTGATTCAGCAACATTTTGACGTGTTTTCTTCCTGATGGCTTGTTATTGGCTGCGCTGTCTAGCTCCTCCCAGTGACAGCCTTTAAATACCTTGGGCTGACACTTAGGGGTTGCCCTTTCGTGGTGTATCTGTTGCCTAGCGCTAGTTCCGATTACTCGTATTGATACCAGTGTATGACCCGGACTGTTTTGACTACTCTGCCTGTTTACCGTTTCTGCTCTGTGTACCGACCCAGATTGGCTGACGTTCCTGCTTCCTGTATTGACCTGGCCTGGCTGACGTTCCTGCTACGTGTACCGACTCGGCTTGTCTGGTGATCCTGCTCCGTGTACTGACCCGGCGTGATTGGCGATCCTGCTCCATGTACCGAATCGGGTTGGCTGACGTTCCTGCTCCGTGTACCGACTCAGCTTGTCTGGTGATCCTGCTCCGTGTACTGACCCGGCGTGATTGGTGGTCCTGCTCCGTGTACCGAATCGGCTTAGCTGACGTTCCTGCTCTGTGTACTGACCCGATTGGGTTGAAGTTCCTGCTCCTGTTCTGTTCCTGCTCGCTAGCCACTCCACTCTCGCTGTTGCTCATGCTCATTGGTCTTGCCAGAGCTCCAGTGGTCCGGTTCCGCATTGTAGTCCAGTCCTTGATCCATTTACACATTGTGCCCTGTGTGACCCTCCGGTAGATTCAGATTCGCACCACGATCGCTTGGTCTGTTTCTGCCATTACTGAGATTGGGTTCAGTTGGGCGCCTCAGGTTACTTCCACTCTGCAGACCGGAGCTTTTGTTAACCCCTTCAGGGGCAGTGTTGGGCATTTGTGTATGAGTCTGAAGTCTCAGCTGGGCGCATATTATCTTACTGCACTAAACACTGACTCACGCTTGTTTGTAGTCTCCGGTGGGCGTTCACTCTGGCAGCCTTCCTCCTATGTTGCCTTAGCCAGATCTACGCTGGCTTAACCCATTGCATACTTGTCAGTTGCTGTTGTGACTCTCTGCATAGAGAGTTTCATTGGGCCTTCTAACATTAGGGTCAACTCAGTCATTGGCCTTATCTACTTCTCTTGGTTATATCTACACTGTATCAACTGTGATTTACCTGACCTGTGTCAGTACTGTATATTTGTTCTACATACTGGACCCGTGTGGGTTAATCATGCAATTGTAACCTGTCCTGTGTCAGTTTATTTATTTATTTAGAAAATGTTTTACCAGGAAGAATACATTGAGATTTCTCTCGTTTTCAAGTATGTCCTGGATAGTTTTCAGTAAAAGGTTACATATTTACACTAATTGTGAGACATTATATACAAACATACAGAAATATACATACTTATTAAATAATGGGATTATTTGCAGTTACACACTGTTTGTAGATATAAAGAAACATTTGCTTTTAAGGATTTTAGACTGGGTGCAGATGTGATTTTTTCCGGCAGATTGTTCCAGATTTTTGGAGCTCTGAAGGAGAAGGCAGATCTTCCTGCTTCTTTCTTGTATTGTGGTATACGCAGTGAGTTGTTAGTAGTGGAGCGGAGGTTATAGTTAGTATGGAGAGCTGGGGTGAGCATACTGCTTAGGTATTGTGGTAGTTTTCCAGAGAAGTGATTGTGTACTAAGCAAGAAAGATGAAGGTCACGTCTAGATTTGAGTGTTAGCCAATTTAGTTCTTTTAGCATGTCACAATGATGGGTAGTGTAGTCACACTGGAGGATAAAGCGGCATAATGAATTATATAGAGTGTCAAGTTTACTGAGGTGGATTTCTGGCGCTGGAGCATATACTACGTCACCATAGTCTATGACTGGCAGCAGCATCTGTTGTACAATACGTTTTCTCACCTGGGTACTTAGACATAATTTGTTTCTATAAAGTGTACTTATTTTGGGATAAAGTTTAGAGGTTAATTTGTCAATGTGGTGACCAAAATTGAGGTTAGGGTCAAGCCACATACCAAGATATTTGTAGGAGTCTACTGGGGCCAATTTACGATTAGACTCTGTCACAATGGATAGGTGGATATTGTCGAGACTACGCAGTTTGTGCTTTGTGCCAAATATCATTGTGACTGTTTTATCTGTGTTTAAGAAAAGTTTGTTCTGTGTT
This sequence comes from Rhinophrynus dorsalis, assembly GCA_037306005.1. NCBI lineage: Eukaryota > Metazoa > Chordata > Amphibia > Anura > Rhinophrynidae > Rhinophrynus > Rhinophrynus dorsalis. The sequence goes on from CM074726.1 coordinate 10,576,325, forward strand.
ATCCATCTTTCCACTTTGTAGAAATCATGTTGTAATTCGGTTTCAAGTTGTGATATGCTAGAGTTTTTAGCATAGATTATGGTGTCATCTGCATACATGTGTACTGAAGATGATTTGCAAACCTTGGGCAGATCATTTATAAAAAGAGAAAATAGAAGAGGGCCAAGAATGGAGCCTTGGGGAACTCCACTTGTTATTTTGAGCGGACGGGAGTCATTGTTTGCAACTGACACATACTGCATTCTGTCTGATAAATAGGATCGGAACCATTGTAGAGAATTATTACCCAATCCTGAGTTATGGAGTTTGCTGATAAGAATGTTATGGTCTACTGTGTCAAAGGCCTTAGCGAAATCAAGGAAAATAGCTCCTGTGAGTTCACCATTTTCCATGCCAGTCTGGATATCATTGGTTACTTTTAGAAGAGACGTGACTGTTGAGTGGTTTGGTCTAAACCCTGATTGAAGAGGGGTGAAGAAACTGGTCTGTTGGTAATATTTATGTAGTTGCACATGTACACATTTCTCTATGATTTTAGATAAAGTGGGGAGGAGAGATATCGGTCTGTAATTTGATACTACATTTTTACCATATTTCTGTATGCTGGACCCGTGAGGGTTACTGTTATTCATTGTGTGCAAATAAAATTGTGTTTTTACCAAGACCTTCCGTTTCTGAGTGTACTGAACCGTAACAGAAGGTCCCTTGAGGAACTACTTCCACTTGAGGCCTTCAATTTTCTGGCACCATTGCATCTCCCATGACCAGCAGCCTGTCTTCTGGGAGTATGGCTGAAGTGGAATAAATGCTGGTTCTAATGGGGCAGTGTTTGTCTATGGAGGGAGGACACTGGCACCACTCTCTGCTTCAAACTCATCCACTTTCCAGTGAGCTCTCCTGTACTCGAAGATAATGAGCTAAACAGGACCCTGGCCATATTTCAAATTAATAAGTTACAGCACATCTTCAAGCAGTGAGCCATACACTATTTATTGGCCCCCTATTGTTTTGAAATAACTGCTTCTCAAATCAGGACTTAGACACAGTATTTCCTATGCAAGGCAAAACGCTATTATAGCTGGCTCTGGTAACTCAGGTGCTGCCATAAGTGAACAGGAACTAGTAGGCCTCTTTGAAATCAAGTATACTCACTTTGTTCCCAATGTCAACAACTATAGCGGGTTTATGAATGTGGGGCATAAAACAATTTGAGGGCCCCTAATTAATTCTAACAATATATTTCTGATCAGTCTGACTCATATCCTAATACTTATATAGCCAAGGTAATGATTTTTATAATTGGGGTATCACAGAGTTGGATATTCAAAGGAGTTGTTTTTATGTTAATCCCTATGCATAAAGGGTATAATTCACTTGCGATCTTTTAATATACCTAATAAAAGTGAAATATTAATGATCATAGTCTGGGCTATACTAGTCTTCTTTCCATCTGTGGTGGTGTTTAGGCATTAATGCAGATCTGCCACCATTTTCCTTCTTCTCTTTTTATCCTCTAGTATTACTACACGACTTGCAAATTCCACTAAATCTGTTAATATGAAGGTGTCCCCCAGCCATAGTTCATATTTGAGTAAGAATTATGTAAGGGAAGAAAAATACAAACTTTACTGTCTCTTTAAAAGGAGTCGGCCTGCACCTGCTTTAGTAAAAGTACCATGAATGTAATTATACTGCACCACTTTAGATATAGGCTCTTTGTGAGGGAGATTTTAAATGGTTGCCCTTTTCTCCAACAAACAGGATATAGGAATGTGAGCTATGTGCCAGAAATGTGTTTGGCTTTTATGGGATGTGGTTTGTACAGTGATTATAGACAGACACGCACAGACTCTACTTACAGAAGAAATCTGTGTGACTTATACTTGGCACCCACAGTCTTTGAACCTGGATGTGTTTTTGTTTTTCCCAGACTGCTTTATTGAAGCCAAGTGCTTAATTTCCTTCTACCTACAGATCTGCTGTTTTTCTGTTTTATGTGTGCATAAAAGTAACAACGAGGTTACAGATAGTGACAGGAAACAGTGGAAGGCTATACATATTTAAATGCACATACACATAGGAATCTGCAAAATCCTAAGGGGTTGCAGAATACTGCATTCCTGGTGGTACCTGGTTTGATAAAATTGATTGCTCTATAGACCAGGATAACTGGTGGTATTTATTACATAGTAATTTAGGTTGAAAAAAGACTTGCGTCCATCTAGTTCAACCCTTTTCCTATTCCTGTTTACTATCGTTGATCCAAAAGAAGGCAAAAAAAACCCCTCAATATAGCAATTTCAAATTCTGCCTTGATTGGGGGGGGGATTCCTTCTTTAAGCAGCAAAATAATAAGCTAGGTGGGTAATTATCTGGCTCTAACATCAATTTAGATACCTCCTATTTACTAAAAGCAGAATAAAAAAATGATTGTGCACTGGGCACACAGAAATAAATAATTGAAGACCATTTCATGAATGGAATAATACTTATAAAAGATGGCTTTTTTTCATCTATACATGCCTGTTATGTAATTACTACCCCACCACCACCACCACCATAAGGAAACAGTGGTTTATAATAAGTCTGTCTGAGGTGTGAGCATGAAATCAGCAAAACTGTGTCTTGCAAGGTCATATAGCTTGCTGTGACCTTGTATTCAAGAGCAATCCAATAATGCTGATAACTTTATCAAGGGTTTTATCTGCAAATCACACCACTATAGAATTCAGATGGAATCTGTTAGATTAAACCAGTGATATCACTTATCAGCATACCTGGGAACTTTGCCATCTTGAGTCCCCGGATCAGGCTCATGTGGTGTGACTGGGGGATATAAATGACATGATTCGCATCACAAAGGGGTATGAGAATTTAAATGTCAACATATAAAAGATTCCCATTGCAGGGAATGCTAGAGAAGTCTCTATGAAACAATGCATCCAACATATATCTGTTGAAAGTCTGTTACAAATTCTAGAGTAAATTAATGGGTAGTGTTGAGCGAGCACCCCGATGCTTGGGTGCTCGGGTGCTCTGACCGAGCACCCCCTGAGGCTCGAGTGCTCGGCCGAGCACCCGAGCCCCATTGAATTGAATGGGGCGACACGAGCATTACACCAGGCACCCCCTGCTCTGATGAGGGGAGGGTGCCTGGTCAATGCCCCCCTTCATCTCCGCAATGTCCCCCTTCATCTCCGCAATGTCCCCCTTCATCTCCGCTATGCCCGTCTTCCACAATGTCCCCCTTCATCTCCGCTATGCCCCTCTTCCACAATGTCCCCCTTCATCTCCGCTATGCCCGTCTTCCACAATGTCCCCCTTCATCTCCGCTATGCCCGTCTTCCACAATGTCCCCCTTCATCTCCGCTATGCCCGTCTTCCACAATGTCCCCCTTCATCTCCGCTATGCCCCTCTTCCACAATGTCCCCCTTCATCTCCGCTATGCCCGTCTTCCACAATGTCCCCCTTCATCTCCGCTATGCCCCTCTTCCACAATGTCCCCCTTCATCTCCGCTATGCCCCTCTTCCACAATGTCCCCCTTTATCTCCGCTATGCCCGTCTTCCACAATGTCCCCCTTCATCTCCGCTATGCCCCTCTTCCACAATGTCCCCCTTCATCTCCTCTATGCCCCTCTTCCACAATGTCCCCCTTCATCTCCGCTATGCCCGTCTTCCACAATGTCCCCCTTCATCTCCGCTATGCCCCCTTCATCTCCGCAATGCCCCCTTCATCTCCGCAATGCCCCCTACCTCCAGTCCCTGGTGGTCCAGCGGAGCGTCTTCAGATCTGTGCCTCCTTCGGCACAGATCCCCGCCACCCGAACATGCCGGGCGAGCACATGGCGGTACTCGTACGAGTACCGCCATGTGCCGAGCAGAGCGATGCTCGAGCCGATCCGAGCATCGGCCGAGCATGCTCGCTCAACACTATTAATGGGGATTTGTTTTGTTTCCTATTGTATAGCTGGTTTGCCACCAAATTGTGTCACTTTCCTTTTGTCCATATAGCTCACTGTCTCTATTACTTATCACCCTACTGAACAAATCTGACAAATATACTGGTGCTCAATGAATAAAAGATAAAAAATAAATTGATAACATTAAATCAGCTTCTCGTAGTCCATTTTTTCAGTTACCCTGACTCATGGATGCGATGTGTAGTTATGTAATTGTGCTAACAGCTGTTAGAATATTTATATACTTGTATACATTAGATATGCAGTACATTTCCTATACCTAATAACAGTGTAGTATGGTATATTTGAAATGAACCCCCTTTAAGATAGCACTGCATACAGCTTGGTTAGCCACAGGGGATGCTGATAAGTGCTGTCTCTTTCAGGTTATATAACACTGGAAGTAAGAGCAAGAGTAACTGCAGGATTTTGGGAACGTTTATAAGGAGAGGATTAAGTGGAAGGGGATGTGTAGATGGTGATTTTGTTGTTGTATTCATTGATGTATTAATTGGAAAGGTCAAAAATAAGATTCAGTTTTATTACATCTTCAGACACACATATTAATAAACTGAACCACATGTACGTGTGTAATTCTAAATGGATTCACTTACATACAGAGGCACATCTACACTGTGAACACAGACACATCTACAAAATCTCAGGGTGAGAGAGTTCAGTGCTACCTGTTATATATTCTGCTCCAGTTAAAAGATTCTTTAGTCTATAAATGGGTGCCACTTGTACCAGAAAGGCAGAGATAGAAGTCCTGCTTGATTTGTGTGTCCATGCAGTGATATCTGTAAGTTGTTGTGTATCAATGGCTGCTTGAATGCTGATTTAAAAATTTTTATAGTTTCACACATAGACTACTATTCAAATTGACACACATCAATACAAACTGATCTATACACATACACACATCTATTATTAATCTTTATTATTATTATTAATCTTTATCTTCAATACAAACTGATACATACACAGACACACATCTATACAAACTAGTACATATGCACAGACACACTTCAATACAAACTGATATATTTATACAAACTGATCCATACACATAGACACACATCAATACAAATGATACATACACATGGACACACATCTATAAAAACTAATACATGTACATAGACACACATCAATACAAACTGATACATTCACATGGACACACATCTATACAAACTAATACACAGACATGCATCAATACAAACTGATATATAGACACATCTATACAAATTAATACATATACACAGACACACTTAAATACAAACTGATACATACAAATAGACACACATATATACAAACTGATACATATACACAGACACACATCAATACAAACTAATACATATACACAGACACACTTCAATACAAACTGATCCATACACATAGACACACTTCAATACAAACTGATACATACAAATAGACACACATCTATACAAACTAATACATATACACAGACACACATCTATACAAACTGATCCATACACACAGACACACTTCAATACAAACTGATACATACACATAGACACACATCTATACAAACGGATACATATACACAGACACACATATATACAAACTAATACATATACACAGACACACTTCAATACAAACTGATACATACACATAGACAAACATCAAAACAAACTGATACATACACATAGACACACATCAATACAAACTGATACATACACATCAATACAAACTGATACATACACATAGACACACATAGATACAAACTGATACATATGCATAGACACACATCTATTCACATCTTTACAAACTGATACATACACATTGATACAAACTGATACATACACATAGACACACATCAATACAAACTGCTACATATGCATAGACATACATCTATTCACATCTTTACAAACTGATACATACACATTGATACAAACTGATACATACACATAGACACACATCAATACAAACTGCTACATATGCATAGACACACATCTATTCACATCTTTAAAACTGATACATACACATTGATACAAACTGATACATACACATAGACAAACATTGATTCAGACAGATACTAACATACATACTTTTTTAAAATTAAATAATACACACAGAAACACATCTACACAAATTAATTCACAAACACATTTATACAAATAAACTGATGCACACAAACACACATGTAGACTAACATATTTACAGACACACATCTTTACAGAATACAATACACAATCACGCTTCTACTAGCCATTAAACCAGGAAATGTGCACCCTCTTTTCACTACCTTAATCTTATTTATGTCTGTGAAGAGAGCAGCACATCAAGGGCGTGTTTTGACATGTCTTGCCTGGTGTTAATAAAAAGGTCTTTCAAGCCAGCATAGTACAGTGCTCCCACAGAGACTAATTGGTTCAGAAGAATTTCCCATTTTAAATGGAAAAACAATGGGGGAACATACATAATAACATAGTGACTTAGTTGATAAGGCTGCACATCTCGTCCATCAAGTTCAGCCACATCAACTTTGTTGATCCAGGGGAAGGCAAAAAAAAACAAACTACTGAAACCATTTCCAATTAAGCCCCAAGTGGGTAAAACAATCTTCCTGATGAGAAAAGGCAGTTGACTATCTCGTTTGATCAACATCCTATCTACAGTGAAACCCAGTGTCATAGTTATCTATATTGTTCTGAGCTAGAAGTATGTAAAATATCTAGAATACATCAAACACGGCTTCTGGAGGCAAAGTATGAATGTGACTCCACACCAAACTGGATGCTAGAATCAATTTTCTTGTCCTACACCTGCCTAACTTCATTTTTCTAAGTTAATTATGCCTAAAAGTCTCCAATGAGAGGGCCGTGAGGAAGTATGTGGGTGTTGTGGTGTCCCATAACTCTATGCCTTGTTGTACATTATATACTATCAAGACACAATGGAAGCTGGCATAACGTCCACCACTTCCCTTCACATTCTATGTAGCAAGTTTAAGGGGTATGCTGACATTTAAGCCATAAGAATGGCAGATTCTGTGTACGCTGTACTGCTTACTACAAACTACAACTGCTTGCATCAGAGGCTGTTCTGGTCCATTTGTAAATCCTCCCCAGCAGTGGAGTAACTAGTCATTGGAGGGCCTTGGTTCAAACATTTCTTTGGGCCCCCTAACACCAATATATTTTCATAAATGCAGAACCTATTGGACCCTCTCTACCCCCTGTAGTTACCATACCTGGAAACTTTAACAATGAGTTGACCCTGAGATCTTTTAACATAGATTCTAGGTAATATGCCCCAGACTGCACTAAACCTACAGTGCTGTAATGTTCTCAAGGTACCTTTAACATGCTACAGTTTAGACATATCACTGTTTGCACACGCAAGACAATCAGGACATAGGAAGAAGTCCTGACTGTCTTGTGTGTGCAAGCCGTGATATGTCTAAATTGTAGAATGTTAAAGGTACCTTGAGAACATTACAGCACTGTAGGTTTAGTGCATTCAGGTACTTTTAACATGCTACAGTTTAGACATATCACGGCCTGCACACACAAGACAGTCAGGACTTCTCCCTATGCCTTTTTTGTAGATATTGTGCCAATTTAGAGACTAAAAAGAAGTCCATTTGTGCAGAGCAAATAGTAGGTAACACAGAGCTCTCTCTCCCTGAGAACTTGACCCTTAACTCTGAGATTTAGTTCAAAACCCTGAGTCTCATGGTCACGCCCAGAGATTTCCCTGGTAAGGAAGTTACAACCTTGCTCCAACATAACATTTAAGGCCTTATGTATAAAATCAAACTGGAGCAATTCTAGGGCAAACCAGCTTCATCAGAGGGGACAAATTTACATTCCCATTGTTTTACATTGAGTGTTTAACCAATACCTGGGAACTTTCTACTGTTGAGCCCCCAAAGAACACTCATAGGCAGTAACTGGGTATGTCTAAATGATGCGAAAAGTGGTGGAGCTTAACTGGGATTGTGGGCAGGAAGTAGGTGGAACAAGGTGGGAAGTAGGCTGAATGTATAAGAAGAGGGTGGAGTTAACCAGGAAACTCACCAGAGCAGGAGACTCTGTAATTAACTTTAAAAACTGGAGACCCCATGGCAGATACAGAGAGTTCCCAAATATGGCTTAACCTCTTGAATGTTGAATGCGAAGCAATGCATTGGAGACCTCTCTAGCATTCAATGGGTTAAAAGTAGTGTTGAGCGAGCGTGCTCGGCCGATGCTCGGATCGGCTCGAGCATCGCTCTGCTCGGCACATGGCGGTACTCGTCGAGTACCGCCATGTGCTCGCCCGCCATGTTCGGGTGGCGGGGATCTGTGCCGGAGGAGGCACAGATCTGAAGACGCTCCGCTGGACCACCAGGGACTGGAGGTACGGGGGCATTGCGGAGATGAAGGGGGCATTGCGGAGATGAAGGGGGACATTGTGGAAGAGGGGCATAGCGGAGATGAAGGGGGACATTGTGGAAGAGGGGCATAGAGGAGATGAAGGGGGACATTGCGGAGATGAAGGGGGACATTGCGGAGATGAAGGGGGGCATTGACCAGGCACCCTCCCCTCATCAGAGCAGGGGGTGCCTGGTGTAATGCTCGTGTCGCCCCATTCTATTCAATGGGGCTCGGGTGCTCGGCCGAGCACTCAAGCCTCAGGGGGTGCTCGGTCAGAGCACCCGAGCACCCGAGCATCGGGGTGCTCGCTCAACACTAGTTAAAAGCTTTGTTATAAAAATAAATGGAAATGGGAATGTTTGTCTATGCCCCTATTGTGCAGTTGGGTCATCCAAGAATTACTCCAGTTTGCTTTAACACTTTGAGTGCAAGAGGGGTACACAACGCACTGCTTTGCATCCCTCTGGCACTCAGTGGGCTAATAGATAAGGCCTTAGACCAGTACTCACAGGTCTGCACTCTCACACATGCCTCAAACATAACTTACACATGTTATTATTGGACCAAAGCTTTCTTTATAGAACATCAGCATATTCCTCCACAATACTGTACAAAATGGTTCCCTTTTAAAAGGTCACATGTAAAAGAGAATGTGGGCTTTTATCGCATTCACCAAGTTGCCATGATAAAAATGGCGACCTGAGACTCTCGCATTGCATGAAAGAGCGAGATTCTCAGGTCCCGCTGTGAAAAGTCACAATCTAGAGTCAGGTCTACTAGTTCTGTCACTCTTCTAACCTGTTTCCCTCGGCCTCATCCTAATACACAACCCGGCTTTGTGCCCACAGATGTCCGTCTTGCTTTTCCTCCTCATCCATGCCGCAATCTTAATGTAGGATCCTATAAGCAACACCAAGATGCACAGTTCTTGAATATATGACAGCAGTGTTGATGAGCGCTGCTCCAGTCTCTCTCTCCCTCACTCTCTCTGCATGCTCTGCCAGTCTGCCTCAGAGAATTGTGCACCTTGGTTTGCTTCCGGGCTCCTGCATTAAGAGTGTGACTTGGATAAGGGGGCAGAGCAAGAAGGGCATCTGCCAGCACAAACCCGGGTTGTGAGTCGGGATGAGGCTGAGGGAAAAGGAAAAACAGAAGACCTGACACTAGATTGGGACTTTTCATAGAACGACCTGAGAATCTCACTTTCATGCACTGCGAGATTCTCAGGTCGCCATTTTTATCATGGCAACTTGATGAATGCGATAAAAGGTCTCACTGAAAAGAGGATACAGTACAAAATAGGGGAGTAATGAACAGAAATTAACAGAAATAAAATAATGTTGTGTTTTCTACTAATATAGCACATATTTAAATTAATTTGAACCCCCGCACAACCTCTATGGGAGAAATGCCATATTAACCCCTTGAGGACCACCAACATATTATGAAGCAATATGTTGCACACCTCTCTGGTCCTCGGAGGGGGGTTAATATGACCTTTTTCCCATGTGTTTCACACCTCTCCAGTCATAAAGGTGATAAAGATATATTCACACAAGCAACGTAGCAATGACTACAATGTGGCAACACTGCCGCTGTGACTTATGTCTTATTAAGCTGGATTTAAAAATAGATTGAAAACTAAAAGCAAGTAATGCCCCTGAGGTCCAAATTATCCAGAAAGAGGCTACGTCACTGCACTGACTTTTCTATCAGGTACTGATTTAGAAACGGCTATATATAAGAGATGGGGGAGGAGTAGGACTTGTCTGTACATGTGGAGCAATTAAAGAGGACCTAACATCTTTCCAAATCCTTCTCGCTGTAGGAGCCTCCATCTTGAAACAATTTAATTATTTATTGTTATTAAATATTCTAGGCCTCTGTTACAAACTTATAGGTATTAACATTACTCTGGGCATGTGAGTAAGGACTCATCCAGCTTTGCCTGACCAAGTAAGAGAACAAAGCTCTGCTGAGAATACATTCCACAACTACTAAATTAAAAATCTCTAAAACCATTAACCTGTTTGAAAAACAAAACACAAGATATAGGCAGTATAAATTAGATACATTTAATGAAAATAAAAGATGTGTAGATAACAGGTCTATTTTAACCCTTTGAGTGCCAGAGAGTTATCCAATGCATTGCACTGTAATACATTGGATACCTCTCTGGCACTCAAAGGGTTTAAGTGGTAGCCCTGACATTTATTATATAGTATCTGAGAAGATCATATTATACCATTTACAATATGTTTTCCTTTCCCCTCCCTAGTTTATTTCTTAATGAGATGTTTATTCATTAAAAAAAGCAGATAAATGGAATAAAACTGGACTGGATACTAGAGACACCTCCAGTGCATATTGCTGTACAATACAGTGGGGACAAATCTACCCTCCAAGAGGTTAATGACTAATCAGAATGCTTTGCCATGTAGCTTTCAGATAGTGGATAAAACGAAGGCTTCATACCATAAGCCCATATAATGATGTTAAAGGGATAGTAATACTTCGTTTTATCTCTATTTTATTTTGTAGGCATAAAAAAAACATGAAGAACGATATAAGTCTTATCTCTCAAACCTTTATGGTTTGAGAGATATTCACAAGCAAAGTTTCCCCTCCCACCCCTTTTACCTAGTGTAAGCCACCTCTTCTCAGATATGGAATGCAGTCCATAGACCAGACAGATAACAGAAGGGGACAATCTTCTTCCTCTGAGAACAATGAAATCCCTGCCCCCCTTGACAAGTTTTTCAGGTTTTTCCCTTATCTTAATTGAAGATTGTCCCTCTCTGCAGTCTACCTGGGCACCTCCCTTCTGCACTGGCTGAGCAGTGTTACATCAGTAAAAGGGGCGGGAGGGGGATACTTTATCTTTCAATTCCTCTTGAACTACAACACTGACAGTATTGAAATAACACTCTCCAAAGTCCAAATACTATGATGATTAATTGGAGCTGCTTTTATTATGAAACATTACTATCCCTTTAAGCCCTTAAGGACAAGTGGTTCAGGGAAGTTACCTTCTCTTAAAGTGATAGTAATGTCCAATAATCATTTTATGCTGTACTGTAGATTTAACAAAAATAAATTATGTGCAGCAAATCCCATCCCTCCAACCCTTATGGTTTGAGAGATATACTTCTCCTGATGTCAGCTGTAAAGCTGACAGCAGGAGATCCAAGACGGCCGACTCGAGGTGGCTCTTCAGCAGAGCCGAAATAGCTTTATTTAAAAAAGAATTACTTCATTGAACAGTCTACAAAGTGTGCTTGTAAACCAGGCACACTCTGTAGATCATTCCAATGAAGTAATTCTTTTTAAATAATGTTATTTTGGTTCTGCTGAAGAGCCACCGGCTGGTCCCAGGACCGGAATCTCCTGCTGTTAGTAGAGCACTGACGTCAGGAGAAGGGGAGGGAGGGGGGAACTTTAAATGTGAATATCTCTCAAACCATAAAGGATTGAGAGAAAGGATTTGCTGCACGTATTTTTTTTTTTTAAATCTACAGTTCAACATACTGATTATTGGACATTAGTATCCCTTTAAGGATTGCTTTGATCCTTGCTGACGTGCCGGCACACTTGACTTGTTGCATGTACTGAGTTGGGGTCTGAGTGAGACTGCTCCGGTCTTGGAGCAGTCAATTTCAGACCCTGTTTTTACCTACAGCACTCCCTCAGTATACACATACCATGTCTGACCTGATAAACAGTGCAGTGGAGGTGTGAAGAGCTGTCTGTACGTGTATCCTGGCACCATACCTGGAACTGTATGAGGGGAGGATAAAGGAGACATTTTTTACCAGGAGCATTGCAGTGTTTATCAACTCCTGGAAAGTGTATGTAGATAACAGAGATTTCTGTGAAGCATACAACAGAAGCGTTCAGGTTTTTGTGGGACATATAAGGTTGAAGAGGGGATGAGAGCGTTTTGAGAGGCAAACAATTGAAGCATTAAAGCCATACAATGGAAACTTGAATCAGGTCAGGCTTGAAATTTTGTGATTTTACAGCTGGATCTGTGGATGCCCCAGAGCATCCTCAGTATCCAATCACAGAAGAGAGTCAAAGTCCTTTGTGCAGATGGACCGCACTATACCATCCCATTGGCTTCAGAATGGGGAGTTTTGCATTAAGTTGCCTTTCTACTGTCCTGGGGTGTGGCTGACAATGAACCAGATTTTTTATACATAGAAAAAACTGTGCTAATTCTGTCAGCTTTCACTTTTGAACATTTCAGCCTAAATAAAGTTACAGTCAAACAACAGAAAGAGAGACAAAGGTTGCCCACCTTTGCACAAAGCGATAATGGACAAGGCAAAACTACCTTTTGATGGGTCTGCTCTCTTTACACTACTAGTTTTGTGTGTGTGTGTGTGTGTGTGTGTGTGTGTGTGTGTGTGTGTGTGTGTGTGTGTGTGTGTGTGTGTGTGAGTGTGAAATAACTGACTTTAAATTTAGTAGAACGGCTCATCTAAGAATGTGTTATTCATACTGGAATCCAGTATACTGGTTTCTGTTGTACTCAATTGCTTGTCGCTATCAGTTTACAATTTGATAAACTCAATTGACTTTCAAGAGCCATGTAGACTGTTTAAGTGAGCCTAATTGTTTTGTTGTGAGTAATTGTGAACTAAAGACAGATTCAAGTTAGGTCATTATATCTCATTTTTTCCCACTGGTTCTTTCATTTGATCACTAACAATAAGAAAGATGGAAATATATATAAAAGACAGTCCTTGCTGTGATTTGATGTGTTAATCCTTAGACGTCTGCCCCCAATGTTGCTGTAACAGGATGTCTCTGGCTCCTTATACAGACAATACTATTGGCCATATGTGCATAATAAAAGTGGAGGAGTTCTGGGGCAAACCATCTGCGCTATAGGGGAGAACTAAAAATGCCCATTGATTTAAATGGAGAAGTTAACCTCTTGAATGCTAGAGATGTCTCCAATGCATTGTGAAGCAATGAGTTGGAGATCTCTAGCATTTAAGGCATTAAAATCCCCATTTAAATTAATGGGAATTTTTGGACGTTTCAGTTCTCCCCTTTGGTGAAAATTATTTGTGCCAGAACTCCTCCACTTTTCTTTTTGACATATGGCCCTGTATCTGGAAAGAACACAATCACACAGAAGAACACTCCTTCATAAACAGGCTTTCCTTAAGATCAAAGCCCGACTATAAAATCTTCATACATGATATGTAGGCATCAAGGACATATACAAAATCTCCCCCTGTGCCTTTGGATGGAACCAGGTCTCCGCACACTCTATTCCCTGGCTCCACCCTTCTCCTTGCTGTGTACAATACAGGTGTTTCTCAACACTCTGCTTCCAAGTCTCTTAGGTTAAAGTGATAGTAATACTTTGTTTTATCTTTATTTTATTTTGTAGGCATTAAAAAAACATGTAGAACAATATAAGTCTTATCTCTCAAACCTTTATGGTTTAAGAGATATTCACAAGCAAAGTATCCCCCCTCTGTTCAGCCAGATCAGTAGGGAGGTGCCCAGGTAGACTGCAGAGAGGGACAATCTTCAATTAAGATAAGGGAAAAAGCTGAAAAACTTGTCAAGGGGGGAAGGGCTTTCATTGTTTTCATTGTAAGAAGATTGTCCCCTTCTGTTATCTGTCTGGTCTTACAACTAGATTCACATCTGAGAAGAGATGGCTTACACTAGGAAAAAGGGGCGGGAGGGGAAACTTTGCTTGTGAATATCTCTTAAACCGTAAAGGATTGAGAGATAAGACTTATATCATTCTTCATGTTTTTTTAATGCCTACAAAATAAAATAAAGTTAAAACGAAGTATTACTATCCCTTTAAGAGTCTAAGAGGGATTATGCAAGATTTTCCTGTGGAGTATCAGGTACAACATAAATAGACTGTGTTTTGGAGAACCTTCTCTGCTTTCTCAGAGATCTTTGACTCATTTTAATTTCAATATAGAAGGTTACAGCTTACTGCTCTAGACTGAATTCATGTGAGACAATAGCTGCCCATGTGAATAGCTCAACAAGATATACATGTACTGTTCTGTCCACGTTTCTTGTCATCATATCTTTGACTTACTTATATCAACATTATTTCTACCATAATTGCATTAAAAATACAACTGTGAGTCCTGGCCACTGTAAACATACTTGATCCAAGCATGGCTAAACTGCCTGGTCTCATGCTAGAATCCAAAGCATCTTCAACATCCTATACCTGACTCCAAAGGAATTACCCTATTGGCAATACACCTTAGCTTCAATGGGTAACGTCACACTCACGACATCAATCCGGGGCATAACTTCCAGAGGCTTTTAGCACGAGGATAATGCCATATAAATTTTAACACATCACTCCAAAAGAATTACCCCATTGGCCATACACCTTAAAGGGATAGTAATGTTTCATAATAAAACAACTCTAATTCATCATCATAGTATTTGGACTTTGGAGAGTGTTATTTCAGTTCTGTCAGAGTTGTTGTTCAAGACTAACTCAATGACAAAGTTTCCCCCTCCCGCCCCTTTTACTGATGTAACACTGCTCAGCCAAAGCAGAAGGGAGGTGCCCAGGTAGATTGCAGAGAGGGACAATCTTCAATTAAGATAAGGGAAAAACCTGAAAAACTTGTCAAGGGGGACAGGGCTTTCATTGTTCTCATAGGAAGAAAATTGTCCCCTGCTGTTATCTGTCTGGTCTATGGACTGCATTCCACATCTGAGAAGAGATGGCTTACACTAGGTAAAAGGGGCGGGAGGGGAACTTTGCTTGTGAATATCTCTGAAACCATGAAGGTTTGACAGATAAGACTTATCTCATTCTTCATGTTTTTTTAATGCCTACAAAATAAAATAAAGTTAAAACGAAGTATTACTATCCCTCTAAAGTAGAACTATCCCGTAGGGATAAGCCACTCCTAATTTTTTTAACAGGGCTATATGTTCAAAAGAAAAGTGGAGGAAACTAAAATGTACCTAATACCCATTTATTTAAATGGGGATTTTAACCCCTTGAATGCTATGAGTTGGAGACCTCAATTGCATTCAAGGGGTTACAATTCCTTGTTAAATCAATAGGAATTTTAGTTCTCCCCTATAGTGAAGTGTCCTTGTCCCAGAATTCCTCTACTTTTCTTTTGAACAGATGGCCCTATGACTAACTTAGGGAGGAGTCTTTCACACAGCAATCAGGTGTATCCCTCTCTTCATTTTTTGCATTATATCCGTATTTTCTTGTATTTAATAATCTCTGCTGAAGTCTGACTCAGCACTCAATAACCCTAGTTTATATCAGATTAAACATATAGAAACTGAAACTACCAGCAGGCGAAGAGATTAAATGCAGACTCCTAGTGTCCCTAGTTTACCGGAATGTGCAGTGTGTATATAAGTCTATTTGCTCCACAGAAAAGCTCCCATTAATGTGTGTTTAAACTTTGGTATATGTGGTTATTAATTAGTATTTGTAAAACATAATTTGCTCTTGTATCTAAATTATTTACTTACACAAACAGCTCTCCATAGGTCATAGTGTAACCCATACCTCCCAAGTGTCCCTCTTTAGGAGGGACAGCCCCTCTTTTTGACCCAAATCCCTCTGTCCCTCTTTCCCACCCTGATGTCCCTCTTTTTAGGAAACCAGATTGTGTGGTATGTATATAAGGGTATCACATTGCTCCACAGCAATAAAACTCACATTATTGTTTGTTTAAACATCAGTATATGTGTTTATAAATTAGTCTGTGTACATAAAATACTTTGGTCTTCTTAGAAGTCATTTATTTGGTTACACAAGGAGGTGTCAATACATCATGAAATAGCCTAAAAATTCTCTCTGCAAAATGGAGGTAAGAGGGCGGGAGTGGGAGGAACTGGGCGGGATGGAGCACAAGTGGGCAGAGTTTCTACTTAAACTCTGCCCCCACGGTGATTCACACATTGCCCCGGAGACCCTGGAAAATCTGAATCTGAAATCTGGAGTCTCTGGGGCAAAACCGGAGAGTTCCCAGGTATGGACATCAGTGAGGTAAAAATGACAGAATAAAATTACACTGGGGGAATGTAAATTTGTATTGCAGACTCGTTCCTAGTTGAGCGTCTCTGACTTCCACTTTACATATGCAAATTACCCTTGCATAATCCAGCATTGGACCCCTTGCTCACAGTGCCTAGATAGATCAGCTATACCTCACTGACAAGGCCCAACTAGGCCGAAATGTACGTTTGGGGTTGGCTACTTCACTTGTTCAGAGAGGAATTGCCTGGCATTTCATGGCTGGACTGCTGTTATGGCACGACCAGTATGATATACTTTAGGATATTTCCTCTCTGTGAAAGGCACTAGTGGGCTAAAAGAGACTGCACCCTGGGTAGGACACCACTCCTAGAGACTCTACAAATTTGTAATGCAGGCTCGTTCCTAGTTGAGAGTCTCTGACTTCCACTTTACATTAGGAATGTAGTAATTGCAATGCTAATTTAAAGGAGTCTTCAAAATAGCATTTTTTTCAAGGTTATTCAATTGAACATTTGGGGAAAGATGTTCAGAAAGTGGTGGTAACCGAACTTGTCTTTAATCAGAATAAAAAAGTTCTTACACCATGGTCTGCCAATTCTCAAACATGTTTCCGTCATTTTTTGCATCCAATTCCGCCATCTCCGTCAAAGGGAAAAAGCCATCTTAAAAGTGGGCGTGGTTTAATCTACTGTTATATTATAAGGTATTTTAAGAAAAAAATATTTGTTTCAATGTCACTTTTTTGTCCTATTAACATCATGAATTCCATGCAGTTTTTGATCCTCAGTGTAGGCTTTTAATACTGGTGATTCAATCATTGTGATGGCCTTCTCAATTATCCAATCACATGCTGACCCACATGGCTTCCAAACTATTAAGTATGCCTTTGAAGACTGCTGACCCACATGGGTTCCAAACTAATATGTATGCCTTAGAAGACTGCTTAAATTGCACTCCTTCTACTAGCATTTGGCTCACAGAAAACAAGACACAGGCAATACCGGTGTAGTTGTGTTAGTATAGTCCGTGTCAACAAGGCCTTATATTATGAACAACTACGGTAAACAGAAGTAGCTGTTAAAACAGCATCATTCCAGTCAGTGCGTCTGCTTGACTATCTTTATGCTTGAGAGGCCCCAAACCATTGCAAGAGATGCATTTCAGATTTTGAACATCCAAATGGTTAAAACAATCAGATTTCATAATTGACTATAAATTCCTTTCTTAGGTGTAAACACTTTTGGAAAATTAAGCTGCAAAATTGTAAGTGATGTTGAAGGTGACAAAATATACTAAGTTTAGTGCCTCGACGGGACACTTCACTGAAGGGTGGTACTGTATAAACAAGGGACACAGGATACAACTTGTTTTTCCTTAAATCTTCGAGGGAGTATATTTCCACCTGGGTAAACAGAAAAGAAACTCATGCAAAGTTACTAGATTTCTACAAAGCAAGTCATTTCCACCTGGCTAAAAAGTAATAATTTTCCATCCAGTAAAAAAGAGAAAAAAACAAAACTGCTTATAATGTTGCTTTTCATCCAAAAACCTGTCATTGAGTAAGAAATCTATTTTGAAATTTCCCAGGTTTTTGCAACGTCTGACCACAGGGTACACACACGGGTCTGTTTTTACAAGTCATGAAGTCATAGGGAGCGTGTTAATAGGCTTTCACAGCTGCGCTTTGAATAGAAAAAGGAAGTAATCCTGAATGCAGACCAGTCATTTTCTGGACTTAAAATAGATTTTCAGAGTTTGGGAGGAGAATAAAATTATCCTCTCTCAGGAGGAAAAATAAATTACATAGAGTACATACTTTCTTTAGGGCAGATAAGAATAGATTATTATTATTTTTAGCCGCTGTAAATTGACTCAGTATTATTTGAAAGAACAGTTGAAAGAACAGTGTGTTAACCCTTTGAGTGCCAGAGGGGTACACAACGCATTGCAAAGCAATGCGTTGCGTACCCCCTTGGCACATCAAAGGTTTAAATATTTCTGTCAATGGAAAAAGCTGGGTATTTATACTGTGGAGGGGAGTAGCCTGTGGCCATCCAGCTGCTGTCAGACCACTGGCAGCTAAGGATGATGGAAGTTGTAGTCCAAAGCCAATGATTTCACTGGCCCTGTTTCTAGGAAACAGCTGGGGATCCACATGTTACTGCTCCTTATCCATATTCTTTGATAACATGCTGCAGCGAGTTTATTAAATCATATTTTATTTCTCAGCTCAGTGATAAGTACCCAGAACTACATAATGATGATTAGTATACACAATGATCATATCTGGGAAATCTCAGGGTTTGAGTTGTTCCAGATCTCATGGTTTTATGGTGAAAGGCTCAATTCTCAGGGTGGTAGAGTTCAGTGGCCTATATGTATAAAAGCAAACTGGAGTTATTCTGGAGTAAACCAAATGCACCAAAAGAGACTAACAACAGTTCCTAAGTTCCAATTCACTTGAATGGAGCTTTTTAACACATTGGGTTCTAAAGAGGTCTCCAAAGCATTGCTTTGAGTCACAAAGGGGTGGTGCTTAATCATGGGTGGGGTGGGGCTTACAGATTTGTGTCATAAAGTGGGCAGAAAAGGGTGGGAAGGAGAATAAGTGGGCAGGAAGAGGGAGGAACAGTGTGTTAAGGAGGAGAAATGGGAGGAACAGGATGGGAAGGAGGAGACGTGGGTGGGAACAGGGAGGAACAGGATGAGAAGGAGGAGAAGTGGGAAGGACAGAGTGGGACAGAGGAGAAGTGCACAGGAAGTGGGAGAAACAGGGTGGGAAGAAGTGGGTAGGAACGGAGGCACAGGATGGGAAGGAGGAGAAGTAGGAGCAGCAGAGTGGGAAGGAGGAGAAATGGGCGGGTGGGGGGGAACAGAGTGGGAAGGAGAAGTGGGCAGAGTTTCATACAAAACTCACCACCATCAGAGAATCAGCCTCTGTCCCCAGAGACCTGGTAATTAAAATTGAGTCTCTGGGGCAGATCTGGAGAGTTCTTAAGTATGTTAATATTTCAAAGATGTCAGGGGCATCTCTTTTTGAGAGTTCCCAGGTACAACAGTGATAATGAACACACGGAAGCTGGTGTACAAAACAGAACTTGAGGAACCCTGGGAAAACCGCCTGTAGGGAAAGGGTATGTAAAATTCCCATTGATTCAAATGGAGCTTTCAAACACATACATGCTAAAGCAATCTCATTGATTATAAACATACCTGGGACCTCTCAGGGCTTGACCCAAATCTCAGGGTGAAGGGCCAAATTCTCAGGATGAGAAAGTGTGTTACCTAAACTATGATTTTCCCCAATTAAATGTTTTTTTTTAATCTCTGTGTTGGTGCCAGCAGTATCAGAAGGACAAGGGGAGATGTCCTGCTTGTCTTGTTTGTGTTTAGGCAGTGAGATCTCTAAGTTGTAGAATGTTGAGGGTTCCTTACACATGCCTCCCAACATTTCAAATTGCCAAAGAGGGACACTTTTGTTTTAGGGGGAGTGGCTGGAGGTGTGGCTGGTGGGCAGGTCATTAGCGAGAATTTTTAGGCTATTTCATGACGTATTGACACCTCCTTGTGTAACCAAATAAATGACTTCTAACAAGACCAAAGTATTTACACAGACTAATTTATAAACATATATACTGATGTTTAAACAAACAATAATGTGAGTTTTATTGCTGTGGAGCAATGTGATACCCTTATATACATACCACACAATCTGGTTTCCTAAAAAGAGGGACATCAGGGTGGGAAAGAGGGACAGAGGGATTTGGGTCAAAAAGAGGGAATGTCCCTCCTAAAGAGGGACACTTGGGAGGTATGCTTACAGATTGACTGCAGCACCTCTCTGTTAGAGCAAGCAGCTACATGTTGCTTAACCCTTTGCATTGCGTACCCCTCTGGCACTCAAAGGGTTAACATCTACATTATGGGAAGATTGAAGGGTTAATATTTCAAAGCTGTCAGGGTTAGCTGTTCTTAAAAGTTCCCAAGTCTGATTATAAACACTACACTTTATAAATGTACATGGTATCTCAACATTGCTAATCAGTGCTGTATATTTCTATGGATCTATACAAATAAAATAGGTGCACATCCCCAGAGGCGTAACTAGAAGCCTCTGTGCCCTGGTACAAGAAGTGCCACGGGCCCCCCCCCCCACAACATTGGCCCACCTCGACCACATTGACCCCCTCCACAATGCCCCTCAATCTCCACAATGCCCCCATCTCTTACCTGGAGCTCCCGCGCGGTCCTCTTAGTAATGCAAAGCGATGGGAGATGATGTCATCTCCCAGAGCACTGCATTACTAGAGCGCCAGCGGGAGATTGTGGGCGCCAGGCGGCCGGGCCCCTGGAGCACACGGGCCCGGTCGCAGGTGCGACCCCTATAGTTACGCCACTGCACATCCCAGATTAACGGTGCAGAGTATTTATCCACGAATCATTTTTTTTAATATACTGTAACATTACTCAGGGCCGTATGTAGAAAGACAAAATGGACCAATTCTACCACAAACCAAGTGTACCAAAGGGGAACTATAAAAAATCCCATTGATTTAAACACCTTGAGTGTAATTTACTGGAGACCTCTCTAGCATTTGATGGGTTTAAAACCAATTTAAATCAAAAGATATTTGAAGAATCTCCCCCCCCCCAGTATAGACAGGTTGCCCCGGAATTGCTGCTCTTGATAAATAAGGCCATTTGACCTGTATATTTATTTGTGTCTATAAACAGATACTGAGCACACTTCTTTATATAATGGTGCTAAATATCCGGTAATAATCTGTGCAATGTGGTGTAGATGCCAATGAATATCACAGTATGTAATGATACCTTTATAACTGGACTACCACTAAGTTATATAAAGACAAGCTTTCAATAACAACAAGCTCCATTTTTCAAGTCAATAGCATAATACAATATAACAATGTGCTCTAAAACAGCACAAGGCATAATGGACAAAAGAGATGAGGTGCAATGCTAGAGCAAACCAGCTGGACATAGGGGCACATCAATTTAAAGGGATAGTAATACTTAAAATGTAAAAAAAAATATGCTGTGGGGTTTATCCCCCTGAGTAAAACAAGGGTACTCCCACTGCTGAAAGGTGTTTCAGTCAAAAGTTATTAATTTTCAAAGTTGAATTTTTTAGGTGCAATATCACAGTGGCCTGAAATTGTACAGCGGCACTGTTGCTACACAATCCTATGGACAGCTCTGGTCAGTTGACCATAAATCTCCATAGGATGGTGTAGCAACAGCGCCACTGTACAATTTCAGGCCACTGTGATGTTGCACCTAAAAAAATTCAACTTTGAAAATTAATAACTTTTTAATGAAACACCTTTCAGCGGTGGGAGTTACCTTGTTTTACTCAGGGGGATAAACTCTACAACATTTTTTTTTTACATTTTAAGTATTACTATCCCTTTAATCAATCATCAAATTGATTTTAAATTGGGCTTTAAACACACTGAATTTTTCAAAATGTCCCAAAAACATTGTTTTACAATGCATTTGAGACTTCTCTAGCATTTAAGGGGTTAAAAATCTCATTTGAATCAAGGAGCTTTCGTGAATTCTTATATCTCCCCTATGGTACAGTTTGTTTGCGCCAAAATTCCTCTTTTCTTTTGTGCATAAGGGTCCACAGTGTTTACCACTTCCCACACTAGCTTAGAACTGACCATAAAAGGGCAGCACGCAGGCCTTACTGGCTTTGTTTGTTGCTATGCAGTTCCCTGGGATACTGTGTCTGAGTCACGCAATGGGACATCCCCTGTCATTAATCGTTAACAGTGATACGGTCTGTTAGGTGCAGGAAAGTCTAGCAGCTGTGTGTTCTACTAGGCAAGGAGCTGAGTGATATCACATGTACTCATGTTGCATCAGATCTGTGACATTTCTGTAAGTTTCACTTTCATTTTACTTTTGTTGTCCCTGTAATGATTTTTTTCAAAATAAATTAATCTTTGTAGTAATCAAAGCTTAACCCTCTGAGTGTCCGAGGGATATCCAATGCAATGCACTGGATACCCCTCGGACACCCCTCTGGCACTCAAAGGATAAAAGCAGTGTAATCCAAGGTGTAAGTATATCCTACTAGGCCCTGGGGCAAAATCTGGGGCTGCACCTCCCCTTAAATCAGAACTATCACTTCCCATACCATTATGTGTAATCAAATATTCTTATCAAATAAAGCGTCAATGTGTGTGTATTTTTATCACGGTGCCCGTGATTCTCTGTGCAACATTCCTACTTCCGGGTTTGTGTTTGGCTGTCTCTTATTGGTGCTAGCTGGCTAGCCCCTCCCAGGGCTAGCCTTTATATACGCCCTCCTGTCACTAGGCCAGTGCCCTTTCGTGGTGTTCCTGACCTTACATTATTCTGTGCTTCTGTTCCGTGTTGTCCAGTTTTCATCTGACCTTGTTCCTGTTTTGCCCCCTGTGTACCAGGCTTTGGCTGACTACTGCTCTCTGTGTACCGATCCAGGCTTTGGCTAACTACCGCTCTATGTACCGATCCAGGCTTTGGCTGACTACCGCTCTCTGTGTACCGATCCAGGCTTTGGCTGACTACCGCTCTCTGTGTACCGATCCAGGCTTTGGCTGAATACCGCTCTCTGAAACTGATCCAGGCATTGGCTGACTAACGCTCCTTGTGCTGCCCTCGCTATTGTTGTCAGTCCTCTCAGATTTGTTGCCTCCGGTTGTGCTACTCTCTGCCTGTGTATCAGTGTGGCCTCCGTTACGTGATACCAGTCTGTGCATTCAGGTCACTAGTGGTTACCGTTGTCAGCTCATTACGCTACGCTCAGCCTGTGATTCTCTGTGGCCTCCGTTATGTACACCCAGTCTGTGCTATCTGGTCACTAGCGGTTACCGTTGTCAGCTCATTACACTACGCTCAGCCTGTGATTCTCTGTGGCCTCAGTTATGTACACCCAGTCTGTGCTATCCGGTCACTAGCGGTTACCATTGTCAATTCATTACACTACGCTCTGCCTGTGATTCAGTGGGGCCTTTGTCAGTACTACCTCCTGAGCGCACTGGTCTACGGTGTTACTACCTGTCAGTACTCTCTCTGCTGCACCAGATACCAGGCTGCCTTACCCGGTATTCGGTAAGGCCGGTAGAGCCTCCTCTGTTCCTTGTTGCACCAGTCACTAGGCTGCCTTACCTGGTATTTGGTAAGACCGGTAGAGCCTCCTCTGTTCCTTGTTGCACTAGTCACTAGGCTGCCTTACCCGGTATTCGGTAAGGCCGGTAGAGCCTCCTTTATTACTGTCGCACCTGTTACCCGGCTGCCTTACCCGGTAATCGGTAAGGCCGGTAGAGCCGCATTATTTGTATTGCTATTTGTATGCCCTGACCTATGTCAAACTATCTTACTGCTGCTTGTAGAGTTTGGACTCGTGAAGGGCCTTGTTGCTCTTTATATTGCCTAATAAAGCTTTTCTATTTTATCCTACCAAATTGTCTGAGTGTTCAATAAAACTGTGACAATTTTTTAATGTAATTTTTTTTAATGTATGGTAATGGAGATATTAAACGTTAAAGATATACCTTATGACGTCACCGGAGGGATAGCAATGGTACAGTTCAATACTGAAAGGCTGTCAATCACCTCCCCTACTCCACCCACGTTGGGCCTCTTTCCTTCCTCCTTCAGAGACTCACAAATCAATGTTCGCCAGGTCACATGAAGATCTGTAAGTCTCTGAAGGAGGAAAGAAAGGTGCACAACATGGGTGGAGGGGGGGGGAGGTGATTGACAGACTTTCGGTATTGAGCTGAGATTAGTTAGATATGGATGAACTGAAACTTTTCACCTCAAAAGACAAAATGAGAATAACTGCATTTCCTACTGTGTAGGAAGTTTTGCACAAAAAGTGACAATTTCCCACTTTCTTCCACCTTTGTCATTGCATTGAAATCGGTCTTAATAATGTTTTTCTCACACATATACACACACGGAGAGTTCTCCCCAACCCGTCCTCCCACTGTACTAGTATAAAAAGGGTGTCGGTTTCCTGCATGTTATCAGTCTGTGCTTGGGAAAGAGAGGCATAGCAGCTGAATTGTTAATTCAAGCTAATGTAGGTAGCGAGTTGAAGAGAGTTAGCTGGAGTTGCTTGATTGGCGTGTTGGTGGTAGCCACTGCCAGTTGTTCTCTATGTATGGTTGTGGTAGGAGAATATTAAGCCCTTAAGGACTGGCCATGCATGTACATGGCCGGTACTTAAAGGGATAGTAATACTTCATTTTAACTTTATTTTATTTTGTAGGCATTAAAAAAACATGAAGAACGATATAAGTCTTATCTCTCAAACCTTTATGGTTTAAGAGATATTCACAAACAAAGTATCCCCCCCTGTTCAACCAGATCGGAAGGGAGGTGTCCAGGTAGACTGCAGAGAGGGACAATCTTCAATTAAGATAAGGGAAAAAGCTGAAAAACTTGTCAAGTGGGGAAGGGCTTTCATTGTTTTCATACAAAGAAGATTGTCCCCTTCTGTTATCTGTCTGGTCTTACAACCAGATTCACATCTGAGAAGAGATGGCTTACACTAGGAAAAAGGGGCAGGAGGGGGAAACTTTGCTTGTGAATATCTCATAAACCATAAAGGTTTGAGAGATAAGACTTATATTTTTCTTCATGTTTTTTTAATGCCTACAAAATAAAATAAAGTTAAAACGAAGTATTACTATCCCTTTAAAGACAAATGAGCATTTTTTTTCAGTAACTGATTCAGGGTCTCCCGAACATCATGCAGCTGCGCGAGGAGCCCTGAAATCCATGACGAGCCAGGACCATCATGGATCCTTATCTCACGTTTTACCCATGACTGTCCTGGCAGTCATGGGTCCTTCCATAAGGGGTTAAAAAAACATTCTTGACTGATGAGTGACAAACAACCAGTCAGGTGATCCTTCCTACCTGTGCTGGCTGAGACGAGTGACGGTACACAAACAATAAATCACACATTCAAGACAGGACAAACAGACACAGGTACAACAACTTGACATTCTGTGTTACTTACACAGTCTCATTCCAACATTAACAAGAATATGAGAGACAAGCACATACTGAGGTGTGGTGGGTGCTGCACCACCTGCTGTTCACTATATTATTTTATTGTAAGCTGGTGATGATTCTTTCTGAGGTTAGCACAGGTCTATCCTTTGCTGTAAAAACTAACACTGCTGACTTTGGGAGTGAAAGTGATTTTTAACCCTAGCTAGCTACTAAAGGTAAAGGTAGACAAGCAAGAAAGGAGAGGGCGTCTGGGTGTGAGTTGTAGACAGAGACACTGATATTGACAATGACAGACAGGGACATTTAAAAATAAATAAATAGATTAAAATAAAACAAACTTTTTACTAATAGGTGACACAGAAGGAGACATTTAAAAATAAATAAATAGATTAAAATAAAACAAACTTTTTACTAATAGGTGACACAGATGAGTGACAGAGACCCAGTCAGGTGATCCTTCCTACCTATGCTGCCTGAGACGAATAACAGTACACAAACAATAAATTACACATTCAAGACAGGGCAAACAGACACAGAGTACAACAAATTTACATTCTGTTTTACTTACACAGTCTCATTCCAACATTAACAAGAATATGAGAGACAAGCACATACTGAGGTGTGGTGGGTGCTGCACTACCTGCTGTTCACTATATTATTTTATTGTAAGCTGGTGATGATTCTGAAGTTAACACAGGTCTATCCTTTGCTGTAAAAACTAACACTGCTGACTTTGGGAGTGAAAGCGATTTTTAACCCTAGCTAGCTGGTAAAGGTAAAGGTAGACAAGCAAGAATGGAGAGGGTGCGTGGGTGTGATTTGTAGACAGTGACACTGATAGTGACACTGACAGACAGGGACATTTAAAAATAAATAAATAGATTAAAATAAAACAAACTTTTTACTAATAGGTGACTGTGACGAAATGGTTGTCACCCAGAGAAAGAAATGTGTCTGTTTTCAGTGATTGCCATTGTCTTAACGTGTTCCCATTCTTGAAACCTTAATGTCCCCTGTGTGTGCATGCATTAGAGAGGGTTGTCCAGTTACCAGCAGTGAATGGGTTAGTTAGTGTGTAGGATGTACAAAGGAATGGTGCCATGCAGTCTAGCTAAACCCAGAGATTGTGCTATGAGATAACCAGTGTTGGTTAGATGGAGGGGGGATGTGCATCTTCCCCCCTCACATTAGGCTAAGCAGAGAGAGACCTGGTAGATGGGAACTATGACAACACATCCTGTAGGGGGTGGGTAGAGAGAACCTGGGAGAGAGAAAGTGAGAGAGAGAGGGTGGTTGCAGAATGTAGGGCCAGGAGAAAGGGCCTCTCCATAATGGTGGGAGGCCTAGGGTCCCTGGGCATCCTAAAGCAGCACTGCAGAAACTGGGACTGGCGAGTGCCCTCACCAGAAGAGTTAGAGTGAGCGGGCACTGTAGTGCCAGGTCCCATTTTCAGTTGTGGGCTGTAAGTCAAGGAAGCTTCAGACACAGAGAGAGAGTACCCTGATGTTCCTACCACAAGGATCTTAGGATGTCTTCCCCAACTCCTCTGCCAGGACTAAAAGATACAAGGAACCTTCATGTGCTCCAGCAGCATGTGTAGTGGGCAGGATGCCTACTCTTGCCTCTAGTGGGACTATGAATAAGCTCCAGCATTAAGCTAAAGTGGACTGTGAGTATTATTTGTAACCCCTGGCAAGTTATGCAACTAAGAAGAGAACAGCAGAAGTGCTTAGTTTTTATGTTTTACCCCTGTTTGTTTGCCTGTAATTGTTGTCCTATGTTTTGTGCCGTGACCTCTCTAATAAATGCAATTTATTATCTTTTTGTCTGGCTGGATAAATCGCTTAACCCTCGGCCTACCAATATGTAAACCCTGTACCCCCCCGTCACACTGGTGGCAGCTTGTGGGATATCCAGCTTAGGTGTTCAGGGTGTCTGAGGGCAACCCTGACCACTATGTGTGCTAGTTGTGCCAGCTCAGTAGCGTGGTCACTTTAGCACCCAGACAAAAAGACACGGCCAAGGACAACAGTATGGGAACCCCTCCTGTTATTTTTGTTTTGCCTTAGAGTTAGCCTAAGGGACATGTGAGCAAGTACCCTATCAGCACTGCCAGACAAAATGGGACTAGGGGTGTAGTCTGCATCCAGCACCCACTATGCCCTAGCAATGCAGTGATCTACAGCTTTACAGACTTGCCTGGATGATCCAGTACTTCAAAGCAAAGTGGTCAAACATCAAAAAAACAGCGCTCCAAAGCAACCAGATCCAGAGGGAAAATTCAGAATGTGCTAAACCAGTGTTGTATGCCACAGAATCTAAGCATGGGAGTAATGTGACACAGAGACCAGAAGGATAATCCAGAGAGAACATTGCACTACCTTCTCAGCTTAAAGGAAAATCCAGTGGAGGATGCGCTATTCAGAAACCAGTTACAGTGGGAATTTTAATGGAAAAGTTAATCCACCCCAAAAGCAATGTTGGAAGTCTTTGCAGGGGTAAGTGACACTCCTGTGGGAGCACTGAATGTGATGGGACTGGTTCTGATTCTTTATGTTGGACTGATTTAGGTGGGATGGTGTTCTGGGACGGTCTCTTAATTTTGATGGCAGTAAGCTATTGTGTGTGTGTGAGGAAAATGCATTGCCACACCAGAAGATCTGCCTATTTGAAATGTTTTGGGCCTGCTTTTTCCTGCACCCTAATTGGATATGTCTTGCCCTGGAAAGTATCCTGAATCACTGGACTTTGTTTTGGAACTATCGCCACTAAAGATACAAATGATGTACTGTATATACAAATGCTTTGTAGGCTTGATGTCTGTATTGATAGAAGTATATGAAAGTAGTTAATATGTGGGGACCCAGTGATCTGTCCGTGTGGACTGAACTCTGGGGTCCCCATCTGAAAGGGGGGACAGACTGTGACGAAATGGTTGTCACCCAGAGAAAGAAATGTGTCTGTTTTCAGTGATTGCCATTGTCTTAAAGTGTTCCCATTCTTGAAACCTTAATGTCCCCTGTGTGTGCATGCATTAGAGAGGGTTGTCCAGTTACCAGCAGTGAATGGGTTAGTTAGTGTGTAGGATGTACAAAGGAATGGTGCCATGCAGTCTAGCTAAACCCAGAGATTGTGCTATGAGATAACCAGTGTTGGTTAGATGGAGGGGGGATGTGCATCTTCCCCCCTCACATTAGGCTAAGCAGAGAGAGACCTGGTAGATGGGAACTATGACAACACATCCTGTAGGGGGTGGGTAGAGAGAACCTGGGAGAGAGAAAGTGAGAGAGAGAGGGTGGTTGCAGAATGTAGGGCCAGGAGAAAGGGCCTCTCCATAATGGTGGGAGGCCTAGGGTCCCTGGGCATCCTAAAGCAGCACTGCAGAAACTGGGACTGGCGAGTGCCCTCACCAGAAGAGTTAGAGTGAGCGGGCACTGTAGTGCCAGGTCCCATTTTCAGTTGTGGGCTGTAAGTCAAGGAAGCTTCAGACACAGAGAGAGAGTACCCTGATGTTCCTACCACAAGGATCTTAGGATGTCTTCCCCAACTCCTCTGCCAGGACTAAAAGATACAAGGAACCTTCATGTGCTCCAGCAGCATGTGTAGTGGGCAGGATGCCTACTCTTGCCTCTAGTGGGACTATGAATAAGCTCCAGCATTAAGCTAAAGTGGACTGTGAGTATTATTTGTAACCCCTGGCAAGTTATGCAACTAAGAAGAGAACAGCAGAAGTGCTTAGTTTTTATGTTTTACCCCTGTTTGTTTGCCTGTAATTGTTGTCCTATGTTTTGTGCCGTGACCTCTCTAATAAATGCAATTTATTATCTTTTTGTCTGGCTGGATAAATCTCTTAACCCTCGGCCTACCAATAAGTAACCCCTGTACCCCCCCGTCACAGTGACACAGAAGGAGACCCTTCACCTGAGCTGCAACTGGGAGTATAAGTGACAGATAGCGACATAGATCGTACATTATTTTCGGACAGAAAACATCACTCCACATGTTATAAGTTGTGTTGTACTTTACAGTAAATATTAACATTACTATAATTATGTCCGATGAATGTCATAGGGGCAGGGGTAAGGGGGAAGGAGTAGGAACAGTGCACGGATACGTTTGCCATAGTAACGTTATACTACAGAAATTGACTGAGACCATGTTGTTGAAGCTTGTGTAGTAAGTAATGATGACATTAAAATTAATATGAAAAGTAGTAGTACTAAACTTAAAGATGATGAGGAGTTGCATTCTAGTGTTTTTGTCACAGTAGAGGAAGATTTAGCAGTGAGGCCAAGTGCTGCTTCAGACTGTAACGCCCTGCTACAAACTAGTGGTCAATCTTTTAGAAATCCCCCGAAGGGTACATTAAAAATACAGAGTAATAGAGTACCAATACCCACCACCACCACCTTCACCATCACCATCCCTACTAGCACTAGGCATGTTGTTAAGACAATTACATTATGCAGTTCTTCTTGTATATGCTGCCAATCCAGCCTTGCTGAGCTCTTAGAAACTAGTAAAAAAAAAACCAAAAAACTGCACATCAATAATCCAAATGCATGCTTGTTGAATGGCAAACATGCCAAAATGTTAGCTGTTGACATATTGTTGTTTTAAAGAACTGATGTCATGTGTTGCACCCTACATGCCACAGTTATTTTTCAAGGATGGTTGTGCCAAAAATTATACAGTTTGTACAAGCAGGTGGATAGTGTTGTGAGCTAAAAACATGATATCAGAAGATAATTCACCTTACCACAGTTATGTGGACAAGTGGCCAGAGTACAGATCATGTGACTGTCACTGCTTCTGGGTAAACAGAAACAGACAGATGGGGGCACTTCTTATACACAGGTCTTCAAATTGAAACAAGCATTAAACTTCTGAAGGGGATACTGACCTGTCCCTGTTCAAGCACTCATGGTCACTGCTCCAAGTAATTCTGGGAAAATCCAAACTCGATCTGAAAAAAGATCCACAAAGAGGCGATCAGAAAATAATTTAATTTATTTTGTAAACTTTAAAAACAATAAATCTCCAACACGTTTCTGGATACAACAATCCTTTCATAAGGTGTGGAAAGCTGTTTTTTTATGTCTGAAAATAATGTATAATTTACGCCTCAGTCTCTAATGTCTATCACTGTCAGTCTCAGTTGTATCTTAGGTCAATAATTTCCTGCCTGTTTCTGTCACCTATCAGCCAAAACGTTTTTTTTGTTTTGTTTTGTTTTTTTTAAAGGAAATCACACCCATACTCACTGCAACTAACTCCAGCTCCCCTGCTTTTGTCCCCTCCTCAAGTCTACATGTAACTAGAGCCAACGTTTAAGCATCAGCTCTCTCTTTTTCTGCCATGTTGACTGCAGTGTAGTACAGTGTATTACACTACAGGATGAGCATTGACCTGGTAGCTTCAGAATCAGCGGCTTTTAATAAAAGATAAAACACATTGCACAGCAGCTGGTGAATTTGTGTAGTACCACCACACCTCAGTCTATTATATATACAGGGCTCAAAATTTCCACTCGCCACTAGCCAATGGCGAGTGAAAATTTAGCCCTGGCGAGTAGAAATTCAGCCCTGGTTGGTATGTTATGGCTTGCAGTGGCGAGTAACTTTTAGGTCTGGCTAGTAGCAAAGGACTTCATATTTTAAGCCCTGATATATATATATATATATATATATATATATATATAAATCTATGTATAAGTGTGTGTGTGCTGTCTCACTCAATAACCAGGGGAGTCCCCAGGCTGAGTACATTTATATATTCATTATTAAGGAACGTGCACCATTATAATGACACGTCTTTATTTATTTGATTTATGTTTGCTATTGCCTTGATCTTTTTCCTATATATATATATATTTTTTTTAGTATATGCTTGTCCCTCTGGTTCTTTTAGATGAGGAGACACACAGTATGTTACGTTGGACTTTTCTGTTACCTTTAATGTATGATGTATTTATGTCTGTCTGTTATTCTCTCAGTTTCATTAGAGTCTTATTAAAACCCACTCCCAGAGATCTCATTATGCTATATCCTGCAGTTCTGCCTGTTCCTCAGACACACCTACTCCACTCAGTCCTGGTCTGGAATTATCTCTGCTTCTAATTACCTTGCTGGACACACTGTTAAGGCCTATATAAAGCATCCTCACTAGCACTGCAGCATGCATTCAATGTGTTTAGTCCTTTGAAAAAGCTGTTATAGCAAAACGTGCGTTTGGAATATGCAGTGGACTTCTAACATAACAGATCCATATGACTAGTCCATTCATCTAAATGTGGCTCTCCATTTTGCCTATTTTTGCTTGGATAGCTTGATCCTTTACCTGCTACACAATTATTTTTGAAGGCAGGCGATTCGGTTACTCATTTATATCATTATAGTATTTACTGCCACATTGAGGATGTTAATTCGTACAGCATACTAAGGATCCTGGTGTATTACTATAATTTTACCTACACTTCAATCTTTATTGGTCCAGGCCCATAAAAACTGCAAGCTGCCCTGTCACCAGTAACTGATGACTGCGTATTTGATTGCACCTGTCTAACTAACAGAGCGGCTCTATACTTTCCAGTCTTTTTAAGATCAAGTAGCTTACACATATACAGTGAATGGCATGAATCTCATGATATAAGGCACTTAGGGTTATTTAATTCCTATCCACAAGACACAAATGTTTCTGATTATAGGCAAACCTACTCTTGTCTTAACAGGAAGGGACATAGTCTAACTGACCTATTTTCTTAAAGGGGAACTATCACCCCAAATAAAGTCCACCCAATATTTAGCCATATAGAGATAAGCTTACCAATAGTCATATTATCCAGCATTATTACGGCGTTTGTGAGAAATTCTACTTCTGCCAAGACTGATGGCCAGATAACAGAGCATATATCTTTGCTTACAGACATCTGCATGCCTACGTTGTCAGTCCCGGTCACCTCTAGGAGGCGTTGCATGGTACCTTAAGGTAACAGAAGGGACTGATGGCGCAGGCGCTCAGATGCCTCTGAAGGAAGAAGCCTGGCCTACAGTCTCGGCAGAACTAGGATTTCTGACTAATGCAGTAATTATGCTGGATAATTTGACTATTGGTAAACTTATTGCTATATGGCTAATTATTGGGGGGGACTTTATTTGGGCTGATAGTTCCCTTTTAAATAGTTGTGTAATGTCATCTGTGCATCGTATGCTCACACATCCTATTATATAAAAGGCCAGATGTATGTTGTTGTATGTCCGATGGAGTCATGCACAGTAGAGACTGTCCGATGCAGTAATGTGCAGTAGAGACTGCCCGAACGCAGGTATGTTTGTCCGATGAAGTCATGCGCAGCAGAGACTGCCTGAATGCACAGAATGCTGGGAGAGATTGGATGTGGACAAGGAAACATCTTTTAGACACAGAGATGGCATGGAGGAATCAGAAGTGTTGTGGTCAGATGCAGACATTACAGTAGGAAAGGGGACACAGAATGGGTGTGTACAGTGTACATTGAGCAGGTGAGTACAGGGGGGCATTTTTGTTTGTGTTCAAAAGGCAATACTGAGGGCAGGAGAAAAGTTGAGAAGGCAGTAGTGAGATCCTAAGAACTGTAGAAGGCTGGAGAGATATAGGTGGAATGTGTTGTTACAGGCAGTGTAATTTTAATTTAGTAAGATGCAGTAGTGAGAGCGAAGCAAGTCCGGTGTCCTGAACGCACAGAATGCTGGGAGGTGTAGTTCTGCAGTAGTACACCTGCCGTGTAGTTCTTTTCTTTATGCACTTTGGCCCGTGTACACTGGCTTTTACATTAGTCTGTTATAAAATATTCTGTGGAGATCCCCACCAGCTAAAAACCATTAGTGCAGCCATTGTGCATGACACAACAACAGGTCTGACTACCTTCTATGATCAACTAGGCACATTCTGTTACCCTGACCTGTTGGGGTTTCTTGAAGAATAACATTGAGTATCGCTTCTGTGCACATTATTACATTTCTCTGAATTGTATTATAGTACTTTGCATTTTAATAATTAGTTTTGGAATTCCTGACTCATGCCTCTGGCACTAATAAAGGTATATTGGCCTCATTTATAATAATTATAGCTTTAATGTATTCAAGTTATACAAAGCAAGATCTAACACAGTCTGTTACACAATGACTACCAAGTAATAACAAAGCTTAATTATATTCAACAAATCGATTCTATGTTGTAAGTTTTCTTAGGTGTGGCATAAATACAGGTTAGTGGGACAGGTATGAATAAAACATAAATATATATATTCCTTATGGCACTGACAACGATTGTCTGAATACACATTAAAAGAATCAGTCAGCACAAAGTAATTATTTTTTCTAAGTAAGACTCCTATAAACTCTGTAATGAAACTCTTCAGCTCTCTGCATAAAGACTTGGGTAAACCCTGCTTAAACCAGATGTGGGCATAATCCAGCCTGGAGGCTGGGTCCAGCCCTTAAACCCTTTTACGCAGGATGAGTAATCTCACTACTGCCATAAAGAGCCAGGGATACAGCTCTGTGTATAAATATAAGCCAGTGCCTGCCTGTTGTTGTTCAATTCCTGTGAATTCTGGGATATCACGTGCATGGCATCTGCAATGCATAGTGCCTCCTAGGAAAATCTGAGATAAGTGTAGCAACATGATAAGAGGCGAAAGTAAATCAGATCTGTGATTTTATTTTTGTCCTCATATCTCTTATTCACCTAAAAACCATAAGAGCCGTTTAACAAGCTTTTTGTGTTTCTGTGGCAACAAGAAGAGTCTTTTCTCCTCTCAATTTGTTTTGCCCTAGTGATGTCAGTTGTTCAAATCCAAGCCAGCCTTCTCAGAGTACAATGTTCCTTCAAATTTCCTTCAGTGGTTTAAAGTTTGATAATCAGTGGGAGTTTAAAAGGAAAGAAAGGCAGAAGGCAGAAGAAACTAGTTCAATTTTCAGGCCTGGAGAAAGTTTCATAACGTTGAAAATATAAAAAAATACCTGGGCATTTTGTAAGTTAGTGGAGGTCATTTAGGAGTGTCTGTGGTAAGCTCCTCAATGCTGTATTTAATAAGAAATCATTTTTTTTCCAGGAAGCACTGCCCATTTATAAATACTTTCATAGAGAGTGTTAGTTCACTGAGGCAGATGTACCAAATAGAAGATGAGCAATTTTAGTGCAAATCATAGGGGACAAATACAAATTCCCCAAATAATGATGAGGAGCATGTTGGTCCATGTTTGGTCACACATTTCTTTCTATTGTATGGATATTGGAAAGTAAGTGACTGTAAGTAAATAGAATGTTATTGTCAAGTAAGCCAGTAAGTAAGAGGCCACATGTTATATAATTTGGACATCTGAAACATCCATGTTTCTTATCTCTTGTGAGCCATGAGGCTTTCTTCTTTCCATAACAAACTATCATTCTTAACTCACATGTCCCTTAAATTGCTTCCTCTGTGGAAAGCAATCATTGGTTAGGGAGTAATGAAATTGTGAGGACTTATCAATTTTCAAATTACCAGGTGGTATTTTGCTGGGATGTTGTCACACTGACTGACAGGAGGCAGACCACAATGCAGAAGAGGAAAAGTAGTCCCTTCATTTTCAGAAGTGGTTTCATGTGCTGGGGAGACACTGGTTGTCCGATTGAAAGCTGATGCTATAGAGTAAAACTGGGGTGCCTAACTTGGGAGTAATATTAACTGTTAGTGCATCTTTTTTGTCACTACTAACTGTAGGTAATGGTGTCAAGAGCAAGATTGAAAGCCAGAACCAGTTGAGCTGGAGCTGGACTTGGATGGTTGCACTTGCTTATCGATAGAGGTAACAGGATGCCCAGTGGCATAAAGTAGGTAAATATGGAGCAGGGATAGGGACTGCAATACCAGCATTCCAAGGAAAACTACAAGAAACCAAGTAGGCAGACAGAATCTTGGTCAAGAAAGTAGCAGTGATTAGGACAGGCAGAAAATGAGTGAAGTCAGGAACAAGCCAAAGGCAAACAATGGAAAGGGAAACAAAAATCTTTTATGAGATGTCTAGATGAAGGCATTAGGGGTGTGTTCAGTAAGGAGCACAGGCAATTTGTGAACAGGAGTATATGGAGTAGGTGTGTCCAGATAAGCAGACAGAATTGCCAGTAATATCAGAACACGATCTCTGGGAGCAAATTCTCACACAAACACACCACCACAACACATGCACACACTCCTACGAACAATGTTTGAGGATCCAAGACATAACTGAGAAGGGAATATTGTTTTTAGTTAAGTGGCATGAACATTCAAAGCTGATACCCAACAGCGTTATTCAGGAATGTAGCCCTTCTAGTCCACCAGATACTGAAGAGTTCCCTTGAAGAAATATGTATATGAATACAGAATTTTCTCTATGGCAAATTCTTCACGACCTTTCGCATTCTTCACGACCTTTCGCATACACAGGAGAATATGCAGATGCAGAGTGGGCAAAATAATTGAGACCCTAGACTTGAGCAAAGACACATAGAAAGTAGGAGATATTCTGAAGTTTTTTTGGACTCCAACATATAGGAGACATGGCTGATGTAATGAAGAACCTTGTAAGGCCCAATACAGCAAAGGCTGAGCTTATTCAATGTCTGGTATAATTTAATGTATCTGGTAGAGACCCAGACCATACCTCTTGGCGTATAATGAGATGAAGGTGTCATATTTATCAGAGGAGAACATGAGCAGCCGACAAGGTGGCGCAAACACCTTGCCAGAGATTAACCAGGGAGGCAACTTGGGTATCAGCTGTGGGTACTCCACTTGACTAGAAGTTAAGACAAAGATAACTAATAGAGATGTAGGGAGGAATACTCCACTTATATTATGTCAGCAAAAACCATACTAATCTAAATGATGTACCTAGGACCAAAAAGCAAACATCAAATGCAAAAAATAGAAATAAAGCTGATCCCTAAAACCATTTAATTATACAAAAATAGCCAAACCTGTGCTAAGAGTATCATGAAAACAACTCACCAAACCAAACAAGTCCCACCCACTTAGAGATCAAGCAGTGCTTCACCCATTATAAAATCATACCATAATAGCTTTATATCCCCACTTTAACATAACAGACATAAAAATAAATGGAAATAAAAACATTCAGAAAGAGATATAAAAGATAATATAAATAACCGTGAAAAACATTCAAATCGATATAAATCAAAAATGTTTATCCATAGCAGAAATAAGGTTAATAAGCTTCCATATTTCTATATAGAACCTAGGTCCAAAGTCACCATATATAAATTCTGAGAATTTATGCTTCAGTGGATATCCTATCTGGTGCAAACCTGTGGCTCTGGCCTGCTCCGTGTATGGCCCGGCTTGTCTGACTATCCTTTCTGGTGCTTACTAGGGGGTTCTATCTGTTTCCTCAGTGTGTCGGTCCCCGCTCCACAGACACCCATCTTAGTGCGGACCTGCAGGCTGAGTCAGTGCTAGTCCTTTGGGCGTTCCGAATTACCTCGAGGCTCCAGCAAGGCTGAGGCCTAGTCTCGGACAGTGTGGTGGATCTATTGTCTGACTGCTATTTCTGATACAGTGCTTGCCTCCGGCACATACCAAGGATCCTCCGGTATAGAGTTAGTAGTGCAGTGCTTGACACAGTGTGCAGTTCTGGGTAGTAGACATTGTACCCCTGCTGGGGTTCTGGGGTTTATTTGTGCATTATTATTACTCCGTGCATTCTCAATAAAGGTGGTTTTATTCCCTATATTTGTGTCTGTCCTTCTTTGCCTGATAACCGTGACATTCCCTTACCCAAACTTCTCCATTTAATCAAACTCCCACCATAAGTGCAAATCCAACTTTCCACATCCATTTTATTTGTTGCACACTGAGGCTGATGTTCTAACAAGAACCGGGTGGTTATGTGTTAAGGTGTGAAAAAGAGACGATAAAGTAAGGATAATTTTTTCATTCAGAGAACTCTCCAGTTCCTGTGTTATTATAAGCATACCTGGAAACTCTCTGGATTTACCCCAGTGTCTCCGGTTTTGATAGTGCATTACCAGACCTCCAGGGACAGAGGTTGATTCACCGGATGTGGGGAGTTTCCTCTGAAAATCTACCTACTTATGCTCCCTCCCACCTGTTCCTCCCACTTCTCCTTCCCCATCCAGTTATTCCCACTTTCTGCCAACTTTTATGATGCACCCATTAAGTCCCACCCCACTCAGAAGTAAGCCCCACCCTTTTTTGCTGTGATTGCTTAAATTATATTCCCGAGTGGCATCAGAGGCGTCCCCTCTGGGGACTCAAGAAAAGAAAGTTCCCAGGTATGATTAAAAGGAGCATATGCACGAACATCTTCCCAACTTGAAAAATCTTAGTTCATACAATAACTTGGTTACATAGTAGTTACATGGTAATTTAGATTGAAAAAGACTTGCATCCGTCAAGTTCAACCCTTTTCCTATTCCTGTTTACCATCATTGAGTTCTTAGAGCATTTATCACACTGGACTAGCTATTGCATTTTTATCCTCCTCTTTATCACACCTTAGTGCAGCTCCCCACACCCGCCCAGGAGTATTTCTGCAGTAAACTAATTATGCCACAGGGGAGAAATAAAATGCCAATTTAGTTAAATGGGACTATTAGCCTCTGCAGCATTCCGATTGTTAAAATCCCATTTAAATTTAAGAACATTTAGATCATTGTTATGGTGCAATTGGCTTGCCCCAAACTTGTTCCATTTCTTCTTAGTACATCTGTCAGCTTACTCAATGACCCATTGAAACCTGTTTAGTGACCTCTGCTACCCCATTTGGACCAAGGCTATCAGAACTATCTAGTCAGTATTCAGGGAAATAAAAGGCAGTGATTTTTTTATAGTAAGGACAGTAAATATGTGGAATTATTTGCCTTGGAATGCTGTGCTTGAAGATATTGTAGTTGCTTCCCAAAAGTAATGGATACTTTCTATGCCAGAACAATTTTAAGTATTAATGACACTTGGTTTCAAAGTAGATAGCATGTTGATCAAGGGAAACATCTGACTGTCTTTTGGAGACCGGAAATAATTTGTTTTTTCACCCAAGTGCAGTTTAATTGGAAATTTTTGTCACCTTTTGTGTCAACAAGGGTGACATGGCATGGGCTGAAATTAATGAACACATTTATTTTTTTTCTGCCTAAACATCAACTAAGTTACTATGTTACCATAATATTTTCCACAGGGTTGCAAATTAGTGATTTGTGAAGATTTTTACGAAAGGATTAAACAGGACTTGCTTCATCTTGTATTATAACAGTTCCCACACTAAACAGATGTGATTTACTTTGGAAGTATGTGAACTGACTGTTTTTATTGTGCTTAGAATTGTATTTAGGTCGGATGAATTATCCAGGTGCCAAACAACTTGTTTTCCAGACTCCTGGAAACATGATCTATGTATGTACCTGCCTGGATGATAACTATCCATTACCTGCCTTGTGCTAGCCTAGCATCCTCCCTGATTAATGCATACAACTGTAATGATCCAGTGTCATAAAGGGGCAATTCTGGGGTAAGCCAACTAGAGAGAGAAATTAAATTTTTTAATGTTTTGCAATGCATTGCAGATCTTTCTAGCAAATAAGTGATTTAACAGAGATATAGAAGAAGGGGTTCTTCTCCCCTATAGTGCAGATAGTGCTCCAGGATTGTACATCTTTAGTTTTTTTTAGTAAATCCCTTAGGGGTCTTATGCACAGAGTGATTCCAGGGCAAGTTGTCTGCACCTTAGGGGACACATTGAACTCTTAATCCCTTGATTGGTTATGATATCTCCAATGCAGAGAAGTAATGTTTTGTAAACATTACTAACATTCAGTAAGTTAAAAGGGACCTGTCTCCCTAAGATAAGTTTAGTTTTATCAGTCTGCATTTTAAATTAGGCATTTTTAAGTCAAATAAACCGTTTTTGAATAATTAACAATTATATTTTGGTGCCCACTTTAAAAGTCTCATTTAAATCAAAAAGTGACTCACAACAGGTTATTGAATAAATGAAAAGGCTTCAATTAGGGTTGTGTTATCTGTACATGGATTGAGAACTGGTTAAGTGATAGATGGCAGAGAGTTGTAAATGGAACCTTTTCAAATTATTCTAAAGTTATAAATGGGGTTCCGCAGGGTTCGGTCTTGGGCCCAATGCTTTTTAATTTGTTTATTAATGATCTAGAAGTGGGAATTGAATGTAGCATCTCAGTCTTTACTGATGACCCTAAGCTATGTAGGGAAATGTGTACAGAGCTGGATGTTTTTTCTCTGCAGAATGATTTAGATAAACTGAATGAATGGGTAGAAAAGTGGCAGTTGACAATTAACGTAGATAAATGTAAGGTTATGCATTTGGGCTGTAGAAACAAACGTGCTACATATACTCTAAATGGGAAACAACTTGGGGAATCCTCATTAGAGAAAGATTTAGGAGTGCTGATAGATGATAGACTTCACAGTAGCGTGCAGAGTCACTCAGCTGCTGCAGGAACAAATACGGTACTAGTCTGCATAAAAAGAGGTATAGATGTAAGGGATGCTAATATTATCCTACCTCTGTGTAAATCCTTGGTTAAGCCTCGTCTAGAATATGGAGTACAATTTTGGGCGCCAGTTCTTAAAAAAGACATTGTTATTCGGGAAAAGGTGCAGAGACGTGCAGCAAAACTGATAAAGGGATTGGAGGATCTTATATATAAGGAGAAACTAGCCAAACTGGGTTTGTTTACATTAGAGAAGAGATGTCTAAGGGGCAATATGATTACCATTTACAAATACATTCAAGGTCAATACAAAGAACTAGCCAACTAATTATTTACGCAAAGAGCTGAGCTAAGAACAAGAGGTCATCCATTAAGACTAGAGGAAAGGCGCTTCCGACTAAAACAAAGGCAGGGATTCTTTACATTAAGGGCGGTAAAGCTATGTAATTCTTTGCCTCAGGATGTTGTACTTGCAGATAATGCAACTGCTTTAAAAAAACAATGGATTCCTATCTAGCATAAAACAGTATTAAAAATTATGACAGATGGCTTCAAAGCAGATAGGATGTTCATCCAGGGAAATATCTGACTGCCATTTGGAGTCAGGAAGGTTTTGTTGTTTTTTTTACCTACTTGAGGCTAAATTAGAAATTGCTTCAGAGGGTTTTTTTTTTTTGCCTTCCTCTGGATCAACAGGGGTGTTTTTGGCAATCTGCTGGACTTTACTATGTATGTTACTATGTTAGGACAAAAATATTGGGTTGGACCTGTGCATTTGGAGCTATACAATTATAATGCAGTTATGCTTACAGGTGGGGAAATTGACTTGGAAAAGATGGAAAGGTAACAAATATTTCATATTTTTTCACATTAGTTGCCTTTTTTAGTTACATGTATATGTTTTGTTTTATTGAAAATGGACAATAACCTTTTTGTGTACTTACTCTATAGTAAATCCAGTTTTTCCCCTCCTGTAGTATCTCTGTCTCTGTTTCACTAATTCTCTCTGTCTCATTCTTTCTCTCCTGTTTCTAACCACTTATCCAAAACATTCATGGAAATCCTTAAATAAAATCCTGTTTCTATGAAATGATTTATTGTAAACACCTTATTTATTGTACTTACCTTATGATTAAATATTTAACTGTCTACAGAAATATACTCGCCCATTAGGAGATTAAAAGATGGCCGCATGTAGCAGTGATATTAGCCTGCAGGACATTTTCAGTGTTCGTAAATGATGGCTATTATGTGTAATAATATTCTTAGGAAAATGCTTTCTTAGTCAGTGGTGAGGATTTTCCACAATATGTTTTCTAGCAAACTTGTGTGAGCAAGAACTACATATATCACAACAATTTCAGCTATAAAAAGAATGACGGCATTAGTCTGATCAGGTTAAAGGAGTGACAAGTTAACTGAATAATTTCTAGGAGACATGTAACAAAGAAACACACTATCTGATGTGCTAAGAAACTGGGAGTAATTATGGGTCAAACCAACTACACCAGAGGGGACAGTGATTTAAAAGGAGATACTATGAAAATCTCATGGATACAAGAGCACACATAAAGTCACGAGCATCAAAACAGAGCACTCAAAATGTCATCTATTAAAAATGGCTTGTGTACCCTAACCTACGAGAATTGCCCTAACCTAACCGATACATGAAGAACATTCCTAACCTATCAGATTTACCCTAAACTAACATAAGAAAAAACATCCCCAAACCATTTACAATGTTCCAGTTCTCCATCCCGGGTGTGCCAGTTCTCTTGTATCTGTAACCATGGTGTGCCAGTTCTCTTGTATATCCAACCTGGGTGTCCCAGTTTTCCTATATCTCCATCCTAGGTGTCCCAGTTCTCTTGTATCTCCATCCTGGGTGTCCCAGTTCTCTTGTATCTCCAACCTTGTTGTCCCAGTTCACTTGTATCTCCATCCTGGGTGTCAAAGTTCTCTTGTATCTCCATCCTGGGTGTCCTAATTCTTTTGCATCTCCATCCTGGGTGTCCCAATTCTCTTGTATATCCAAACTTGGTGTCCCAGGTCTCTTGTAGCTCCATTCTGTATGTCCCAGGTCTCTTGTAGCTCCATTCTGTATGTCCCAGTTCTCTTGTATCTTCATCCTGGGTGTCTCAGTTCACTTGTATATCCAACCTTGTTGTCCCAGTTCTCTTGTATAACGAACCTTGGTGTCCAAGGTCTCTTGTATCTCCATTCTGGGTGTCCCACTTCTCTTGTATATCCAACCTTGGTGTACCAGGTCGCTTGTATCTCCATTCTGGGTGTCCCAGTTCTCATGCATCTCAATTCTGGGTGTCCTAGTTCTCTTGTATTTCCATCCTGTGTGTCCTAGTTCTTTTGTATCTCCATCCTGGGTATCCCAGTTCTCTTGTATCTCCATTCTGAGTATCCCAGTTCTCTTCTTGTATCCCCATTACCACCACACTTCTGACATGTAACATAACGATCAGAGTAATTGTATTAACCCTTTTCAGTATCGGCATATCGTAAGCTAAGTAGATCCTAACAAGTAACATTAAAAGTAAGATTAACATTCTGGGCAACATTTTTAATGGGTCCATTTGTCATGCATCATTTTAAAGGGATAGTAATACTTGATTTTAAGAAAGTTTAATATTGTTCATATTAAGAAAAAAATTATGTAAGTCCCGTTGCTTAAACTTGTATTGTTTTAGAGTTATAAGCTTATAAAGTTCCCCCCCTCCTCCCCTTTTAGACAACTCAGTGATCAAGCTGACAGAATGAGATCCTGGTCATGGGATAGGACAGCTCTGGAATATACTAAATAAGAATGGATCTTTGATTCCCTTCTCCTTTCACTAGACTGTTTACCGCTTCCCAGTCTAAATACTCTTTACCGACATCCCAATTTCCCAAATGGACACGTATGGCTCATTTGCAGCTGAGAAATTTCAGAGATAACAAAGACATAACTCCCTTCATTATGCTTCAGACTCGCTATTCTCTCTCCCCCAGAGAAATCTGGAAACACTTGCAGATCAAACATTTCTTAATACATCCTGACATTACTGCTTGTTTCCACTGCCCGCTGTCAAGATTCAAGACATACTTACTCTCTCCGACATGGCCGAAAGGCAAGGCCATAGACAGAATATACGCCACTCTCTCGCTTCA
Source organism: Rhinophrynus dorsalis (assembly GCA_037306005.1). Lineage (NCBI taxonomy): Eukaryota > Metazoa > Chordata > Amphibia > Anura > Rhinophrynidae > Rhinophrynus > Rhinophrynus dorsalis. The sequence continues at coordinate 10,619,400 of CM074726.1, forward strand.
AGAGACTATCGCGAAACGCCCTTATGCATTGGAGTGGGAAAAAGACTTGCACTTGACTCTGACACCTGAAGAATGGTCATCCATCTATTCTACACTACACTCCTCCTCTATCTCAGCATCTATACTTGAGATGAACCTTAAACTATTAACGCGTTGGTACTACACCCCAGCTAAACTGCATAGAATTTTTCCATCTTCTCCAGCAACCTGTTGGAGATGCAAACAAGATAGAGGCACCCTACTCCATATATGGTGGTCATGCCCGCTTCTCACTTCTTATTGGTCTAAATGACTGGGCCACATTGAGCGTATTTTGGATATTGTGCTGAATAACCTTGAATGACCCTTGACAGATTCTTGTATTCTATTAACTTATTCCATTGCTTTTCCCTGTCATCTAGCCAATTTGACTGCAGTGGCTATAAGGGGTTATTTGATGCTATGTTCCCCATGCCATGACCACTACCGTTGGTTATGTTACAGGCTTCCCGGATCTCTTTTGGCTATATGTGTACATTGTTTTACTCTGCCTTCAAAGATTTGCTGCCCCCTCTGCCTCCCAAAGTGTCCTCACTCTCTCTCCCTCTTTTCCCTTCTGGCACTTGGGCACTCTTGGTCTGGCTTCTCTCAGGTGGTTCCCTGTTGGGACCGGCTCCCTCTCTAATGCTTCCCTTCTTCACCGGGAAGATGGTTAACACAGATGGCTTCCTGTGAAAACTATTTCCCTCAATGTCAAGGGCCAGAACTTCCTGGTGAAGAGGCTACTGGTGGCCATGGAATGTCTTTGACTGAAGGGCCATTTTAAGGTGGGCTATGGGTTGGATTGCTCTAAGAAACATTTCCCTTGGCAATAATACAGATGTGCCCAATCAAGTGTCTTGATTTCTGCTTCCGCTACAGAAGGCCGCTATGTTTTTGTTAATGGGAGGCTGAGGTCATTAGTCATTACTCTGGTGACAAAGCATCTTCATGAATATTATATTGCAAGCTCTCTCTACCTTCTGTTCAGGCCTGTTATTCTAGAAGGTGAAATGAACGCGCCTTTATATCCCAACCTAAACTGCTCTGCTTCTACCTCCTCATACCCTGCTTAACTGTTGAAGTCAATCTGCCACTCCCTTCATTCATCATCCCTCTTAGATACCTGGTGCTTGTTAAACCCAGGGGGTCAGGACTGTATGTACTATTCAGCCCCTTGTAACCTGTACCCTAGAGCTGATAACCTATTTCTTGACCAGGCACACTTCCAGTACATTCGGTCAGCCCATATCCATAACATCTCTTGGTCAGATCATGCTCCTGTTGAGTTGGCCCTGCTGCTGCCACTCCTCCTTCCCCAAACAAACACTAGGGGGTGCAGGAGACCACACTTTCTGATCCTACACTAGTTGTGGATTTAGCTATGCAGCTGTTCGAATTCTTCTCCCTTAATGACGAACCCCAGGTATCAACAGTGAAACTATGGGAAACTCTGAAGTGCTCTGCCAGAGAGATTTTCATTAAACATTCTGCAAAATGGATTGGGATTTGTGCTCTCTCTTATCTAATATACATTCCATTGAATGCTCCCACAAAGTGCCTCTGGGCTCTTCCTCGGCCCACCTAACCTCTGACTTGCTTAAACCACGCTCCCAGTCTAGAACTGAGGTCTGGTTCATGCTCTCATTGCTTTCTAATGCAAGTAGCCCTCGCTAATTGTGACAGGTCATTGTCATGGCCCTCCTTGCTGCTTATGACTCCCCCTTGATGCCCTTGTTTCAAAACTCAGCCTTCCCCTCGGCTATGTCCTGTTCTACCTATAGACACTGGGGGTTGAATGGCTCTCTGTCATTCCATGATGTTTCCAGTGCTGGATGACTAAGTGGAACCTTGCCTCATCTGACAATTGAAAATACATGCACATTCACCCATTTGTATCGTCTCATTCCTACAGAGACTCTCTCTTGCTCCCCACCCAACCTTTAGAATCAGCCTTTTTACACCCCTCTACCTCTAGGCGAAATATCACCGTGATATACAACATCTTATTCCAGTACCTGTGCACAACAACCACCGATAGATTTAGAACTGGGTTGGAGGAGGAGTGGGGTCAGTGGATCACTGAAGAGCAATGGATGCGGGACTCTGCAATACCACATACAGCTCTCGAAACACATCTGTGTTTGAAACCAACTACAAAATTCTGTCACATTGGTACAGAACCCCTGACATCTTACATAAGTTTTACCCAGAAGTTTTCTCCATGTGCTGTAGGTGTGCCTCTCAAATGGACACTTTGAGCCATATCTTCTGGGAATGCCCCTTGATAGCCCCTTTTTGGCAGCAAATTTTCCATATCATGAGTCAGAGACTGGGCATCCCTCTCTCTCTATTCTGGCCACAGATTGTTCTGGGGACCTGTCCTGATAGTTTAGTGTATTTATATAGCCATTGCATCAATGCTGCTGAATTTATTATCCCAGCAAGATGGCGAAATGCTGAGCCTCCCCTGGTAACAGAATGGGTCTCCCGAATTGCATAGACGATGCTCATGGGAAATCTCACCTGTTTTGAAAGGGGTAGGGCCATGGGGTTCTGGGACATTTGGTCACCATGGGTCTCCTATTTGGGAAACATTATGAATTCTACCACATTCCCGGATCTCTGGTTATCGTGGGTGACACCCTTAATCACCTTCTCTCTTTCTTCCATTTTTCTCTTTGTTGTTTTTCTATTCCCATCTTGACACTCTCCTTCTTCCTCTCCTCCCCCTCTTGCTCTCACAGTCTTGCATCCTCTTTTTTCTTCTTCCCTTCCTTCCTCCCATTTGCCCCCCCATCTGGCAGGACTAATGCATAGCCTTCTGACTGTCTTCCCTGCAGAGGCCAGGAAGACTGTCTTCCCTGTGGAGGCCGGGAGGACTTCCAGCTTCACTATCCTGCCATGAAGTTTGGACTTTTCTGATTGCTATTACATTTGCACTTGTATATTCTCCTTCTTTATACAACACCTTTGTAAACTTTCATCTTGTTTCTCACTAAAAGTTTTTAAATTTAAAAAAACAAAAGAACAGTAGTGTTTCATTTTATTTTTTATTGTATATTGGCATGCTATATGTGCTGTTTTTTCCTTACTGATGAGTGTTTAAAATCATCTTTTTAAATTCTACTCTTTCTTTTACTTTCTTGTTTGATGACTCATTCTGCTTCATGGAATGCTGACTCCTGGGCATTTAGGACTATGTTACCTAGTGATATCTGCAGTTTCCAGGAAAGGGTAGCTTGGTAGATCCATACCTGTTGAATTGCTACCATGTTAAATGTTGTTTTTATTGATAAATTGCTTTCATACATTGGGCCTTATGTACCAAGACTGTGTACCCCTGGAACCTCTTAGGAATGTCTTGGATGAACTGAGGTCCTCAAACTACCCTGGCCATTACAGACTGCTATTCCCCACATTAGGATGTACAGCTGGGGAGGATATGCATGTCAGACCTGGGCTAATAAAGAATTTCTGACCGGACACTTAGTTCTTATTCCTTGCAAAGGTTAGTAGTATCCCTGTATGATGCCCCTGACATGTTAGTGCTGTGTATACTGTGCTGGCAGTGGTGAACCAGAATGCCCATTAAATAATGGCTAAACTCAGCACTGTGATCCCTATTGTGATGTCTCTTCTATATGTCTTCCTGCTTCCCTGTGAATTACCCACGTAGATGTTACAAACATCTTCAACACATTGGAAATATATCTGGCATTCAAGGGGTTAGGGAAACTATTGATGCCTTCCCATGTGTATTTTCTATGCCTCGTGGGACTGAGTTTGAGGTGGTGGAAAAGTAGTTGTGCCTGATCTCACTGAGGATTCCAAGAATCTATGTGGTGACAGTATATCCAGTACATGTCTTTAGTGCTGTTCAATATATGATTTGTTGTTGCACATATTTTAAAATGTGAGTTGTCAGTTTTACAATTTTTGTGTGTGTGTATGTGTCCACATGTATGGTATAATGCATTGTGTGTCTTTATATTTTGTTTTTATTTTTTTTCAATCTTAAACTGCTCTCTCCCTACACAAACAAACACTAGGGGATGACAGTAATTCATACAGGGACACATCAACCTCAGATGCAAAGCATTACTGTACAGTAGAAGTACACACAAAGATCAGACAGGAGAATGTGCATGACAGTGCCAATTAACTGACAAGGATATAAAATCAGTGATAGGCAGGAAAATAACACAGGGTGCCAAAAAACTAAGAGCAAGTCTTTCATCAGACGCACGCAGATTGGCATAATCTGTTAATTTAAGGACAATGAACATCTTCCATTGCAAAATGGCATATCATTTGGCAACCCTCTGCTAAAAGTATTCTTCCTTTTATTAATAATGGAAATCCGGTAAACTGAGTGATTCAAACAACATAATACAAACATAGGTCATGGTACTTAGGACACATTGAAGTCAGAAAAACGGTGGAAGTTAAAAGGAAATGATCTTGTTTTACTAAGTCAGCTCCTGTGGGAGAAGACTTTAAAGAACTTGGCTGCACTGCACAGCCCTAAAATGGCTCCTGTCAACAACTGAGATGGGGGTGGCAGATGTCTCCTCCCTGGCTGGCAGTGAACTGGAACAAAACCCAGCCACAAATTTCCATGATACTTTTCCTGATTCCCAGCTTTATTTGTTGGCATCTAAGCTGTGGCGTCCTCGTTTGCGTTTTCTCTCCTCAGAAGGGACAGGTGAAAAGTCCTTTTTTCCCCAGAGGAATTTTCACTAAAACCTGGAATTTGTTGCTTTTATTTTTGCTCTGGTGTTTAAACTTACATTGTGTAGTTCTATGGCTGGGGGTCAGCATGTATGGTCCTATGTCTGTCAGTACAGTGGTTCAAGGCTGATGGGGGTCCAGTATGTGTGAGGTATGTGGCTATCATGGAACAATGCTGAGGGTCAGTATATGTGATACTGTGGCTACCAGCGTAGTGGAACAAAGCTAAGGGGTCATTATGAATGGTTCTATGCAGTGATGGGTAACATGAGGCCCTCCAGCTCCTTCCAGATTTCAACTCCCATCATTCCCTGCCAGCTGTTGTCTGGTGGGTAATGATGGGAGTTGTAGACTATACAGTTGGAGGGACTACTGGGTCTCGGCTGTTAGTTCCATTTTACAGTTTTTCTTTAAGTCATAGCGTCTAAGACATATGATGTGTATTCAGCAAACTCAAATAAATTTAAGTGATATCACATGCTAGTTCAGATGACTGGTTTTAAATTTTTTAATTAACATTGATTCCTCATGTTCCCAAACACATCACCTCAGATGTCTTGTAATTATGATGTGTGTATTATAAATGTCGTTATGAATACAGATCCAAGTGTCTTCAAAATGAGTTATATCATTACTTTTTTCCAAAGAAACATAGACACATAGAAACACAAACACAGTTAAAGCACTTCAGAAATCATAGCAAAAATTGCAGAAATAAAACATAAACATATTATGGGCAGCAACTGCTAACTCATCATGGAGCTTAGTACAGGGGCTAACTGCTGCAGTCAAGGATGATGCGACTTGCATTTCCTTGCCATCCCAGGCAGCATACAGAAGGAGGTTGTTCCTCTACCTCAAGACAGGGAAAAATGCATAGTTACAGAAGTTGTCCATAAAAAGGCCCTCTCTCCTCCAACATACAGTACTTTCCTGTCCTGCCATAGGCAGGGGGAACATAGTCGATTTTTTCTTTTGTTTATATTTAGTTTTGGTTTGCTTTAGTGTTTCCGAACTGAGAGCCCTAGGTTGGGATCGAGTGAAGAGCTGTCTCTTTTCTCATCTCTTATGAGCTTCTCCTGTGGGCAGGAGCATTACTATAGTAACTTCTGCTACTGATAGAGACAGGGATGCATCCTTCTGGCTGAGCAAGGTATTCAGGGTGGTTAGGGGACTTCTAGTTAGGTGCTTTGTACACAGCTGTTGTACTATTGTGGCTACTATCAGTCTGCTATCAGAACTGCCTCAGACCTTTGACCAGTTTAAAAAGTCTGAAAATTTTTTTCCAGGAGGATCCTGGTAGCTTTCTTTTGACTATTCTTCTGACTCTGACCCTGCGACTAAGGATGTATCTTGAGGGGAAGAGGGGGGGAAGTGTAACGGTTTTATTTGACACTCAGACACAGTAGGTTAGGTAAAACACAGTTTTATTGAACAAACTTAGAAAAACAATAACCCTCGTGGGTCCAGTAATATATAATTACGATATAGTACTGACACAGGACAGGTTACAGTAATATATACCCACACGGGTCCAGTATATGTACAATTCAGGAACATCAATATACTGACACAGGTCAGGTAACGTTCGTGTGATACTCAAACGAGGCAGCACTGAATGGGTTACTATTAGGCCAGTGTCACGGTTTGTTACGACTCTCAGACATAAGGTTTAGGTAAAAACATAACTTTATTGAAAAGTTAAGGCAATCCCATAGGGTTTTCATACACATACAAACATCACATATATATATATGCAATTGACAATTGAGATAGGTTCTACCGGCCTTGCAAATAATACCGGCAAGGCAACCCAAGCGATAAGTAGGATCTACCGGCCCTGCCAATATCGGGTAAGGCAACCGTAAGATGGTAACGTACTGGTTCTACTGGCCTTACCAATACCGGGCAGGGCAGCCTGAGGAATACACAAGGAATAGGCTCTACCGGCCCTGCCAATACTGGGTAAGGCAACCGTGGAGTGGCAACGTAACAGGTTCTACCGGCCTTACCAATACCGGGCAGGGCAGCCCAGAATGGATACCCAAGGATAGGCTTTACCGGCCCTGCCAATACCGGGTAAGGCAACCTAAAGGTGGCAAGGTGACAGGTTCTACCGGCCTTACCAATACCGGGCAGGGCAGCCCAAGAAGAGAGACACCACTAAGACCAGTGACTGTCAGATGACAATGGCAGTAGGATGGTAAATAGAGTATACGGTCAAGCTGTCTCACCCAAGGAGAGGCTAGTGTCGGTACACATGTGAGACAAATGCTGCTAGGACTGGACAGCACCAGAAACCTGACTGCAAGTCAGGGAGTAAACCAGCGTCCACACGCTGGGACCAACAACTGTACCTTGAGCCGCAAGACGAATGGAGTAAACCAGCGTCCGCACGCTGGAACCAACAGGCAGTAGAATGAGCCACAAGGCCAATTGAGTAAACCAGCATCCGTACGCTGGGACCAACAGACAGTATTGTGAGCCGCAAGGCTAATAGAGTAAACCAGCATCCGCACGCTGGGACCAACTGACAATATTGTGATCCGCAAGGCTAACGGAGTAAACCAGCGTCCGCACGCTGGGACCAACAGACAGTATTGTGAGCCGCAAGGCTAATGGAGTAAACCAGCGTCCGCACGCTGGGACCAACAGACAGTATTGTGAGCCGCAAGGCTAATGGAGTAAACCAGCGTCCGCACGCTGGGACCAACAGACAGTATTGTGATCCGCAAGGCTAATGGAGTAAACCAGCGTCCGCACGCTGGGACCAACAGACAGTATTGTGAGCCGCAAGGCTAATGGAGTAAGCCAGCGTCCGAATGCTGGGACCAACAGACAGTATTGTGAGCCACAAGGCTAATCGAGTAAACCAACGTCCGCACGCTGGGACCAACAAACAGTATTGTAAGCCGCAAGGCCAATGGAGTAAACCAGCGTCCGCACGCTGGGACCAACAGACAGTATTGTGAGCCGCAAGGCTAATGGAGTAAACCAGCGTCCGCATGCTGGGACCAACAGACAGTATTGTGATCCGCAAGGCTAACGGAGTAAACCAGCGTCCGCACGCTGGGACCAACAGACAGTATTGTGAGCCGCAAGGCTAATGGAGTAAACCAGCGTCCGCACGCTGGGACCAACAGACAGTATTGTGAGCCGCAAGGCTAATGGAGTAAACCAGCGTCCGCACGCTGGGACCAACAGACAGTATTGTGATCCGCAAGGCTAATGGAGTAAACCAGCGTCCGCACGCTGGGACCAACAGACAGTATTGTGAGCCGCAAGGCTAATGGAGTAAGCCAGCGTCCGAATGCTGGGACCAACAGACAGTATTGTGATCCGCAAGGCTAATGGAGTAAACCAGCGTACGCACGCTGGGACCAACAGACAGAATGTCGCTGGAGCGACAGGAGAGAAATATCACCACAGGAACTGAACACAGGGAACAGCAGGAGCAGGCCGAGGCTCAACCGGAACAAGCACCGCAAATCGGCTGGCAACCAGAATGACAGCAACCGGAACCGGACTGGAACTGACAAGCAGGCAGGAACACAGGAACAGGTAAACTCAGGAACTCAGGAACTCAAGAACAGGCCCAATAGCTACAGCAGACCGAGTGTCAAATAAAACCATTACAACAGGTCTCCCTAGGCACAAGGATCATGAGATTTACTTCTGGAGTATCTATTGTGGTGGCCACTAAGAAAAAACACAGCTTAGGCAGCTTGCTTTAGATAAATCCCCACTCAAGAGTAGCCAATCTTGTTTTATCCCTCGTGAAAAATATATGTGTATACTAGCCTTGAAAAGTTAGGCAAATCTCCATTCCACAACAAGGAAACTAAATGTGTCAGCTTGGTATGGGATTTGTCAGTGAAATGAACCTGAGCAGTTGTTAATCCAGTCATGGATACTTTGCTCTGTGTCAAGGGAGATCACCTGCATCTCAATAAAATACAGTCTCTTACATTTTATTGATAGGTCCCCAACATATTGTTTTGAAATGTTGTGGCAGGCTTTCTAACATCTGACAGGGGGGATATTTGGGATCATCGGTGGTGGTACCATAACAACAAGGCATGTTCTACAGTTCATGTTGATGCCACAGATACATCTGCTGTAAATATTTCCCCATCATTGATCTGGAACAGTTCTCTGAAATTTTCCCCAAACCTCAAATTCTCTCTTACACAATACATTACTTTTGCAGGGAAAAATGTTTCTACATTTCCAAGAAACCCTGTTCCTCTTTTGTTCTCTTACACAAGTATTCTAGGTAAACCGTTCTAGCTAGCTAATAAAGAATGAAGCATTGTATTCTTTGAAACAATGAAACAGAAAATACCTTTATATTTTAATTTCATAATCTTAATTATCTTTAAATACATTCCTAAATATTATAATGTAGTTTTATGTTTCATAACTGTGACAGTTTGTATACAATAGTACTATGTACCTGCTGTATTCCTACTTGATTTAATTCCACTAACTATTCTTATTTATTTTACTAAATAAAGTTCTATAGGCTTTATCTTGCTACACTCATTAATTCATTGGTCAGTGTTGGGCTGGGGCACATAGGGCCTACCTAGAAAATAGAAAAAAAACTCCAAGGATTCATATAAATTGTGCTAAGAGATTGACAGACAGAAAAGGAGACTGGGAACAATACTAGGTAGTGTTGATTGTAACTGGGGAGGGGGTGAGTACCTAGAAAGGGGGGTATCTTGGAAGTGGAAGGGTATCACGGGTCCCGTGATCTCTCTGTCACTCTCACTTGTGCTGCTCCCTTATTGGTTGAGCTGTGTTGGCCCGCCCCTGGTGACCTTTTTATTCTGGCCATTGGCACCTGTCAGGTGCCCTTTCGTGGTGTTCCAGAGCCAGTGTTGCTGTTGCTGTGTTCCAGTGTTCCTGATCTCCTGTGTACCGATTTGGCCTGTACTGACCAAGCTCCTGAGTTCCTGTCCCGTGATCCGACCCGGCCTGGCTGACGTTCCTGCTCATTGCTGATCTGGCTTGTCTGCGAATCTCCTCCGTGATCTGACCCGGCCTGGCTGACGTTCCTGCTCGTTGCTGATCTGGCTTGTTTGCAAATCTCCTCCGTGATCTGACCCAGCCTGGCTGACTTCCTGCTCCTGGACCTGTTCCGGATTTCTGCTGCTCCAGTCTACAGCTCCTGTTGTCGCCTCCGCGACATTCTGATCGCTGCAGCGTGTGGGTCTGAGCCTTTCGAGATTGCTGTATTAACTCCTGCTGAGCCGCGTCTCCTAAGCTGAGCCTTCCGTTCTCTGTACATTGTATCAAGTATAGCTGAGTCTCATTGGCACTTGCTGTGATGTATCGCTACTCCACGAGCCTCTGATCACTTGTGTGCTTACTTCTACCTCGCTACCACTGTTTAACCCTTGTTGAGCCGTTCCATTATACACTGCTTCTGCTGAGTCGGCCGCGTTGTGGGCCTCTGTTGTCGGTGGCTCAATCTTTATCTGCAGAACAGCAGTTCTCCGTTAACGTGCCCGTGGGAGGTGCTATTGGCTCAAGCAGCGCAGGTACCGGTGGTCACAGTTACGCCCGTGGGGGCTATTGGCTCAAGTGATTTCAATACTGTTGATCTCCGGTAAACACCCGTGGGGGCTACTGACTCAAGCTATCAATACTGTTGGTCTCCGTTACACCCGTGGGGGCTATTGGCTCAAGCAATTCCAATACTGTTGGTTACCGTTACGCCCGTGGGGGCTATTGGCTCAAGCAATCCCGATACTGTTGGTCCGTTACGCCCGTGGGGGCTATTGGCTCAAGCGATCCCAATACTGTTGGTCTCCGTTATACGCCCGTGGGGGCTATCAAACAACTACCCTGCAGCTTCAGTCTATTTCAGCAGCTCTACACATTTATGGACTTAAGGTGTTGTGTGATCTAGCACCTATTGCTGCCTTGTATACCTAGGGCGAGCCTACACCACATTTGAGACTGATTAGTCTTGGTACTTAACCATTCATTGCCAGTCGCTGTTGGTCTATTCTGTGACTGTACTAAATATATATTATCCCTGTTCTGTATCCTGGCCTTGAGAAGGCCTATGTAGCCTATATTCTGCTATTCACAGTACTGACTGTAGAGGGCAATCTTGTTATTGTTTTTTTTTCTAATAAAACTGTGTTTTATCTTAATCATCTGTCTGAGTGCCCCTAATTTAACACTTTGCCCCAGTATTGCCCCAGTTTTGCCTTGATAAATAATGTAAATTTAAGAAAAACATGGCTTTGGTCAAAGTAGGCTTTCAGCTCACAATACCTTTCCTGCAACACCACCAACTTTTCTGCATTGTTTCCGTGACAGAAATAGGGTAGACTCGACCTCGCGGAGGTATGGCACCCAGTTATAGTTCAATGGTGCAATCATATGGGTGGTGAGGCAGGAGCTCACCAGCCCGGCCATTATCGAATACATCTCAGAACTCTTGGTACCCTTCAGACCGGAGATGTGGTTAGCACCTTCACCACTTTCACTAGGCATGTCTTGGAACAGTTGGGCGACTATGCCCTTACCCAATCGAATGTGGGATTGTGTTTATGCACCCATGGATAACCCAGGACCACAGGATAGTTAGGAGAGTGGATCACCTGGAATTGTAGGGGTCTGCTATCAGTCACCTTAATGGCAAGTGGAGTGGTACGGAGCTGCAATGGGATAGAGTGCTTCTGGGCAAAGGCACTGTCGATAAAGAGGACCGCTGCCCCGGAGTCAATGAGTGCCTCTGTAATAATGGAAATCTTGCCCCAAAGAGCCCAACGGAGACTAGTGGTTTATCCTTATGGATAGCCGGGGACTTCGAGACGCTACCTAAGGTTTGTCCCCAATAGGACCTTAGGTGTGGGCATTTCCCGGATGTGTGGGGCAAGTTCGCAGTAGGTGCTCTGCCTTACCGCAGTAAAGGCACAGGCCCTCCCTCCTCCTAAAGGCCCTCTCCTCAACCGAAAGGCGAGTGAACCCAAGATGCATGGGCTCCACATCGCCTCAGGTCTTAAGTCTAGGAGGCGTGAGAGGAAAGGGAGGAACGGTTGGGAATGAAAAGCTTGGGACTAAATGGATAGGAGGCCTCCGCAGTGCTCCAGGAAGGAAGGGGTCTCAGGGATTTGGGAGTCAATCAGGATGCAATATGAGACCATTTCCTCTAAATCACTGGGGAGGTCCCGGGCTGCAGTCTCGTCTTTAACAGTATCCATTACAGAAAGCAGCCACGAGAGCCTCATTATTCCAACCAGCCTCGGCTTCCAGGGTACAAAACTCTATGGCATAATCAAAAACCATCCTTGTACCCTGCTGGATGTTGCATGGCAGCTGAAGTGGAGCAGGCAGGTACATCAAATACCCTTTTAAATGATGCCACAAACTCAGGGTAATTGTATACTATAGGTTTCTGCGTCTCCCGAAGGGGATTAGCCCATGCCAAGGCCCTGTCAAAGAGTAAGGAAATCACAAGGCAACTGAGTGAATGGAGGAGGGTGGAAATATCTATAGTGGCTTTGTATCACTTAAATAATCCAAATATATCTGAATACACAAAGTGTCTAGCCTATAGAAAGATACAATGTGTAAATAACACCCACCTATTCAAAAACCTAAATCGTTCAGCCTATAATCAAGTGCAATGAACAGACTTAAAATTAAGGTAAAATGGCCTGGAGCCCCTACTACAAATCCTCGTTGGGTCCTTTGAATGCAGATGATTCCCCGAAAGTCTCAGATCTAAGTGGTAAACATGTAAAAACAAAAAGACGGAGGGGGAAGCGGAAAGGATGGACCCTCTAACTGTAGTAGCAGATAAGATAAAATATAAGACAATATCAGTGAAAGTTTGATAATTGAAGACAAAAATAGAGATAAAAATTGTTTAAGAAATAATAATATAATAGTCACATATAGCTACAATAGCATCCATGGTGAATAGTTCACCATAAAAAAAGAAAATAGGTGTATAATTCAAAAAACAGGGCTAAAACTAGAAAATAAAAGAAGAAAATAAATCAAATAAAAATACTGTAAAACTGTCAGACTTACCCTTCAAGAGGGTGTAGTGTGCGCTGCAAGAAACCCCACTCAGTAGAGAGAAGGCTACAGCAAGTATGACCAAGCAGCTCTACTATAGTCTAAAGGTAGTTGAAGAACCCCTAAGGCAAATAGGTAGGATACCAAATGCAGGAATGTGAGACCCAACAAGTCTAGAATATACACATACATGGATAACAATGTATATCTATATATATGTGTGTATATATATATATATATATATATATATATATATATATATATATATATATAGATAGATATAGATATATGTATATATATATACAAAGATATAGATATATATATATAGATATATAGATAGATATATATATACAAAGATAAGCTGGGGTACCTGAGGTGCACAGGGAGCATAGAACTAAACTTGAAGAGACAGGAACAGTAGGCACTCGATAGGCTGGTGGAGCATCCAGTGAGCAGAGAACTCAGCAGGCACTGGAAAGGCTGTTGGTGAGTCCACAGGCCATGTTCATACACATAACTGATCACTGGCTCCACTGCGGTGCCGCATAATATATCCGAGGCAGGTGATGTCACGACAGTGTGATGCGAAGATGCATTCTGACGTCAACGTGGTTGCCTACGACATCCCGGCTGGAATCACGGATGCGTTGACAAAGTCAGTGTGGATTGTCCTCAGAAACACTTACAGATTATGTGTCTGGGTGACTGATCTTATTGCAACAGCTAAGCTACAGTTCTTAAATTGGCAATTGATATTAATCAAAAGAAAGTAGCCTTAACAGGACTTAGATATCTTCTTATTTGATTTCCTCTGTTTTTACATCTTGCACAGATGAGTACTCTCTCTCCGATTCTAATGGCCAAGCCACTGTTCCCCACCGGTGTGTTCTGCTGTGAGTGGTATTCAATGGCGGATCTCTGCGGTCAGTGTTGGTCTCGTCTTTTATCCAGGTGTTTGTGAATCAACCAGAGTCACTTAGTTATGGGGCTCTTATTCCTCTTTTCTCCTGTTGTGAAGTTGCAGCTACTGGGTCAATCATCAAATAGATATGTGTAAAATTGTCTATTACTTTAGAGAAAGTTTATAGCTCTATGCGTTTTGCGCCAAAGACTGCACCTTCCTCTGGATCATAACGGGTGCCAGGCTGACTCTAACCTTATTTAAATGTTAAGTTAACCAATAGGGTAGTGGGTGTGTGTCGGATAGGGTTCAAGATGACTAACTTGGATATTATTGTACAACGTATATGTAACATTAGTAAATCCAACCACTATTAAAAGGTTATATTCCAACTTAATTTTGAAGCATCTTCCATTCTTATTTGCATCAAATGGTATCAACTGGGAAATAATATCAAACATGAAAAGCCCGTGAACTTTCAATTAGTGAGCTGCTTTAGGGCTTATATTCATACAAATACGTTATCTAATACTTGCTTCATAATAGATCATGTACATTTTTCTTATTTGAGATATAGATCTGGTAGTAAATGAAAGCTCTTACATGAAAAAAGCAACAATAAAAATTGCAACGAATGGGTAATTAGTCTCTTATGATGTGGTAGATTGAATAAGTCCAATCTGGGGGTAATCCAGTGCAGGCGTAGACACCTAGAGGCGGGATTTAGCCTCATAAGAAGGTGAGTGGGAAATTTACCCACAGAAAAGGAGTTTGAATACGGTGTTACGCACGGATGTTTTAATGAGCACGGTGGAGGTGGACTATAATTTATCAACTGTCTACACTTAGAGCGTATGCTCCTTCTCTCTCTTTTGTTTTTTGTATTGTTCTATTGACGAGGAATCTATACCAGAGGTTCGTGGAGAGAATTGGCAGCAGCAATCGGTGATTCAAGTTTGAGGACTCCATTCCTTTAGGGGTATTCTCCGGTGGTATATATATATATATATATTGTTGGACATTTGTTATTATTATATTGCCATTTTAGCGCTGTAGCGAATTAGTGGTGATGAATATATATCGTAGGAGGTCTTAGATCGTCGCGGGACAGTGGAGGTGAAAAAACTAATGTTTATAAATACGAGTTTAAAAACAGTGTACAACTGAATGTCCCAAGCTAACAAACCAATTAAAGTAAGCAAATGTGTGCGGATTGCTAACCGCACTGAATGTGGACTTGACATTCCCCAATGGGGTTGATGGTTGAGTGATGTGAAGATAACATGTAAATAAGTGTGGTTAAATGAATGGGAGGTAGATTTTTCTCGCCATTATCCCTCCAAATGATTACAAAACTGCAACGGATGTCATCAACTTGGTCAAGAAATCAGATATGTGTACAAAGATAGCAAATTGACTGCAACATTTTAGACCATTAATGATATATGTGTATTAACCAGATGAAAATTAGTGAAGCCCAAATTTGTTTTGTCCTAACAGATATAAAATGTCTATTTAGGTAATTCAAAACCCTAATAATACCTAATTCTATTGATAAGCTAATAGGGAGTTTATCTATCTTGAAGATGGCTTCCTGAGGATAACTTCTTATGTGGCTCAAATATTTGATTGGAATGGATAGATAAGGTAATGGAGTGAGGTATTGAATTGGCTGGGTGATGTTATAAGCAACAAATATCTAAATCTTCATTTAGTCCTTTGGGAGATAATGTTTGTAGTTGTAAAATCCAATAGGACTCTAGTTTTGCCAGCCGACGATGTCTGCCCCTCCTTTGATTTGTGGGAGTATGTGATCTAGGATTGTAAACTTTAGAACACTTGGATCGTTGTTATGATAAAGGCTAAAATGCTGAGGGACTGAATGGTTTACTTTTCCTTGAATGATGTTCCTTCTGTGTTCAAGAAATCTTTCCTTAGCCTGTCTGATGGTCCTTACCACATATTGCAGATGGCATGGGCATTCCAATAAATATATGACATATCTGGTACTGCAGTTGTAAAAGGATTTGATAGGATATATGGTACCCGTAGAGCAACTAGTGACTTGTGTTACTCCATGTTGAGTGAAGTCACAGGTTATGCAAGATGTATGTCCGTATTTGTAATGACCTAGGTGCCAACTTATTTTTTGGGTTCAAGGTCTTTTTGAAGACGATCTATGGTATGTTTAGGATGATATTAGATAGAAGTTTGTCTCCCTTCAAGATTGGGCAGTTCTTCTTCAGTATTCTCTGCAATGCCGGTCATGCAGCATTATATTTAGTAACGAGACTGTTCAGATTCAATTACCATTCAATTACTCTTAACTATAACGGCAGTATTGAAATAACGCTATCCATGGCCCAAATGCTATGAATATTAATTTGAGCTGCTGTTTTTGTGAAACATTGCTATCCCTTTAAATGGGCCTTTTTAAACCCTTGAAGGCTAGAGGTCTCCAACACATTGCTTTGCAATGCATTGGAGACGTCCCTAACATTCCAGTAGTTAACCCTTTGCGTGCCAGAGGGGTAGCCAACACATTGCTTAGCAAGGTGTTGGATACCCCTCTGGCAATCAAATGGTTAAAAGCCCCTTTTAAATGAGTGATAATGCTTATTTGCCCACTTTGATTCTATTCTTATGGACCTTAATTTTCAGATTGTACACTGACATCACCTGTAAACAAACACAAATTCAAGGGGACACATTATATTAATAAGACAGAGCGTGGCTTAAATTAGTAAGCGAACATGCCATTTTGGAGAAAATGCTTCATAGCTAAGAGGTTTGACGTTTTATCTTCTGGAAAGTGTGAGTAAGCCAGTGAAAATTACTATGTTCATGTATAAATACCCACATCATTAAGTATTTACCTCAGAATGTTCTTTTAACAAAGCTCTCTTTGTGCCTAATCATCAACACATCAATCTTCAATGACTTTCTTTCCCACAGGATAGAACTAAAAATAACCAGAGGTGTTTTCAATTGTCAAGTGCTTCATTTCGTGAGGAAACCAAACAACAGCAGAGACAGACTCCCCTGAGGGAAGAGACAAACACAAATAGCCTGACTATACTTTTTCCAGTATTTACATTAGGACTCTGTAATCCTTGTGTACCTTCTAAACAACATTGTGCACCATCCTCTGTGTTTCAACACTAGGCCCTATGCACAAAAGCAAAATGGAGAAATCCTGGGGCCAACAAGCTGCACCATAGAAACAAAATAAAAATTCTCATTAACACCTTAGTGACCAGTGACCTGCCAGGACTGCCATCAGCGGATGTGCATTAACCCTTTAAGAGCCAGAGGGTTAGGGAATGCATTGCTTTGCAATGCATTCTGTAGCCATCTGGCACTCAAAGGTTTAAGAACCAGTGGCGGTCCAGGCATGTCATGGAATTCTGGGATGGCATCCCAGAATGCATCCATCAAAAAAAAAAAAAAAAAAAAAAAAGTGCAGTGGTCCTCTAGGGCTGCTCACCTCCGGTTTGGGCGGTCATTAAGTGGTTAATTTAAAGATGAATCTTAACTCTAGAATACTAGAGAGGTCTCCATGCATTGCTTCTCAATGTGGTGGAGACCCCTCTAGCATTCTAGGCCTAAAAGCCCCATATGAATCAATGGGACTTTGCTTTGTTCCTTGTAGTGCAGTTGGTTTGCTGAACAATTGGTCCACTTCTATTATACATATTTCCCAGTCTGCCAATATGTCTGTCTGAAAAAAACAGCTCTAACCAACTATATGATAGGGAGGAAAAATGCAGTATTGGATTTTGAGAAAAGTACAATTGTGGGAGTTGCTAAAGCAACCACCAACGCTTTTCTCTCCCATTTTCCTTTTTTAAAGGGTTAGTAATGTTGTTATATAAAAAAAATTAAATATTGCAGCTATTAAAAAAATAAACTAAACGATCCCAGTCCCATCTCTCAAACCTTTATGGTTTGAGAGATATACGATTTCCTCCTCCCTCCGCTTTCCCTGATGTCAGCTGTTAAGATGGAGATGAGTGTCGGGCCGACTCGAGGCGGCTCTTCAACAGAGCCAAAATAGCGTAATGTAAAAAGAAACACTTCATTTGAAAAGTCTACTGGTTTGCAAGCACACTTTGTAGACTGTTCCAATGAAGTATTTCTCTTTACATTGTGCTATTTTGGCTCTTCTGAAGAACTGAGAAAAGGGAAAAAAAGTGATGCTCTTAGTCCATGAGTGGTAAGGTAAAAGATTTGATGTCAGTGTGTCAACCAAATTTATGGGAGTTTGTGCCGCTGTATTTTGTGGGTTATCACTTCTCTCTCCCCACGTCTCCAAAGAACTGCAGAAGAAAACAGAAAACAGCGCAACAAACAGCACACTTCTAAGCGTAGTAGTACTGATGAGAGATATAAATAGAGCCCCCTATCCCCCAAAAGTGAACTACTCACATAATGGAGAGGCTTCCCCTGCCTCTCAGCTGATAGGCCTGCACTGGATTTTTGGGGGAGTCACACCAGGCTAATGACACTTATAAGATGAAGTTTCCCCTAGATAAATGAATGTGGATCTTGTATATTAACCCACATACACTAACAAGGTAATGGGGTTAAAACTCTCCACAAGTACTGTGGGAATACAAGAACCTAATATACTGAGTAGTGCAAAAAAATATTATAAGGGATGGGAACTTGTTGTGTTAACCCCTTAGGGTCCGACAATCCCGCGGTGTCTGGTCCTTTAAGGACTGATCACGTGGGGCGGCACATCGAAAGGAAGACTGAAAGAGATCGCTCCGGTCTTGGAGCGATCAAGTTCAGTCCACGGTATTATTCACCGCGCTCCTGCAGAAGCGCGGTGAGTAAAAGTACGTGACGTACCAGGACCGTCACTGGTCCTTAAGTGCCGGACCAGCGTGACGGCCCGGGTACGTCACAGGACGCGAAGGGGTTAAATATATCTCAATAAAAAATGTATATGTACTTTAATAATAATATTTAAAAACATTCAAACAATATGTATACAAATAAAAATAAAACATTATATGTAGAATCTATCTATATATATTTTTTTAATAGCTGCAGTATTTCATTTTTTTATATAATGACATTACTAACCCTTTAAACCCACATTTACCCATTCCACCCCTTTTCTGTTTTCTTAACCCTTTAAGTGCCAGAGGGGTCTGCCAGGAAATGTGTTGTTGACCCCTTACACTCAAAGGGTTAAACAAAAAATGAATTGCACTTTGCACTTATCATTTTACCTATGTGCCACCTGCATTATAGTAGAGTCTTTAATGTTGACTCTCTGGTCCAGTATCCCACTGTCCTGGCTTTTAATCCTGTACCCTATTGATACAGATCTTGTGAATGGAATGCTAAATGTTTGTAACTTAATAAACTGGGATGCAGAAAAATGCATTGGTGACATCCAAAGGGTTAAAGAGAAAATATGCATATGCAGTAAATGGCTCTCAATTTGTTTAACAAAAGGACTTGGATGAGATACCTTCATACAGAAATCAGACATGGTACCTGCAGCTTCCTACATTTACTGATCCCAGTTTTAGTCTGCAGATAGTTGATAGCGCTTCACAACCAACATTAGACTTCAACTGTCTGAATGAGAAACCCTAGAAAAAAAGCTCTGTCTGTGGTTCTAGAACAGACACAACTGCCATATAAAGGACACATACCCTGGTAAGTCCTTCTGTTGAACAAAGGAAGAGCATCTCATTAATGCACCAGCTGTGGAATCTGTTCAAACCTGAGGGTCACAGTTTCTAGCCCCCAGCAGGGTCAACCCGCACTGGGCCAGTGTGGCAGATTATAGTCCATACCCTAAATTTACTGAGGAGGCTTTCATCTGGCAGTGGGTTGATAATAGCTGCATATTCTCAATGCTGGGAAATGTTGCATTCAAGGGTTTTTACAAAGCATCAGTTATTTTTTGGGTGCAGTACTTCAGTGGGCTGGACATTTTATGACAGCACTGTGGCTGCTACTGTCTGTGGATGGCTTTTGTTGCTGTCAATAGTTATTCATAATAATGGGATATCTTTCCTTTAAATGGTACTATAAGATGCTAAGCAGACCTGCTTTCTTCTTCCCCCGCCTGACCAGGTTATAGTTGTCTTCCTCCTCTTGAAGAGGACAAAGAGAGGGGTGGTCATATCTATCTATCTATCTATCTATCTATCTATCTATCTATCTATCTATCTATCTATCTGTTTTAACTTAGTTTGCAAGCACACTTTGTAGACCGTTCCAATGAAGTAGTTATTTTTCTCTCTCGCAATCTCGGCATTGCTGAAGAGCCTCTGATGGTCCCGGGACCGGATTCCCCTGTAGTCAGCTAGAGAGGGGAGGAAGGGGGAATTTTACTGTCAAATATCTCTCAAACCATAAAGATTTGCGAGATGGGACTGGAGGCATTTAGCTTAATTTTTAAATAGCTACAATAGTCATTTTTTTTAAAGTTGACAATACTATCCCTTTAACACATACACATATGCAGTTTACAGGATGTGTTATCTTCCCTCCATTTTATTAATGTTGGATAAGCGAGACATGAGTAGGTGAAGGATTTTGACAAACTTCCATAGTATATCTATGGGCTGAACTTGAAGGATGCATGTCTTTTTTTCAGCCTCATCAACTACATCTTTTTATTTGCTCTGTATTAAATTTACAAGTACAATTTACACCAAGGGTAGTCAATATTTGGCCCATCAGCTGTTGGAACTCTAAATTCTATCATCTCCAACCAGACAGAGGATGGGAGTTGAGCACCCAACAGCTGGAGGACCAAATATTTATTAACCCGATTTACATCATGAACAGCAATAACTCAGAGTCTGACCTACAGAGAGAAAAATTACTGTTTTGTTCTTATAAATTTGCCATTTGACTAGAAAGTAAACCCTGTAGAGCTTTTAAATAATATGTTGTCTGCCCAGCAATGTCAGATAAAAGTAATCATTTAAGGTTTAGTCATTTACATTTATTTTCTGCCTTTAACCCCTTGATTGCTAAAGACATCTCAAATGCGTTACAAAGCAATGTGTTACAGACATCACTATCACACAAGACATTAATATGTTCCATTGCGTCATAATCTATAGTGCAATGTCTAGACAGATAATCCGCATCTCCACCCTAAAAATATACTTTGTGTTTTACGCACCAAGTTAGTAATCCAAGATCTCAGCTTTAATGCAATTATAACTTGTTTAAGCCATATGGAAAACCTATGTAAGAAAAAAGGCCTTGTGCACAAAATAAAAAAGGGGCATCCAAGGGGGTTACCCATTAAGGACAAGGGCGGTTCTCAAATCATTGCTTCATAATGCTTTTGTGCACCTTCTGGTCAGCATACCTCCCAACATTTCAAATTGCCAAAGAAAGACACTTTTGTATTAGGTGGTAGTGTTGGGGGCATGGCCGGTGTGCGGGTCATTACTGAGAATTTATCGGGTATTTCATGACCTACTGAAACCTTTTTGTGTAACTGAAAAATTAGATTTAGAACAAAACAAACTATTTTATTTACACAAACTAATTTATAAACATATATACTGAAGATAAATCAAACATTAAAGGGATAGTAATGTTTCATAATAAAAGCAGGTCTAATTAATCATCATAGTATTTGGACTTTGGAGAGTGTTATTTCAATTCTGTCAGAGTTGTAGTTCAGGAGTAATTGAATGATAAAGTATCCCCCTCCCACCCCTTTTACTGATGTCACACTGTTCAGCCAGATCAGAAGGGAGGTGTCCAGGTAGACTGCAGAGAGGGACAATCTTCAATTAAGATAAGGGAAAAACCTGAAAAGCTTGTCAAGGGGGGCAGGGATTTCATTGTTTTCATAGGAAGAAGATTGTCCCCTTCTGTTATCTGTCTGGTCTATAGACTGCATTCCACATCTGAGAAGAGATGGCTTACACTAGGTAAAAGAGGCAGGAGGGGGAAACTTTGTTTGTGAATATCTCATAAACCATAAAGGTTTGAGAGATAAGACTTGTATCATTCTTCGTGTTTTTTTAATGCCTACAAAATAAAATAAAGTTAAAACGAAGTATTACTATCCCTTTAATGTGAGTTTTATTGCTGAGGAGCAATGTGATACACTTATATACACTCCACACAGAGGGATTTGGGTAACAAAGAGGGGCTGTCCCTCCTAAAGAGGGGTAATTGGAAGGTATGGGTCAGTAAGGAGCTAAGGGGTTTTTAGTACAAATGTCCCTCTTAACCCCGTGGAACATTTCAGGAAGTCATCTCAGCAGCAGCAATGTGTTTGAAAAGGATTTTGTGCTATGAAATCCTTTCTACCGTTTCACCTCAAACAAAGCCCAGTGGTTAAATATAAGGAGGTAGACAAAACATTGTAGGTTACAAACAAAACAATAGGATTTTAATCAACACTTCAGTCTAGAACTTGGATTTTCAGATTAAGACATGTTTTCCTGTTTCCCCATCTAAAAACACAATATCTCCCCTGTGTTTTTTATAGATTCCATTTACACTGTCTTGATGTCATTTGGCGCTAGACCCAACAAATCAACATATGGGATTGTTCAGCTGCTGTGGGACAGGAACAGCTATTAATAGATGAAAGGCAGCAGCGGAAGCACAAAAGGGCTGCGGGTTCAAGCTAGTTTCCGGTATGGAGTTAAGCTAAGTGACTGGGCAAAATTAATAGAATATAGGGGGAGGGAGTAGGATTCCCAGCAGCATAATTGTATCATCTCCTTCTGTTTACCTATCTGACTATTCAGTCATTATTTTAACCCCTTAAGGACCAGAGGTCAGCGATGAGATTGACCATTTGATATTGGAATCTATAGAACTGACTCACATTTAAAGAACAGGTTCAGTCTGAATCATAGAACTTTAATTCACCAGTGATTCTAATCTTCAGATGCTGTTATCATATAAGACAACTGACCCACAGGACCAGTTTTAATTTTTGCTTTTAATCCCTTAACGACCGGCGGTCCTGGGACATTTCCGTCCCATAAGGACCGCATAGAACCACGTGGACGCGGCGGTATACGTGACATGTCGCTTGTATCGGCGCGTCACTATGGGCCCTGATAGAGATCGCTCCGATGTTGGAGCGGTCAATTTCAGGCCCTATTTTTACTTACAGCGCTCCCGGTAGAACGCTGTAAGTAAAAAGTATGTGACGTACTATGACCGTCATCGGTCCTTGAGTATTTCAAGGACCGTGACGGTCATAGTACGTCACATGTCGTTAAGGGGTTAAAGTGGACCTAACACTTCATAATGACAAGTCATTTTAAAAGGATTTTCAAATCCTCTATATGTATATAAATCATTGTTCGTTTAAAACTATAGTTTATGAGATACTTGTCAGTATGTGCAAGTTAGTCAGTACCTCCAGGTAAGAAATGGCAGTTGGAAGGGAGAGTAGAACACCAGTCTGTCAGCCAGTAATACCTAATTTACAAAAAAAAAAAAAATAGGATAAAAAATGCCTAACAAAAATCTAGGTGATTTTAAAAATTCTTTCAGAATCACCCATGTCATTATAAAGCATTAGTCCTTCTTATACATATTTTCACACATCCTCTCACACTGATACATTTGGCTTTCAGCTTTTAATCCTTTGTTTGCCAGAAGGGTGTTCAATCCATTGCTCACCCCTCTGCAACTCAAGGGGTTAATCAAATATTAATCACTTTTAATCATATTGATTATTAAATTAATTTCCACACACAAAACAAATTCTAGAGCCATGGCAGTTTAACCTGTTGAGTGCCAGTGGGGTATGCGTCGCACAGCAAATGGCACACAAAGTGTTAACCCCTTGGATATTGGCGCTGTCTCCAATGCGATGGACATGTCTTTAGTATCTAAGAAGTTAATAAAGGGGTTAATACAGTGATGTATACATATGGATAAACTAGCACATATTTCTAGCCTTCATACATATAAAAGTCTTTTTTATAGTATTAACCCCTTAGTGACCGGGCGCGTGCGCACGCGGCCGGCACTTAACGCCCGCCGAACTTTTTTTTCATTTTTGAATGACTTCTGGGACATGCAGTACATGTACATCCTCTGTCCACCTGGGACATCCGCTCGGGACGTACATGTACGTCCTCGGGCGGTAAGGGGTTAAACAGTCTATAAGTGTAACAGCTACAGACATTTCAAGTTAAATTGCTTTGTCACATGAATTAGGTTAGCTGTTTTAAACTAGAACATCCCTGACATCCATGGCTTGAAAAACTAACTACTGTGTGGACTCTTGAGTAGGACTGGGTAAAAAGTGAGAAAAATTTCCTGCATGACTTTTTGTGAAAAACTGTCAATTTTTTTTGCTTTTTTTGCAAAAGTTTTTTCCTTTTCTCCAGTTCAAAATTTTCCTCCTATTTCTGCCTATTCCAGCAATTTTTTCTCCTATTCAATAAATTTTTCTCCTATTCCAACACATTTTTCTCCTATGTTTAATATGATGCAACATTTCCCAGCACAATATTACTTCTTCTGAGGGCTGTAGTGGAGAAATAAGTGGCTGGAAGTCAAAGTCGTGAGCTCTACAGCAACATAGACCTTGAAAAATGTGTTAGCATGCAGAGTGCATTTGTCCTTTGCCCACAACACTAACTTCCTGCTTAAGTGACACTGATTAATGATGATGTCAAATAATAAAAAAATAAAGTACAACCTAGAATGTGGCAGATGTGTATGGTAGTGGTGGTGGGGGACTGGCGTGGTGTGATTGGTGGGACCTTGACAAACTGCATCCACCCCTGGAGGAGAGGGATCATCATCATTTATTGCACATGCTGCAGCAACCATTGCTACAGTCAATTTTTGAACTACCACTTTACTCCCACGTCCCACGTTCCTGCACTGTTCCATCTTTCTCCATGCCCCTATCATGGTTCCCGTGATCTCTCTGTCACTCTTTGTTGTGGTGCGCTCCCATTGGCTGAGCTTGTCTGGCCCGCCCAGAGTGGCCTTCTTATTCCGGGTCTCTGGCACCTGTCAGGTGCCCTTTCGTGGTGTTCCTGTACCAGTGTTACTGTGTTGCTGTGTTCCTGCATTCCTGTGTACCGACTTGGCCCGTCTGACTACTCTCTTTGGTTCCTGCTCCGTGATTCTACCCGGCCTGGCTGACGTTCCTGCTCCGTGATCTGACCCGGCTTGTCTGACGTTCCTGCTCCGTGATTTGACTCGGCCTGGCTGACGTTCCTGCTCCGTGACCTGACCCGGCTATCCTGGCGACCCTACTTGTGTTCCAGCCGTGATCCTGATCCTGTGTCACTTGGGTGACATTTTGACTTCCGCTGTGCTGTTGTAGGGCAGACTGAGTTGTTGCCTCCAATTCACTGTGTCTTCCCATTAACTCTTGCAGAGCACTGTTGCCTCCGTTACACAGAGCCCTCCGTTAACACTTGCAGAGCAAGTTGCCTCCGTTACACTGAGCCTTCCGTTAACACTTGCCGAGCACTGTTGCCTCCGTTAACCCTGAGCCTTCCGTTTACACTGGCAGAGCATTGTAGCCTCCATTACACAGAGCCTTCTGTTAACACTTGCAGAGCATTGTGGCCTCCGTTAACACTGCATATCCATTAACCCTTGCTGTTCGCAGTGATCTCGTTACCGCACCGTCTGGTGCTATTGGGCGATTCCAGCAGCTCTTGCAGTGTACAGCCTTTCCGTTACAGCACCAGTTGGGTGCTATTGGATTTATACACATCAGCTCTTGCAGTGTCAGTGTCTCCGTGACCGCACCGGTTGGGCGCTACTGGCTCTAACACCTCAGCGCTTGCAGTGTACATTGTCTCCGTTTACAGCACCGGTCGGGTGCTCACGGCTCAACATGTGCTAGCTCTTGCAGAGTATTGTGGCCTCCGTTCCCTGCTCAGCACAAGCAGTAGTCTCAGCTCTGGCTTATTGACTGGTGCTCTTACATCTTGCACCATAGTCTCGCTCCTTTACCATCTTATGGTCGTTGTCAAACACACCACAACAGAGACTGATTGCTTTTCATGAACTTTAGCCCATGTTGTACTTGTAATGCCTGATTATGCCTGTCCTGTGACAGTATATATTAATTTCCCTGTATACTGGGCCTGAGAGGGCATCAGCACATGATTGTCATTTTCCTGTCATACTATATTGCCTGTAGGAGGCAGTCTTTATTGTCTTTTAATAAAACTGTGTTTTATTCTAACCTACTGGTCTGAGTGTCTTACAAAACCGTTACAGCCCCTTGTACATTTGCTAGACATTACTCAACTACTGTGTGTGTTTTTACTCTCTGTAGTAAACAACTCATGGTTTGTGATGTCTTGCCTTAGCCCTCAACAAAATTCTCAATGTTGTCTGTTGTCTATCAAGTTTGCCTCAGTCACACAGCTCACAGCAGGCTCCCAGTCAGCTGTCTGTCACCTAATATATTTATTTAATTATTTATGTATTCATTTTAAAAAAATATTTATATTTTTATTGTACTTTTTATTTCTTTAAGTTGTCCACCCCATCGTATCACAGTTAGTCCAAAAAAAACTATAACTAATAAACAAAATCAACAACTTCTTTCCCCAGACTTCCCAGCACAGAGACAATAAAAGCAAAATCACAAGCAATATGGACCCCAGCTGCCCGTGTCTTTCCAGTCAGTCACACCAAATTTTGGGGTATTTGGGGTCAACCTTCTTCCTCCCTTCTCCCCCTGAGTGTCCCCACATTCCCCCAACGAAGAGGAAAAAAATGTCCTACCTAAAAGACTCCTTAAATTAAGCCTCAGTTCCCCTTTCTTTACCTATCTTCTGTAGCTCAAAAACGTGCTGCTTTCTCTTCTCACAAAACAGAATGGCTGCTCTGAGATCCTGACACCCTATTATATGACTGAAGAAAATCAGAGAAAACTTTCATGTGGTGGGGAAAAATGTTTCTTCACATTACTGTCAGAATACAAATTCATTTCACAGTCTCTTCAGTTTTTCCATCAGGGAAAGTGCGGAACATAACCTATAGAAAAAAAAACACAGGCAGCATAATGAGTCTCATAATAATTACAGAATTCTGAGGTACCCATTTGAGAACTGTAGGGCATAGCCTGTATTTTAACCTGTAATCAAGACAGCAGTGGTCAGAGACATTTTGTGGAGAGGTACAGTGTTGCTGTCTAGCCATTTGGGACGTCTGGTCTGTCGGGCTATTCACCTCTGTAGACTGTACCTCATCCAAACTTGTGTGTTGCTGTTTAGCCATTTGGGACGTCAGGTCTGTCGGGCTATTCACCTGTATGTGATCCTACGGAGTTAGCGTGTAAGGCTCTCACACACTGATGTTTTGCTCCAGGGGAGAGATAAGTAACTTGTTTACTTATTGTATGTTTGTTTTGTATGTCTCCCACAAGAACCATAGCAAATTTCCCACAAAAACAACAGGCATGGCATAGGTTAAATGCACACTTCCCCAACCAACCCAAAATACAGAGTCTCCCTCCCTGACTATACCCCCAAAGGTTCATAAGGTATAGTAGCGAGGGACTGGTTTCTTCACCAGCATCCCACTGTTGTTGCATACTGACACACTGTATTCCCTGGCAGGGGAGTCTGGAGGGTGTGGCATGGGGGGCACTTGACACCTCGCTAAACTTTGCCCCTCCATATAAACATAGGGACTGGTCAGGCTGGTCTCATGCACCAGCGTCCTTCTCACCCCTCCCCAAGGAAGGTTGTCTCCTGCCAAGACAGAATCTACTATGAAAACTTTATTAAACAGGGATTATCTATCCCCAAGTTACAAACTGTGCAGATCAATGCTAAATCCAGCTGGCACACTAGTGCATTGCACAGCACACACTCTAGGTGGCACATTAGTAAACCAGAGTTCACGCATGTGGAAATAAAGAGGGGCATTGAGTAAGGGCTATCTCCCGTAATATGAATAACAATGCCACAAACCGATTGCTCATAATGTATATCCAAATGTAAACCACAATTAAAGGATACATATGTGCATTGCAAAGGGTTGATGCATGGTGTATCCGTTTTACTCTGGGGACCTTAGGCTTCAAGTCGGGGCCTCACACTTCTGTTGTTCTATTGCTGCCCAGTGTGTGATTTAACCTGTCAGTGCTGCCCACACACAGATTCAGTCTATTGCCTTGGAATGATCTGACATACAAGTCGGATTCTCCCTTTGAACTACATTTCATCTCTGTACAGCTGCATTGCTCGGCCACAATGAATCTGCCTTCTGTTGCTGCACATTCGAGAACTCTAGAGCAAGAGGAGGAGATGGGTCATGTAACAAACAGTTCAAACTTCTCCTACATATTTAGAGCTCTTCATGGGTGATGTCAGTCCACTAACTATTTATGTATGAATATAAGGTGAAAGCCAAAGGAAAAAAGGAGGGTACTGCTACACAAAACAGACTATGGCAGATACAGTTAACACAACTTGCCTACTTTAACTCTTTGAGTGGCAGAGAGGTAGCAACACATTGCTTTAAAGGGATAGTAATACTTCGTTTTATCTTTATTTTATTTTGTAGGCATTAAAAAAACATGAAGAATGACATAAGTCTTATCTCTCAAACCTTTATGGTTTAAGAGATATTCACAAGCAAAGTTTCCCCTCCCCCTGTTCAGCCAGATCAGAAGGGAGGTGCCCAGGTAGACTGCAGAGAGGGACAATCTTCAATTAAGATAAGGGAAAAAGCTGAAAAGCTTGTCAAGGGGGGCAGGGCCTTCATTGTTCTCAAAGGAAGAAGATTGTCCCCTTCTTTTATCTGTCTGGTCTTACAACTAGATTCACATCTGAGAAGAAATGGCTTACACTAGGAAAAAGGGGCAGGAGGGGGAACTTTGCTTGTGAATATCTCTTAAACCATAAAGGTTTGAGAGATAAGACTTATATCATTCTTCATATTTTTTTAATGCCTACAAAATAAAATAAAGTTAAAACGAAGTATTACTATCCCTTTAATACCCCTTCTGCCACTCAAAGGGTTAAACACTTTCACATTTATATCTCCCATTGTGTGTATTAGCAGCACTTTCCTCTTACTACTTTTTTCTTTTTACTATAACTGCATTGGCCACTTGAAAGAAAAACACAACATTACTAATGCTGTTCTCTAAGACTCCCTTTCACAAACACTAAGGGCCGTATGTTCAAAGTGATAACCACAAAAAAATTTCGTATGAAAGACAAAAATAAGTCACTGAATGCATGAACGACATATTTTCTATAGAGTATACGACAAAACACTAGTAATGTCCGTTGTGTACAACACAACTCCAGAATTGACGGATAAAGGGGCATGGCTAAACTATTCCCCAGTGTCGTATACTAAAAAGAAAATTTGTCGTAACGAACGACAAAAAAATATCTTTCAAAAGACAAAATTTGTACGTTAAGAAATAAGTGGACGGAATGTGTTCTGAATGTGAGAATTTTTGTCTTTACATAAGACATTTTTGTCGTTAGTTAAGACATTTTTAAAGACATTTTTGAAGACATTTTTGTCTTTAGTTAAAACATTTTTTTGTCGTTCCATAAGACAGTTTCAGTCAGGACAAACAACATATTTCCAATCACAACCGACACTCTCTGAAAATATTAATGATCCCAACGTCACTGTACTTTGAAAAGTCGTTACAAACGACAAAAGCTATTTTGCTACTTCTTTGAAAATATGGCCCTAAAACACAGAGAACCCCCCACCCTAAAAAATAACACACACCAATACACCAATAATATACCTCTTTACAAAAGACACTCCCTCTTTCAGACCCAAATCCCTGTGTATCTCTTTCCCACCCTGGTGTCCCTGTGTTTATGAGATCAGAGTGTGGCAGTGGCGCAACTATAGCGGTCACAAGGGTCGCATTTGCGACCAGGCCTGTCACTCCAAGGGCCCGGCCACCCCCTGCGACCCCTCCACCTGGCGCCCGCAATCTCCCTCCGGCGCTCTAGTAATGCAGATCTCTGGGAGATGACCTCATCTCCCAGCGCTCTGCAATATTAAGAGGGCCGCGTGGGAGCTCTAGGGAGGTAAGAGATGGGGGCATTGTGGAGGGGGTCAATGTGGTCGAGGGGGGCCAATGTGGTGGGGGGCCCGTGGCACTTCTTGCACCAGGGCCCGGAGGCTTCTAGTTACACCTCTGGAGTGTGGTGTGTGTATAAGTGTAACACATTGCTCCACAGCAATACAATTCATATTAATGTTTCCAGTTGTGTCCCCACCAACACTGCCTAAAGCAAAAGTGTCCCTCTTTAACTATTTAAAATGTTGGAAGTATGCAATAAAACTATACACACATGCAACATCTTCAATAAATTACTACTTTCCATTCCTTTATACAAGTGTACTCCAATATTACAAGATGGGCAACTTTGTCTCAATGTGGGGGTCGTACCATCACTTCCAGGACTCCTTGTTCTTCTTTACACTGAAGATAGTTCTTAATGACTTTGACTGTGTGTTTGAGGTCATTGTCATACTTCAGAATACATTTGGGGCCAATCAGATGCCTATCTGATGTTATTGCATGATAGGTAAGTATCTGCCTGTACTTTTCAGCATTGAGGAGATTATTAATTCTGACCAAATCCCCAACTCCATTTACAGAA
This sequence comes from Rhinophrynus dorsalis, assembly GCA_037306005.1. NCBI lineage: Eukaryota > Metazoa > Chordata > Amphibia > Anura > Rhinophrynidae > Rhinophrynus > Rhinophrynus dorsalis. The sequence goes on from CM074726.1 coordinate 10,649,718, forward strand.
ATGCAGCTCCGCCATGCTTCACTGTTGCCTGCAGACACTCATTCTTGTACTGCTCTCCAGCCCTTCGGTGAACAAACTGCCTTCTGCTAAAGCCAAATATTTCAGATTTTGGCTCATCAGTCCAGAGTACCTGCTGCCATTTTTCTGCACCCCAGTTCCTGTGTTTTTGTTCATAGTTGAGTCAGTTGGCCTTGTTTCCACTTCGGTGGTATGGATTTTTGGCCACAAGTCTTCCATGAAGACCACTTCTGACCAGACATCTCCACACAGTAGATGGGTGTACCAGGATCCCACTGTTTTCTGCCAATTCTGAGCTGGTGGCACTGCTGAACATCTGCTGCTTGTAAAGGGAAGTAAGCATGATGTGTCTTTCATCTGCTGCACTAAGTTTCCTTGCCTGTTTCTTTGTGCTTCTTCAAAACTGCTTGGACAGCACATCTGGAAACCCCTGTCTGCCTTGAAATTTCTGCCTGAGTGAGACCTTGCTAATGAAGTATAACTACCTTATGTCTTGTTGCTGTGCTCAGTATTGCCATGGTGTATGACTTTTGACATTAAACTGTCTTCAGCAACTTTCCCTTGTTAGCTGAGTTTGGATGTTCCTCACCAGGTTTTATTCCTCTTACACAGCTGTTTCTGTTTCAGTTAATGACTGTGTTTCCAACCACATTGGTGATCATTAGCACCTGTTTGGTATAATTGTTTAAACATACACCTGGCTATATGCCTACAAAATCCCTGACTTTGTGCAAATGTACCTAGAAGAATTGATGCTGTTTTGGAGGCAAAGGGTGGTCACTCACTATGCATTTTGTTAACTGATAAAAAAATAAACTATTAACATTTATTTTTGAAAGAATTCTTACTTTACAAAATTCTTACTATCTATCAGAAAGCATCATGTGACTGAAAAACTTGTCTGAAGCCTAACACACCCAGGGGCGTCAATAAGGTAGTCCTCCCTACTGCCAGTCCTGAAGATACAGGAGGCCTAATTTTAACATGATTTTAACTGCCACTATTAAAATCTCTGCAAGAAGTTTGCCCTACCCCAACATCCTTATCAATAAAAAAACATGGCTCTCTCACACACACACACACACACACACACACACAGTGAAACACATACATACACATGCACACATACATACACGTAGCCCCCTGGATATTTTCTGTTGTGGGTCTCCCAAGGACTGACAAGGACTAACTAGGCTGTTTAGAACTGTGTGGTAGTGCTCAGGATGTGAAAAGGAGGCTTGGACTTTAAGGAACTGAATGATCATTCTCACAGCATGAAAAACTGGCTTGGACTACAAGAAACTTACTGGGCAGATGCAGAACACACACACTTTTATGCCCAAATTTCCTCCTGCTACACATACACAAAATGCCCTCACCTGTACTTCTCCTGTTAACCCTTTCAGTGCCAGAAGGGTACACAACACAACAATATGTTGCAAACCAATCTGGCACTCCTAGGGTAAAACAATTATAGACTCTTAATTCACAGGGAAGTAATGTACAAGGGAGAGAGGGATGTTGGAAGCATTGGATGCTTTTCCAGCACTCAAAGGGTTAACTCTTACATGACGCAACACTGTATACTGCATGGCACTCTATGGCTTAACATGTTGCAGAGGCTAGCATCAAAACTGATTAAGGGATTGGAGGATTTGAGTTATAATGAAAGACTAGCCAGACTAGGTTTGTTTACATTAGAGAAGACGCATCTAAGAGGTGAAATGATTACCATTTACAAATATATTCAAAGCCAATGCAAATAACTCTCTATGTAACTATTTACTCATGAAGATGAGCAAAACACAAGAAGTGATCAATTAAGACTAGAAGAAATGTGTTTTAGACTAAAATAATGATGGCAGTGGTTTCAAAGCACATATAATATTGATCCAGGGAAATATCCAACTACCTTTTGGAATCAATAAAGAATGTTTTAACATACTTGGCTTAACTGGAAATGATTTCAATAGTTGTTTTCTTCTGGATCAAAATGATGATATGGCATGAGCTGAACATGATGGGCACATCTTTTTTTCACCCACATCAACTGTGTAATACGTTGACTATGTCATTCTAATCTCCAAAACAAATTCCATCATATTACCTGTTGTTTTCAACCCCTTGAATGCTGCATTTGTCTCCGACACATTGTCTCACTCTTTCTTGCAGACCTTTCAAGCATGCAATGGTTTTAAAACAGCTTTTAAGACTATAGTCATTTTGAATTTGTCTCCAATGACAGTAGTTCTCCCTGTGCCATCAGGGTAGCTAACAGGCTGAGAACTGAGAATCTCCCAACTTGAGCACAGATGAGTTCATCAAAGACTCAGTCATTGTGATCAATACACCTCGTGCAGGCAAATCAACTCCTTTCTTGTTAGTGTGCCGTGATGGCAGAGATCGAGAACCATTGAGGGCAGGGGTTGCAGCAATAATTCCTGCGGCACCACAGATACGGCCTGCCACTATCACCAATTAGGTGCCTGAAAATTGCTCTGTTTTTGCACTAACCATGGCATCACAAAAGCAGAACCAGACTCTGATTCTGGCACCACCAAGGCCAACGCCACACCTGGACCCATCACCTCCTACCCAACCTTCAGCCCAGCAGAAGCCAGAACTAGTTACTGAGAGGATGGAGTGAGAGAAAGCTGCAGTGCCAGGAGTGGTGAAGGAGGTGAGGTGAGGAGATAGATGAGGGACCTCATCATGTTGTAGGGCATAAGAGCTCAGGCCCATGACAGTATCTAGAAATAGCAGCTGCAGACAAATGTGAAACAGCATAAAGAGATGAGGTCCATCAACAAACCCTGGTCACAGTGAAAAGAAACCTCTGGAAGATGAGAACAGATAATGAGTATCACTGCAACCAGCTGCAGGTGGCAATCTCAGGCTAACCTCTGAGATCTATTACTTCCAACAGAACTCAGAACTTGACAGAGGCATGGCAGCCCTGAGAAAAGGCACATCCGCTGGCTTCTTTGCAACCTCAGTGCAGACAGCAGTCCAGACCACAGTATTTAAAAGCAATTTAAAAGCAAAATCCAGTTGGGTAAATTGTGTTTTGTTGTAATATGATGGTGGCTGCATAACGTTCTACTCAAAGTCCCAGGCATTTGCTTTAGAGTTCTGTGAAATTGGCATCAGGCTACAGAATACAGCTGGAGTTTGGTAAAATAGACACGCATTGGCCACAATGTAATAGCAAAACCACAAAAAATACATGAAGAGGCTTTCTATAATCCAGAAGAGACAACAGACTATAATGCAAGACATGCCTTAATTTGGTAGTGCATTTTCTTTCCCATTTTGATAAAAGGGTTCTACCAGGGACCTATTATGATGGCCATGGTTCACTTCTTTAGTTTTGACTTTACATATTCTGCAAATACACAATATGTAATGACAAATGGCAAAACTTATATTTATTGTTTTAACTCCACGTTTTTTTTTTGTCCTTTTACAGTTTTATGTCCCTGACAGTAAGCTACCTCAATCCATCTTTCCAGAGAGCTTCCTGTCCAGTCGATTATGAAAGCAGGATAGTGACACAATGAAACAATATTCTGGCAGCAATGAGTACGCTAACAAGCTGGACTTACCCGTTTGCCTGTGAGCAATTATCTATAATCTTGTTTGCTCTCCTGGACATGCCTTTCTACTGCTGATCCTAACAATCCCTGCAAGACCACTAGCTGACTTTTTTTTAGGTTATAGCTGAGTGCTTCTGGGCAGTGGGCACACTTGCCCTTTTCCATCATTTCCATACAGTTTACTAGAAGAGAACATAGGACATTGAAGCCACCACCCAACACCAGTTTGGGGGATGAAATTTGTTAAAATTAAGGTGTCAAGTAGATGCACTGTAATGAAGTATGTGAATATTTTTTAGATTTTCTTAAAGCACTTGTCACTGTTAGTATTTTAATATTTTTTTTTTAACTAACGAAATAATGGATTTTATTAAAACTTTTGGAAATCATAGGGCAGTGGTACTGACATGCAATGTCCTTTTTCAACCCCACTCTCTCCTATATATTAACTCTACGCTAATCCGAGCGCCTTCACTTATTGGTCTCCATGCGCAGTGACCTGCGGTAGCACTGGCGGTCAGCACTATCTCTGCTACCACATCCCAGGATAACATTTACCACTGCACTCATTACACAGATGCAGGTAGTGTAGCAATAATAATTTTGTAATTTCTTTGATGAGATCTGTAGTACCCTTGCAAAAAATTATGGGTACAAACCTTGAAAATATTTCACTTGGCAACTGTTTTGCAGGAGTACTGACAAATAAACTGAAAATGATCCCTGATAAACTGCCTGTTACCTGCATTTTCCGCTAGTCTTGGTTTCTACTCTGTTTCATAATATATCTATGATTTTGTGATTTTCTCTCGTAATCTTATGGTGTTTCCTTATATTCCCCAATCTTGAACTAACAATAGGAGAACAAAAAAACAGTAATTGATTTCCATCAATAAACTCTCCCATTTATGGCAGATCCTCTTCTGTTTGATTGGATAATCAATCAGACTTACCTCTTCCTACAAACACATTCACCACAGTACAGTACACATCGTGACACAAACACACACCTATGCACATAAAGCGATATTATCACCTACTTCCTTCATCAAGTAGATCAGAAAGAAGTTTCCAAATACTGCCCTGTGATTGGAATAAACCAATTCTAATACCATTATTAGAAAAGAGAGCATTATTGAAATTGGGAAAGTATAGACCTGTGAATTTTAGTTCTATAGCGAGTAAGATATTACAAGGATTACTAGCCAGTAGTATTCAGGACTATGTCATGACCAACAGCATTAGTAGTCAACATGATTTCATGAAGAATATACCTTGGCAAACCAATTGACTTGCATTCTGCTGTATGAAGTGGTAACTTGGACAACAGTATTGATGCTGGTGTGGTAAAACTGGATTTTGCAAAAGCATTTGATACTTTGCCTACCAATAGGTTTCGTTGTAAATGATAAGGCTTCGGCTTGGAACATGATATCTGTGCATGGATAGAGAACTGGGAAAATTATAGCATCTAGATATATATGTAAAGGTGGCCTATTCAAGTCGGTCTAAAGTTCTAAGTATAGTGACCCAGGGTTCAGTCCTGGACACAATGCTTACATTTTGTTTATTCATGATCTTAAAGTGGGTGTTGAATGTAGTGAATCTAGCATACACGAGGTATGCTCAGGTATTAAAATGGTGCCACCGAAAGGGGTTTAAATATGTTAATGTCATTATATCACTTGAAGGAGGAATTGATCATTTAACCCTTTAAACATGTCCCACTTTTGTAGCTACTTTAGCCATTATTAGAACTTTCTCCTAAATCCAGCCCATATGTTCTGTTTCATAGCACAGGGCACAGATGGTTAGTAGACATGCAATGTTCAGAACACTAAATTTGTATCACTTGTGTATACAAGCGGGAGCCAAGACAAGACCAAGTCCAAGAATCCTATCCTCAGTCAAAAACAATTCCCTCATTTCACTTTTCTGGAAAATATGATACAGTAGGAGCTTCTAGCAGTCTCTCTGGTTCCCTTGTTTAACTGTGCAAATGTGCGTTGTGGTCTGGTTGCTTTATTGTTATTTATGTGATGACAGCACTGCATAGATACAGACAGAAGCTCTGTAAAGATTTATACCCAACAATAATTCTGAACCAAAATATAATATATCTCCATATCTGATTTAAACACTTGGATGCCAGAGACACCTCCAGATTCCAGGGGTTCAACCTATATGTATGCTTAACCCTTTGAGTCCCAGAGGGGTACCCCTCTGGCATTCAAAGGGTTAAAGCAAACCTACATTAAAAATGTGAGTGAGACCTGCAATGCCGAATTTAACAATGATCTTCCTCTTGAAATGAACTACTAATATAACCATCGTAGTTAATTTCAAATGATCTATGTTAATTAGGATTTTTGAAATGTTTACTACTTTTGAAAACAATTACCAGATTGCCTTAAATTCTGGACTGCAAGTTCTTGAGAAGAAAGGAGGTAAGAATACACTTTTCAAATGATAATTTTGCAGTTTGTTTCAGTAACTGAATAGATTGACACCAAATTTGCCACATAGAGTTTAGATTGCAATGACTATCCTATATAATAAAACTCTAGAATGTTTGTCCGATGCAGTCATATGCGGTAGAGACTGCCCAAATGCACAGAATGCTGGGATCTTTCTGTGCGTTCGGGAAGTCTCTCCAGTGCATGACTGCATCTCATGCGCCACTAGTGAGGCGGCGGCAGTACTCAGAGCAGGGCCGGCCTCTTAACCCTTTGAGTGCCAGAGGGGTACGCAAGGCTTTGTTTTGCAATGCGTTGCGTACCCCTCTGGCGCTCAAAGGGTTAACATCACCCGATCCTTGGCCCTTGTACACGGGCTTTTACACTAGTATTTTAAATAAAAAAGTAACAAAATGCCATGCTTCCTGAGATATTGAGTTTTATAGTTACTTTGTTATACAGATAACTCCTACACAATATGTATGCCAACAAAAATGACAGAATTATGAAATAACTACATGATAGATAGATAGATAGATAGATAGATAGATAGACAGATAGATAGACTCAAAAAGTAAATAAAGTAAAATTACATTAAGTAAAAGAAACCCAAAAACATCTTAGAAGAGCAATAATACTTCTTAATAATAAAACCCATCATATATGATATAATGGCTAGTTCAGAAATTTAATTGCAGCGAATTGTCATTTCTGATGTTACTTCAGCTCCCAATTAACAGTTTCTGCTTAAACAACATGAGAATGTCATGAGAATGCTGGATTGAAATCACATGCATTGCATCAACTAAACCTTTTTATATGGAGGTCTTAATTGCAGTAATAAACAATGCCCCAAATCAAATCTGCGTTAATGTTTAACATCGTTGACCCCTTCAGTGCAATATTTATTATGGTACTTGTAATGTAGCAATTTGGGTCTGACTTTGAGGTTCTCAGGAATGAATAATAAATGTACATTAAATGCCTACTATGCTCGTCTGCCTGGTGGTCACCAATAATCAGTTGTTTTTAGCTCCATATGTTGATACCCATTTGACTTCCTTGAATATTTAACCCACATTGCTATACAAAGGATTACATAACATAGCACATTACTGATTCATTCCAGTCATGTCAAGTTTCCATAACAATTGCCAAATTTGCAAGTTCAGACAATATGGGGCCTTTTGGATGTGTTATGGGTTTGTTCAGGAGTGGAACTTGTGTTCAGCAATGTAATTATTTTATAAGATACTTATATAAGTAAGAAAGGCGAGGAACTCTGAAACTTCTTATGAAGCTGTATTAAATTGTTCCTTTAAAAGGTATCACCAATGGCAACTACACTATATTGTTTCTATCTCAATTAGTGTAATTGATTATATCGGGGTTATGCACTAAGGTGTGAGAAAGAGATGATATCACTTCTCCAATTCATATGTTATACTATGGAGCTTATGCACTAAGATCTCCAAAGTTGGAGGATTCTTGGTACATTGGTGCCATGGAATGATATGAGAACTGGAGAAATTGTATCACTGGAGAAGTCATCTCCACTTTATCACTGGAGAAGTCATCTCCACTTTATCACAGCTTAGTGCATAACCCCCTATGAATGTCTGTCTGTCTGTCTGTCTGTCTATCTATCTATCTATCTATCTAAGCAATAGTGGCAAGCATTGCCCATGAAGGTTACCCATTTGAGGGGTATCCAGTGCATTGATTTGCAATGCATTCAGTAGCACTTTAGGCCTTAAAGGATTAACCCTTTGAATGGCAGAGGGGACCATAACGCATTGTAAAGCAATGAGTTGCATACCTGCCTGGCACTCAATGGGTTAAGTGTTTGAGTGACAAAGACTTATGCAATATAGTACAATGCGATGGGTACCTATCTGGCATTGAAAGGGTTAAAAATAAAAATCACTTTTTTTTGGTACCCCTGTCGCATGCCTGCGTGCAACCACACATTTACACTTAGACAGAAAGCCACACATGGTTATACACACACACACACATATAGACCAAATGATACACACACAATGTTGTATCTTGCAGATAATGCATCTGCTTTCAAAAAAGTAATGGATGCCTATCTAGCACAGAACAATATTGAAAATGATGACAGTTGGCTTCAGTGCAGATAGGTTGCTGATCCAGGGAACTATCTGACTGCATTTGGAGTCAGGAAGGAATTTTTTTACCCACTTGGGGCTAAATTGGAAATGGCTTCAGGGTTTTTTTTTGCCTTCACCTGGATAAACATGGGTGTTTTTGGCATGGGATGGACTTGATAGACGCATGTCTTTTTCAGCCTCATCAACTATGTTACTATGTTTGTACACACATAGAAGATGGTGCAGTAAGAAGAACATGGAGAAAGGAAAATGAGATATGGGGGCAAAATTGGTATAGGACGGAAGAGGACAGGTGTTGGAGAAGGAGAAAGAGGGCAGGGGAGACGGGTGACAAAAAAGGTTGGTAAGGGGGAAGAGACATTGGAGAGAAGGGAGATATCAATATGGGGACAATATCACAAAGGAAAAAGAGAGCCCACCTACTTGGATGCTCCAACAATGTTGGGCTCCATATATATTGTGATATCCTAGTTTATATGGAGGGCAAGAGTGTTGAATGTGCTAAGTAGGTTGGAGGATTGTGAGAAACATGGTTTATAAGGAGACACACACATTTGGGTAGAAGCAAGAAAGACGACACACTAGACTGAAGGGAAAGATGAATATGGGGACAATGGAACAAAGAAAGGAGAGAGCGCCCCTACTTCCCTGTCCCAATACTGCTGTGCTCCATATAAAGTGGACTATCTGAGTTTATATGAAAGGCAATAGTGCTGAAACAGGTAATTAGGGGGTTATGTGTTTTCTTTATATTGTGTACATATTTCCTTCTGTCCAGTATGTGTATGTGTCTGCCCTGGGGTGCGCAAAGCATTTCTTAGCAATGGAGCTCGTGGCCCTTGGCCTTTCAAAGGGTTAAAGTTACTCAAAATCACCCTTAATGCAAAGTAGAAAAAAATCATACCAATACACCTGCAATCATGATACCTCCCCCACTTCCAGGAGCAGCAGCCGGCATGCTTGAATCTTCAGCCACTTCCTCTACTGCTGTGCCTCCCTTGCAGGACCTCATTGACTCAGCACAGGTTTGTGCCATATGAAACCTTTAAATATGCCCTAGTAGCAATTGTGAGGACCGGGTGTGACCCTGACCACCTGCATTGCTGTGCAATATACCTCTCTGGCACTCAAAGGGTTAAAAGCTTAAAATAGCATGCCTATCATTGACCTACTTCTATTGGGATGACAGTCTAGTATGACAAAGCAACAACACCAAGAAACGCTCCACACTCACGCTCCACTCCTGAAGACTTGAGATCAAGCGACTAACCACTGAATGCCCTGGTGCTATAATTGACCTTGTAAGTTCTCAAGCAATATTGCTCATATACATGATACCAAATAGTATATTAAACATTCTCTATATCATCACACTGAGGCGGTTTGTTCAACTAACACATGCTACACAAAATGTGGAATGTGTGAAATTTATACCAAGCGCATTTCCTGTGATATGCCTAAGTGTTAGACACCATCAGTTCAGTCACCACAGTGTCTCTCAGTGACCTAACAAATTAACATTATATGTCTTATATAATATGAACACCTTGTCTCAGCTGTTAAATAAAAAGATATAAACAATAAAACATTGATTCATAATATTATATAGGTATACTCTTCATACACCTAATTAACCGCGCTGTCCATAATAATTAATACCCAAAAGTAGGCAGTGGGGCAAGTAAAATGGCAGCTCACCATCCAAGGCAGTGACTGCCATGAAGCGGAAGGGGGGCTCATTACAAATATGCCGAGCACCCCCTTCCTTCCTCAACACACACACACACACTGTACTAAGGGAAGTCAGAACTGCATACATAAAAAGCAGAAGCTACATCCTAAGACAAACAAACAGCAGAAAAAAAGAGAGAAGTTTAAAAGGATTAAATAAATAGAACAATACCTCCTGTAGCATCTACTCTAACCCTATGTATACCATAAGCTACCAAATAGAATTGAGAGAGCACACTCATTTTCTGTTCCATTTGCACAATGTGTTGGCCATGTTTTGTGTTGTGCAGGGAATCAGATAAGTTAATGTAAGTCATTATGGGATAAACATCTCCGGTCCCTGGTGACCGTTAGGAATTCCGTACTTTAAGTCAATCACAATAGTGACCTCTACTACTGTTGCATTTGTATATACATTTTGTATGCATCCATGTTTGGCTCTTAATTATAGTTGTAATGTTGACTTTATTTATTTACTTTTTTTTTACAGGGACATTGCTATGAAACAGAAGAAGATAAGAAGAGAAGAAAACAGAAGATAAGAAGAAAGAAGATGAAGAGAAGGAAGGTGAAGAGGAAGAAGAAGAAGGAAGATAGAAGATGACAGAAGATGAGAGACAGTGGATGACAGGTAAGTGTTACACATATCTGGGTGTTAGGCTAGTGTTAGGGCTAGTATTGTTAGGTATCCTTTTAAAATGTCGTAATCAAAATAATGTGGCACTACATGGTGCATTTACCATGTCACGTTAAGATTAACCCTTTGATTGCCACAGGGGTATGCAACACATTGCTTACCCCGCTGGCACTCAGAGGGTTAAGGTCAACTGCATTTGTGTTATGGTCCGGCACTATGTTCCTCCAGGGGTGCAATAAGCCAATTGTATTTGGAATTTAAAAAAAAAAAAAATCATATTTTTGTATGAGAGAACTTCTGATGGGATGAACGGAGTTCTAAGAGTTGAAGCAACGTTTCAAAAGCGTGACATGAGAATCTAGCACTTTTCATGCAGGGCGATATTCTCCCATGTACTACCAAGCTATTTTGATTGCGACATTTGAAAAGTGAACAATATTGTTAGGGGTAGTGCAGGGTTAATGTTTGGGAGGGTTACTGTGTTTGAGCTCACGCTCGGTGCTTGACAGTGTGTCTTATTGTGGCCAAACGTTCATTGTGGTTTCAGTTGGTAGTTCAATTGAATGGCTCCAGTGACACATTTTGTTTACAGGCTTTTAGCCGTTTTTGCCCTAACAGGTGTTTTAGCGGGGTAAATTGAATTGAGGCCTATGACAGTATTTTGTTACAATCTGTTGTTAATAATCAATCAGTTGCCATGGCTTCTCTTTTTTGAGCTGGATCATTTTTCTATATTTATGCCCTGATTTATGCCCTGCATAAACCTTTTCAATGGCTGGTAATTTTCTAATTTTGCCTGAATTGTTTGTTTCAGCATCTGTTTCAGCTATTATATTCAGTGTTTCTATTTGATATTATCTGTGCATTTATTTTGACTTCCTTGTGCCTTAACCCTTTGAATGTCAAGGGTACATAATGCAGAGCTTTATTTTTGACCATAATGCTGGACATGCATCGTCTTTTTTTCTATGTTGCCAAATTATAATCATTCTTTTTTTCAATTTATCCTATATAATAATTCGCCAAATGTATGTTTGTCAGAAGCTGTCATGCGCAGTACAGACTGCCCCGCGTCGCAGTTGATATGAAGACTAGATGAACCAATCCTTTCGTATCTGCAGTCAAATTATATGGTTCTGTGTTTCAAGCAGGACAGATTTTTTTTTTTTTTCACCAACAACAAACACATTAGGTTATAGACACATTTGTAATAATTTTTTTACTGTTTCAGTCAATAAATACATTTCAGTTAAAATGTTATGTTTTATACCCTTGAGTTCCTCCTGCCTCTAATGGGTTATTAAGTTGGGACATTCCCTTGAGTGCTAGTTCTGCAGGGTAATCTTTCTCCTTACACAGTGTAATGTTCCCCTTGTAGCACTGTAGGGAGCCCCAACACTAACCCCAAGGTTATATTGGTGATAGCATTTGTTCCCTCAAATGATATTGCAGATCCTCTTGAGCAGTGTTTCCTGTACATGTCCTCAAGCTCCCCCAAAAAACAATGCATGTTTTCAGGATATGATCAGTTTAGCGTAGGTGCTTCTGTCATTAGCACAGACAGATCCTTCAGCATGACTGAACCACTGATTGATCCAATTGTGAACATGAGAGTCTATCCTAAAGAAACAGCACTGTTGGGTAATCTGGAGGACAGGTTTGGGCACTGTTGATCTAAAGCCAAAAAACCTTCACATCTAGTCCTGTCTAATTACTTTGCTTTCCTTGCTGTTATAATATGTTAATAATGAATATTTACAATTGGTAATTGACTTTACTGTTTAATGAGTTCTTGAAAGGAATGCACCACACTAAATTGTATTATATTTCACAGTGAGAAGCGATGCATTGGACATCTATCTGCTCCTTAAGCCTGTGACTGTTTGAAATTAGTCGTATACTCCTTTAGCATTCAAAGGGTTCAATGTTAGGCCATTTCTAGAGATTAACTCCTCTTTCTTAATTGCCTTCTGATTTAAAGCCTGCAGGGTTTAATACTTGAGAGCTGTACATGTTATAAGAATGGTATAAATTTCAGGGAAAAAATTTGTTCACCTTATCTGGGCCAGCTGTCACTTTGAGAATGTGATATGAACAAGCTTTCTTATCTACCGTTCCGCAGATCTATATTTGCCCTGAGGCAGAGGACAAGTTGTACAGAAGGCAAGATCAAACAAGGTCATACCCACAGCAAAATAAACTCCCACGGTATGGCAAAGATTACCATATATGTAGTTCTGTTTCAGTCAGGTCTAAAAATGGAGTCATTGTTTGGGCAACATTTTAATAAAATAAAAGCAGAATAAAAATATATACCAAAATCTATGTATAAAATATTTAGTTTTTGATCTCTAAAAGAGAGCACACATATTAGCCATGTATAATTGGAGACTACAGATCTCAGCATAACACCACCACCACCATCAATTACTGACTACACCTGACTTAGGGAATGGAGAAACAAACAAAATAAGACCTGTCTGAGGCGCAGAGAAATGAAGGTGGATAAAGGTTTGATAGAAACCTCTTAAGAGGCTCATTATTCCCAATGATCCTTTATGCCATTGTTTTAGCAACCTAACAATTGTACTTGTAGTGTCAAGGGTCAACATAAAGAGCCTTTCCAGTTTCCAAGGAAACCCCCATGGACTATTTTGCTACATCCAATTGGGAAAAAACAATGTTTAAGCAGCTGATAATGAACAATGGTTGCTACTGTTGGCCATATTTGCGACCCTCATACATGACTGGTTTTACCTCAGAGGGCATTATTACAGTCTACAGGGAACTCTGTAGACAAAAAAATGTGATAAAATTATCATAGTAACTTAGCTGATGAGTCGATCAGGTTCAGCCCATGCCATATCACACCTGTTTATCCAGAGGAAGGCAAGGGAAACCTTTATTGAAACTATTTCCAATTAAGCCCCAAGTAATTAAAAAAAAACCATCCTAACTCCAAAAGGCAGTCAGATGTTCCCTTGGTCAATATCCTATTCACTTATAAACCAACTGTCTTAACTTTCAATATTGTTATAAGCTAGAAAGGTATCCATTACTTTTTTAAAATCAACTACAAAATCTGAAAACACATTATCTTGAGGCAAAGAATCCCACACAATTACTACCAAATCCCTGTCAAAAGCATCTTTCCTCTAGTATTAATGGATCACCTCTTGTTTTTTTCATAGCTCTTTGTGTAAATAGCTCCTTAACCCCTTAAAGGCCAGTGGCATGCCAGGACCGTCACCAGTATCCTTGCCTACAGTAATGATTATGGTCCTTGCACATCCCATATTTTTTGCTCACATAGCTCCTGCGGGAGCAATTTGAGCACTGGTGGGGTCTGAAATTGACTGCTCCAAGACCGGAGCAATCGCTATCAGACCCCAGTTCAGCGAGCCTGTGCACATGATCAGGCATATGCACTGGCTCGCCGAATAAGATCAAAGCTGTCCTTAAGGGGAATCTGACCAGAGGAGATTTCCAGTGCACCCTTTGTGTTGTCTTCCCTTATATTTGATAAGTATACCTTTTTGTACGTATAATCTTGTTTGTATCTCACTGCTGAGGGTATAGCTCTGTCTTTATTCTAGGAGTACTGAGTTTGGATCACATTCTTTTTGGTGCGTTTTCTTACTCTGTACCCTTATATGAGAAGAACCTCAGGGTGCTTTATATTTATACACCTGTTAATTTACTCTAGTTGTGTTGCATGGCTTGTGATGATGTATCAATTATATATTTAAAGGGATAGGAATACTTTGTTTTATCTTTATTTTATTTTGTAGGCATTAAAAAAACATGAAGAACGATATAAGTCTTATCTCTCAAACCTTTATGGTTTAAGAGATATTCACAAGCAAAGTATCCCCCCCCCCCTGTTCAGCCAGATCAGAAGGGAGGTGCTCAGGTAGACTGCTGAGTATCCTGCTGATTGGTCCAGACATCATAGTGGTGCAGTCATTTGCTCAAGCTGTGGAAGATTCAAAGGTAAAGGAAAACCTTTTTTCGTTTGCACACTTTTTTGATGTGTTTTGGACACTACTGGATGTTCTCTTATTCTATGATGTGACACATTGTGTTCCAGAGATCATTATATGTTGTGATGAACGGAGCCGCTAAATCAAAGTGTGTTATGGCATGAGACTGCAGAGAGGGACAATCTTCAATTAAGATAAGGGAAAAAAGCTGAAAAACTTGTCAAGGGGGGAAGGGCTTTCATTGTTTTTATACAAAGAAGATTGTCCCCTGCTGTTATCTGTCTGGTCTTACAACCAGATTCACATCTGAGAAGAGATGGCTTACACTAGGTAAAAGGGGCGGGAGGGGGAAACTTTGCTTTTGAATATCTCTTAAACCATAAAGGTTTGAGAGATAAGACTTATATCATTCTTCATGTTTTTTAATGCCTACAAAATAAAATAAAGATAAAATGACGTATTACTATCCCTTTAAGCATTACTTACCTGCTGCTTATTTATGCAGGAGTAGATTGATGTTATCTCCTCTGTGGATTTGTTTTTAATTGTTTTTTTCATACTTTTTTCATTTGAAATTTTTGTATGAAGAAAATTTAATTTGTATTATTTGTATTCTCTGCTTTGAGTGCCTCATTTATGGGACCAGCTTTCCTTGGATAAGTCACCCATTTAGGGCTGTTTCCAAGTTTGGCCATTTGATTCCAGTGTTGTAGTCTCTGAGTGCACCCCATCATTTTTGGTTTATGTGGAGTGTTATATTAATGTCTGTGCCTACTCATGTGTGTATTATATATATATTGTATAGACAAAGTTATCTAAAGAATTGTTAATGGGAGTTAGTATAAAACAAAAGATGGCACGTGTCCACCTATAATCTACAATACCAAGTAGTAAAGTTTCCTTTTACTCATAATACTAGTGTTGTAACTGTATACATCTGAAAATAAAGTGTAACTTTCAAAATACATTAGTAAAAACAGAGCATAACAGGGAACAGCAAAGCATACAGGAAGCTCATAAGCATCCATTCCTTACAAATTTCAGAGATCTGTTCGCTCTCATTAGTGGTAGTTATATACCTGCACAAACCTGGATTTTTTAAACCCTTAGATGTTAGACACATTTGCAATGCACCAGAGAGCAAAAGTAACAACACAGAGCTATAGTCCTACTCATTATACATAATTTACTCATTATCTGTACATCGTCTGTGTTAAGTAGACAAAGATCTCCATGTAAGTCAGTGGAAGCTGTTTATCTGATTCAGATGGCTTAAATCAGTGTTTCTCAATCCTTTATGCATAAGGCACCACTAACATATAGTTTGACATTTTCAGGGCACCCCTAACATTTTATAGGTAATTTTACAGGGCAAAGTGAAAATTACATGTTCATACATGTACTTATCTTTAGGTGTCATTAAAATTAGTACATTATGCATAACAATGTCTACAAATATGCATTTTAAATTCCAGATTTACATTTTTGTTAGTGTCTTCATAGGAAGACCAAAGTTCATGGCAGGCCAAAGTTCCATGGCACCCTGGTTGAGAGCCAGTGGCTTAAAGAGACACTAACACCTATTTACAAAGGAGTCTGTGTTACATTGGGGGTCTCCAGGTACCTGCTGGAACCCCACTGAGCCCCAAAGCAACAACCATATCCCTCTGACAGGCCACATCATGACATATAATATGGGTTTCGATATGACCTATCCAACTTGAATAAGTTGCTCTTGGAAGCAGTTATACATCAGAGTGAATGCCTCTTTTTTCCAATAAGGAGAGAGGCTGTCTTTCCAATGGCTTCCTTGTCTCCCAGGAAAGCTGTGACTTTAGGGTTCCAGTGCCCCCCCATACACACACACACAAAACTTTAGCAAACTGCGTGATGCATTTCATCATGTATTCAGGTAATAGGGACACCTTTGTATATAAGTGTAACTGTACGTCAGGTGTAAGTCAGGGAAATTTGACATTAACTCTTTGATTGCCAAAGGGACAGCCTAGGCATTGCATAGCAATGCATTGGATAGCCCTCTGGCACTCAAAGGGTTAAGGACAGTTGCATTTGTAGTTGATAAGGTTGGAAAAAAAATAAGACGTGAGTTCATGAAGTTTGCTGTGTCACTTTTTTTTTTAATTGATCCAGACGAAGAAAAAAAATCTGAAGTAATTTCCATTTAAAGTAAACAAAAGGAAAGTCTGCACCTCTGCACCTTAGATCCTGTCCCATACAAATAAACCCGTGACTTACTATAAATAATAAAAAGTGGGGTTTAGTTTTGTTTTTAGCCAAAAGCACAATATGCTTGCCTGCCCCATTAAGGCAAACAAGATTCCGCATACCTCCCAACATTTCAAATTGCCAAAGAGGGACACTTGTGTTTTAGGGGGTGTTGCTGGGGGCGTGGCTGGTGGGCGGAGCATTACCAGGGATTTTTAGGCTATTTCATGACCTATTCATACCTCTTTGTGTAACCTAATAAATGACATAACAAGACCAAAGTATTTTATTTACACAGACTAATTTATAAACACATATACTGAAGTTTAAACAAACAATAATGCAAGTTATATTGCTGTAGAACAATATGATACACTTATCTACACACCACTCCGTCTGATCTCCTAAAAAGAGGGACATCAGAATGGGAAAGAGGGACAGAGGAATTTGGGTCTAAAAGAGGGACTGTCCCTCCAAAAGAGGGACACTTGGGAAGTATGATTCCGGCAAGTTCCTATCTGCCTCAGATCTGTGAACACGTGTCTGGTATAATGTAATGAATCCTTTGAGTGCCAGAGGGGTACGCAATGCATTGCTTTGCAATGTGTTGTGTACCCCTCTGGCACTCAAAGGGTTAAAAACAGTGATACCTAAGTAGCCCTACCGTGGAAAAAAAAACCTTGAAAGGGCGATAAGGGAGGTATTTATAACTTCCCCAATTCAGCTATAACCTGAATAGACAGGGAGCTACCAACCAATAGAAGGGCAGCCAAAACCTCCTAAATTACGTACAAAAATATAAAATGTACAGGTTCCTGGCAAGTTCAAAATAGCATTCATTAATAGTATTCAAATAGTTACATATATGTGTAGTCAGGAGGGAAGAAAAAACAATATCTTGGATACATTTACAAAGTAAACAAAAGGAAAGTCTGTGCATCGGATCCTGACCTTTACAAATAAATAACCTGTGTCCAATGTTCACCACCATAGCAGATCATTTGTGGTATGTAACAATAAACCTCAATATTTTCTTTCCTAGCTCATACAAAGCAGGGTAAATGTTGCCATATCTGTTGTACCTGCACAGAACCGTGCAGAGGCTGATTTTACTAAGAAGAAATGGAGCAATTCCAAGCAAATCAATTAAACCAGATGGTTAAATATAAATTCCCCAAATTCCTATTAATTTAAATAGCGCTTTTAGCTCCTTGAATGGTATATATTTTTTTCAGGACGGGGCCTATTATTGTGTGCACTCAGTGCAGTTATTATAAAATACCGGCTAGTTAATATAACTACTCTGTATGTGTAAATGTTTTATATAGTTAGGTAGATAAGGGATTGAATGTACAACATGCCCCTTATATTTTCTAAAGATACAGTCATTTTATTTGTATACTAGTGTAAAAGCCCATGTACATGAGCCAAGGTCCGGTGAGGTAAAGAGGCCAGTCCTGCTCTGCGTCCTGCCGCCACCTCACTGACAGGGCATGCAATGCAGTCATGCTTAGTAGAGACTGCCTGAACGCGCAGAATGTTCCCAGCACAGAACTCCCAGCATTCTGTGTGTTTGGGCAGTCTCTACTGCACATGACTGCATCGGACAAACATTCTGGCCTTTTATATTATAGGATATGTTTTCTATTTATATATTTTATTTTTTGAGGGGTAAAGGCTGCCTGCAAAAGAGGCCAGCTGTAGTGTCTTCTCAGAGAAATACATGTAAAAACATATAAATAATTTTGCTTTTATAGACGTATCTATAAAAGAAAAATGGCAGCAGTTCTGGGACAAAACTATATTGCCATCAGGGAAATGTCAGTGTCATTGATTTAAAACGATAGTAATTCTTTATATTGAAATATATATATATATATATATATATATATATATATATATATATATATATATACACTGTAGGGTTCATCCTGCTGAATGATACAAGGACACTCCCACTGCTGTTCGATGTTTTATTCAAAAGTTATTGCAGCTCAAACTTGCATTTTTGGGGTGTACAGTATATTCATGGCTTGAAGTGTTATGGTGGCACATTAAACATAAGATGTGGCCTTTTGGGGCCTTTGGTGCTGTACTTTGAGCTTTGAAGTGAATCTGGATTTCTATTGTTGATTAAGATGCTCATAGCTCAGCTGCTGTTTATCATCAGGCTCAGTAGGGAGACATTGTTCGCCAGATATGAAAGGACGTCTTGGATCTCAGAAGAGATCAGGTTATTCCAGGACACTGAGGCTCATGTCTTAAGGAAAGTGATGTAGTTTTGGGGCACACCAACTGCCGCATGGGGAACAAACAATAATCCCAGCGACCTAAAGGAGACTTTTACTCACTTTAACCCATTGAGTGCCAGAGGGGTACACAACACATTATATTTGTAACCACAGGTAACAAATACATTGTCATGTCTTAGGTATTCCGTCTGCTTTGTGGCTTCCGGACATGAGTAGGTCTGCCTCCTCATCCCAATGAGGTGGTTATGGAATATACAATGGATACATTTAAGAGAAGATTAGATACATTTCTTTCAAAAGGGAACATTCAGATTTATACTGTTTATTAGTAGACATATCAGGAAAGTCTGATAAATTCTCAGTCACCGGGGTATGAGGCAAAGGAGCATCTTTCTTTATGATCCGCACCTCCACTGTGCCACCTACTGAAGAGCACTTCACCTGTAGAATAAAGGGTTTAACCCTTTCAGTTCCAGAGGCAAATACAATATATTGCAAAGCAATGCGTTGTGTACCCTTGTGGCACTGAAAGGGTGAACTGCTTCAGTGGCATAGGCATCCACCCCCCCCACACACACACACACCCCCTGCTACATTCACTCCCAGCACCTGCTGTCAGTGCATCCAACAGGAACGTGATCACCCGGCAGCAGACATGGACCACATGGGAACAAAGAGAGGGCATGTGGGGCAGAGAATGGGCATAAGAGGGGATGAGAGTGCTCGCTGAAAGGGTAAACACACTGATGGATCGTTGACTGAGAAAGGAAGAGGATGTCATGATCGTGACAGAGGAATGTTCAGTATCTTACCTGCAAACCTGGGAAGGCAGGGATAATGAGAATTACAACAGCTGTAGATTTCAGCACCTGAGAGGTTACAGCTTTAACCATTTCAGTGCCAGTGCATTGGTGCGTGCATGTGTTATTGTTTTTTTTAACCCTATGAGTGCCGGCGGGGTATGGAATGCATTGCAAAGCAATGCATTCCGTACCCTTCTGGCACTCAAAGGGTTAAAGTACTGCACTTAGCATGTGCTTCCTGTGCTATAGTTCCTCCACCAAAGTGTACATAGCTTCCAATTGTCCAGGCGTTTCACATATAATATGTCAGCATACGGATTTCATTCAAGATAAAAAAACAAAACAAAACAAAGACTCAATTTTTATTGGAGAAGAATAATTACAGATACGTTTATGTGAAGTGAGAGTTCCACATATTGAGAAGTGATTGTGTTGCGTATCCAAGGAGAGGGCAATCATTAACCCTTTGAGTGCCAGATGGGTATGCAATGCATCCTTCTGGCCCAGCCAGAAGGGGCAGGAGAGGTCTGGGTCAGGCAACTGTGTATAAGTGTGTGTGTGGGTGCCATTTTTTTTCTTTCAGGCTGATGTTGGGGTGGGTTAACTCCTTGCCCCCTCTATCTCCAGGACTGGTAGTGTGTGTGTGTGTATATATAATAAAATATATATACACACACACACAGACACACACAAGAACACAAGAAAGCACTCTCTGGACTTTTATAAAGTGGCAAAGTCTAGTTCAATTTAATATATCAATGTTTTGGTCACAAAATGGCAACTTTTCTCAGGATAACCAAACAGTGAAAAAAAAATCCCTTAATATAACCAGTGAAAGATTGGAGGTAAAATTATCATCCTACTAGTCCTAATGACTTCACTTACGTTATGTGACGTGTATACATTAACAGTGCTCAGTGTTGTCACGTCATAAAAGTCTTGCAAGTGCTTTTCTTTAAACCAATTTTGTACAGCATTTTAACTTTGAAATAACACCCAGGCAGTTGACTCCATGAGCATGAGTGCCTCCCTCCCTAGATAGATATATATATATATATAATGTGTTTGTGTGTATACAATAATGTGAAAAAGTTTTAGACAGGTGTGAAAAAATGCTGTAAAGTATGAATGGTTTCAAAAATTTACATGTTAATAGTTTAGATTCATCAATTACCAAAATGCATAGTGGGTGAAAAGAAGTCAAAGAAGTCAAATCAATGTTTGGTGTAACCACCTTTTGCCTTCAAAACAGCATCAGTTCTTCTACTTATACTTGCACAAAGTTAGGGATTTTGTAGGCATATTTTCAGGTGTATGATTAAATAATTATACCAAAGAGGTGCTAATGGTCATCAATTTAATATGTGGGTTGAAACATAATCCTCAACAGAAACAGTTGTGTACGAGGAATAGAACTGGGTGAGGACCAGTCAATCTCGGCTAACAAGATGAGGTTGCTGAAGACAGATAAATGACAAAATTCATACACCATGGCAAGACTGAGCACAGCAACAAGACACAAGGTAGTTATACAGCATCAGCAAGGTCTTTCCCAGGCAGAAATTTCAAGGCAGACAGGGATTTCCAAATGTGCAGTCCAAGCTCATTTGAAGAAGCACAAAGTAATGGGCAACTTTGAGGACCGTAGATGCAGTGGTCAGCCAAGGAAACTTAATGCAGCAGATGAAAGACACATTATGCTTACTTCCCTTCACTATCAGAAGATGTCCAGCAAAGACAGTTCAGAATTTGCAGAAAACAATGGGACTCTGGTACACATGTCTACTGTCCGCAGAAGACTGGTCGGAAGTGGTCTTCATGGAAGACTTGCGGCCAAAAAGCCATACCTCAGACGTAGTAACAAGGCCAAGCAACTCAACTATGCACGAAAACACAAGAACTGGGGTGCAGAAAAATGGCAGTAGGTGCTGTGGACTGATGAGTCAAAAATTGAAATATTTGGCTGTAGAAGAAGGCAGTTTGTTCACCGAAGGGCTGGAGTGGTACAAGAATGAGTGTCTGCAGGCAACAGTGAAGAATGGTGGAGGTGCCTTGCACATTTGGGGGTGCATTTCTGCAAATGGCGTTGGGGATTGCAGTACCAGTGATATTTAATATGCTAATGAAGCTTTTCCAGTGACATTGCTTATGCTAATGAAGGGTTTCAGGGATGTTTCCTACACTAATTAAGCACTGTGCTGCACCAGGAAATGTTCACATTCACTCTTCCCAGAAATACATTTTAATATTTCCTAAACTATACATATGTGGGACTTTTGGTTAACATGACACATAGGCAGTTTTTAATGAAGTTTTTAAATACGTAAAAAAATCAAGGTGATAGGTGTATTTTCATTGGGCTTCACTCTGGTCACTCAGCTTGACAGATAATTCTTCTCCTTCCTTTTCCCTTCATTGCCTTATGATCCTGTATAGTTGTCCAGTTATCTCCTGACCTTACACAGGAAGTGTCCTTGGAACTGATAGTTGATTATATAGGATTATCTACTAGCTAAGATTAGCTAGTATGATGTACAGTAATTGGAAAACCAACTAGTGAGTTTTCTGTATTTGCAGATTAGAATTTGTCAGACAGTTCCTGGGGAAGAGAAATAGCAAAAGCACTGAGTTGTAGGACTTTTACAGAATGACTCAAGGGCTTGATTGAAATGAACCCTCTCCCACTAAGCATATTAAAGTGACAGTAATGTTTAATTTTAAGTTTATTTAATATTGTAGGCATCAAAACATAATTACATTGATGTAAGTCTTAGCTCTCAAACCTTTAGGGTTTGAGAGATATAACTGGCTAAAGTCCCCCTCTCCCCCTACCAGCAGATTCTTGCCATTTGATCAACTATTTAGAAATAAATACTTAATGGAACAGTCTACAAAGTGTGCTTGCAAACAGGCACACTGTGTAGCCCATTCTAATGAAGTATTTATTTCTAAATAGGGCAATTTCCGCTCTGCTGAAGAGCCGCCGGCCGATCCCGGGACTGGAATCTCCTGCTGACAGCCTGGAGGGGGGAACTTTACATCGATGTAATTATTTTTTTTAATGCCTACAATATTAAATAAGCTTAAAATTAAACAATACTATCCCTTTAAGTGTAGGGGTCCTATGCTTAGTTTATTGTTTCTTTTATACCTTCAAGGGAACAACTCTCAAGCTAGCCCATCTCAGTTCTGCGATGAGCACAACCAGGATACTGACATCACTACATTCTGGTATAGCAGCGGAGCAGCGGTATTGACAGACTGCTAAATTAACTATATATATATATAGAGAGAGAGAGATAGATAGATAAGGGGGGAGATTCACTAAGTGGTGATAAAGAGGTGATAAAGTGATGATTTTTCCAGTTTATCACTTCTCCAGTTCCTATGTTATTCTATGGAGCCTATGCACTAAGATTTCTTCATCTCTGGAGATCTTAGTGAATAGGCTCCATAGAATAACATAGGAACTGGAAAAGTGATAAACTGGAGACATCATCACCACTTTATCATATCTTTATCACCGCTTAGTGAATCTCCCCCTTTGTCTTTTTTTGGGAGAAGAGACACTCTGTCAGTATGGTGTCCTCTCATCTAAACAAAGATACTGTCTTGTTACTTTAAACCATATAAATGTGGTTGCTAGTAAAAAAGTAACTTTATATGTACTAAACCTCTCTTAAAGGCAAAGTGACTCACTGACATTAAAGGTGAAGTTATAAATCGAACGTCACTTTTCTTGTATAGCTTCAAATAGAAGTGAAGGAACAATATACTATTATTGAATATCTGTATCCAAACATGGTTGTGAATTTTGGTTTTACTATACTATTGGTTGTTTGTATACCATTATAGTAAAAGTTAAGTTTTATATTTTCCCACTTTTTCCAAACTGTATTAGGAAGTTGATATTGATAACAGCGAGTCTGCTTAATACAGCAGGGGAGGGCAGGGGAGGGGCAAATACAATTAAGTTGCCCATATCTACTATCGTCCAAGCCCATTGTACCAGCCCATCCCTGCTTCCTTAATTTTAAAATTGTCCTTAATGCTGTGAATTAAAGCAAGTGATACCACAGAGCTTACTGTTGAAATGGGGCTACATTAATGATACTAGAGTGCTTACAATTTAACTCTGTGAGTGCCAGAGGGGTACACAACACATTGCTTTTCAATGCGTTGTGTACCCCTCTGGCACTCAAAGGGTTAAGTAAAGATAGAATAGTGATGCCATAGAGCTTGCAAGGGAAATGGATTATGCTACTAGTGCAGCTATGTTTGGATTGTAGCTTTGTAGATTCATTTCACAAGTTCTGTGGTATCACTAGTGTAGTTCCATTTACAGCAGCAAGTGGGAGATAGAGTGAGGCACTGGCCCACCAGACCAGACACATGGCCAGCCCAGGGGGCAATTACCCCCTGGCCCCCAGGCCAGCCCTCCCCTGTTAATACAGCAGGGTTTTCTATTGTTCTGTCTATTGATATATGCTGTATTAACCTGTTAGCAACTTGCTGAAGTCCACAAATAACTTCCTTTACTTATATTTTGGAATAGTGTGCACTGTTCTTTTTTTAGGGTAATAATCTTAAAATGTAACCTATCACACCTAATACAATGTGCAAATTACAACGTATGAGTAACCTAGTGAAAATTAATTTATTTTGTCTGCAATACATATAACCTGGATGTGTAAATATCCCTTTTGCTTCTCCCCATTTCTCCTGTTTGTAGTAGCAGACATTTTGGGCTGGGCTACACCAGGTTGTTTTCCTCTCAGCCAGACCAGGTTTGGGCTACTCAGGTTATACAATACCATGCAGCTTCCCTGCCAGGAATGAAGTCATTAACAACCTACAGGAGTTATTTACTGCTCTATGAAAAGGAGCATTATTTCATATCTATTACACTTTGGTAGAGAGTTGTTTATATAAGCAACCCTACCTTTTGCACAATTTTTTTCTGACCTTTATCATGTTTTCTGTATACATAACATATGTCACTGT
Organism: Rhinophrynus dorsalis; assembly: GCA_037306005.1. Lineage (NCBI taxonomy): Eukaryota > Metazoa > Chordata > Amphibia > Anura > Rhinophrynidae > Rhinophrynus > Rhinophrynus dorsalis. The sequence continues at coordinate 10,674,562 of CM074726.1, forward strand.
GTGCATACAAAGATACATTTGTGGAAATTCATTGAGATTTTGTAGAGTCCTTAACACATTCCTTTTCTCTATTTTTTATTTACTGTCACCACTCCCTGTTTTATAATTTGATGCATGGTTTAGCACTTTCACTTAATATGTAGTTTTGGGTTAGTAGATCAATCTTTCATATTATTAGTAGTAGTGGTAAAAGCACTCCTGATTATACTTCATATGGATAGTATTTTAGACCACTATATCTGTTAAAGTGAGAGTAATGTTTCACAAAAAAAAAGCAGCTCCAATTAATCTTCATAGTATTTGGGCCATGGAGAGTATTATTTCAGTACTGTCAGAGTTGTAGTTCAAGAGTAATTGAATGATAAATTATCCCCCTCCTGTCCTTTTACCTAGTGTAAGCCGCATCCCCTTGACCAGACAGATCACAGCAAGGGACAATCTTCTTACTGTGAGCACAAGGAAAACCCTGCCCCAGGTTTTCAGGTTTTTCCTTATGCTCACTGAAGATTGTCCATCTCTGTGATCCATCCGGACAGTCTTGCTGCTCTGAGGTGAGCAGTGTTACATCAGTAAAAGGGGTGGGAAGGGAATACTTTATCATTCAATTACTTTTGAACTACAACTCTGACAGTATTGAAATAACACTCACCATGACTCAGATGCTATGAAGATTAATCAAAACTGCTTTTTGTGAAACATTACTATCCCTTTAAGTCTTTCTTTTCTGTATGTCTGTTTGAGAGTTTATTCTGTCTTTTTTCTGTGAATAAAAGGTATGTTTTAATACTTTAACTCTATGAGTGTCAAATATCACCTACTTTAGATGTCCCTGTGCCTCAATAAACATCATTTTTTGTTTCCAGTTCTTGTTTTGGGGTATTTCCTATTGTAATACCACGTAAGGTGCAAAGCTGAGAAGGCAACCAATATACCTATTAGCCTTGGTATGCAATTTGCAGTTCTGTGATCTACTCTACATATTGTCAAAAAGTCCTATCTGCATTGTACCAACTGTCATGATTCTCTTTATTGTTCCGAGCTAAAAAGGTATCCAATAATTTTTAGAAGGTAACTGCCAGCACAGCCTGCCTTCACTATCTTTTTTTATGCTGTCCCTTGTTTGTGAAGGACGATGATCTCTTCTAACTTTTTGGACCATTCTTTTGACGTAGCCATATTTCTAACGTGCAGTCAAACGTGACACTCAAAAAACCACTAGCCAGTTCAGGTATTTACAAACACACCTGATGCAAGTAATGAAGCCCTTGATAGTTGCATCAGGTGTGCTTGAGACAACATCTATTTTGCATATTTGTGCTGTTGTGAGGGATTCTATTCAGGGGGTTGAATGATTTTGAGACTGGAGAAGTCATCATAAGCATATCTGGGAACTTTTAATTGTTGTCTCCCTGGAGGGGAGTCCTCTGATTCTGCAGGGGTTGTGAAAAATGACGTGAATTGCGTCAAAAAGGGGTGGGACGTGACGCAAGTTGGGGGGAGGGCTTAAAGGTGTGAGACGGATCTTAAATGAATGCTGGGGAAGGAGCAACACAGGGGGAAAGAGCGGAAGTGTGCAGAGTTTCTTTATAAACTCCCCACATCCGGAGGAATCAGCCTCTGCCCTGGAGACCCGGTAAAGCAGTGTCAACACCGGAGTCTCCGGGGTAAATCTGGAGAGTTCCCAGCTATGATTATAAGTTGCATTTTCAGTTGAATTTGGGGAAACCACTTGAAACATTTGTTGTGTTGAACTATTTCAATTGCTTTTGTTTGATTTGTTCATTGAAAACAGCTGAAAGTCTGAAAATTTTGACAATAAACCTGATTTGCAATGGGGTTTGAATCATTTTGATTACAGTTATATTTTATATATATATATATATATATATATATATATATATATATATAAAATTGCAACCACACGGAGAGCACTATCAATGTACTTTATAAAATGTATTAATTACAATACAAAATATGTAATATCACAATAATTACCAATGTTTCAGTCTTATTAGCGCTATGACCTTACATTCAGTATATACATTCCATGTATTAAAATCAGTAATTATAAAAAGTTATAATGATAGCGCTCCGGAGCTTAAAAATAGTAAATAAAACGTGCACTTCAATGCAAAGTCTTATATAGAGGTTCCTGTGATTACATGTTGCCAGTATTTTTTATTGTAGATGATGTTAATAGTCTTACAATTCTGTCTTATGATCGTGGTTACTTGTAACGGTTTTCAGTACATTCAGAGGCAGGATGTTTGGTAAAACACAGTTTTATTGAAACCAGACAGACTAAAGTAACCCTCGCGGGTCCAGCAATAGTTAACACATAATACTGACACAGGACAGGTTACAGAGTAAATATTAACCCACACGGGTCCAGTATCTGAGAGCAAAATATATATTACTGATACAGGTCAGGTTATAGTTCGTGTGAATCAGCGAGACAACGATAGGAAGGTGCTAATAGCGGAAGGCCCAAGAAACACTCTCTACGCAGAGAGTGATACAATAGCGACTTGGCCACAATGGGTGAGCGAGGCCCTGAATGAATAACGGACTACCGGACAACACAGTTTCACTGCAACTGGAGGAACAGTGTAACGCCAAACCGAACCAGCAGGAACTGCGACCCAAGGATACAGGCACCAGACCACAGGAGTTAACGAACGCTCAGGCTCGATGGCAACTGCCAGGTAGTAGAGACAAACTGAGGCGCCCAGGAGACCAACCTCAGTAGGAGAGCAGTAACAAGCCAAGTGTACAGTGTGCAACCAGGAATAGCTCCTACCCTGGGGTATGGAGATACAAGGCACAATAGCGTAATTGGGTCGCAGTAGCTGAATGGCTAGAGCAGCAATCGAGGCAACCAACCGGGTCTTAGACAAGACCTGGACAGAGCACCCGGAAAGATTCCCCAACTGGATAACCAGACGAGGTAGTGAACCGGGCCTGAGTGATACACAGGGCAGGAGTCTCAGCCAATCCGGGTCAATACACAGAGCAGGAACGTCCTCCAAACCGGGTCGGTACACAGAGCAGGAACGTCAGCAAATCCGGGTCGATACACAGAGCAGGAACGTCAGCCAGGCCGGGTCGGTACACAGAGAAGGAACGCCAGCCAATCTGGGTCGGTACACAGAGCAGGAACGTCAGCCAATCCGGGTCAGTACACAGAGCAGGAACGTCAGCCAGTCCGGGTCGGTACACAGAGCAGGAACGTAATCAGGCAGAGTAGTCAGGCAGTCCGGGTCATACACAGGATTCACACGAAATGCACAGCAAGCATTAAGCAACGGGAACACCACGAAAGGGCCCTGTAGAAGTGACAGGGCTCAGTACTTAAAGGCTAACACTGGGTGGAGCAACATCACGCTAGCCAATAAAAAGGCATCAGGAAACAACACTGTCAAAATGTCGCCAGCAATACACGGGCACCGTGATATTACTTTATATGGCAAGATAGTTCTGACTTATTAAAGTCTCTTAAAGGCAAAGTATTGTAATGTGTTTTTAACCCATTCATTCCTTGGGTGTTAGTGTGTCACGGGCAGGTCTGTATTAATTATTGGTGTTCCTAATACTAAGCTATTGATCTGGTCCTTAAGGTGTCAATACAATAAGTGTTACCTCAGTTTTAGTGACCATAGTGCCACTCGTCTTGGCTGTATATGTAACACCCGGACATTTACTTTCAATATCAATCCTTGCGGGTCTGTTACTTATTTTTCTTGTCACTTCTATAATGATCTTTCCACTGAGGACCCTCGGACCAATTTCTTCAATGTGCACAGATCCAAACTTAGTTGTCAGACCCCCTGTCCTTAGACAGATCTCCACACCTGCATCTGCATATGCAGTGTCTTTCATTTTTTGACTATATGGCTCTTCTTTTAATGCTTTCCCTTTAGACCTTTTATATACTGGTAATCTGGAACCTCTTATAAATAGATGAAATAGCGCAATCTAATAGGTAGTATCCTCCAACGCGTTTCTTCCCACTCAATGGCACTTCATAAGGGAGCATAGTGTGAAGTTAATTCGGCTTTCTTTTTATACTCAAGCACCATTATTGTGCCTTGCTGACTTATCGTTGCAATTAAGATGTTAGTATTTACGTTTCCCCTTCACATCATGATCATTATTAACTCTATCTGCATGATCTTATAACACCGCTTGGAGACTATTCTTATTCCTGTCTACGCTCATAATAATAAAAATAATTATTAGTTAGGCTCTGTCCACTGACGGGTCTATGGATAGAAGCTCTACAGTAGAACCTTAAAAATATTTACTTAATAGTTGACCGCTGTAGACACGGGGAGCCGTGATCACAGATTGTGCAGGGTAATAATATCTATATATATATATATATATATATATATATATATATATATATATATATATATATATATATCAGGGTTTGAAGTTGAAGTCCTTTGCTACTAGCCAGACCTGAAAAGTTACTCGCCACTGCAAGCCATAACATACCCACCAGGGCTGAATTTCTACTCGCCAGGGTTAAATTTTCACTCGCCCTTGGCTAGTGGCAAGTGGAAATTTTGAGTCCTGTATATATATATATATATATATATATATATATATATATATATATATATATATATGAGAGAGATAGACACTGTATATACATGCTCACCTACCTCTTCTAAGAAGAATGCCTGCATAGAAAAGTCTTTCTATAAATTATTAACAGGCACTTATTGCAATAGGAACAGCTACCTTTTTACTGGCTGAATTTGAATTTTTTTAAGTGCAATATCTCAATGGCCTGAAATCTGACAGTGGCACAGTTGCTATAGAGGTTTATGGTCAATTGACCAGATGGTGTCAGTGGCATAACTAGAAGCCACCGGGCCCTGGTGCAGAAATTGCCGCCGGGCCCGGGCCACCCCCCAATCTTCACGTTGCCCCATGCACATCTCTTACCTCCATCTCTTGCGCGGTTCTCAGTTATGCAGAGCGCTGGGAGATGATGTCATCTCCCAGTGCACTGCATTACTAGAGCGCCGGGAGATTAGCTGAGCTGCTGCGGGCAGAGCTGTGGGAAAGTGGCGATGGGTTCGCAGGGGGTGGCCGGGCCCGTCACTCCAAGGTGCGACCCCTATTGTTACGCCACTGGATGGTGTAGCAACAGCGCTACACTACAATTTCAGCCCACTGAGATACTGCACCTAAACAATTCATATTTGAGCTGCAATAACTTTTGAATGAAACACCTCTCAGCAGTGGGAGTACCCTTGTTTCACTCAAGAGGATAAACCCTACAATATATATCTATATCTTTTACATATTACGTTTTTCTATCCCTATAAGGGCTTTTCTAATTATCAGGCAATTAAAAGGTTAATGTGTGTTGTGTTTTTTGCTGAAACATGTCGATATGCATTGCCTGAAGGCTACAATCAAATGATCTTGCAGGTCACCCAGCCAGTGATTTGCATTATTATTTCTATAGGAATTTACTTAATAAGCAGAGGGCTTTATTAACCCCTTAAGAATCAGAGAGGTATACAACTCATTGCCCTGCAATGTGTTGCACACCCCTGTGGTCCTTAAGGGGTTAAGGACTGTACAGTATCACAGAGCAATATGAGGATACATTTTTACTAATTCCTATACTTGCCTTGTTCCTTTGGGGAGCGTTTCTTTTTCTCATGTGATATTCAGCAGTTCTGGAAAGTAAAGAGAACCAGCCTCCTTGTTCATTCTTCAGTGTCTGATCTTGTCTAATTTTCCAAAGTGGGTCAGACACGAGATTCATTCATGGCTAACCTTTGCACGTTCTCTGCCAAAACATAAAAACAACTTCAGTGCTGGACAGTAAATAGATCTCACAGTGTTTGCAAATCAGTTGTTTAATGGTAAATGTTAGTGTAATTAGTACACACAGAGGCTGATATCCTATAATATAATCCTATTATATAATTTTCTATTAATGCGAAGCTCCCTGTGTGCATAACACGTACATGAGCAGTAGAGACTGCCCGATCGACGCAGACACGCGCAGTAGTCATACACAGCAGAGACTGCCTGATCCGGAGTGGGGTGCCCCGAATGGCCCACCTCCCGACCCCGGCCCTGGGGCAGCACCGAAGACGCCGGGCGGCACCCTGGCCCGTGCACACAGGCCTTCAATACTAGTCGTATATTATAATTCGCTAACTAAGTATGTCAGAAGCCGTCAGGTGCAGTAGAGACAGCTGCGCGCGGTGCAGTCATGAGCACTACAGACTGCCTGCACAGAGGCTGATAAGAGAGCGGAGCTCCGAATTCAAACCTTAGTCAAAGAATTCTGAGCGCCCTGCTCTGTATCAGCCGCGGCGTGGGCAGTCTCTAATGTGCATGACTGCATCACGGCCGTTGCTGGGTGGCACTGTGGCCTGTGTCTTCAACTAGTACTAAGTAAAAAAGTAGTTATTCTAGAGAAAACCAACAGCACCCTAATGGACAAAAAACCTCCCAAAGTTCCTACTGATATAAATGACATGAATAGCTTTTCATCAGAGACCTCTTGCTCATTCAAGAGATAAAAGCCCCGTTTAAATCAATAGGAATTTTTGTCACCTGCGGTGCAGTTGGTTTGCTCTGGAATTAATGCACTTTTTCTTAGTACACCAGTCACATAGTTCCCAAATGTTCAAATGGCATAAAGGGACACTTTTTTGTTTTAGGTGGTGTTGCTGGGGTGGGAGGGGGGTGTTACTGATATTTTTTAGGGTATTTCATGACCTATTGACACCTCTTTGTGTAACTGAATAAATGATTTCCAGAAGGGCAAAAAAGATATTACTTACACAGATTAATGTATAAACACAAATCTACTGAAGTTTAACCCTTTGAGTGCCAAAAGAGGTAGCCAACTCATTGCTTTTCAATGCATTGGATACCTCTATGGTTTTCAATGGGTTAAACAAACATTAACAGATACTGCCTAACCTAACAGATCCTGGGCTACAGACAGACATTTTACCCTAAACTAACAAACCTAACTACCTTATCCTAACAGATACTTCCTAACCTAACTACCCTTATCTAACAGATATTGCCTAACCTAAATACCCTAACCTAACAGCTACTTCCTAATCTAACTACCCTAACCTAACAAATACTGCCTATTGTATCTACCGTAACGTAACAGATACTGCCTAGCCTAACTATCCTAATGTAACAAATACTGTCTAACCTAACTACCCTAATCTAACACATACTTCCTAACCTAACTACCCTAACCTAACTACTAAGTCTCCTTTCACCTCCCTCCCAGCTACCCCCGGGGAGTGCGTTCACGATTCCCTTCAGTGTGGTGTGAATAGCTTCTATCGTTACAGCAAGGTCCAGTTGGCAATATACTGGGTTTGCAACCTCAGTATAATGGTAACCGGAGCTTGATGTAACGATAGAAGCCATTCACACAAGACAGAAGGGAGGAGTGAACGCGCTCTCAGGGGTAGCTGGGAGGGTGGTAGGAGGCGAAGAAGAGTTGTGCCAAAGATTCAGCTTGCCCATTATGCTGAAGTGCACAGCACAGAAGATTAAATATCTTTAAAAGTATGTACATTTAGAAAAAAAAATATCCTAATAGTACTTTATTAACTAAACGTATGGTAAAAACAATTTATGAGGTGAATGCTCCGCTTTAACCTAACAGATACTTCCTAACCTAACTAGCCTAACCTAACAGATACTTCCTAACATAACTACCTTAACCTAACAGGTACTTCCTAACTACCCTTATCTAACAGATATTTCCTAACCTAAATACCCTAACCTAACAGATACTGCCTAAACTAACTACCCTAACCTAACAAAGAATGCCTATTGTAACTACAGTAAACGTAACAGATACTTCCTAACATAACTGTCCTAACCTAACAAATACTACCTAACCTAACTACCCTAATCTAACAGATACTTCCTAACCTAACTACCCTAACCTGATACTGCCTAACCTAACTACCCTAACCTAACAAAAAACACCTATCCTAACCACCCTGATCTAACTGATACTTCCTAACCTAAATATTTTATCTAACAAACACTGCCGAACCTAACTACCCTAATCTAACAGGTACTTCCTAACCTAACAGATACCTCCTAATCTAACTACCCTAACCTAACAAATACTGCCTATTGTATCTACCGTAGCGTAACAGATACTTCCTATCCTAACTATCCTAACCTAACAAATACTTCCTAACCTAACTACCCTAATCTAACACATACTTCCTAACCTAACTACCCTAACCTAACATATACTGTCTAAACTTACTACCCTAACCTAACAGATACTGTCTAACCTTACTTACCCTAATGTAACAGATACAGCCTAACCTAACTACCCTAACCCAACGAATAATACTGAACCTAACCACCTGAACCTGACAGATACTGGGAGACATTTTAAATAGTGCCATCTGTAATGTGGCATTTTGACAAGCATAATATTTTCAATGCACGGTTTTTACACGTTCCTTTTGGGTGCAAACATTTTATTAGGACACCCTTTTACCCCCTTTGCCAGAGAGGTGTCCAACACATTGTAAAGCAAAGGCTGACAGGCAAAAATGTAATAAAATAAATGGTGCATTATCCTATATAATAATTCGCTAGGATGTTTGTCACGATGCAGTCATGCGCTGTAGAGACTGCCCACATTCGGGCAGTCTCTACTGTGCATGATTGCATCGCATGAGTGAGGCAATGCAAGACTGCATCGAGTGGAGCAGTGAGGTAGCAGCTTCTTAACCCTTTGAGTGCCAGAGCAATGCGTTGTGTACCCGTCTGGCACTCAAAGGGTTAACATTACCCGGACCTTGGCCCATGTACACTGGCTTTTACACTAGTAAGGCATAAAACACTGTGAGGCTGATGTACTAAGACATTGGTGCAGTGCTGGCAAGCTATCTACACCATAGGAAACACAAATATTCCCACTCATTTAAATGGATTTTCTAAACCCTTTAAATGCTAGAGAGGTCTCCAACACAAAAGGAAACAATGAGTTGGAGAGCTGTCTAGTAATTAAAGGGTTAAACTCCATATTAGAAACAGTGTACTCTTTTCACTTAGTGCATCAGTCTCTGTATGCAGAAATGTATTACATCATTTCCTTCCAGGTACAGGGAAGTGTATTCACCAGCTCCAGCTAATGGAAACTGACTCAGTAACAGGCCATATTTGGGAAGTTAATGGGATAGTACTGTTTCAAAATAAAAGCAGCTCCAATTAATCTTCATAGTATTTGAGTTGTATTTCAAGGGTAATTGAATTACAAAGTAACCCCCTCCCGCCCCTTTTACTGATGTAACACTGCTCAGCTCAGAACAGAAAGGTGGTGTCCAGATGGTTTGCAGAGAGCAACAATCTTCAATTACCATAAGGGAAAAACCTGTCAAGGGGGGCAGGGTTTTCATTGTTCTCACAGTAAGAAGATTGTCCCTTGCTGTGAGCTGTCTGGTCTTAAGACCAGATTCCACAGCTGAGGGGAGGTGGCTTACACTAGGTAAAAGGGGCGGGAGGGGGATATTTTATCATTCAATTACTCTTGAACTACACTCTCCATGGCCCAAATAGTATGAAGATTATTTGCAGCTGCTTTTATTTTGAAACATTACTATCCCTCTTAAGGATGAGCAATTGTAGAGAACCATCTGCACCACATGGGAGAAATAGAACATTTTCATTCATTTAAATAGTATGATTTAACCCCTTAAATGCTGGAGACTTATTTCGTAACATACAAAGCCCTGTCAAGTACATACAAGAGAGACTGTTTTGTGAACGATATATCTCATTATGTACCAAAGTTCAGTGCCTCCAATTTAGCAAATCTTGGATGACAAGCCTTGTACTAAACTAATCCTTCTGAATTAGCTTTTTCTTTAAAGGGATAGTAATACTTAAAATGTAAAAAAAAATATGTTGTAGGGTTTATCCCCCTGAGTAAAACAAGAGTACTCCCACTGCTGAAAGGTGTTTCATTCAAAAGTTATTAATTTTCAAAGTTGAATTTTTTAGGTGCAATATCACAGTGGCCTGAAATTGTACAGTGGCGCTGTTGCTACACCATCCTATGGAGATTTATGGTCAATTGACCAGAGCTGTCCATAGGATCGTGTAGCAACAGCGCCACTGTACAATTTCGGGCCACTGTGATATTGCACCTAAAAAATTCAACTTTGAAAATTAATAACTTTTGAATGAAACACCTTTCAGCAGTGGGAGTGCTCTTGTTTTACTCAGGGGGATAAACTCTACAACATATTTTTTTTTTACATTTTAAGTATTACTATCCCTTTAAGCACTCAAGTGCAGTTGCATGCTATGTAAATAACCTTCATGACCTCCTCACTGCATACATTTATGGCTCTGCAATTACAGCTCCAATCATCCCCAACCAGACAAGGCTGAGCTGAGGTTCCCAACAGCAGGGGAATCCAAGGGTTCCTACCCTGAGTTAAGCTAAAATAAAGGCAACAAGAGCAAAGTTCCCACAATGACTCTTGCTTGGAAAAAAGGTCTGCAAGGTTTATTGTCCATTTTATTTAATGCATTACACACCTCTGTGGTCTTTAAAAGGTTAATGTCAATTGTTCTGGTGTGGCACTTACCTCCTGAATCTTTCAGGATTCCAGAGGCAATTCCAAAAACTCCTGCAACAGTACAGCTTTTCTTTCCAGGTAGGTCATAGCATAGTATCCTGCATTACAGATAAAGCAGTGAAAGAAAATCTCCACATTGTATAAAAGAGTTTCTTAACCGTTTGAGTGTCAGAGAGGTAATTGGCACTCAATACAGGTCAGAAGTCCAAAAAAATGATCAAGTTCCAGCGTTGTAGTTCCTCAGGTAAAAGTGAGGCCAGTAGCAGAACTAGGCAATGAAAGTTGCCAGTGCAAGACACATTTTGCTTGTATGCTTGTTTTCAGGATATCCTGCTTTATTATAGGTGGATCAGTTAAATTAACTGAGACAATGATACACCTGTACTCAAACAGGGATTGCCTTTCCCTGCACCTCAGTAGTTACTAGCTTCCTAAAAAAAGAAGCTTGGGGAAATTTAATGTATCATTAGTGCCCTATGCAACCCAGTTGAACTATTGCAAGTGGGGAGATTAGCACCAATACAAGTCCCAATAGCAGACATACGTTATGGGGCTTTAATCACCTCAGCCCCTACCCTCCACCCATACTTCCCTGTCTCCCTATCCACAGGGTAGGGGCATTGTTCTATACAGGCTGACGCATCTAAAGGCCCATACCTTATGTCTGCTATCGGGGCATGTAATGTTACAAAAGCTGACTTTTTTGCCCATCCCTAGAAGAAACAGAGAGGCAGATAGCTCAGTAACGTCAAAATTGCTTCCCCCTCAGATCTAATCTGCTCCCTGACCACATCAATCCCTATCTACATGCGCTGTGCTAAGGGTGCAGATTCAATCTGAAAGGGAAGCAATTTTGAAGTTACTGAGCTATCTGCCTCTCTGATTCAGCTAGAGATGGGCAAAAAGTCAGATTTTTTTTCTTGTGGGAAATTTCACAAAAAAAAAAAATATAAAAATATGATTTCCCACTTATTCTGCAAAATTTGCCACAAATTAAAACTGTCAGATTGTTGCCAATTTTTCATCAGCATACAGACTCAGTGTGTGTGTGTGTGTTTACTTGGCTACCAGTTCAATAGTACAATGCAGAGAGTCCGTGGAGGTCAGTATGTGTGTCTCACTGGCTACCTGTGTTGTAGGACAAGGCTTGTGGGGATCAGTATATGTGGTTCTATGGGCTGGAATGTTGGCCAACTGGTGGTCTCCCTTCTGCTTCCAGATTACAAATCCCACAATTGCCTGCCCTCTGAAAGCTGGTGGGAAATGATGGGAATTGTAGTCTGACAGCATCTGGAGTGCCTCCCATTATCCATCATGCTCCAGGCTACCATGGGACAAGGTTGTGTGTGGGTCAGTAAGTGAGATTCTATGGCTGCCATTGCAGTGGGAAGACGTTGGGGGTCAATATCTGTGGTTTTATAGCTACCAGTGCAGAGGGACATGCTTGGATTCAGTATGTAATTTCTATGACTACCAGTACCTTGGCACAAGGCTGGAGGGTCAGTATGTGTTGTTCTAAGGTTACCACAGGACAGGGATGGGGGTCAGTATGTTTGGTTGTATGGCTACCAGTGCAGTGGAACAAGGCTGGTGTGGGGGCAGTATGTGTGGTTCTGTGACTACAAGTGCAGTGGAACAAGGCTGGAGGGTCAGTATGTGTGGTTCTATGGTTACCACAGGACAAGGCAGGGGGTCAGTATGTGTGGTTCTATGGTTACCACAGGACAAGGCTGGGGTCAGTATGTGTGGTTCTATGGTTACCACAGGACAAGGCTGGGGGTCAGTATGTTTGGTTGTATGGCTACCAGTGCAGTGGAACAAGGCTGGTGGGGGGGCAGTATGTGTGGTTCTGTGACTACAAGTGCAGTGGAACAAGGCTGGAGGGTCAGTATGTGTGGTTCTATGGTTACCACAGGACAAGGCAGGGGGTCAGTATGTGTGGTTCTATGGTTACCACAGGACAAGGCTGGGGTCAGTATGTGTGGTTCTATGGTTACCACAGGACAAGGCTGGGGGTCAGTATGTGTGGTTCTACGGTTACCACAGGACAAGGCAGGGGGTCAGTATGTGTGGTTCTATGGTTACCACAGGACAAGGCAGGGGGTCAGTATGTGTGGTTCTATGGTTACCACAGGACAAGGGTGGGGGTCAGTATGTTTGGTTCTATGGTTCTATGATTAACACAGGACACGGTTGGGGGGTCAGTATGTGTGGTTCTTTGGCTACCAGTGCAGTAGAACAAGGCTGGGGGACAGTATTTATTATATGATTACCACAGGACAGGGCTGAGGGTGGTTGAAGGTCAGTATGGTTCATTCTGTGGTTACCTACCAGTACAGCGGGATGAAAAAAGGGAAAAAAATGCACTGTTCACTGGAATTCCTACAGAAGGTGGAAAGTGCCAGACAGACAAACAAAAGTATATATTTGCAAAAGCAAAAGCCATGTCAACATACAGAGATGATTAACATATTTATCCTCCATTCATACATATATCCCTCTCAAACTCTTTTTCTACCATCTGCTACATAAGAACTAAGCGATATAAGGCTGTTACATAACCACAGATTAATCCCATAGACAAAAAAATACTACAGAGGAAACTGTCAATATCATGTATCCTTCAGTTATCAGCAGGTCTTCTGTGAGCACAAACATTAACATTTCTTCCTTTCGGAATGTCTACAGCTCCCCCTGCTGGGCAGAGTTGCTAAACAGGCAGTTACACTTAAATGAATCTGCACAGAGGGCCTTATGCACAGAAGAAAAATCCTTATTTACAGCAGAAAGGGATTTGGGAGTAATTATTTCTGATGACTTTAGAAGACAATGTGACAGAACCACTGGGAATGAAAGAATGGTGCTGTGTTGTCTTGGCAGAGGCATTAATAGCAGAAATAGGGAAGTGGTAATGCCACATTACAGATCTTTGGTTAGCTCAAACCTAGAGTATTGTGTACAGTACTGGAGACTAGTGTTGAGCGAGCGTGCTCGGCCGATGCTCGGATCGGCTCGAGCATCGCTCTGCTCTGCACATGGCGGTACTCGTACGAGTACCGCCATGTGCTCGCCCGACATGCTCGGGTGAAGAGGATCTGTGCCGGAAGAGGCACAGATCCGAAGACGCTCCGCTGGACCACCAGGGAATGGAGGTACGGGGGCATTGCGGAGATGAAGGGGGCATTGCGGAGATGAAGGGGGACATTATGGAAGAGGGGCATAGACTCTATGCCCCTCTTCCACAATGTCCCCCTTCATCTCCGCTATGCCCGTCTTCCACAATGTGCCCCTTCATCTCCGCTATGCCCCTCTTCCACAATGTCCCCCTTCATCTCCTATGCCATAGAGGAGATGAAGGGGGACATTGTGGAAGAGGGGCATAGCGGAGATGAAGGGGGACATTGTGGAAGAGGGGCATAGAGTCTATGCCCCTCTTCCACAATGTCCCCCTTCATCTCCGCTATGCCCCTCTTCCACAATGTCCCCCTTCATCTCCGCTATGGCATAGGAGATGAAGGGGGACATTGTGGAAGAGGGGCATAGCGGAGATGAAGGGGGACATTGACCAGGCACCCTCCGCTCATCAGAGCAGGGGGTGCCTGGTTTAATGCTCGAGTGCTCCCATTCATTTGAATGGGGCTCGGGTGCTCGGCCGAGCACTCGAGCATCAGGGGGTGCTCGGTCAGAGCACCCGAGCACCCGAGCATCGGGGTGCTCGCTCATCTTTACTGGAGACCCCATATCCAGAAGATATATATTCTGGAGAGTGTTCTAAAATGGTTAACGAGATTCAAAAAAGTGCAATAGGGAAGTACACTTCAAAGGAATAGAAATGTTAGGACAAGTGGTCATAATCGAAAACTAGAGGGACCGAGGTTTAGATGTAATGTAAGAATGTTTTATTTCACTGATAGGGTAGCAGATAAGTGTAACAGCCTGCCAGCAGAAGTGGTAGAAATTAAAACAGTTAGAGAATTTAATCTTTAACATAATACAATGACCAAATAAGGTTTGAGGTTTTCACAATTGGTAAAATGGGCAGAGTAGATGGGCTCAAACATTCTTATCTGCCATCAAATTTTATGTTCTGTATCAAGTAAATGATTGTATTGTGGAGGATGAAAACGAAACATAGGGGACAAAACTACAAACACAGTGAAAAGGAAATGAGTAAAAGGATTATACCCTCATCGTCAGCAACAACATAACATTTTACAGAAGAAGTCATCAGTTCAGAAAGTGATTAATGTCTCAGGGGTGGCAATCTAAGATTTGTGGTGTGACAGAGGCACTGGCAAATGTCTATGGGTCTTATTTCCAGAGTATGGATTGGTAACTGACGCACATGAGTACTGACTATCTCCAAGGTGTGGTCCCACTGCATGTGAGATGTTACAGTATAATTTCAGAACAATTGTGTTCTAGGCTGAAATGTACCTTGGTTTTCTGGGTCCAGATAATACATAGCCTGTCACATATGCATAGCATGCTCACCTTACCACATTTCCCTTCCGCTGCAGCAGATGACGCAGACTGGCCATTTTGATACAGAAAGTACTTTCTACACAGATACAAAGTGGAGTACTAGAAAAATATGTACGGAAGGAGCAGCGAACCAAGAAAGAACAAGAAAAGGGTAATATGTAAGTGCAGTAAATGTGATAAGCATATATAATATAAATAAAATGTATAATGCTTAAGGTAATAGTCGCTAATCCATAATATTAAATTAGCGTTAAGAATTTAAATACTGAAATGGTATGATTGCTTGCCCACAAGTACCATTCTCCTGAACTGTGGCTGCCAAACTAATATATAAAAAAAAGGCCAAAAGTCTGTAACATTTCTATAGATTTAATAAAAATAAAAGATTTATTATAAAATGAGGATAAACAATAAAGGATTACTACAACATTACTAAAATAATATCTAAACAAGTCCCACACACAAAGTAAAGCAAATTACAGTAAGCATAAGTGTATATACAAAGACCAGATATAGATAAGGCAAGAAAAAAATATCTTCTGTTTCAAACTGGTGGTCAATGTTCTGAAGCTGCCATGCACATGGATCCTTATATATCAGGAACACCACTCTGCTGTGTTGAAGATGTTCAATCCTTGTTGTGTCTTATTTGACTTTTTTATATAGTAGTGTTGCAGCCAAGACTGTACTTGTGGGCAAACAATCATACCATTCCAGTATTTAATTGCCTAACACAAATTTAATATTCTGTATTGTATTAATGACTATCAACCACTCTATGTTTTAATTATATGGTATATGCTTATCACATTGACTGCACTTAGATATTACTATTTTCTTTTTCTTTCTTGGACCGTTGTTCCTTCCATACATATTTTGCTATTTTTCCCATAATACACCTGGGGATCCTAGTGCACGTGGTACAAGCAGTCTAAGAAGAAAGTATTAGAAATACTTTGGAGGAGATTCACTAAGCGGTGATAAAGAAGTGATAAAGTGGAGATGACATCTCCAGTTTATCACTTCTCCAGTTCCTATGTTATTCTATGGAGCCTATTCACTAAGATTTCTTCATCTTTGGAGATCTTAGTGAATAGGCTCCATAGAATAACACAGGAACTGGATAAGTGATAAACTGGAGACATCATCACCAGACATCATCACCACTTTATCACTTCTTTATCACCGCTTAGTGAATCTACCCAATTGAGTATTGGTATAATAACTATTGTCTTTTTCTTCATGGTTTTCAAGAGTTCTCAAGTAAAATCAGGATGCGTTTTGTTTCAACACACTAATTTTTTTTGCGTTGGATTAGGAATGGATTCTGCTGTGTTGAAGCAACGCAGGGGTGTATTTTACCTAATTCATACTATTGAATGTATGAGGAATGATTAGACAAATTTGGTTTATCACTCTAGCAAAAAGATGACTAAGAAGAGATCTTATCACATTGTAAAAGTATAATAGAGGTCAATACAAGGATCTCTGTGGTGAGCTATTTATTCCAAGGCCTGATCAGATGACCAGGGGACACCTCTTGAGATTAGAGGAAATGAGGTTTAGACTTCAGCAAGGGTTTTTTTACAGTAAGGTCTGTTAAATTATGGAATTCCTTGCCCAAGGATGTGGTTATGGCAGATACAATGGATACATTTAAGAAAAAGATTAGATACATTTCTTTCAAAAGGGAACAAAAAGGTTTTAAACTGTATTTTAGTAGGTAAATCAGAAAGGTCTGATAAATGACTAACTTATTTGGTAGCCGGAAAACTATACAATTGTCATGTCACTGGGGTATGAGGCAAAGGTTGAATTTGATGGACTTGTGTCTTTTTTCAACCTAATTTACTATGTTACTATGTTACTGTTGTGTCAGATAGTATGTGGGATTTACTTAGTTCAACCCACTTATTATATCATTACCATTAATATTGTGTAGTACAGAAAGTGAAATACTGGTGGTCAAAACCTATTCAATATATCGCTAGCATCATTATTACTCATTATTATTTATCAGATTTACATAGATTTAAACACTATTGATCTATGGGATAGATAGGTGTCCCCTCTTCTGATTCAAAGCAGGAACAGAACTATCTAGGACATAGGAAAGCCCCCCAAAGTGACAAAGATGTTATTCTAGTGTTACAAGATGATGGACTTACTCAAAACTCCAGATAAGGTGGATGATTTTGAGAATGTCGTCACAAAAATAATGTAATATTCATTGGAATTCTAGAATAAGTCAACGCATGTGAACTTAGTAACATGATACAGAATTGGTTACTGGATGCTCTTAACGTACGATTACAGTCTCCCACTCTACAAAAAGGGTGTGTTCACAAAGCAGCTCCAGAATGCATTAAGGCGCCAATAGGCTTACAACAGTCATAATCCTGTTTCTAAACTTTACGGGTAATATTGATAAAGTTTAACCCTTTGAGTTCCAGAGGGGTAAGCAACACATTGCTTTGTAATGCCCTCCATACCCCTCTGGTACTCATAGGGTTAAGCTTATCTGAAATGAGAGATTTTAAATATTAAGATAACAATTACGGTCTTCATATTCTCCTTCCTCAAACACTGTGGAAAAAAACAATTCTCTCTTCAAATATGTAAAAATATATAAGTGATTCAATTTCATCTGACAAAACTAACGTTATTGAAAATTGAAATGCTCTCATCTTTGATGAAACAAAATGTTTTTGATTATTTTAGTCACCCTGACAACTCTTAAAGTGTGTGACTGTCTGTCTGTTTCATACCTCCCAACATTTCAAATTGCCAAAGAGGGACACTTTTGTTTTAGGGGGTGTTGCTGGGGGGTGTGACTGGTGGACGGGGCATTAAGGAGAATTTTTTGGCTATTTCATGACCTATTGATACCTCCTTGTGTAACCTAATAAATTATTTATAACAAGACCAAAGTATTTTATTTACACATACTGGATTATAAACACATATACTGACGTTTAAACAAACAATGTGAGTTTTATTGCTGTGGAGCAGTATATGATACACTTATATACACACCATGCAATCTTATCTCCTAAAAGAGGGACATCAGGGTGGGAAAGAGAGACAGGGGGATTTGGGTCTCAAAGAGGGACTGTCCCTCCTAAAGATGGACACTTGGGAGGTATGCTGTTTTACTAGCTAACCAGTGATTCTAAAAGTTAGTCTTGTGTACACAAGTGATTAACCAGAGTTTCATTAGGAATATTCTGTAAACTTGAAGTTTTGATGTTTTCCGAGGCCTGGAGCTGAGAATCATTGAGCTAAGCATTTGAGCACTGTTACTCCCACTTCTGGGACTAGTGTTATAAAATAACATCACTCAGTGTATAGGTTCCTGGCTGGAATTCACCTCTCTATAGCTGGTACTTTGAGCTCTAATGCGGGAGCTAATGACTCCCTCTGGCTGATGTGATGTCATGTTACACTATCCTCCACAGCCAATTGGGATGATGGTGCCACTAACAGCTTCAGCTTTTACAGGATGCATTGAGGCAGACATGTACTATTATTAGGCTGTAAGTCAATAATGTCCAGTGGTGGGATTAGTCATGGTTACATCCCTACTGAAAATATAACTTTGAATCTTGCCTAGACAGGTGTCCTTCCTACAGCAGTCCTGTATTTGTATTTACTGTTTCTTGTAACTGAACTTTGCTGTAGTCTGTAGCAGGAGAGTGACATTCTGATTTCTTGAAAATGTTTGCATAACTTTAACCCTTTGCGTGCCAGAGGGGTACGCAACACATCGCATAAGCCTCTCTGCTTATGACTAATGTCTTTCAGTCTGATAAAGCCTATTTTTATTCTGAAGATGTGTAACATGAATATAATCCTAAAACGGGAATCAGGAACTGTAGGTAAATTGGATTCCACTGTCTTTGATAAGTGCTATCAGTTTTTACCCAAATGATTCCCACTGAAGTCTATGGATGCATTTGTAGATAAATCCTTTGATAAAATTGTCACCTGCAATGTAATCCAAGCCAAAATAGTACAAAAAAAAATAAACAGATATATCACTTTTATGTATGAAGGAGCCCTACCCAAGCAGGTCTGTATATTATATAATTTCAGGACTTTTTGTATCAAATAAAACATTCCATTAATTTTACATTGGTACATAAGGTTTAAAATTTTGCTCCCAAACTGCTTCACTTTCGCCTTGATATATGGGATAACATGATAAGACAAAAAAAGGAGCAATTCTGGGGCAAATCAGCTGCACCATACAATTCACATTAAAATGTCCATTGGCTTAAAGGGATAGTAATACTTCGTTTTAACTTTATTTTATTTTGTAGGCATTAAAAAAACATGAAGAACGATAGAAGTCTTATCTCTCAAACCTTTATGGTTTATGACATATTCACAAGCAAAATTTCCCCCTCCCGCCCCTTTTACCTAGTGTAAGCCATCTCTTCTCAGATGTGGAATGCAGTCCATAGACCAGACAGATAACAGAAGGGGACAATCTTCTTCCTATGAGAACAATGAAAGCCCTGCCCCCCTTGACAAGTTTTTCAGGTTTTTTCCCTCATCTTAATTGAAGATTGTCCCTCTGTGCAGTCTACCTGGGCACCTCCCTTCTGCTTTGGCTGAGGAGTGTTATATCAGTAAAAGGGGCGGGAGGGGGATACTTTGTCATTCAATTACTCCTGAACTATAACTCTGTCCAAATACTATGATGATTAATTAGAGCTGCTTTTATTATGAAACATTACTATCCCTTTAAACCGGTCTTTAAGCCTCATTGATTGTTACAGAGATCTCCAACACATTTGTTACATGAATATCCTGTGGATGTGTATTCTCTACTGTCAGTCATAGCACTTGATCAGGAACAGACTGAACACAATGTACATAATGTATGAATGATGTACTGAATTGCCTTGCAGGTCTATGTTTTAGAAACTGAATTAGTAATTATGTATCTGTTCAGAAGGTGACAGAATAATTAAACTAATTGTGCACAAAAAAGAACAAATAGATTAATTTGCATTAACACAGTTAAAAGACATAAAAATTCAGTATGTCATTGATTCCAGTGATATTACCGTTGAAGTAGTATCCTTGGATACTGTGCCTCACATCGGGCTAGTATATAAATTAACCATCTGAGTGCTGGAAAGGAATCCAATGCATTGCATTACAATGCTTTAGCTACCTCTCTGGCACTCAAAGGTTCAAAAGGCTTCCATTTGGGAGGAGATATCTGTGCATGGACAGTGGTGTAACAATAGGGGTTGTAGGGGTCGTACCTGTGACCGGGCCCATCACTTCAGGGGCCCAGCCGCCCCCTGCGACCTCCCAGCCCAGCACCTGCAGCAAGCTGAGGTCTGTGCTTTCTTTGGCACAGGCCTCTAGCAGCTGAGCTCCCTCTCCGGCACTATAGAGCACTGGGAGATGACATCATCTCCCAGCGCTCTGCATTACTAGAGAGAGGACCGCAGGAAGCTCAGAGTTGCTAACAGAGATCTGTAAAGGAGGCACAGACCTCTCCTGCCATGCTGCTGGAGGTAGGAGATG
The DNA here is from genome assembly GCA_037306005.1 of Rhinophrynus dorsalis. Taxonomy (NCBI): domain Eukaryota; kingdom Metazoa; phylum Chordata; class Amphibia; order Anura; family Rhinophrynidae; genus Rhinophrynus; species Rhinophrynus dorsalis. The sequence goes on from CM074726.1 coordinate 10,695,225, forward strand.
GACACTGGGGGGTCAATAGGGGCAATGTGGAGGTTGGGGGCAATGTGGATATGACCAATGGGGGCAATTTGGAGGCGGCCAATGGGGCAATGTGGAGGTGGCCTAAGGGGGGGTCAATGTGGTCCGGGGGGGCCCATGGCAGTTTTTGCCCTAGAGACCGGTGGCTTCTAGTTACACCTCTGTGCATGGATAGAGGACTGGCTAAATGATAGATGGCAGAGAGTTGTTGTAAATTTAACCTTTTCAGGTTTATCTAAAGCTGTAAGTGAAGTGCAACAATGTTTCCAATATTTCTGGATTTCGCCCTTCTTGCCAACTGTCTCTCATGGATACGAGAATCAATGAGCATAACATACACAATGTATTCATCCAGATCGCTAGGTACATCCCTGGCAGCAATCTCATCTTTAATGGAATCGGACATACCCTGAGCAAAGGCTGCCACCAATGCCTCGCTGTTCCATCCGACCTCTGCTGCCAAGGTCCGAAATTCAATGGCGTAATTGCTAGTGTTGAGCGAGCACCACGATGCTCGGGTGCTCGGGTGCTCTGACCGAGCACCCCCTGAGGCTCGAGTGCTCGGCCGAGCACCCGAGCCCCATTGAAATGAATGGGGCAACACCAGGCACCCCCTGCTCTGAGGAGGGGAGGGTGCCTGGTCAATGCCCCCTTCATCTCCGCTATGCCCCCTTCATCTCCGAATGCCCCCTTCAGCTCCGCAATGTCCCCCTTCAGCTCCGCTATGCCCGTCTTCCACAATGTGCCCCTTCATCTCCGCTATGCCCCTCTTCCACAATGTGCCCCTTCATCTCCGCTATGCCCCTCTTCCACAATGTCCCCCTTAATCTCCTCTATGCCATAGAGGAGATGAAGGGGGACATTGTGGAAGAGGGGCATAGCGGAGATGAAGGGGCACATTGTGGAAGAGGGGCATAGCGGAGATGAAGGGGCACATTGTGGAAGACGGGCATAGCGGAGATGAAGGGGGACATTGTGGAAGAGGGGCATAGAGTCTATGCCCCTCTTCCACAATGTCCCCCTTCATCTCCGCAATGCCCCCTTCATCTCCGCAATGCCCCCGTACCTCCAGTCCCTGGTGGTCCAGCGGAGCTTCTTGGGATCTGTGCCTCTTCCGGCACAGATCCCCGCCACCCGAACATGTCGGGCGAGCACATGGCGGTACTCGACGAGTACCGCCATGTGCCGAGCAGAGCGATGCTCGAGCCGATCCGAGCATCGGCCGAGCACGCTCGCTCATCACTAGTAATTGCCCAAGGTACAATCGCCCTGCTGTATCTCCATTAACCTTTTGGCAGCAGAGGCAGCTCTGCCAGGGACCTCAAACACTCTGCGGAACTTCCTTACGAAATACCGGGCAAGGCAGCCTGCAGGAATATGAGGACAGTGGAACAGCCCAACCGGTTCTATGCAACAGAGTCTACAACCGGCAACTGGAGTAAACCAGTAACACATACTAGAGCAAATGGAACCCCAAACGGTTCATGTAACGGCATCAGCAACCGGTATATAGAGTAAACCAGTACCGCGTACTGGAGCCACTGAAATGCCCAACTGGTTCTATGCACTAGGATCAGCAACCAGTAATGGAGTAAACCAGCACTGCATACTGGAGCAGATGGAACGCCCAACCAGTTCTATGCACTGGGATCAGCAACCGGATATATGGAGAAAACCAGTACCGCATACTGGAGCAAACGGAATGCCCAACCGGTTCAATGCACTGGGATCAGCAACCGGATATATGGAGTAAACCAGTACCGAGTACTGGAGCAAACGGAATGCCCAACCGGTTCTATGCACTGGGATCAGCAACCGGATATATGGAGTAAACCAGTACCGAGTACTGGAGCAAACGGAACGCCCAACCATTTCTATGCACTGGGATCAGCAACCGGATATATGGAGTAAACCAGTACCGAGTACTGGAGCAAATGGAACGCCCAACCGATTCTATGCACTGGGATCAGCAACCGGATATATGGAGTAAACCAGTACCGAGTACTGGAGCAAACGGAACGCCCAACCGGTTCTATGCTCTGGGATCAGCAACCGGATATATGGAGTAAACCAGTACCGCGTACTGGAGCAAATGGAACGCCCAACCAGTCATCTTTTCACACCTCGGGCCTTCCGACTGGTCTAGGGCACCGTTGCTGGCTCTCCAACAGCTGCCTTGGCACCTCCGACTAGTCGAGGGTGTGAATAGGTCTTAGCTTGACTCCCTTCCTCCTGCCTGTCCGGCTTGTTGAGTGCGTAGTAGGTCATAGCCTTTGATACCTCCACCTCCGGGCTATCTGACAAGTCGAGGCTTGTGGAGTCGAATACAACATCCTACGGCTTCACCTCAGAAACCCGGGAGTCAACTCTATATCTATGACTCCACCTCCGAAATCGGGGAGTTGACACTGTATCTGTGACTTCACCTCCGAAACCCGGGAGTCAACATTATTCCTATGACTTCATCTTAGTGCCTGAGGACTCGTATACTTATTTCCTTGACTTCACTTTAAACTTTTATCTCTCAGCTTTCCTCAGAGACTCTGTTATTATCCTGAATTCTATCTGGACCGTCTCTACCCTCTAGCACTAGGATCCAGAGAATCCCTACTTTAACTCCAAATGTGACAGACTCTAAGTATGTTGTTGGAATTTATAAGGGTTATAAACTACCCAAATCTAACTCCAACACCACCACCTCCACAAGTCATGCTGTTAAAAAAAATTAAGTTACACAGTTCTTCCACTATGTACTGCCATCCCACACTTACTGAGTTCTTAGAAAGGAGCCAAAACCTGCACAAGAATACAAAAGTATGCCTGTGGAATAGTAAACTTGACAAAATATTGTTGGCTGGCATGCTGCCCTTTTCTTTAGTTTAAAACAGAGGCTTTAAGAACTATATCATGTGCTGCACCCTGCTTGCGTATCCAAGCACCCATTATTTTTCAGGGATGGCTGTGCCAGTGTTACAGAAGCAGGAGGTTAGTATGGTGGGCAAAGGACAAAGGTAATCAGCCTGCTCACAAGTTTTACTTTCAGCTATTTATTTCTGCACTTCAACACTCCAAAGCAGTCGTATTGTGGTGGAAAATCTTGCAGCCATAGAAAACATAAGTGTAAAATGGCAACGTTCTCGGGGAAATTTATTGGAAATGGCAAAAAGGAGGAAATTTTATGTATTTTCTAAGGCCAGGGTTTTTTGCATGGAAAGTGGGAAATTGTTAGTTTTCCATGAACATTCCTACTGGAAGTTTTTTAGACTTTTCACCCATCCATTCTAGTAACCTGGGTACCTATGATAATGTCCAACAAGTGTATTCCCTAGCACAGCAGGATTGGCCATGTTAATCAGTAAGTTTTAAACACTGAGCTACCAGAGCAATTTAAAGATAATCAGGGCGCATCACCTGTGATTTTATTTGGTTTCTTGTGGGAGATTGTACTGTTCCTTTAAGTGTAGACCATTGTTTATTCACGAGGAAAATGCAGCTCTAGGTAAATAATGGGGGAACATAACCAGAAAAAGAAAAGAAAGCTCACAGCGCTAACTCATAAAATATCCATATAACTGATGTAAATTAAATATAAATATAGAAAAATGTAGATAACAGCAAGAAATAGATAGCAGCAAGAAATAAGAGGACTCTCCAAACCCCCTGACATTGGGCCTAAACCCAAATGTGAAAACACATACAAACAAACAATTCTGCTCTCCTCTACATGCTGTGAATAATATGTGCCCAGTAATGTGCATATTTGATAATCCTTAGTAAATATAAATAAAATAAGTGAGAGTTTCGTCCCACAAATTGGCCAATCCGTGTGTAAGCTTACCCATACCTCCCAACATTTCAAATGGCCAAAGAGGGACACTTGTGTTTTAGGTGGTGTTTCTAGGGGCGTGGCTGGTGGGCGGGGAATTTTTAGGTTACTTTGTCACCTATTGACACCTCTTTGTGTAACTGAATAAATGATTTAGAGCAAGACCGAAGTATTTTATTTACAGAGATTCAGTAACAAACACATATACTGAAGATTAACTAAACATTTATGTGAATCTCATTTCTGTGGAGTAATGTGATAGACTAATATATACACCACTCACTCTGATGTCCTAAAAAGAGGGACAACAGGGTAGAAAAGAGGGACAGGGGGATTTGGGTCTCAAAGAGGGACTGTCCCTCCTAAAGAGGGACACTTGGCAGGTATGGCTTACCAACCACGTCACGGTATCTCACTTTATGGTAAGTCCTACTCTAATATACCTACAAAAACTATCTAAATTACTATCTAAATTGAGTTAAAATTAAAAACACTGATGAAAGATGTTATTCTGAAACGCGTCTATTAGTGGGCCTCTATGTGGTGCAATTAAAAACAACAGACATACAATAACATAAAAAAGGTGTAAATGAAGGACTTACCTGGTGCAGGACCCTTGTGAGCCTGCATTAATAAAGTGATTACTTGGAAAACATGTTCCCTTTATAACCTTCCCCACAGGTCATGTGAGGAATGGTTGATACCAAACAGACAGGGGGTATACACATTGGATCAGGCCAAACAGCCTAGTTCTTAAAGGCAAAAACAGCCTGGTTCTTAAAGGCAAAGGGGCATATTAAAGGGAATTTTCCTTTAATATGCCCCTTTGCCTTTAAGATGAACAAACAGGCAGAGCCCAGGTAAACTCTCTTTTTGGTTGGGGTTAAGAAAACCAAAAGAAAATAATCTCTTACTAGCTCATTATGCAACAACTGACCAAGTGATAGGAATAAAGCTTTTCTTACATTACATTTTCCATCATCCTCATCCTGACTGAGGATGATGGGAATCATAATCCACCAAAAGCTGGACACAAAAATTGCACATCTTTGAAACTGATAGACTATTACTTCTGAGCAGATCATAAATCTGGTTGGGTCATGACCCTGTTGAGACATTCTTTCTCCAGGACAGGATTTCCCATTAAGTAGATAAAATATAGTATTTTGTTAGCAGCAAACAAAGCATTAGCCTTTACAGAGTACAAGTGATTCCTTTATTTTCTAATGAAGTGGGTCTAGAATGCAAGCGTTCAAGACAGCCTAGGTCTCTTCTTCAAAAGATACATAAGCTGCCTAGAAAGCCTGCATCTTAGAGCCACTTAGCCAAAAAAGGTATCACTCTACCAGTCTCCTCCATTATTTTGAGTAAGACTACAGCTTCACATTAACCCTATTCATAATTTATAATCCCCCTTTAATTCTATCAAGGCTGGGCAGTGAGTCAATCAAACATGTATTTGGGAAAACAAGATAAATAAATAAATTATTAAATATTTTCTAAGGATTAATCAAGCTGATTAGTCTTATTTATTGACCAAACTGTTAATTTATACATATAAATAAATGAAATTTAAACTAATTTTGGTACAAACAGGTTACCAAATTGTTAATATCTGACTGATTAATTTTAAGTACATTTTATAAACCTTTCAGCAGTATTAGCAGTAATATAGGTCACACTGTTCTAACACTCTTAGAAAAGTGAATGTAGGTTCTTGAATCTTTAACATAATAAAGAACGGAGATATTAGCATTAAATTGAACAGTTAATCACAGTTTCATTTTCTCACATCCTACGCACATTCTGTCTCCTGTGTGCCTTTGAAGTGATAATGACATTTCTAAATCTTAGTTTAACCCATTGAATGCTTGGAATATCTCTAACACATTGCTTTCTAGCATTCCCAAGGTTAAGGAAGGCTTTTATAAGAGAAAAGGTAAATAATTATGTTTAAATACGTTTCACATCAGTGTTTATCACCATAATAATGTTGCAATATATATTTTGTAAATGATTTAACAATTTAGTTTTGACAATAGAGAAGAAGTTTTACTCCTTGGGTGACAGGTTTCCAGGACATTGCATCACAAAACAAGGACATTGTGTAATATCAATCATTAGAAGAACTCCACCATCAGATAGCTTGGCAAATCAATCCTGTGCCTTGGGAGCACATCATTCCCAGATTCCCAGTTTCTAGTTATTAAAGGGATAGTAATACTTAAAATGTAAAAAAAAATATGTTGTAGGGTTTATCCCCCTGAGTAAAACAAAGGTACTCCCACTGCTGAAAGGTGTTTCATTCAAAAGTTATTAATTTTCAAAGTTGAATTTTTTAGGTGCAATATCACAGTGGCCTGAAATTGTACAGTGGCGCTGTTGCTACACGATCCTATGGACAGCTCTGGTCAGTTGACCATAAATCTCCATAGGATGGTGTTGCAACAGCGCCACTGTACAATTTCAGGCCACTGTGATATTGCACCTAAAAAATTCAACTTTGAAAATTAATAACTTTTGAATGAAACACCTCTCAGCAGTGGGAGTACCTTTGTTTTACTCAGGGGGATAAACTCTACAACATATTTTTTTTACATTTTAAGTATTACTATCCCTTTAAGTGAAGAAGATAAGCTGAAGAAGATTTAGGTCTCGTGTTCAAACGAAAAGTAATTCTGGGGCAAGCCAACTGTACTATAGAGAACATAAAAATTCCCAAATTTCCATCAATTTAAATTGGTCTTTTAACTTCTGAATGCTAAAGAGGTCATCACTGTATTGCCACTCATTCGGGGGTTATGCATTAAAGTGTGTTAAAGAGATGATAATGTGGGGATGACTTCTCCATTGATATCATTACTTCAATTCTTATGGTATTCTGTGGAGCCTATGATCTAAGATATCTCCCATTTCAGAGAGCTGAGTGCAGGGCTATCCAAGTTCAGTCCTCAAGGGCCACCAACAGTCCAGGATGTAAGGATTTCTCTGATTAAGTACAGGTGAGTTAAAGGGGAACTATCACACCAACTAAAGTCCATCCCACCTAATTAGGCATCTAGCGATAAGCTTAACAATCAAACTGTTAAGTAGAAAAAAGATAGCTTTACTCAAAAATCCTACCTCAGCTGACACTGATGGCCAGGCAACAGAGCAGACATGTTTGCTTACAGATGTCTGCGGCCTGTGCCATCAGTCCTGGTCTCCTCTAGGAGGCGTTGCATGGTACCTTAAGGTACCGGAAGGGACTGATGGTGCAGGTGCACAGATGACTCTAGAGTGCTGTTGCCTGCTCATCTTTGGCGGCTAAGGAAGGATTTCTGACTATCGCAGTCTTTATTCTGCGTAAGAGTTTGATAGTTAAGCTTATCGCTAGATGCCTAATTAGGTGGGGTGAACTTTAGTTGGGATGATAGTTCCCCTTTAATCAGTGGATCATTCAATCTGATTGGCTCACCTGTGCTTAATCAGGGAAATCCTTACATCCTGGCCTGCTGTTGGCCCTTGAGGACTGAACTCGGACAGCCCTGGCTTAGTGCATTGGCTCCATAGAATTACATAGGAATTGGAGAACTGATATCGTTGGAGAAGTCATCTCCACTTTATACCTCTTTATCACCCCTTAGTCCATCTCCCCATTGTGCTGGAAAATGCTCTAGCATTCATTGTGTTAAAACCCTGAATAACTCATTAGGAATTTTATTTGTCCACAATGAAGTTCAGATGAAGAAAAATGATTTATAAAAAGGTTGATAATTTTGAGTAATATTTTACCTCCCACAGTAAGTAAATAGAGGAATCTTGGCTTTTTTATAAATACAAACGGTTTGTAGCAGATGTTATTGTTGCAAAAATAGGACATTTGAAAAAGAAAATAGAGTTTATTTTGAATCTCATTAAATCAATTATTTGTGATTCCATAGGTATAATTTATGTACTAGAATGTAGTTGTGCTAAACAACATGTAGGTCGTACCAAACGTAAGTTAGCCCTTTGAGTGCCAGAGGGGTACGCAACGCATTGGATCGGGTAGTCAGCCACAGCCAAGGGTAGATCGGAGCGGGTAGTCGGACAAGCCAGAGTCATACACAGATCGGATAGTCAGACAGAACCAGTGGTCAAAACCAGAGCGGGTAGTCAGACAAAGCCAAGGATCAAGCCAAAGGATAATCGGAAGGGTCAAAACAAGCAGCACAACAGTAACGCATAGAAACACCACGAAAGGGCAACTAAGCCCAGTTCGCAGGCAGACTATAAGGCCGTCGCCAGAAGGTGGGGCTTGATCGGCCAATAACCATGAATGCTACAAAATAGCGAGCTGGATGTCACAAATGCGTGCCTGCTGATAGCGGCAAGTCGGAGAATGCAACATCAGACCTAGACCACCGGACAGAGTCACAGGCAAGCAAATATCATGGGTACTGTGACACCGCATCACTTTGTGTCACAGCAGTGTTGAGAACTCTGTGATGTGCAAAACAAAGAGCAGGATGAACCCTGATGTCCAGTGATATATAGTGACCCCTCCCATTTAGCTGTCCTAGAGCAGAGGCCAAGTACTCTGCTGCTCTCGTATCCACAGTCTCCCTGAATGGCAGAATGGAAATGTGTTACCCTAATTGAAGGGAGATAATTTTATAACTACAATGTCCAGTGTGGAATCCAAATCAATTTTCACCTTGGACACTATGCAGCCTAGGGATCACAATGAAAAATTTGTAACTACTTGGGTTTCTGGAATAAACATTTTTAGGTTATTGTACCAGTTATTTGGCTTTAGTTACATCTTTGTGAAAACACCCATGCTATAGCATTGTGCTTTGTTTATTATTATTATTATAATACTTTTTATTTTTGTGTAGTATATTGTATTAGATATGGCATTTATCGCTTTAAGAACTAAATGGAAAAATCACTATTTACATTTACTATTTACTCTTCTGGACCGTAACCCCTCCAATGGACCAAATATTGAAGACTCCCTCTGAACTTACGAGAGTCAACTATGGATCAGACCTCGTACTCCTCTTGGCCATCAACGGGCACCAAATGAGGTTAAGGAGTGACCGTAGTGAAACGATTACATACCAGAGGTTTCAGCAGCGAGACATGGAACACATTGTGTATCTGCATATTGGGAGGAAGGTCTAGGCCATAGGTTACAGGGTTCACACGTCAGAGGATACGGAAAGGTCCCACAAAACGGGGAGCCAGTTTCTGAAAGGGCACTCGGAGGTGAAGATGTAACGGTTTTCAGTACACTCAGAGGCAGGCAATTTGGTAAAACACAGTTTTATTGAAACCAGACAGAATAAAGTAACCCTCGCGGGTCCAGCAATAATTAAGAAACAGTACAGACACAGGACAGGTTACTAAATAACATAAACCCACACGGGTCCAGTATATATATATCAGAGAGCAATACATATACTGACACAGGTCAGGAACAGTTCGTGTGATGTAGTGAGACACTGATGGTAAATGCTATTAGGCCAGGAGGCTGGGAGGCCCTAATAGCTAGGCCCAAGAAGCACTCTCTGGGGATGAGTGCCAAAATAGCGACTAGGCCCAGGAAGGGTGAGCGAGACCCAGATGGATCACGACTGCCAGTAGTACTGCAACCGGAGGAACAACGGGACACCCACGAATACACACAGACTGCGACCCAGGGTAACGGTATCGGACAATAGATGTAATAACGCTAGGCTCGATGGCAACTGCCGGGTGACAGAGCCGACTGAGGAGCCCCAGAGACCAACCTCAGTAACGGAGTAGTGACTAGCCAGCGTATAATGTGCCAAAGAATAGCTCCTACCCAGGTGAGTACCGGACGGCCCTTGTAACGGATGCTTGGCTTGTTAGCGACTGGCAAGAGCGGAGACTAACTGCGGCGCCCAGGAGACCAACCACAGTGGTAACAACAACAAGCCAAACGTATAGTGAGCAAGCGAGATCAGCGTCAGCCCTGGGTAAGGAGGAAGGAGGCAGCAAGGCACAAATGGGTCGCAGTCACGGAACGGTAATGCAGTACTCGAGGCAACCAACTGAGCCAGCACGCTCAAAACAGCACACAGGAGATACTCTCTACCGGATGCGGTAGTGCACCGGGCTGGAGGCACAGAACAGGAACGTCAGCCAGGCCGGGTCGGCACACGGAGCAGGAACATCAGCCAGACCGGGTTGGTACATGGAGCAGGAATGTTAGCCAATCCAAGTCGGTACACGGAGCAGGAACACGATCAGAGAGAGCAGTCAGGAAGTCTGGGTCATACACAGGATATTACACGTCAATGGCAGCAAGCTCTAAGCAATGGGAACACCAAGAAAGGGCCCTGTATGAGTGTCAGGGCACAGTACTTAAAGGCTACCACTGGGTGGAGTAATCACACGCTAGCCAATAAAAAAGCATTAGAAATCATGTGTCAAAATGTCGCCAGTCAATACACGGGCACCGTGATAGAAGATTTCTGTAGGACAATCAGACCCTCTCCCCAAACTGGAAGGAGAGTGCGGGTAGGCATTTACGATTAGCCTGGAGCTCCTGGGATTGTTGTGAGCATCGCAACGACTCTTGGACCTGCACCCATGTGGAACAGATTCACTGGAGATGATCCTCCAATGCCGGGATCCCCTGGGGAGCAAACGAATCTGAAATCATGGAGGGTTGATACCCATAATTCACCATGAAAGTGGAGAGCCGGGTAGAAGCCAAGACAGCACTGTTATGAGCAAACTCCACCCAAGGTAGCAGGTCCGACCAATTGTTCTGATGGTCTGAGATGTAACACCGCAGGAATTGCTCCAAGGCCTGATTAGCCCTTTCCGCTGCCACATTCGATTGGAGGTGATAGGCCGAGGAGAAGGAAAATTGGATACCTAGTTGCGAACAGAAGGCCCTCCTCCCTGGCCCTCCTCACTGGTCGGAAATTATAATTCTGTGGGCGAAAATGTATAATTAAAAGAATGTCCCCTATTTTTCTTCTCCAACAATGTTTTCGGCAGTGGCGAAAGTAAGATTGAGCAGAGCCACCCCCCCACACCCCCTCTTTGTACCTGAGGGGCCGATGCCCATTCCACTGTGAGGGAATTTTGTACAGAGACTGCCTTTATAAATGGGCAGTCTTTGTTCAAAACGACTCACAGCTATTGGCTGGGATGTGTGCTTACACATTTCCCAGACAACCACCTTCGAGCTGATTGACTTTGAGGTGTGTAAGCACACATAAAATTTGTGTTTGACCTGCAATAAGTTATGAATAAAACACCTCTTAGCTGTAAGATTAACCTCCTTTTATTCATCAGAATGAACCATGCAATATTTGTTTGTATTTCAATATTAATCATTACTATACATTTAATCTCTCAAAACTATTTATTTTACCAAAAATGGCTAGTACAACAAATAGGTAGATTTCAATTCTTTGTAAGACAAACTAAACTGGTCTTAAGGTGACAGGTCCACTTTAATAATATACTCACTGACATAGCAATCTTTTAATAGCTGAAGAGTAATAGAATAGGATGCTGACTGATATAATAATAGGGTACTCAATAAAGGAACATAATACAGTGATAATATAATTTGCGTGGAGAATAAAGCGGCAATTTACCCTAGGAATAAGTGACTCCATTTGTTTAACTCTTTGACTTAGCTTGGTAGGTATCCTCCATATTGATGCCTGCATACCTCCCAAGTATGCCTCATTAGGAGGGACAGTCCCATTTTTGAGACCCAAATCTCTCTGTTCCTCTTTTAGGACATCACACTGTGTGGTGTTTATATAAGTGTATTACATTGCTCCACAGCAAGAAAACTTACATTAATAATGTTTAAACTTCAGTAGGGTTCAATAAACCTGAAGCTAGTCCTAATAAGAAATATCTGGCAATGGACTACAAGAGAGAACAAAATAACTAAAAATAATATATAGATGTAGTGGGCTACAGTATGAAAGATTCCTGCCTAGGCATGTCCTTCTGTTAAACAAATTAAGAAACAATTATTACAAGGGCATAGTTCCCCTTTAAGTGAATCACTTGAATCCAAGAGAGACCTCCAATGCATTGCACAGCATTGAGTATGTCTCTAGCCTTCGAGGGATTAATATACTTTGTCATATACATAACCTGAAGAAATGATGTGCAAATTTATATAATAAAGCACAGCAATGTGAAATGTATGTAGAGTGATTTAGAAATCAGAGAAATACAAATACATATTACAGGGCTCAAAAATTCCACTCACCACTAGCCAATGGCGAGTGAAAATTCAGCCCTGGCGAGTAGAAATTCAACCCTGGTGGGTATGTTATGGCTTGCAGTGGCAAGTAACTTTTCAGATCTGGCTAGTAGCAAAGGACTTCCAATTATAAGCCCTGCATATTAACCCTGTGAGTGCCAGAGGGGTATGCAACGCATTGCAAAGCAATGCGTTGCGTACCCCTCTGGCACCATAAGGGTTAATGATGATGTACTAAAAAAGAACTGGAGTCATTTTGGAGAAAACCACATGCACCATAAGGGACAATTAAAAAGTTCCATTGATTAACCTTTTCAATGCCAGAAGGGAAAGCAAAGCAATGCGTTGCATACCTCCTGGCACTCAAAGGGTTAAATAGAGGTTTTAACCACCTTGAATGCTAGCGAGGTTTCCAATACATTGCACTGCATCTATGGACATTTGGGGGCTTTTGACCACTATGGTGCAGTGAATTTTCTCCAGAATTATTTCAGGTCCCATACCTGGGAACATTTTTGTCCCCAACCCCCAGAATAAGATGATGGGCTGGAGATAGGAGCACTGTCCTCTCTAAGGTGAATGAGCAAGCCAACACTTAAAGAGGTAAAACTGCATTTAAAACTGGACAGGGCTCCATGGTGCATCTTTTATTCCAGTGCAGTCCTACAGAAGCAGATTTATTTCACTCTTTCAGGACCGGGTTGCTCACCCATGCACACCATAGATGGAACACAGGATAGGAGTGTCCAAATTACATGGTTAGTGTCATAATGTAAATTTAACTGGGGTAAGCGGGATTGGGAGAAAGAATGAGATCTTCCCTAAAAATGAGAGGGCAGTAGGCGGAAGAGGTGGAAAAGTGGGCAGAGATACACGTGAAGCTCACCAGCCTCTGTGCCCAGAGACCCAGTAATTAAGGGGATAGTAATACTTCGTTTTAACTTTATTTTATTTTGTAGGCATTAAAGAAACATGAAGAATGATATAAGTCTTATCTCTCAAACCTTTATGGTTTATGAGATATTCACAAGCAAAGTTTCCCCTTCCGCCCCTTTTACCTAGTGTAAGCCATCTCTTCTCAGATGTGGAATGCAGTCCATAGACCAGACAGATAACAGCAGGGGACAATCTTCTTCCTATGAGAACAATGAAAGCCCTTCCCCCCTTGACAAGTTTTTCAGCTTTTTCCCTTATCTTAATAGAAGATTGTCCCTCTCTGCAGTCTACCTGGGCACCTCCCTTCTGATCTGGCTGAACAGGGGGAGGGATACTTTGCTTGTAAATATCTCTTAAACCATAAAGGTTTGAGAAATAAGATTTATATTGTTCTTCATGTTTTTTAATGCCTACAAAATAAAATAAAGATAAAACAAAGTATTACTATCCCTTTAAGTCTTAAAGGGATAGTAATACTTCATTTTAACTTTATTTTATTTTGTAGGCATTAAAAAAACATGAAGAATGATATAAGTCTTATCTCTGAAACCTTTATGGTTTAAGAGATATTCACAAACAAAGTATCCCCCCCCTGTTCAACCAGATAAGAAGGGAGATGCCCAGGTAGACTGCAGAGAGGGACAATCTTCAATTAAGATAATGGAAAAAGCTGAAAAACTTTTCAAGGGGGGAAGGGCTTTCATTGTTTTCATACAAAGAAAATTGTCCCCTTCTGTTATCTGTCCTGTCATACAACCTGATCCACATCTGAGAAGAGATGGCTTACACTAGGAAAAAGGGGCGGGGAGGGGAACTTTGCTTGTGAATATCTCATAAACCATAAAGGTTTGAGAGATAAGACTTGTATCATTCTTCATGTTTTTTTAATGCCTACAAAATAAAATAAAGTTAAAACGAAGTGTTACTATCCCTTTAAAACCAGAGTCTCCAGAGAAGGTAAATCAGCCTCAGAACATGGAAAAATATATAACACAGTATAGCATACAGAGAGATACACAAGTTCTATCAAAAGGACTATTTAAAAAAAGAATAACATAACAACAATCTAAGAGAAGCATAGAAAGGAGCACGATGTCCTGTATCAGTGAGCTGAATAAATATAGAACTCTTGCTTATATACTGCTGAGCGTGCAACAGGAAGGAAGGGCAGCATCACCAGACCTAGAATGGCAGAACAAGAGTCCCCACGTCATGTGAATCAAACTCATACACCAAGGTTTCTATCTTTCAGTGCATTTGACCACAATTTCCCCTTTCAACCCTGAGAATATTGAACTTCCTCCTACAGCAAAGGGATTGGTGCTTGATAAATATCAGTTTTTATGAAAAACACTTAGTAAATATTTTGTAATCGTGCACCTTAACCATAGAGATATCTTATCATGATGCATGATTGGAAAGCATACAAAATGATGTTCAGAGAGAAATTATTAAATGCAGAAAAAACAGATTCTAAACAGGCTTCACACACACAGGAGATATTATGCAGGCGATAATGTTGCACTGAAGTCATCTATGCAGAACAAAACTTAGCTGTCATGTTGGCCAGGTTGTTTTAATTTCAATGCAGATACCAGGTTAGGCTGAATCAAGTTTGACCTACATGATGTTCTATGGGGATGCTGTGTTGATTGTTCACATGGATGACTCAGATATTGTGTTCATTACAATGTTCAATGGATGTACAGCCAACATATGCATATAGCCAATTATGTATAACTGACTTTTACGATAGATAGTTTCTGAAATCCCAACGCTGAGACAGAGGAAGAATGTATTAATATGCCTATGAGCTCAGTTTCTGTCCTTACATGTTAGCTTATAAATTAAGGGACAACATTAGGGACAGTGTGTACAACAGTATGATAGCTTTGGTGCATTCCTGCATGCGCCCTCCCACAGAATAAAGAATTTAATACCAGCAAGTGCAGGAAAGTTAAGCTGAGCCATTTTCCTCTCCCCCTTGGTTACTACAAGGAATTAAATAAGGTACAGTGGGCAGACCAGAAAAAGCTAATAATTTTCAAAAATTACCCTTAGCACAAGAAGTGAGATATGTCAGTATAAATACATTAGTGCATAGGCAATAGGCACACACAGCTCATAAAAAACTATTCCAGTACTAACTTTAGCTCAGAATTGTATTGGTATACCCTGCCCTTCTATTGGCAAAGGACTGCAGGACAGCTCAGATAAGCAACTTGAATGTGAATTTGTCTTAACAGACTAAAAAAGAGTGGAAACACAGTGGATAACACTTATCAAGCAAATGTAAAGAGTTTCAATTTTAGTTTTTTTTATACTTATTTATGAAGGAGTGACACTGAACTTCTTGATCATTCCCACTTTGAGGAGTGAACATTCTGCAACTGGATTTCTGTCTACAATCTGATTAATTACTGAGGTGCAAATTTCATCCCATTGATACATTACTCAGACGTACTGATAATCCTTTCCTGTGGGCAGCATCTGAAGGTATATTTATCTGATATTTATCAAGCATCTGCAGTTGGTTTCATAAAGATGAATAAGATGAATATTGAAAAATGCTGTTTCAGTGCTCTGTAGTGTATAAAGATAACTTGTTCCATAGAATCATAGTTAATAAATCAAAAAAGCTCTTTACTAAGTGATATAGGGCTTGCTCATAATCATAATATCAAATTAGGTCATAAGGTCTATTTATGAAGGAATGATGGAAGCCCATTTTCATAGTAACATAATAATGTAACATAGTAACATAGTAATTTAGGTCAAAAAAAAGATTTGCGTCCATCTAGTTCAACCTTTTCCTATTCCTGTTTACCATCGTTGATCCAAAAGAAGGCAAAAAAAAAACCCTCAATTAGCAATTTAAAATTCTGCCTTGAATGGGGGGAAAAAAATTCCTTCTTGATTCCAAATGGCAATCAGATTTCTCCCTGGATCAACAAGCCCCAACTAAATATTCATCCCAATACTAACGTACATAGCCCTCTATGTTATGCTCTTTTAAATAAGTATCCAGGCCCCTTTTAAAGGCATCTAATGTTTTCGATAGCACCACCTCCTCAGGCAGTGAATTCCATACCTTTATTGTCCTTACTGTAAAGAAACCCTTCCGCTGTTGTAGATTAAATCTCCTTTCCTCAAGTCTAAGCGGGTGGCCCCTTGTCCTGTGTACTGTTCTGTTAATGAACAGCCCTTTACATGATCCTACAGCACAGCTACAATGTCAGGTCTCCTTGAGTTGAGCTACTTATTCATCCTTATTCAAATAAAATAAGAGTCTGTATGTGCTGTTATGCATAGAGAAAATATCACTTGTTTTTGCAGGAATAGTAGGCACATGGAATGAAATACAAATCGAGTAATTTCATGTAGCATCCGTGTCAGTTGGAATTGGTTTATGTGGTTGTGTAAAACAGAACACAATTGTTTCTATTTATCTGCATATAATTTATTCCCGTGTACCATGTTAGCATCTCTTTTTATCTTTTAGTTTCCTAAACTGTTGTTAGGATGTAGCTGCTCCAGGATTTTGCATGCACTACCACAAGTATTGGTTTACTTTATCTCTTGTGTTTTGATTGATTCATTGCTTTGCCGCTCTGTTTAAACATCTAACTGTATGGAAGCCACTAGGAGGAGCCACTAGGTAATGAAAATTGAAGGGTGGCAATCACGTCATTGGCCCCATCAACCTGTATTTCAGGAATTCTAAGTCTAAATTAATTAATGAATAAGGAACTTGTCATATTGAAAAATTACCCTATTATTCCTATATAGCAATAAATCCCTAAGACAAAGGATTGTATATTGAATGCTAAGGGTATGTATTACAGTGAACCAAAGAGAGAAGTGTCCCTTTTAGAATACCACATCAGAAGATCAAGCTGTCTATTACAAGGCCTGGAACCTGGGTCGCTGTGTTCCCAATAAGATACACTGACAGTTCTCACCTAAAGACTGGCTTTGTTTCCACATTTCTGCAAAAGCTTGCGTGTAGACATTTGACTATTCATCTGACCCTGGCCTGTAGCCCAGTCATCCATTACTATTCAAACCTACTCAGTACCTTGCCCAGTTATTATGGCTTTGCAATGCACTGGATACCCCTCTGGCACTAAGAATGGTTAAGTACAATAAATAACAATCACTGCTGTTGGGTGTAAATTAAAAAGGAAAGGTTATTAACTCTTTTACCAACTGGATTTTATGCACATTTTTAGCACATTGAGAAGCAATGTTTTGCAATGCGTTGGATACCCCTCTGGCACTCAAATGGTTAATAGAATGTATTTAATAGAACTGAGCAATCATTTTAGTGCTGCAGGAAGTGTTTGGATTGTATCACTATCCCTGCTGTCACTGTCCCCAACAGATCCAGGGAGCTTGCTCTCTGGGACATAAAAGTGCAAAAAAAAACAAAAACAGGGGCAATACATTGCACATCCATCTGGCACTTAAAGGGTTAGACCCAAATTTGTATATAGTCATACATAATGTGAGAAATTGCATACAACTGAGGTATACGTCAGCCCTCAGAGTGCAATTCAAAACAGATACTGCTGCACTTTATGGGTATTATACGCACAATGTTCCTTTCTCCAGCTGGTGCCTAGTCTTTCACTTCAGATGAAGGGAAGAAGTAGGAGAAGGAATAGGAAAGCAGACCAGCCTGTAATAGATAGGTAACTATAAATGCACAATTACCTAACCATTAGAGACAACTGGACTCTCCTATTCCTTCTTCTTCATGTGATAGTTGATCTGCAAGTGGCCTGCTTTAGGGGAAAGCATAACATTGTATGGAAATAAATAACCACTGATCCAGGTGACAGTAGCGGTTAGCCTGTATACACTGTCCTCATTATCTTCTATTGTTCTTATGAAGGGGAAGAAACCCCTCAAAACCTTGCTGTCGGTACCTACCAGGCACCACGGGCCGAAAGCGGAAGCATCGGATGCCAGTCCGGGCTTCCGCATCGCTACGCCTACACGCCGGTGTCGTCGCTCTGACGTCACTCCGGGAGGCCTTATAACAGAGCGCTTGAATCTTGTTCGGCGCTCAGTTATTGCAGTTGTCTCAAGCATCTACTTCCCCAGAGAGTGTTCCCAGCTTGTTACCCGGACAATTGACTTGGGCCTATCTGTCTCCTCCTCCGTGCCTCTTTCTTCTACTCCTGCTGGATCCTTGCCTGAATCTGACCCTTGGATCTTGAGTCCTATCTGTTACTGCCTGCCTTGTTACCTGGCTTCTCAGGACCACCTCCTCCTGCCCAGTGCCTGTTCTGGTAAGCCTGCCACGCTCTCCAGCTGCACCACCTAGGTAAGCACTGCTGTCAGACCCCCTAGCCTGCCATGCTCTCCAGCTTCATCATCCAGGTAAGCACTGCTCAGTCAGACCTCCTAGCCTGCCACGCTCTCCAGCTTCATCACCCAGGTAAGCTCTGCTCAGTCAGACTCCTTAACCTGCCCCGCTCTCCAGCTTCTCTACTCAGGTACCCTGTACTACCCACCTCGCTCTCAAGCACATTCCTCTGTAGTGACTCTCCACATACCCCACCCAGGTAACCCTGTGTTACCTGCTACGCATCCGAGCACGCTTTCCTGTAAAGGTAATCTACATTTTTTCCTTACCTCCTATGTTAGTTCTCAAATGCAAGTATATTAGATCTTGTATCCTCTGCATACCCTATTACATTGTATGTTGTCCCTTGTCCTGCTCTCTCTCCTTGGATTATCATCTGTACAGGTTTCCCTAAAGATAGCCTATGGTTCCTAATCCTTCTCTCCACCCCTTGCATCCGATAGGGGTGCCGACACTTGCGCACATGATATCAATAAGAGTGCTGCACCATTAGCTATGAATTGTGCACTGAATGCCACCCCCTACCACTATTTCTTCTGAGTGCCAGGATCACCACTCCTGTGAGAAATTACATTAGATAAGAACAGAAGTAAACCAACTGCAATATAAAGGATACTTTTTAAAAAATTCTCCAAATTACCATTGATTTAAATGGTGCTTTACACGCCTTCAATGCTAGAGGTCGCCAGCCATTGCTTCACAATGAGTTGTAAAGCTCTCTATCTTGCAAGGGATTAAAATCTCCATTTAAATCCATAAGAATATTTATTTGTCCTATATGGTGCTGCTGGTGCATTAGCTCTACTTGGTACTTTCATTATAATTAATCAAGAACATGTCTTGTTTCCCTGTGGTCTGGGTAGGATACATTAATGAATGTTGCGGCTGAGGTTTACGCCCTCTGAGTGCCAGAGAGGAAGCCAATGTATTGAAATATGTTGCATACCTCTTTTCCACTCAAAGGATTAAGCAATGTGTGTTACATCACATAAGTTCTCTTAAAAGAATAAAACATTGGACAAATAAAAATTCTCATGTATTCAAATGGTTCCATTGAATGCTAGAAATTCTGAATTGTTAGTGTGATCAGAGCCATATCAGTATCCCTTAACCAGCTTTATGCCCCTTTGCGGGCTTTTTTTTTTTTTTATGAAACATATTTATTACATTTTCAAATTACAACAATTGTATACATAATAGGTGAAAATGTGGGACATTACATATAATAGTTAAGGAAAGAAGAACCCAACACCAGCGTGTTGGATGTACAGCAAGGAAAACCCTTCCCTTCATTAAAAAATATGCCAAACACTGACTAATTAAATAATGCTCACAATACAACTGGGAAGAGTGTATATATTAAAGAAAAGCAACAATGCAAATTAGGAGTGTCACCGTGTCCACAAGAGTACCCAGTGATGATAGTTCAGTAAATAATGACCCAAGTAAAATATTCGTTGGACAGTAACCACAGACAATACAAAACATAAGACACAAAACAGGCGCACACCCCCGGTGGGACCCACCTCTCCCCCACAAGCCCCAAAGAGGTTGAAGAAAATAGATGAAGGTTAAAGAGAAATGTGAACCCCTCCCGAATTCTCGTCTACAGTATCCAAATGTGGAAATGAGGGACCACTCTCCCCTCCCCCACTCCTAACAGAGACTCCAGAGCACCACCTGTCAATAATCTCTCCCCCATCCATGCGGTATACCGAAGTGACGGTCAGCAGGCAAGGATAATATAAAGGGTTCCCAAAGAGTAATGAAGCAAGCACCCAGCACCTCCTTATCAGATAGAGCAAGCGTCCAATGTAATCTAGTAAAATAAAACAGCTTGAGCGTCCATTGACGAAGCAAAGGAGGATGGGGAGACAGCCAAAGAGCCAAAATGCACTTAAAAGCTACCATGACAGCAAAATCAATCAACTTAGTTTGATTGGCTGACAACTGGGATGAAGAAGTATAGATCCCAAGGAGAAAAGCTGGAGAAACGAAATTCATGGGAAATCCAATTTTATTTGTGATATAAAAGAAAACCTTAGTCCAAAAAGAATAAACGTGCAGGCATGTATATATCATATGGAGTAAAGAGGCACTGGGAGTCTGACATTTAGTACAAGAAGAAACTGAGGCTAGGCCAATGCGGTGAGCTACCGAAGGAGTCACGTATAACCTATGCAATAATTTATAAGAAAGATCATGAAAGTAAGCAGACGGCAAGCAGCGTAACCGACGCAAAGAGCTGGACTCCAGTTGATCCACCGACAGCGTGGGTATGTCCTCCAGCCAACCCGACATGCTCAAGGGGTTCAAATTCGGATGAGTGCAGGCTATTATTTAACCCCTTGAAAGCTAGAATGATCTCCAACACACTGCGGAGCAATGCTTTGCAGATATCTATATCAAAGAAGGGGTTAAAGATTTTATGTTCTTGCTTATTATAAGGCCAACTGTATTTACTGTCTCAGGGAACAGTGGATGGGACTGGGGCTGGGGTCATGTGAAGAGTGTGAGTGTTGCTATGGGCAGACTCAAGGATACCTAGAGTGCCTTGCCTATGGGCACCTAGGATGTAAATACGGTCCTGACCATCTGGACATTAAAAACAAAGTCAGACTGTGAACTGAAGCAAATATACAGAGATTAAACAAGTTTTAGAGAACAGATTGTGACTGATTTACTAAGATGAAGTAGGTAAATTTTTGGGCAATCCATCTGCATCACAGAGGACAAACAGGAATTCCCTGCATTCCCAATGAAACAATGCATTGGAGACCTCTCTTCCATTCAAAATATTTGAAGCCATGTTTAAAGGGGAACAAAAAGGTGTCTTCTAACTAAAGGTGGTTGTATAACACCTATGGGAACCTAGTTTCCATAGCTTAACCCCTTAACGACCGAGGACATGCCAGGACCATCATCGGTGGACATGTGTTAAGGACCGGAGACAGTCCTGGAACGTCATGGAATTCTGTGATGGCAGCATGGCTGAACGCTGCTGGTGCCATGCCAGAGTGCCATGGTCCTCTAGGGCCACCTACCCCCTGGATCATTAAAGGGTTAAAGAGCCAATTTTCACTCATCAATCCCTCAGCAGATTTCCCTGCAGTACTGGGTAATGCCACCACCTCACTTTGTGCTTATGAGACATTTTCATCCTCTTAACAGAAGCACATTAATGGCAAATTCACCAATACAGGCATTCAGTCATTTCCTCTCCCATAAGTGTTGAGCAGGGTGATCTGTGAGTCAAAAGGTATGTGAACTCATGTTCCACAGCTGTTAGTCACCCATCTTTAGTTAGAAGGCAGCTTCCTATTACCCTATACTGGCCCTTTAAAAGAATGGGGAATCTTATTTGTCCTTGACAGTATTGTTAGCTTGCCCCAGAATTGGCCTAGTTCTTAGTACTTCAGCTGACACGTCATTCTTCTAACATACCCACATCAAATATAAAACTACATTTAATAAATATGACCTTTTCTTTGCAATTAACATCTTAATTATCTATTCCTGAAGTATTTTTTTTATCTTTCTTCGTCATTCTAATTAATGTTTCCTTTGATGATCCTGCTTATCATATCAAAGAGAAAACCTCACTTAAAATTATGGAATGAACTGATCATATTTTATATGTTAAAAACAGCTATTAAGATTTCCTCTAACACATTTTGATCATCTGTATGGAACAGCACGATTTATTGAAATGCAAACAATAAATAGATTACTTAATGAAATCCAGCAACAGTCATAGCTACAGGAGAGGTTCTAAACTAGAAAAAAGTTTCTTCTTAAAGAGTACCTGTAATCTTAACCCTTTGAATGACAGAGGGGTATGGCTCTCAAAGTGTTAGCCACTCAAAGGTTAAAATTAGATTTAGCCATTTGAGTGTCAGAGGGGTGCACACTCAAAGGGTTAAATGCAATTAAAAACTTCTAATACGTTTCCATTTGTTTGTAATATAAATAGTTTAGTAGAAATTAAATGTTATTTGTTGGTGGCACAGTGTGGCACTTTATACTAATTAATCTATTTCAATACGTGACCAGATGGAATAATTTAGAACTATAACATTTGAAATATTGATCACTGTTTTGTACATTGTGTGACATTTGGTAAATCTGGGGAACCAGATTGCAGAGTGGGCTGTTAAGCCCAGCACTCTGGCTTGTTTAAAGAATACTCCATGTGCTAAGGAATGTGGATTGACTCCTGCTGTGCTTCATTAACCAGCCAAGGGAGGTTATTATGGACCAGTTAAAATGTCTGGCTGTATTTCTGGAGGGGACTTGGGCTGGGGATTCTCACCTTAGCCACTTCAGGGGCAAATTCACTTGACTCGCTGGTCTACTGGCGTAGGGCCTCTGGAAACCCCACCTAGAATTCTGCTGCTAAATTCACTAGCTCTGCCAGGGGGCAGCATCCAGTTGTTCCTGCCTGAGTATCCAGGACCTCCAGGAAGTAGCAGGGCTCCAGCCGGCCGGGGAAGAGGGGCAGCAGCAGCGGCGGTTCAGGAACCGACAACCCCAAAAGGGTCCAGTAAATCCTGGTACCGTCACATTCAATATTACCACATATTGCACTATAAATGAATCCAAACAAAGCCCACCCACTAAGGAGATGTTTAATAGCACAGGGTGAGATGAGTTTGGCCTCAAATATAACTAACTAAACTACTGTGTGTGTCAGGAATTAGCATAAAGTGCCACGTGACAGAAAAGGGTCTTTTCGTAAAACAGCATATAAGCAGATCTTGACCTAGATGCACTAAATGTCGATGTGGTGTCGGTATGATATTGCTGATGTGTTTGAATCACACCGACAATTCAAAAATAAATGGTTAACACACACACACATATACAGGCAAGGTATGCAGTCCATACATTGCCTATTAACCCTTTGGGTACCAGAGGGGTAGGAAACACATGCTAAGCAAAGGGTTAAGTGTTTAATAAAAGACAGGTTCGACTACTACATGTCAGTCCCTGAGGTGAATGTCGGATGTAATTAATATGTTGAATATATGCAAGAGGGATGTCGAAGTGGGGGGCATTGTGTAATGCTTGGTGTACTAGTTTTGTTTATTTTAACCCTTTGAATGCCACAGGGGTGAGCAATGCACATCCCTATGGCATTTAATTCTGTCCATGGTGCTGAAAGCCTTTTCTGTATTCCCCTACTGGCTAGGTAGGGAAGCACAGAGAATGCTGTTCAGAATGTCGTCGCTCTCCCTGCTGTTACTCCATAGGAGAGTACAGGGAGATCCCAGCTATGACAGCTTGAGTTAGGTGAAGTGGAGAATGTGAACTCCAACAGCAAAGGCTGCTATCGGAGCTTACTGAATGAGTCGAAGTGTCACATTATCATATCAACACCCCCCCCTTGCATACTTATGTATCTGATTATGCTTCATTTCCATATGGAAATAAGCAATTGTTGACTCTTTGAGTGCCAGAGGGCTATCCAATGCATTGTCTTGCAAATGCTTTGGATACCTCTTTGGCACTCAGTGTGTTAAGATAACTATCAATGATGGCTAGCTTTTGTCACTACAGCTGCTTTGCATTACAGGCCCCATGATGCTCAGCCAGAAAAATGGCATTGTGAGAACTACGGTCCACGGCAGCTAGTGTACCAAAGGTAAGCCATCGTGCTCCTTCATATTTAAACTAAATTACTTCTTATAGTTTTAAGAGGACAATTGTATAACCATAAGCCATAGTTCACTTATATGAGTCACTGAATTATCACCTATAATTAGGTAAGGCAACCTACTACGTTGAGGAGGACAAAGAAGGAGCGTGCGAGGACAGAGAGACTGGGATGGATAGGTATGGGTCAGGAACTGCAAGAGCAGAAAACAAAATACAGGTATGGGAGAGGAAGGACAAGGAGAAGGGAAGATACAGGGTCTGGGAGGGGGATGGAGAGTGACTGTGGTAGGTACTGGAGATGGAGGAAGACTAGCAGGGTAATGCGGGAGATTGAGGAAGATGGAGAAACTGGAGCAAAAGAAGAGAAACTGGGGATAAGAGAGTAAGAGTTGGGGAGAAAGGAAACAGAATGTTAATGAACTAGAGTTGCAAGGGAGGACTGAGAGTGTGAGGTGAGAGAGGAGGAAGAAAAGAAAGTGTTGGGAGGAAGGAGAATAAGCATTGGGAGCAAAGAGAGACTGGTGGAAGTAAGAAGGTTATTTCTCATTCCTGTCATTTTGACACCCCTGCTTTGTTCCACTGTCCCATTTGCAGTTACATAATCACACATACATTGTCTGACACCCCAGCCATGTTACACTGTTCACAAGTAACCACAGAACCACACATACACTGACACCCCAGCCTTATCCACTGAAAATTGTTAGCCTCAGATTCACATATAAACTGCCTGACATGCAAGCCTTCTTCCACTGCCCAGTAGAAGTCATAGAATGGAATGTACACTGTCCTCATCCTTGTTCCACTGTCCATTGATAGCGACACGGAAGTGTCTAGTATTTGGACTCTGTGAAAAGGCACAATGCTGAATACATGTAAAGACAGAACTGTCACAGTTAGCTGCACTATCTACAGATAATGAATGTACATGACTGGCCTACCAGGAGTGTCCCCAAAATCCAAGTGGGCCAGTCCAGAGTTATAGGGGCCTCCACTCTGCCCCCAGGATAGGGTGACCAGACATCCCCAGTTCCCGGGGACAGTCCCTGGATTGAGGGCACTATCCCCGGATAGAATGTCCCCGGATCAGCCCTCAGGCTCATCTGCATTCTCATTCGTGAGACAGTGAAAATTGATTGCCCAAGCAGCATACTCGGCATAATGTGGTAATCCACCCTGTCCTCTTCTTTACCAGCAGTGAATGAGTACACTGCAGTGTTCAGAGCAGTAACAGGAATGCCTGGCAGATCGAGTTATCTCCTGGCCAGGTACTGACATATATATTCCTTTTGATGTCATTTGAAACATAAGTGATGTTAACCACTGGGGAGGAGACCATGTTTGCTCCCAAATCCTTGTATACAGAAGGAAAATTAGAGGATAGGTTTAAGCTTCGGCCATTCAATCTCCAATGAAGGTGATGTAGTTCTTCCTGGTTCCAACAACCCCCCAAAAGATGCTAATCCAGCAGCTAAAGGGGCAATGCATTGCGTACCCCTCTGGCACTCAAAGGGTTAAGTTACCACAGAAACTTGCTCCAAAACACCCAACAGACATACAGATAAACCCACTGAGTGCAGGAGTGTGCAATAGGAACTCCGGAGGAAAATCCCCTGTGCGGAGGGGCACTGTGGGATATGTGGACCTGCAGCACTCAAAGGGTTGCTCGCCTTTCCTGCAGATCTTCTGTCTTCAGATTACCATGTACTAAGAAGAAGCCTCAGTGGGCAACTCCTGGGGAAAGAACTTAAACCCAAGATTTTCCCCCCAGGGCTTAATGTCCACAAAAAGCACCTAGATACTGAGCTAGCCACATCTAAGGGCATTGTCACTTATGGTAATCCACCTAATGGTGGTATTCCACTTCTAACAGAAAAAACAACTTTATGTGTTTAGTTTCTAATTTACATGTACTAAAGTGATGTGGCCTGTTTACAGGCTAATATGATCAGGAAAAGAACCTCAACATAATTCCATATTCAGCACCATAAAAGTGTTCTACAGCTACTTAAAAATGTAAATATTTAAAATGCATCACTGTGTGTGATACAAAGACTTTGTGTTACCTCATGGTACTGGGGTATATAGGCAAGACCTGTATTATTACCTCACCGTACTGGGGATACAGAGGAGAGCTTTATTATTACTTCACAATACTGTGGATACAGCGGAGAGCTGTATTATTACCTTATAGTACTGTATAGTACTGGGTATACAATGAGGGGGTGGACATTGTGTGGGGTGGACAATGTGGGCAGTATGCTAGGGGTGGACAGTGTGCAGGGGTGGGCAATGTGGGTGTGGACAGTGTGTGGAGGTAGACAATGTGGCCAGTGTGGAGGTGGACAATGTGGAGGTGGCCATTGTGGAGGTGGACAATGTGGAGGTGAACAGTGTGCAGGTGTGCAATGCGGGCAGTGTGGAGGTAGACAGTGTGGGCAATGTGGGGGTGGACAGTGCGTTGGGTGGACAGTGTTGAGGTGGACAATGTGGACAGTGTGGAGTAGACAATGTGGACTAGGACAGTGTGGGCAATATGGGGGTGGACAGTAGTTGGACAATGTGGTCCGTATGAAGGTGGGCAGTGTGGAGGTGGACAATGTGTGAGGTGTGGAGTAGGACAGTGTGGGCAATGAGGGTGTGGACATTGTTGAGGTGGACAGTGTGGAGGTGGATAATGTGGAGATGGACAGTGTGGGCAGTGGGTGGAGGTGGACAGTGTGAGCAGTGTGCAGGTGGCAGTGTGGACAGGGTGGAAAGTTTGTGGAGGAAGACAGTATGGGCAATGTGGAGTTGGCAATGTGGGGGTGGACAGTGTGTGAGATGGACAGTGTTGAGGTGGGCAGTGTGGAGTAGGACAGTGTGGACAATGTGGGGATGGACAGTGTGCGGGGGAGGACAGGGTAGGGAGGAGGACAGAGTGGACAGTTTGTGGAGGAGGACAATGTGGGCAGTGTGGAGGTGGACAATGTGGAGTTGGACAGTGGTGGTGGAAAGTGTGTAGGGGACAGTGTTGAGGTGGACAATATAGGCAGTGTGGAGTTAGACAGTGTGTGGAGGAGGACAGGGTGGACAGTTTGTGGAGGAGGATGGAGTGGGCAGTGTGTAGGTGGACACTGTGGTGTGTGTGTGGAGGTGGACAATTTGGAGGTGGGAAATGTGAAGGTAGACAATATGGGCAGTGTGGACAATGTAGGCAGTGTGAAGGCAAACGGTGTGGTCAGTGTGTGGGGGTGGGCAGGGTGGACATTGTGTGGAGGGGGGGAAGGGTAGACAGTGTGTGAGGGTGAACAGGGTGTGAGGGTGGACAGTGTGTGGACAGGGCGTGGAGAAAAAAAAAGTCCATGGATTTCATTTTAAAAATCTGGTCACCTTACCCCAGGATCCCAACCCCCCAGAGCACAGGGACACAGCTGTTGTCAAGAGGCTGGGGAATTTGTAGGGCTGGGTGCTTCGTATCTTTGGCATCAACACAAAACCTGCCCCGATTATCATACGTAACACCTTTTCCTGATAGGGGTAATGATGTGTGTTTGTGGTTCCACTTCTACAATTAAGGGGAGGAGTCAGGTTAGTTGTTTTAGGAGGAAAGGTCCCTCTACAACTGGCAATGGAATTGGAAATAAAATATGCTATTCCCAAGCTTACATTTAATCAATCTGTATGACGTAGTGAAGGTTTGTCTTCTGTGTGCTTTGTTTGTAATTAGGGAACTTGGGGCGGGTCCCCTCATTCCTTGCTGCACTCCATACATTATGCACTTTTTTGCACGTGTATATTTTATTTATTTTCAGCACTATGTGATTGTCTCAACGTTAATGAGCTTAAGGCGCACTGTGTCACCAAGGAATAAAGGTAAATTTATCAAACTATTAATATTAAAAACATTAGTTCATGCAACATATAGGTTGTATATCTTAAGATGATAGGTCCAGGTTAAGAATATCAATGACATAGTACAAACCACTAAGGTGCAATTGACTCTTACTCATTAAGTATGACACTGTCATGAGATCAGTTTGCCTCTCTTTCAAACTAACCACTTACAACTGCACACAACATAGTAGCTGTGACCTGCTCTTTACTTCAATTTATTTGCACCATGGTGATGCCAGCCTGTGGTTTGGCACAGGTCCTGGTACATGATGTCTGGCTCTTCCCCCTCCCTTACAGCAGGAAACACAGCTTTGTTTTCAAGTCTCAAAAAGGAACATGATGTGCTCTGATGTCTAGGACTCAGCACTGAAGCACAACTAACAGTCAACCAATGCCATCTTACACTGCAAATCTATACATGTAATACAAGCAAAGAGAATAAGGTTACCTGGAGCCACTACTTGCTGGTCATTGGCACACAAAGAAAGAAAATGAGAAACTATGGGCTGTGTTCAGAAAGCTAGATAGATATCCTTGATCTAACCAACTGTGCCATGGAGGGAAATTAAAATATCATTTGACTTAAATGCAGCTTTTAACCCTTTGAATGCCAGACAGGTCTCCAATCTTTGCAATGCATTGCAGACCACTCTAGCAATCAAGGTGTTTAAGCCCCATTGAATTACATGGGAATTCCTGGACTTTCTAATTCTCCCCTATGGTGCATCTAGTTTGCTCCCAATTTACACATGTTTACTCCCTGTATACAGTCCTAAGAGTAATATAATGGCAAGCAGAGCAGTTATATAATATACAGAGTAAGGGGTATTGCTAGCAGAAGAGGCTAATGTGTCAGGTCTCACGATTAAACCTCTGAGTGGCAGAGGAGTAAGAAATGCATTTTGAAACAATGCATTGCCCTTTCCTCTGGTATTCAGAGAGTTAAAGGGAAAGTAATGTTTCAAAATAAAAAGAGCTCCAATTAATCTTCATAGTATTTGGGCCATGGAAAGTGTTATTTCAATACTGTCAGAGTTGTAGTTCAAGAGTAACTGAATGATCAAGTATCTCCTTCCCGCTCGATGTAACACTGCTCACCTCAGAGCAGAAAGATGGTACCTAGATGGCTTGCTGAGAGGGACAATCTTCAGTTAACATAATGGAAAAACCTGATAAACCCGACCAGATTCCACAGCTGAGGAGAGGTGGCTTACACTAGGTAAAAGGGACAGGAGGGGCATACTTTATCATTCAATTAGTCTTGAACTTCAACTCTGACAGTATTGAAATAACACTCTCCATGGCCCAAATACTATGAAGATTAATTGGAGCTCTTTTTATTTTGAAACATTACTTTCATTACTTTCAGTGTGGTCACTGAAGTGGTCAGATGCCCCTTCCAATTGTGGGCTGTAAGTCAAGGCGGCTGCAGCCACAGAAAGTACCCTGATGTTCCCATAACAAGGATGGTGGCCGTGAAGCTAAACTTCGGTGGCTATGGCCCAAGAATAAGGAAAGTGGCAGGGTATAATCTATGAGGATGCCTTATCCAAATCCTCTGTCAGGACTAAAAGATACAAGGAAACTTCACGCAATCCAGCACCAGGCTCAGCGGGAGGGGTGCCCACTCTTGCCTGTAGTGGGACTATGTGTAAGCTCCAGTATAAAGCTAGAATAGACAGTGAGTATTATATGTAAGACCTGGCAATCTGTACAATTTTCCCGACACACCAAGAAGAGAATAGCAGAAGTGTGTAGTTTTTATGTTTTACCCGTTTGTTTGCCTGTAATTGTTGACCTGTGTTTGTGTGCCATGACCTCTC
Organism: Rhinophrynus dorsalis; assembly: GCA_037306005.1. NCBI lineage: Eukaryota > Metazoa > Chordata > Amphibia > Anura > Rhinophrynidae > Rhinophrynus > Rhinophrynus dorsalis. The sequence goes on from CM074726.1 coordinate 10,724,975, forward strand.
CAGTAAATGCAATTTATTATTTTTTTGTCTGGCTGGATTAATCGCTTAACACTCGATCTACGAAGCCGTAACCCCTGTACCCCGTCACAGGCACATACAAGCATATTGGTTCATTTAGTTTGCCTTTTTTCCTTATCTAGTTAAAAAACTCAGACTTCTTTAAAGCGAAACTATCATCAACCTTATATTGAGCATCATATTCTGCTTATAATAGCAATATGCTATTGAATGTCTGGTTACCTTAAAGGGATAGTAATACTTCGTTTTATCTTTATTTTATTTTGTAGGCATTAAAAAACATGAAGAACGATATAAGTTTTATCTCTCAAACCTTTATGGTTTAAGAGATATTCACAAGCAAAGTATCCCACCCCCCATTCAGCCAGATCAGAAGGGAGGTGCCCAGGTAGACTGCAGAGAGGGACAATCTTCAATTAAGATAAGGGAAAAAGCTGAACAACTTGTCAAGGGGGGAAGGGCTTTCATTGTTTTTATACAAAGAAGATTGTCCCCTTCTGTTATCTGTCCTGTCATACAACCAGATTCACATCTGAGAAGAGATGGCTTACACTAGGTAAAAGGGGCGGGAGGGGGAAACTTTGTTTGTGAATATCTCATAAACCATAAAGGTTTGAGAGATAAGACTTATATCCTTCTTCATGTTTTTTTAATGCCTACAAAATAAAATAAAGATAAAATGAAGTATTACTATCCCTTTAAGGCACCGGAAGGGACTCACGGTGCAGAGAGCGCCTACGGCAAGATCTCTGCCGATGCCTGTCTGCCTAAAAAGTTCTATTTTTCACTAATGTTGTAATTATTCTTTAAAGCAGAACTACCACCCAATAATAAGATAGCATCACATCACTGCCCATCTGGCAACTAGCTGCTCAGTAGCGCTAGTCACCAGAATTCTTACCGGATTAAAGAGAAATCTCTATTCTTCATGGACTGACAGCAAGACGGAGCGCGGACATCTTGCCCTAGTGACGTCCACGCGCCTGCGCTGTCAGTCAAATGGCTCCTAGCAATGCCTCCTAGACCCGGCTGGGACTGACAGAGCAGGCGCGTGGACGTCACTATGGTAAGATGTCCGCGCTCCGTCTTGCTGTCAGTCCATGAAGAATAGAGATTTCTCCTTAATCCGGTAAGAATTATGGCGACTAGCGCTACTGAGCAGCTAGTCGCCAGATGGGCAATGATGTGATGCTATCTTATTATTGGGTGGTAGTTCCACTTTAAAATACAAATAGGTATATGCAGATCGCTATTATAATTAGGAGTTGGGGCTCAATATAAGATTGATGATAGTTCCATTTTAAAGTGGGCCTCTCACCTTAACACAAATTTACTTTTTTTCTAACTGCAGTAAAATAATGATTCATTCCCAGAGAAACAGAGGATATTTGTCCATTAGGACTCACATAATTTTGACACAAAAAGAGAGTAACAGCCTCACCTCTTTTAACAAAAGTGCTTTTCATTTTACTTCATAGTCGATGCTTTTTTTTTTCTTTTTTCTATGGCAGTGTGTGTTTTATTTTTTGTGATGATTTGTAGATGTGTTACATACAAAGGCCCATATTTATGAGTTGAGAATGATGGGAGGTGTAGTCCAACAACAACTGTAGGAGAGACACAGTTTGAGATTCAGAAAAGACAAGTTCTTGATACTGTTATTGTATGCTTATTTTATTTTTTGCAAACCCCCTTTCCGCACAGAAAATTGTTGGTTTGCCCCTGCAATGTGCCGCACTTCTGACTCCTGTTGTCCCTCACACCAGTCTAAAAAGGCGGGAAGCAATACAATACCAAAGAAAGCATTGCTTGGTCCTTAGAAGATAAGTTAATATAGTGGGACTGAAGTTAGTTTTACCCCCCTTGCTGGGATGTTGCTGGTTTGCAGCCAGACAGTGAGCTACAACAGAACTATGTATATGCACATATATGGATGAGACTTTTCACTACTAAATCTTCACTTGTATTTACAAAGCGCTTTGTTGCATCTGTTTCAGGAAATCACCCAAGAACTCATTTTGACCTTGGCTGCTGCAGTGTTCCAGTATGTACAGCTCAGAGCAGAACACCTACACTGCTATTGTGTAGGTGGGATGAATGATACTCTTAAGGTCCATGACAAGTCAAAGTCTCATCAGCCCACTCCTGGAGAGAGATGTAAAATTGAAAGGATGGGCAACATGAAGCCCTCCAGTTGTTCACGACTACAATTCCCATCAATTCAAGCCAGATGGTGGGAATTGTAGTCCTAAACAGGTTTCAGGCTGTCCACCACTGCAGTAATGTTTATGAGAGAGGAAGTGTTATTGATGAAAGGAGATCATGACTAGGGTGGCCACATTTCCATTTTGCCATTCACTGCAGAGACAAGCATAGTAGAGTACTTGTACTCATCGCTAGTGCAGCTATGCTGGAGGGGTCACTATACATCATTGAACATCAGTGTGCACCTTGCTCTTTTTTCAGCACACCACAGAGTTCTAAATACTAGACGGAGTTCCCACTGACTGCTGTGACAGAAATCAATGCTTGTGGTGGGCTACAAGAAAATGTATATCAAGCCCAAAGTCTTAGACTAGTATTACACTAAAACAAAATTGCACAACAGGTCCTTGTTTGACATCAATATCAAGGCTCATTTCTTTCTTTAGTATTTAGAACTCTGGAAGCCATTTTCTAGTAGCTCAGCAGAGGCATCACTTTGTGTCACAAGTAAGCTCTGGAGTCTTCATTCCAGGACTCTGTATTTTCCCAGGAGGGGACTGTCTGGGACATGGGACATACATTTTGACTAAAACAAAGGCAGGGGTTCTTAACAGTAAGGGCGATAAGGCTTTGGAATTCTTTGCCTTGGGATGTTGTGCTTGCAGATAATGCAACTGCATTCAAAAAAGCAATGGATGCCTATCTAGCACAGAACAATATTGACAATTATGACTGATGGCTTCAAAGCAGATAGGATATTGATCCGGGGAACTATTTGACTACCAGATGGAGTCAGAAAAGAATAATTCCCCCCACCATTGGAAATGGCTCCAGAGGGCTTATTTTTTTTGCCGTCCTCTGGATCAGCAAGGGTGTTTTTGGCATGGGCTGGACTTGATGGACGCATGTCTTTTTTCAGCCTTATCTACTCTGTTACTATGTTACATTTAAAATCTAGGTTTGTCCTGGGTAATCCAGTACTGATGTACCACAAAGAATCAAGGCCAAACCATTGGACAAATAAAAACTCCTGACAATTTAAATAGAGTTTTATCCCCTTAAATACTAGAGAGGTCTCCAATGCATTGCTTTTCAATGCATTGGAGACCTCTATAGAATTTAATGAGTTATAGACACCATTTATATAACTGGGAGATTTGGGATTTCTTATTTGTCCATTATGGTGCGGTTGACTTACACGATAATCACTCCAGTTCAAGATTAACCCCTTGGATGCTAGACCGATTCTTTTGCAATGTGTTAGAATCCTTGGGGATTAAAAATACATCTAAATCAGTTTGTATTTAAGGTGCAGTTTGTTTGACTCAGAATTGCTCAACTTTTGTCTTTATGCATATGGCTCATATAGTTATTTATGCCTGCACAAGTCATGCTACATAACACAACTGCCTATGGAGAAAACTTTCAGCTGTGGGAGCTGAGAGAGGATCCTCTTCAACACACAAGTATAAGGCTATTGGTTAGCCTGAAGTTGTGGGCGGACCGGGGTACACTCTTATACCTCGGTCGGCAGCTCTCAGTGACATCGCGAGATTTCGGAATCTCTTCTATGGGCCCTCTCTTAGGCCTATATTTATGTGGCAGGGAGCACACCTCAGCCGCGTTTTTACATAAGGTAGGCCCGCCCACAACACTTTCTTTTATGTCCATTTAATATCACTCAGGAACAGTGGGAATCTCCTAAGTCCTGGTGGTATAAAAGGAACAGTAACTTTCAAAAATGAAATTGGGTTATAAATCTGCTTTCTTTAATGCATGCATAGATTATCTCTATGTATATAAAAATCTAAGTGATTCAGGTTCACTGTCATTGGGCCCGGCTGGAAAACACAAATTGATTGAGGAGGAAACAGAGGGTTGCTTTCATACTGTTTAAAAAAAGAAAACAACATTTTCCTTGTCTCTCTTCATCAGCCAGCTGCTTGAAAAACAAAAAGTCAGACCTTGTGATGGGGCATCAGGACCTTTCCTTATGCCCCCCATCTACTGATCTCCCAGCCGATGCTCCATAATAGGTGTGGGTCAGACCAAGAAACCCTCTCACGTCAGTGAGGGAAAGCCTCCCTCATTGACCTGAAGGGTTTCCTGATACTGCCCACTCCAACCCGGTACTTGGGGTAGGATGGAAGCAGGGAAGCACTTTTGATGGTTATACCAACACAAAATGCAGAACACTTCCCACACACCACCAACACATAACAAAAGAGGAATTAGATATTGAACAGGTGTATATGTATTGGATGACTCACCTTCCCTTTGCATGCGGTGGTCCCCAGTCGGACCGACGCGGCCCTGCATGCTACCAGCTTTCTCCTCATCCACACTGCCCTCCTCTGTGGGCACCTCAGCTGGACTTATTTTGGATTTTGGAAGGATTAACATGTGAGGGGGAAAAATTACTTCATGACGTGTTTCATCAACATCCTCAAACAATGTGGATGGTGTATCTGAGACATCCATCATGGTGCATTAGCTTGTCTCCATCATGGAACATTGTCATTATGGCAAAAGCAAGCAGGGGTTGTTAATACATATGTGGAAAAATTTAACATGACTACAAACGTGTGAACATGAAGCATAAGAAAGAAACAACTCGCCGTCCTCTTCTGCCTCCAGGTTGACAGGAGAAGTGGCCGTAACTGGCTGCAGGTCCAAAATGACAATCTCTTCCCCCTCCCTGCCTGAGCCATCTGTAATGAGACATATACAATGAAGCAACACTCTTTTAAAAGGGGTTTGCTGAATGGATACATGTTCAATATTTTGGGATGGGGGTAGTCCACACATTGATTTGCAATACACTGCACTATTTTCTTTTCCATGCAATGCATTGTACTGAGCAGATAGATGTACACTGCATTTCAAAGCACTACATTGGACAGAGCAGATACATGTGCAGTGCAATACTTTGCACTGCATTGCACTGAGCACATCAGTGGACATTGCATTACAAAGAACTACATTGCACTGAGCAGATAAGTGTGCTTTACCATGCGTTGCTCACCTATCTGCTCAATGGGAGATGATTATCATCATGACATGAACAAGTACATCATAATTCAGTTACTTGCCAGAGAAGGAGTCATGCTGAGCTGATTCCTCATTGGTGGGAAGATCTGCCTCTGGGGTACCCAACTCTGAGGTGTGCAGGAAAGGGGTGTCACTGCCTCTGCTCCTGACAGAGCTGGTGCAAATCACTAGGACAGAATAAGAGTCACTACCTCCAGCATGAGAAGAATGAGCTGATGTTCCATCATCAGAAACAGAAGCAGACATCCTGACATCAGGGGAGACAGGTGCTTGAGGGGCAGGGAAAGATGCACGAACTTGGTCATCCTCAGCATCTGAGGTATCCACTGGTCCTGCTACAGGGATGATGGGAGCTCGTCCAGCATAGGATGGACCAGCAACAGTCTCATCACCTCCTGCAGCAAGAGAAGCTTCTTCCCCAGATATGAAAAGGAGGCCATCCATGACCTGTTCATAGTTGTAAAACCAAACAGGTTTCATGGAGGCTTCAGAAGACTGAGCTTCCTGCATCTTCACCTGTTTCTTCAGCAACTGCCTCTTGATGTCAGAGACATGCTTCCTGCACCTGCATGCTGTGCGTGGGGTCAGTGCCACCTCAACTGACAGATGACAGCACAGCAGCCCACATTTCCTCCTTGTAAGCTGCTGCAGTGACAGCTGCCAATGGGCCAAGTAACTGCTCATAGCAGCCCTGCAGTGAACCCACTAGAGCTTCATTCTCCTCCATGGTAAGGCAGGTTCTCTTCCTCCGGCCATTGCTGCTTTGTTATGGAGTAAAATGGCTGCTGGGGTCATCTGGAAGTGTCTCTCCTGACAGCTTGGGCAATTATGATTTTTTTTTAATTTCCCACCTTATTTTGCAGGTCATGGGATCATATTTTAATTTTTGAACTGTTTATCCAATCAGCGATGATAATCTCTAGGTTACAAAACTGGGGTGAATTGTGATTGAATGTAGGTAGGTAGGTGAATGGGCAAAGCCATCTGAAGATTCAATATGTCGAGGGGGATTGGCCATGATGATGTGACCTATGCTGGGCCAGATGTGAAAGTCATAGATTGGCAATGTTTGCCAACCCATGCAGGAGGCAAACGTGACAGACATGAGTTAGCAATGTTAGCCAACCTATGCTGAGGGGAGAATGTGACAGCCATGGGTTAGCGATGTTCTCCAACCTATACAGGAGGCAAATGAGACAGGCATGGGAAGACTTATACTATACAATAAACTATAAGGACTGTAATAATTTAGATGACGACACGGGATAGGATCATATACATGATCCTATTTAATTTTTTTATCCTTCACTGTGCATTGACATTTATGGTGCATTATATATTTTTTTTCTTGTATCTTTACTTATGTACTGTTATTAAACATTGTTTATATACTAGTATATCTTATAAATAAATGCTCTCCTTCATACGCTTCCCCTATTTTTTTTGTAGAATGGAGCAGGCATGGGTTGGCGATGTTTGCCAACCTATGCTGGGGTCAAATGTGAGAGGCAGGGGTTGGCGAACATCGCCAACCTATGCAGGAGGTGAATGTGACAGGCATGAGTTGGTGATGCTCTACTATTATATGACAAGCATAGGTTGGCAGAGGCTATTGCCGACCTATTCTGTGGTCAAATACAACAAGCATAGGTTGGAGATGTCCTCCAAACTATGCTTTTGTGGACTACGACATAAATTCACCAGGGGTCATGTTAATGAGCAAGTTCAACTATGTGTGTCTCTATCGACAAGGTGACTTGTTGATCCACGCATTGCTGTCCACACATTGGCACAACATCGAACCTTAGCGCATCTAGGCCAAAGTGTTTTTTAAAGCAACAATAAAGATTAACCACGTGCCCTTTAATATGAATACATGTTTGTAGCTGTTTAGTGTCCCTTACAAAATAGATCTTTTTACAATTTAAGTGGAATCCCTGCTTAAGTGATTTATTAGTCATGTGAGGTATTATTACTGTTTGGTTACAACCACCAGCTCCACTACTAATGAATGCTCGAAATTAAAGTGAATGCTTTCACAAAGCATATTTACCTGTAAAGAACATGGAGTATTTGAAAATAATGGAGAAGCTTCTGGAAAGAAAGAGTGGAAATGGCATGTTTAGTGTCCTATCGGAGAAAACTGTTTCCTCTGATGTCTTCCTGTGGAGAAGTGAGTGAATTTGTGTTTATACTTATGTGTGTGCATCTGTGTATATGGTGCCATATGCGTACATGATGTAATAAGCATCATAGAAAACACTGATTTCCAAAGAAAGAAGATATATGTCTCCTCTTCCATGGAAATTCTCATGGGAAGGAAAGTTAACTTTTCTCCCATCCCTACTGAAAATGAGTTATTGTCTTTTTGTGGTATACTTTTCCTTTAAGCCGTTGGCAGGTAGGTTTTAATGCATTGCTTTATAATGCATGTGACAACTCTGTAGTCTCTAGGTGTTTGAATAAGTTTAGCCAATTTGATATTTCTCCCTTATCCATTTCCAGTTCTCCCTGTGCCTGACTTGGGACTCTGCCTTGGATTTGTTATTACAGATCAGATATCACTCCCGATCAGGCTGAGTTCACACAATCAGTGTTTTATTAAAGCAATAAACAATGGGGCATTGGAACATGACCGAAGTCTATTTCCACACACCAGTACATGTGCCAAGCATTAACAACTAGCTTTCGCATGGCACAACTTCCTCCCACCATCTGGAACCTTACCCGGGCACAGCCCCATGGTTCCTTCCTGATGGACTCTGGTAGTTGACAAATCTGAACCATTATACTTCCCCAAGAGATATGAGCAAAAAAAAAAATCAGTAGAAGCAACCAACAGGATTACCAGTGCCAATCCTGTAGAGCACAGGCTGATTGATCCATTCCTTCACTGACAGACAATCCACTTGATAACCCCCTTGGGAAGTACGCTGTCCTTAAGTCCTTGCACATGCTCAGAGACTGGTTTTTCTGGGTAGATTCAGAATGACAGGCTCCCAAGTTCTTTGAGCTTGGACTACCCTACTGAGCTGAGGTATCCCTGTTTCAAAGAGAAATGCAGTCCCATACATAGCCCATTGTATTGAAACAGGGACTCCAGTCACACAGTCAGGCAGGATGGTACCCTGACCTGGGCAACATAAATAGTATCATGTAGGAAAAGGAAATAAGGTGTTGGAGCCTACAAACTTGGGCTAGGGCTCAAGGTATGGAACATGATGCTTGGGTTTATCTTAAAGTATGGACACCTCACTGCACCTGGGCAAGGAATCTGGTATTTTGGAGTGTAGAAGGGACACAGGACATGCTGCCTAAACTTAACATTTAATGTAACTGGCACCCCATCTCTCCTTTTGGGTCACATAATGAGGCTGATGATACATCTCTCTTAGGCCCTACTTTCTAATTCTACCCACTAGCTACAAAGTGCCAGTCTAATCAAATGAATTTTACAATGGAAAGCATGTTTAATATAATGTGTTAGAGGCAGCTTTGTCATTGGTTAGGTGAAGTACAATTCAGCTGACTCAAGCAGACATTCTTTGGTAAGTGTCTTTCACAAAACCGTCGGCTATATCGTTTTATTTTTTGCATTATATCTGGAGTTTCCTGTATATAATGATCTCTGCTGATGTCTGCCTCTTCACAGCAAGCAATAGGCCCCAACATACTTGGAAAACCTCATAAGGGACCCTAGTTGTTCTCAGACTGAAACATATTGAAACTGAAACTACTAGCAGGAGATCAGAGTATATATCAAATATAAACAAAAAACAGTAAATGGAAATAATTGACTACTGTTTGGATGACATCCACCTAGGTAAAGCCTTTCTGATAAACAAATCAGGGGTTTAGTTATATTTTAAACAAAGTGGAATACTAAGAGATGGTTAATCAATATTTTGAGTGCCAGAGAGGTACGCAATGTATTGCTTTGCAATACACTGTGTACCCCTCTGGCACTCAAAAGATTAATGTGCATAAATTTGCATTCATAGTAAAGAGCATAATGTAACTCTTGACTGTCTCTCTCTGTCTCTCAGCTTGGGAACATAATGAGGCTAATTCCACACCTCTCTTAGGCCCTGCTTTCTAATTCTGCACAATAGATATCAAATGCAAACAAAAACAGTAAATGGAAACAACTACCTGCTGTTTCAAGGATACCTGCCCTAAACTCAGCAATTGACTTTTTTAACTCAGACTTCTTGCAGGTTAGTAATACCCATTCCCCACTAAGGAAGGTCAGAATAAAGGAGGCCCATCTACCCTGGCCTGACCAAGTACCAGCAATGTTATTAAAGCTCAGTACTTCGGTCACTGCCCATTATATTGCAAATCTCTCACCAGTCACTGCCCTCCTAAAGGTATGCAATCATATCCAGGCTGGCATGGAAAATGGTGAACTCACTGGAGTGATTTTCCTATATTTTTTAAAGGCCTTTGATACAGTAGACAATAATATTCTGAAAAGTAAACTCAAAAAGTTCAGGATTAGGTAATCATGTTCTAAACTGGTTCTGATTCTATTTATCAGACAGAACACAATATGTGTCTGAGAATATTTCCCTTCTGCTCAAAGTCACAAGTAGGATTCCCCAAGGCTCCATTCATTCTTAGCCCTCTTCTGTTTCCTCAATTGTAAATTATCTGCCCATGGTTTGCAAAGCATCTTCTGTGATTCACATGATGAATGCAGAGGACACCAAAATCTACATCTATATTACAGGATGATTTACTCTGAAGTTGAAAGATGGACAGATACAATGGTATTTGGTATTAAGCAAAAACTACTAAAATTCCACAATACCCATCTAACCATTGTAACAAAGTCTAATCGTGACTCCTACAAATATCTTGGTATGTGGCTTGACCCCCATCCTCACTTTTGGTCTTCATATTGATAAATTGACATCCAAACTTGATCCTAAAATAGGCGCTCGGTTTAGAAACAAATCCTATTTAAGTGTCCTGATAAGAAAATGTAAGGTTCAACAAATGTTAATGCCAGTCATACACTATGGGGACGTAATACATGGTTCTCCACCACAAATCCATCTTGATAAACTTGACACTCTGTATAACTCATTGTGCTGCTTTGTCCTCCAATGTAATCACATTGCCCATCACTGTGATATGTTTAAAGAACTAAATTGGCTAACTCTTGAATCTAGATGTGCCATTCACCTTTTTTGCTTAGTTTATAACCACTTCTCTGGAAAGCTACCAGACTACTTGAGCAATATACTCACTCCAACTCTCCATACTAA